>OU862919.1:13273238-14508627 GCA_917880885.1 Limnephilus marmoratus
AATGAGTGCGCTAATGTTAAAAACGATTAGAATTAATAAGCGTAAGCGACTGCAGTGAAAATATAATTTAAAAAAAATACGACATATTTAAAATAGAGTAAAAATCTCTCGACCCCCGCGTGAGGCAGCATTTAAAAAAATACTGATTTTTTTTCATGCCAATAATATTATTATGTTAAATAACAGAAACATATGTGTTTTTTTTATAATTTTCGAAGCATACTTTGCGATTTTTTTCTACCGAGGAAATTTCATGTTTTCAGCTTGACATCTGATCAGAGTAAAAAACATAATATATCTGTATCTCCTAAGAGCTTAAAACCTTCAAGTGTTCAAGGGAAGGATGTAATATATCGGTGGAAGTTCGGAATACGGAGTCTTAAAGGTAAGTCACATCATTCTTTCTAGGTATCTAATCTAAGAAAATAATGACTTTCCGTAAATCCCCGGGTTTTCTTGTTTGGTTTCAAGAACCTTCAGCCCTGCGAAAGGATTCGGTTATACCTGAAAATTCCTGAAAGGTATATAATACCTGTGTGGGGGTATATTCTCTCTCGTTCTGAAAGTTATATTCCAGAAGAATAATGTTTCATGCTTTAGGTCCTAAATAAATAATACCTTATGGGCTCACGGGACCTCATAAATTACAGAATTCACATTACCTCAGGTGAGATGCGAAACCCAATGTTGCCGGGAATGAAATAGGACCTAGCTGGGTAGTTGGTACATATGAAACACCTCAAAATTGTGTTCAAATGCGGCGATTCCATTATCAATTGAGTAACAATTTAAAATACTGTAAACACAGGAAATACCATCATGCTTCGCACCTGTTTTAAAACTATTTTACTTTTTTAAAACTCGGATGAAATCGTATCCGAAGAGATTAATTATGTGCCTAAACCAAAGATATTCAAATACAGAAGAGATATGCTATGGTGTCCGCGCAACTGTCGCCGGACTACGCGCTTATTAGCGTAGTTTTCATACAAAAAGAATTTGTTCATTTCGTTGATTTTTTAAAAATGTGCATTAATATTGGTTAACAATATATTTTGAATAAGGAAAGAATTCGTTCATTTAGTTTAACGTTCGTTTGGTTTATTCGTTAATTATTTGTTCTTTTAGTTTACTTGTTAATTGGTAAACAATATCGGCGACACCCGGAAGCGCAGACCCACATAGTAAAAACAGCAGATAGCACATCTACTTATATTTCAATATCTTTGGCCTAAACTTATAATCTCAGCTATAAGGTAGATTTTTAATGGTATGATGCAGTAAAATTCACTTGAACTCAGATGAAATCGTTTCCGAAGAGATTCTGTGCTTTAGAGGTCGAATGTTCAAACCTTGCAAAATTGTATTGGAGATAAAAAAAACTACGAAAACTGCAATTTCTTGGCCACGCCATGAATGACACCAAATACAAGGTAACCTGACTGATATTTCAGGGAATCTTAATGGAAAACAAAATAGAACAAGATTCTAAACTTGATCGAAACATAAAGCGACATTTTGTGGATAGATTGGATTATAACTTATTGTTTCTAAATTTCAATCAAAACCAAAATTTCCTCGGAAATCATGAAATTTGTAAGTTGGTACTAAAATTACTATCTACTGAATTTTAAACCACATATTTTTGTTTACAAACAAGGAATCATACAATTTGTCCAAAGAAGCATCACTAACTTAATGACAATTCTTTTTTTAAACGTTCTTCAGGCAGGTACCTAAGTACCATAATAAAGAAAAAATGCGAATAAGAAAGTATAAATAAACAAGACGATTTCATATATGAAAAATAATCTTTACTGAACCATTAAAGCGGCCACCATCTTGAAATGGAACGGATTGTCCAAACAAATTTACAGACAGATGAAATGCAAAACAGTCGAGTTAACCACAGAACTTCGTTAGTCAAAAATTTGCAAAGAAGTATTTCTATGACAGGTACCAACGATTGTTAAGTAAATACAATTCCAAAATTTCTGTCATTATTATGGGCATGCCAGTTTATTTATAGTGATTTATCATATAAGGGAAGGCACGACTATCACATTTGAACACGAACAATGGATCATATTTAGCGACTTGACGTACTGTCAATAATGCTTTACGTACATACGTATACACATTATACATCGTGCAAATTAAAGCTCAAGGTAATCAACTCGAAAGGACGGTGTTACTAAGTTGACAGTCGTTAAAACATTATATAATATGAAGCACGCTGAGAAATAACATGATTTGAAGACATACATTGTAAGAAGACATAAATCATTATCTTAACGATATTTTAGTTGTGGAAATCCTTGTAAAAGATAAGTGTATCTGTTATGATTTAGTATGTAACCGATTTATTTATTATTTATAATAAATAATATGTATTGCAAAAGAAGTAGTGAAAATTAAACTTGTTATTAATTGCATTTAGTTCTACGTAATAATAATATCATATCGAGAAACTCGGAAAATTAAAATCGCGTAAATTATTGTATTGATATATTTTTTTTATTATTATCGCACAACAAAATATTATTTCAATCATTGCCATAACAGCATTTAGGCAGATGTGTCTTCAATAATAGTTTTAAGACATTTAGAGAAGAGTCACTTACATCCAGATGGTTTGCAAGTTCATAACAGCACCACTCCCCTCGTCATACTATGCTTTGCCAGGACATCGATTCTGCCATTCGGTAACCTGAACAGGTCATGGTATCGATTCTGGCTGTAGTGGTCTGATACATATAAATCATAGCATCCCAAGAGTAATAATAGGCAATCAATGAAATTGTTTCTAATTTTGAAAGACATAATAGCTAGACTTTCTTTCTAAGGATCGACCGAGACAGGTTTTTCGTTCTCGGCCGAGACCGAGAATAGATAAATTCTGAAAAAAATGAAAATGCGCTATTTTTGCATAATATAGTATATTTAAGAATGTAATAATAATCTGTTTTAAATAGTTTTAATAATCTAAATTGAACAACATGATGTTGTAGCACATAAAAAGCAATTTTTCTGCGTTTTCACATTTCAAAGAGTGTCACAATCGACAATGTGGTAGGTTTGAATCCCATTATCCTCATAGAGATATACAATAGAGGCGCCATGCCTTACAAATATTTTCGAGATTCGTGTTCATCTCAGGCTTGCGGAGGCATACGGGAGGGGTAGTTCGACACTTTCCGTTATCTACCGAACTGAAACATGTGCTCCGAAGGGCACGAATGCAAATGCAAAGCAGGGGTTTACAGACTTTTCAAGTAGAGGGCCGCATACAACGACATCAAAGTTCATCAATTATATTAATCAACCTAGTTATTTTTTACTGTTGCAGCGCCTATTTTTGATAAACTTTCGAAATCACTGGTTACGCTTAATACAAATATATTTTAGAAAAATCTTTATATTCACCTCAATTACTATAAAAGAAAAAAAAATGCGATGGAAAATATTGCATTCAATGTTTCAATTACGAGTATGACATCACGCCATTCGCGGTCGCGAGTTCTGGAACGAGTTGAACTGAGCTCTGAAGCCGGGTATTGAAACATTTAAGGGACTTACAATAGACTCCACACCGAGCGCGAGCCGCCATGTAAATATACCTGCAAAAATGTACAAGAATGCAGGTGTCCTTAGACTGAGGGCACAGCGTAGTAAGGACTCGAACGTTCAACAGTCTGAATAGTCCGTTCCATACATTGCACGAACGCCTTTTACACATACGCTTGCCAGATGTATTTCAAATGACCAACACGACACGATGGTTTTTGGTCCACTAAATGCGTGAAATAGAGAATTGGAGGTACTACCTTCAAATCCGTCGAACCAATTTATTCGCTTATTGTCTCATCTATTTATATATATCAATGATTATCCTATACCGTAACCACTTACAACGGTCTCGGTTATGGCCGAGAATCAGTGTTCTCGGTAGAATTTGCAGCCGAGAATGCCGAGACCGAAACCGAGATCTCGGTCGATCGTTATTTCTTTTCGCCTTACAGACACAGAATCAGTTTCCTCAAGTAAGTCAATATGGTGCATGAATCTTGGATAAGTTCCATGCGTCCGTATATAGACATACCTGAGGAATTTCTTTTGGATAGTATTTAATTTTAATAATTTCTTCATATAATAATTCATACTGAATGCAACAGACGCAGATACAAATAACATGTCAATGAAGCGAGGTTTAGCAGACCACAATGGAGTTTCGACATCAACTCTGTTATCAAAACTACAAAAATACGATAGAAGACCGAATGCAGTAGAACTGAGGTCACTTCAGCATGTATATATGTTAATAAGATCGTGTATAATGATACCTATTACAGAATTTACGTATTAAGACAACCGAAAAAACGGTGTAAGATTAATTGATAAGACCAAGAAATGGGTGCTTAGATGATTTGGATGTGGAGAAGGAATGGACGGAAAAGGGAGTGTCTGGAGAGTAAATATATGACGAGCCAAGATGGCCGAGAAAAACAGGACACGATGGAAAAAAATGAGTCTGGTCATGATAAGAAGAGTAGGTATGAGAAAATGCATGAATTTGAATAAATCAAGGAGTGTGCGCCATGATAGAGCCGATAAATTAATTATCAATAAATTCAAGGACGGAAAAAATGTTATGATGTTCTAACATCGTGAACATTATTAACATACAGGTACGATTATGCACCTAGCGGTATAGCCGCAAGGGATGGCAGCAAATGTCAGAATTAATTAGTTAGTAACTTTACATTTGTATAATATTGTACAAATCCATACTAAAAATTGCGTGTGTTTGTTTGTCACGCTTTCGCGCCTAAACCACTAAACCGATTTTAAAAATTCTTTCACCAATAGAAAGCTACATTATCAGTGAGTAACATAGGATATAATGGTAAGATCTGGCGTTATGAAATTTGTATAAATGAAAATGTGTGTATTTCATATATTTTAGCGGCAGGGAGGAAAGGCAGGGGGAAGGTGGGGTTCGCGGAGAGGGAAGAGACGAGTGAGGGGAAAGGCGGGAAAGGTGGAAGGAACGGGGACGCACGGGAAAGAACATGCAGGGAGAATAAAATTTATTGGCATTGCAACGCATGCCGGATACCCGCTAGTGGTAAATAAAAGTGCAAATGATTACAAAATGGACGCAATGCGCGATTCAAGCCGAGAGTAATAATAAATTAATCACACGCACTGATGGTTTCGGACGTGCAATGTGTATTGTAGAGGACAAACTTTATTTGGATTTAGTTGATAATACGATTCAGAACGCGACAAAATCCATTAAAAAACATATTGCGACTCGTATTTGATTTCAGGTGGTTAGAACATTATATGGTCAGATAAAAAAATAACAGATAACCCTCGATAGAAAATAGAATGGGAAAGAAGCCGGGTTTTAATCAGCAGGTATAATACACAATAACCCAGAACCACTATTACAGGAATGTTGGATATAGAGGGATAAAGGAATGTAGCTTTGGGTGAACATTCTTCACTTTTAGGTTTATTTATATTTTTTCATTTTTATGAGTTCATTGCCACGTAATCTTACTCAGCATTTATCCATCATTAGATAACCAACACCCCTGCCACACATCACCCTCGCTACGCTTGGTGACTTAGCGGGGGTGCCAGGGTTCATGGAGTGAGATCTGTCTACGTCTTGGCGGCGAGCGCGCTTGCTCTCCTACTGCGTTGAGGGCCAGATGAAGAGAGACTAATTGAAGGAGACCTAACCTAGATCTATCCAGCCGGACACTCTGGTCCCATTCCCTTGCAACGATATAGAGGGATGTATTTATACGTCTGTCACTTCTGGATACATTGACCCCCAGATTCCTACCCACCCCGCATACATTTTTCATTCCCAGGAAAATGGCCTTATTGAGTTAATGTAAAAAAAATTGTTATACATCCAATTTAAGTTTTTTCAGAATCTGTATAGTTGAAGACATTGAAATTAACTTATTGAGTTAATATAAAAAAAATCGTTATACATCCAATTTTAGTTTTTTCGGAATCTGTATAGTTGAAGACACTGAAATTAACTTATTGAGTTAATGTAAAAAATCGTTATACATCCAATTTTAGTTTTTTCAGAATCTGTAAGAGTTGAAGACATTGAAATTAACTTATTGAGTTAATGTAAAAAAATCGTTATACATCCAATTTTAGTTTTTTCAGAATCTGTATAGTTGAAGACATTGAAATTAACTTATTGAGTTAATGTAAAAAAATCGTTATACATCCAATTTTAGTTTTTTCAGAATCTGTATAGTTGAAGACATTGAAATTAACTTATTGAGTTAATGTAAAAAAATCGTTATACATCCAATTTTAGTTTTTTTTAATCTGCGTGGTTAAAGACATTGAAAACTTATTATAATTACATATTTTAGTGTTGATTTCCAAAGATTCTCTTTGTTTTTGGCTATTTCCTTCCATTATTTTTACGTTTTTCTAGAGCATCGCGTGAGTCTTTCCAGATTAACAAAGGTCTATTTCTAACCAGCATTACGAAGGTACAAAAAAGTAAACACAAAATAAATAAATATTTCATCGGTTTTATTGATGCACAGTTTGATGTTGCAATCTGTATTCGATACAAACTCGACCCATTCAAACCTATTTACAGTACACCCAGCGCAATATTCTGGTTTTGAGAGCGATATTCGTTGATACCTCTATCAGTTTGACCCAGATAAAGTTGATAGGTTCTGATAGCTGGGGTCGACTATATTAATATTTGAAAAGTTGAAAGATCGATTGATAAAATAATGCATTGCTAAACAGAATTAACTGAGAAATAATAATAAAACGGGAATGTATAAAAATAGGTAAAGCAATTTGAAAGTTAAGTGGCAATTATTATAGGAAAACCATTTTGAAAGTTATTTTATAACCTTTAGGCAGGTTGTTAAAGCAGATTACGAAAGCAATATTTTTTAATCAAAAACCGTAGACATTATTAGTTCAGTGTGGAATTCATGATAGATTTTCAAAACTAGCAAAATATCTTCTGTAATGTTGGTACCTACCATAGACATATTCAATAGACCAGAACGTACAGATGAGGGGTAAAACCAAACTATGGGGGGCGAAGAGAGGAAAAATGACTGTGATTCGTTAAAAACTCAATTTGACAGTATATAGGCATCTCGCATTATAATATCACCATTTAGTTCTTAAAAGCAAAATCTGCTTTGAATGAATAAACCTTTTTACGTGGGAGCGCGAATTACTTGCCACGTTAATAACATATTTGCTAAGGCCAAATGCTCGCCCCAAAAAGACTCGCTCCAATACACATAGCAATATTTTGTTGCCGTGTTTAGTTAAAACACTTTTACAAATGTTTCATAATTTACTTACCCCTGTAACCAGCGACGAGCACACTGAAGAACCGCCCACATTCGCTATGTGCACATTGATATGTAGATATATTGTATAGCACAAGCTACCGTTTTGGCGTGTTATTTCGTTAAATGTATGGATGTTAGCTTCTCGCTGTTCACGGCAAGAATGATGACGTCACACATTTTAGATTCAAGCGAGGCTCTATCCCCTCCCCATGGAGCGAGCCGGTTCCAAGGCGGAACTCTAGCCGGCTCCATGGGGAGGGGGAAATAATACGTTTTTATCACTTAGGGCAGGTCCAGATATATTCATATGTCCGTGGTACCTACCCTACTACGAGAGGCTTATCGTAGATTTCCCAAAATAAGGTTGGCAAACAATCAAACTAGGTCATACTATAAAGGCCTTAAAATATTCAATTGTTTACACACACATTTAAAAGAGGCACAACATTTTGTTAGGTATTAAGTACTTTACGTAGACTTTGCGTCGGGCACATAATAAGATTATTTCTATGGTCCTTTCTTATCATATTGATATAAATATTTGGATTTGTCAAAAGAGCCAACTTTGTTTAAACTAGATTACAGATCGACTTATTTATCTCTTCAGGAGGCCATACGAGGAACTACTAGCTTACATATAACCATCTCTGTAGTCCATGGATGTTTGTGTTCATAAATTCTCCACTAATTAAGGCACATCGTCACCTCATTTGGATAGGGTTCTAACTGACATTTTTTTCAAAAATGACCTTTGAATCAGTGGCGGCTCGTGACTTTTGGGTGTGCTAGAGTGCTGAAAAAAAATGGCATTATTGATGTTGTTGTAGCCGAAAAAAAAAATTTTTTTTGAAAATTAGTTTTTTGTATGAAAAATTTCAGGAAGTTTCAGTTTGGCGATGTGCAGCATCGATTATTCCGATTTCCTGAAAAATTTTCATACAAAACACCGATTTTTGAAAAAAAAAAAAAAAAATTATTTATCGCATACGACAACATCCATGATGCCATTTTTTAAACATTAGCACCCTAGCACACCCAAAAGTCACGAGCCGCCACTGCTTTGAATGCCAAAGCATTTATTTTGCTCATTTCTATACCCAAAATAATTTTCAGAACCATCTGTGTTGTATTTTCGTAGATACATAATACATATGTATGACAACGTTCTAACATCAAGCATTTTCAATAATTATTAATTTTACAAGGTTCTAACGTCACTTACACTCTCTATTTAGTTTGTATCTGACAATTGATCTTAAATATGAGGTGCGTTATTGTTCGTAACTCATTCGGATAGGGTTCTAACTACGCCTTACCATTTTCTAAGGTTTCAAAGTTTCCAAAGACGAATTTTAGTAATCTATTTTAAAAAAATTGTTCAAGTATTTCGGTTTAACATATTTTAATGTAAAATATTTAAATAGGACGTCGCCCTAGCTTGGAATTGCAATAGGGAAATGTAATTAGAACCTTGGGCAATGAATTATTATGCCCTACCTGGTTGCACAGGGTTCTATTTAGGTATGTTCTAAAAGGGTAAGTATAGGTCCTATTAAAATACTTTCCTTTAAAATATGTTCAATTAAAATACTTGACACAAGATTCAACCTCAAAATCGGAAATTGGTAAATAAATTATGATAAATCATTTTTGCAAATTTTGACACCTCATATCTCAGAACAAGGTGAAGCGAAGTTAGAACCCTATCCAAATGAAGTGACGACATTCTAAAAAATAAGATAGAAAAAAAGTAGAGTTGTTAAAATTATATTTTCCGGCCAGCTAACTAAGATAATAAATAATTGGTAATTAATCGTAGATTATTTGTTTTATGAACTGAATAAATACCATAAGGAAACATATTCCAGAGTTTTAATGAAACAAGATGATTGTTGTTCTATAAAATCAATTAGGACGCAGTTTGCAAATAGCATAAATAGGTGTACAATTTGCAAAAGTGTAAAGCACGAATTAAAAAAACACGATGGCCTTCCAGGCAATTTACGATGTAAACATTAAGTTTTATGAGCTTTGAAATGCAAAAACGGCATTAAAAAACGTAGGAGTTTCATTTTAACGGCGGCGCGTGAAATATTTAACGGGACGATGAAAAACATGGCAGTAAAACCTTAGAGTAACGCAGTAAAACATAAAACGCAGACCCGCTGAAGAGACGACCTACATTTGCATGGAGCTGATAGATGCCATCTCACTGCTGAAAACAACAGAATCGGTAACAAAGAATAGTAACGGGACATATCTAGTCTGCCTGTGGTACAAAGGTTTCACCGCAACGTCAATCATCTAACTATTCGGGTCGAGAGGTCGGACAACGAACCAATAGAACGCATTCAGAATAAAGATCGTTGGTAGGTCGAAACTGGTATCGTATGCCTTGAAAAAATAATCAGATAATAACGACACAAGAGAACGGATAATAAATGATGAACCCTTGACAAAAATACAGCACAGAACACACTTAGCAATATTTGTTTGCAAGGTGGCAGATAACCAAATATTATGTAATTGATTTGGGTCGTACGAAATATCTATTTACTTAAAAAGAGGGAATAATAAAATGTATGAAGCAAGGAGAGCGTGCAGAGAGATAACATGTATCTTGTTTCCACCCTGTCTGCCTACACTGGTAGAGAAATGGTGTGATGTTTAGATACTAAATATTGGTATTCAAATAACATAGCGAATGGGAGAGGGTACCCGGAATGAGGCAATCCCAAGTACTCACAAAAGGACCAGACCGTAGACCAATGATACTCAACCTTTTTTCTCTTTGGGCCACATAAATGTATTTGTAAAGTTATGCGGGCCGCAACACTACTTGTATGATGAAAAAAAAATCATCAACCCCCCCCCCCCCCCCCTCCCTCCCAAACAAAGAAATATTCTTCTTCCCAATTTGTCTTGAAACACTATCTTTTCGTCGGACATTTTTCGATTGCATTTTGAAGACACTCCCGCCATTAAGCGTATTTAAAATATATCAAAATAATACCTTATACGCGGTACCGGACTAACCAGTGACATCAACCAGTTATTATGTATTATAATTAATGCGGTGGTTTCTAGAAGTGGCACTTTTATTTATAAATTATTTGCGCGCGTACTTGTGTGTCAAATATTTGTTTTTTGGGAATAAATCTAGCACGTGCAATATCAACACTCTTACACATCTGTCCTGATGATGGACACTGTAACGCTATCCGAAACGTTGGCTAAAGAAGTAGGTAGCGCAACATGTTATATCACCCCAAAAACAAATAAAGAAAATACTTTTGGCCGTGAAACCTAAAAAACTTATCTCACTCGTACACCAGATCATGTGGACCATAATGACGATCCTTTTCGGATATCTTTACCTTTGCGTCAAAGTCGAAACTAATCTCAAGATATACGAAATTTAGAATAATAGATTTTTTTATATCAAGTTCCTGATAATAAAGTGTTTAGGGCCGCAAACAAAAGCTTGGCGGGCCGCAGGTTGAGTATGGTTGCCCTAGACCAGTGGCGGCTCGTGACTTTTAGTTGTGCTAGGGTGCTAATATTAAAAAAATGGCATCATGGATGTTGTCGTATGCGAAAAATATTTTTTTTTTTTTTTCAAAAATTGGTGTTTTGTATGAAGATTTTTCAGGAAATCGGTGCGGCGCACCACCAAACTGAAACTAACCTGAAATTTTTTATACAAAAAACTGATTTTCAAAAAAAAAAAAAAAATTTTTTTTCGGCTACAACAACGTCAATAATGCCATTTTTTTAATATCAGCAGTCTAGCACACCAAAAAGTCACGAGCCGCCACTGCCCTAGACCTTAGATTCTCAACCTTTTTTTGCCCACTTCGAGAATATTTTTATTTCTAGCGCCCCCTAACTCGTGAATCCGAAACAGCAATTGACTACAACAGGGGGGGGGGTGCTTAACGGGATACCACGAGGAAGGGGGCGTAATGGGTTACCACGACAGGGTTACATTTGCCACCCACAACGGAGGGGGCATAACGGGATACCACGACGGAGGGGGCGTAATGGGATGGGGTAACATTTGCCACAACGAAGGGGGCGTAATAAGGGAACGAACCCATACTACGTGACCTGTTCAGGGGGGGTCTTCAAAATACCACGCTTGGTACAAATGAGCGGCGGGTTGCTTAGGTTTTTAGTCACCGGGGGGGGGTTAAAAATTGGAAAAAGTTGGTCACGTAGTATGGGTACGCTCCCTAAATGGGATAGCGAAAATATTTTTGTGGATGGATGGCCCCTAATGGGATGCGACACGAAAGGATGGGGTGGGATGAGTTTCTCTGAGTCTCCTACCGCCCCCCTGAAAGTCTAAAACGCTCCCCAATTTTATCTTGGTCTTCCACCCCCCTGAAGATCAAAAATGCCCACGTTGAGAACCAATGCCCTAGACCGGTGTTTCTTAACCGTATTGAAAGAATCGCCCTTCTTACCACAGTAAAATTATCCAGGCCCGCCCAAAGGGGGGCGCTGGCGCCCCCGTTAAGAATCAGTGCCCTAGACGGACCAGGAAACTACTCGATGTGGATAGAAACTCGCTGAGGAAACTGGTGAACTTTATAAAAGAGACTGGGTTATTGTTGCAGGATTGAGATAAAATAGGAGATAGCACAACGGGCCTAGGCCAAGTGCTCTCGGAAAATATTCGTAAACCGTCTCAAAGTTAAAATAAATAACATAGTTACCGATAGTATCTACCTAAGCTGAAAGTTCTCTACCGTAAAATTAAAATTTATGATAATTGGAAAAAAGTTCTGGCAAATATAGAGACCTATCTATTTATCATTGCCTGTAAATTTGGTACAGTTTTAAGTCGTTCTTGTTAGCATATAAAAAATAGAAGGACAGCATCACCTTGATAAAAGATTAATAAAGTAGATTGGTAGGTCCAATTCCATCCGATAGCTAAAAAAATGATAAATAATATAATAGATAGGTACAGTAGAATCATTTTAAAAAGATTCTTGCTTGCGTGATGTATGTACCTATTGTATCGTAGAACTACTGCTATAAAAAATTAAAACCAGTTTTAACCACTATCGGTGAGCACGAATAATACACAAAAGTACGCTCTTCAAAATGATTTGCATGTACATATCACGGTAAAATGTATAGGTTCTACTAATAACAACAGAAAAGCAGAACGTCGAACTCTGTGAATAAATAGCTCAGAAAGTGATAAAATCCTACTTGCTTAGTCTGTTACTGGTTACAGCACTTCTCGAACATCGTGGCTTCCTGGTATCGCGGTTTATTCTCACGAAAACAATAACAGCGCCACTGCGTCGTTTTTGTGCAACTTTTCCAATCCCGTATTGATTAGAGATAACAATTATTATTCTTTAACAAGGCAATGCAGAAATCAACTAGCTGACTGCACTGCTATGGTTACAGACCAAATCTGGCCCATGGCCGACTGAAAACTCTGGGCGTAAGAAAATCCTCGACAATACGATTATATTTAACCATGGATTGTTTCATATGGTCGACTTCGGAAAGTCCCGGTAAAACAATTCATGTATTTTAATGAAAAATTCTACGTAGTGCATATTATTATAATACCAATACTCCAGCATAAAAATTGTAGGCATTACGTGCAATTAAAGAATAGGTAGGCACTACGACTTCGTAAACTAAAGTTAGAGTCAGTGCAAGGTTCATGTCACAGTGCAATGTTTCTGTAAACAAGTACAAATTATTATGAATTTAAGTTTGCGCACAACATTACTAAAAAAAATAAAAGTTTAAAGTTTAAAGCCAGTAGTAAGTTCATGATGATTTATTATTTCCCGTTCTACGATATCAATTTATTGTCCTTGTGCACGAAAGGCATGAAATTAAGAAGAGACTTGCATCAACTTTTTTATGCATATCTGTTATATTTGCATCATTGTATACATGAAAGAAATAAGGCGCGTGGTCGATACATCTATTAGGACAACGAGTGCAGATGATCGGTAGGCATTGACTAGCTAAGAACTGGGCTATGATATGAGAGGGCGCAACTCACTAATAAATGGTTTAAATGCCAGTGACCGACCGAAAGTTAGGTTTCGGTTTCGGCGAGTTTCGGCAAAAGAATCTAGTTTCGGCATCAGTTTCTCGGCAGATATTCTGCCGAAACCGACACCAAAACTTTTTTAGACATGTTAAAAATCGATTTTTTACTGTTATTTCGCTTATTTTTTAACTTATTCAGACAGTTAACACATGTTAAATTAAACAAATACAAAAACAATAATTGAAGTAGGTACGTGAAAAAATATTTTTTTTTATGTTACTCCTATAAAAAAAATAAAAAAATACAAAACATGTTAACTACTTCTTGGAACTTCTCGTTCGGCTGACTTCGGGTGAGTTCATGGCTTATATGTCACCCGCCATCAGCAAAATACTCGATTAATGAGGTCCTTCGTTTAAGTGTTGATTATTGACAAACGTTTGTTCCAAGAAGTAGTTAACATGTTTGTTAATTTTGATTTGTTTTATAGCAGTAATATCAACAAAATAAATATATTATTTTCCATACTTCAATTATTATTTTTTTTATTTCATTTAACACGTATAAAAATAATTTTGTGATTGTAAACGCAATATAAAATTAAAATACTCGATTAACGAGGTCCTTCCTTTATAATGTAGATAAGTGTCGATTATTGACAAATTTTTGTTCCAAGAAGTAGTTAATATGTTTTGTTATTTTTCATAAATTTTGTTTGTTTTATAGAAGTAACATTAAAAATATATTATTTTTTCACATACTTCAATTATTGTTTTTTGATTTATTAAATTTAACACGTGTCAACTGTCTAAATAAGTGTAAAAAATAAGCCAAATAACAGTAAACAATCAATTTTTAACATGTCTAAAAAAGTTTCGGTTTCGGCCGAAACTGAGACAGATACCGATAATTCGGTTTCGGTTTTGGTGAAAAGTCCTGTTTCGGTGAGACACTGTTAAATACCCTACTATCTATCTTCCTGTCTCTCTCTTGTATTCTGTAAGTCATGTTAGTGGCGGTCCGTGAGTTTTCAGTGAGCTAGAGTGCTAAGATTGAAAAATACGGCGTTATTGATGTCTGAAAACGAAAATTATTTTATTTTCAAAATTTCAACATTTTGTGGATGCGCCGCATCGTTGAAATTTTGAAAAGTAAATAATTTTAATTTTCAGCTACAACAAAATCAATAACGTCGTATTTTTCAAACAGCACTTTTCAAGCTCTCTAGCTCACTGAAAACTCACAGACCGCCACTGCTGTTGTTGCAACTATTTAGTCCCACAAATATGTGTATAGTTGGGACCGTTTCAAAGAGATGGAACATAAAATTCTTGTAAAAATATCCTATCAGGCGCCGGTATAAGGTATATGGTATAACTCCATAACTGATAAGGAAACCCAATATTTGGCCAAAGTTGGATACAATGAGAACAAACCGTGGAAATGCAACGGAAAACTTGAAACGGGACCGACAGAGGAAGTTAACGGCTATGTATAATTAAATGCAAATAAATGTAAACAAAGGGATACGCTATAATAGTGGAATAAAACGAGCGGTGACATCATTTGTAGTAGGAAATCACGACAAGAAGTGCAGCGGAAGGTTTTTAAGGTTGCATTAATTGAAAAGGCGGTTTAACTTGAAATGAACCAGAAGGACAGTAAAGGTTATAATTTATAATGTACAATAGACACGTAATTTATAATGTACAATAAACCCACCATACTGGTGGGTTTCTTCATTTACCGAGAATGCTAAATGCAATGCTATTTGTAAAAGTAAACGGTAAAATTTTAAATTTTGATCGCTTAATTTTACAATTAGCATTGCATTTAGCATTCTCGGTAAATGAAGAAACCCACCCTTGTCCGTGGTTACTGTCTGGTTTCACCTGACAATTCACACTCTATTATTATTGAACGATTAAAAAATTTTAAATAAAAAACATTATAATGGAATATTTTAAATAAACAAAATTCTTACGTTTTCTAAATTTTAAAATGGGTATTCCAGCAATTATGTTAAGAGGGCATTACCAGAGAAAACCGGAAATACGTCATTTTCAAAAAAGATTTTAGACGTATTGACTGTTTTCCACAAAAAATTATAAATGGATTTCGAAAGATTGTTCTTCTATCTAGCATTCGTGTGTAATAAATTTTGAGAATTTTTTAAAATTTTATTATAATAAGGTTATTCCACAGGTCGTTGGCAGATTTGTTCAATTTTCAAAAAAGTTTTTGTATTATACCACACCCATTTCAAATAATATAATCATGCAGTAAAATAAATCAATACATTATCTAGCAAACGTATGTTTTAGAATTTTAATTTTAGTTTCAATAAAATCATAAAAAAATATGTACGTACATGTGTTTCTTGACGAAAATTGGTCCATTTGTGTATTTATTTGCGCACTTACAAACTAATATATTTCAGATTTTTTTAACATTCTTATTAAATTTAGACACTATTGAAAAATGATAAATACTTATAATCAAAAAACAACTACAAAAAGTACACTATTTTAATAGTTTTATCATCACGCCTTTCAGCATTTTTGGATGAAGGTATAAATTAAAGCTAATTTGGATTGAAATAAATTCGATATTGAGTTATAATTTTAAAAAGCTGCTACGGAGAATAATTTATCTTTCTCATTGTAACCGCCCTGCACGATCGGAAGAACAACTTTCGACGAAATGTGGATTTTCATCCGCTGGATGGTTAAACGCTCTTAAACTACAACACTATTGTAAATGATATGAATATGCTCAAATTGTCAGAGAGAAGAATTTTCACTGATTTGGTATTTCTGTATAAAATTCTAAATAATTTAGTTGATAGTCCGGTATTGCTTGAATTGATAAGCTTCCGGATTCCACTACGTAATACCAGAAGTCAGGATTTATTTCAGTGCAGAAATTCTGAAACTAACTACCATATGTAGATATTCCTCTTTGCCCAGAATACTAATGGAGGGAAATAATTATACCAAGTCAGTGGACATCTTCAATTTATCTCTAGACAAATACAAAATACTGTTACTGAGGCAGTTCAGTTATGTACAATAAATACTATATATATTTCATTGCAAAATACCGTTGTAAATTTCATACTTATGTAAAAGCCCTGTAAAAGGGCGTAAATAAATAAATAAATTATTATTACTGGACCCTTTGGATTGTGTAGAATGATACGCGTAGTTTGAAAAGCATATCGCTTACTTTCCTGTTCCATCGAAGACCAATTAAAGGTGTTCTCCTTCTCCCCGTGTACATAACCGAAACTAGTTGACTATTGTGTGTTATATTTATATTTCTATTTGGGAGGCGGGTATGGGTACCGCCGCCCCGGAAATCATTTATTAGATAACCAACACCTCTGTTACAGGTCACCCCCAAGTGGTTCGCTACGTTTGGTGACTTAGCAGGGGTGTCCGGGTTAATGGGGTGAGTTTGTCTGGGTCTTGGCGGCGGATACGTCTGCCCACCAACTGCATGGTAGCCGGATTGGGAGATAATGGTCAAGGGAGTCATTTCGACTTCTCTAGCCGTACTCTCTCGGAACATCGCCTTGTACCACCAGTGGGAGAGATGGAGTCATTGTCCGTCATTCTGGACACACTGTCCCACAGATTCCTACCCACCCTTAATACCTTTTTCCTTCCCAGAACTTCCTGTCCTTCCTTTCTCAAAAAGACTCTCCACACAACATCCCTAAAGATGACAGAGGCCCAGAGAGGAACTATTTTCTTCAAGGTATGTGTGGAGCAAACGTAAAAAAAATATAATTATTTAAAACAAGGTAACTTTTCATTTAAATTTAAAAATAAAACAAATATCTCGAGAAGTGTTTTTCTGGACAATTAAGTACATATTTCAAAGTTCCGTAGCTCATGATGAAAACAAAGCGTTGATCTATAATTTGCAGAGAAAAAGATGTACTTTTCAATACACCAGAATATTTCAGGAGATTTTGCTGCAAATAGATTTCCGCTTCATAATTTACGCATATATTTCAGACCTTATCACTCATTGAAGAAATGACGTTGCGAGCTGAAAAAAAATGCGTTAACTTAGAAATTCCACACATAAAAAAATTGCTTAAATTTTCATGGCGCTAGATCTCATTATTCAAGAGATGTATCTACTCAGATAACCAAAGATATTTCTGCTACGTTCGAGTTTTTCAATCTTTTGCACGTATATGTATTTTTCAGACTAAATTATTAAGCAATAACAGACTAAATAATAGCAATATATTATGATTAGTGAGTGTTGGGCAGTGTAAGAAGACGCGGAAGTGAATGGTAGAATAAGTCGGGGGCGCCAAGTGAATCAAATAGTAGAGTCGGCCGTATCAAGAGTGAGAATAACAGAAGAGAATGTATGAGACGATGTATGAATGTGAACTAAGCAAGGAGTGTATGCCAAGAATGGTGAATGGTTGAACGGTGTGCTCACCTTTAATTGGAATTGTCACTGTAACCATATTCAAATTGTAAACTAATGTAATAATTATATGTGATGTATTTTGTTGGCAAGCCAATAATAAAAAAAAAAAAAATTAAATAATACAGGATTGTGTGGTGGATCATCCTCGCTTCCTACCCCCGCGGGTTAGTTAGTTAAGTTAAAAAAGCATTAAAGTTTTCGAAGGTTGCTCGCTGGCAGTTAGGGGACTTCGCTCACGTGTGAAGAATTATTGTCTTATGGAAACCGTAATGCAAAACTATATCCCAGGAAAATGATATCGCATATTATATTGCATGATATTGCACTTTCACGGTCGGTTTGATTGCATATCCAATAATTGCAATGAAAACGCGAAAAAATAATACCTTTATGTATTATTCAGGGCTAAACTTAGAACTGATCTAATCATAAATTATCACAGATAAGCAATAAATCTATCTATATAAATATATAAAATCTCTTGTCACGGTGTTTGTAGTCGCACTCCTCCGAAACGGCTGGACCGATTTTTATGAAATTTTTTACGTATATTTGGTAGGTATAATAATAGGTCGTAAAGTATATTTCATACCGCTAGTTGTCCCTATCCAGAATTTTTTTTTGCATATTTTTTTTTATTTGACATCAAAAAATACCTATAACCCCAAATTTTCACCCTCCTAACCCCACCCTCCCATTTTTTAATCGCAATTTTAGTATTTTCGTATGAACAAATTTAACCGTCGCACAGTGGTTCCAAATACCCCAAAAGTTGGAAACAATTCACAGGGAGGATTAACGGGGGAAAAAAGTGATATTATTTTTCGGTATGGTTAAAAAAAATTATAATATTCGGTTTTAGTAAGTTTTACTGGATTTTATTAACGATTTATGTAATTTATTACATTTTTATCAACGAAAAAATAAAATTTAAATTTTTTTTCTTAAAATTGATATTATTTATGTCCATATCCATGTGAAAGTAAAGGCCGAGTAATGTTTAATTTTGCTTTTTAACATTCTGAGGCAGACGATGAACAATCATCATCATCGTCGGTGCTAAAGATATTTGAAGAATGAATATCCGGAGGAATTATTAAATCGAAAACTTCCTTAGGAAAACGATTTAATGGTTTCTTTGGGGGTTGCCTGTAACTAGTTATGATAGGATCAGATGTAACTAACATTAAATTAAAATCACATGCATAAAATTTCTCACGAGAACATTTTCTAGAATAGTTCTCGCGATATTTTTAAAAAATCTTTGTTTCGAGCTTCCTGAGCCTCTTCTGAAAATCTTAATCGGGTGGCAATATATGATGGACGATGAGCAAGGATTCTGCCACACTACGTTTATATTGTCAGACTTCCCGCAAACTAATCGCAAAGGTAAGTACAATTGAAGATATAAAAATACTAGAATAATCCGCACCTCTCGCGTTCCAATGAACACCAAATTTTTCTGCTGGAGACTCATAATCTCATAATATAACACATAATTGCAAAACAGATTTCTGTTTCGCAATAATGATCTTATGTAATTTTCTAAAATTTAAAAATTGTTTAATAATAGTTAAAAATGGTGCAAAACGAAAAATTTAATTTAATATTTAAAGAAACACCATTAGATAATTAACATTATTAATATGTTTTTTTCGTTATTTGTTTTTGGGGTGTTATGCCGTGTTGCGCTACCTCCTTCTTTAGCCAACGTTTCGGACATCGTTGCAGTGTCCATCATCAGGGCAGATCCGGCAGATCCGGTAGTGACACATCCATGTGTGACACATCTACCGGATCTGCCGGATCTGCCCTGATGATGGACACTGCAACGATGTCCGAAACGTTGGCTAAAGAAGGAGGTAGCGCAACACGGCATAACACCCCAAAAACAAATAACGAAAATGCTTTTGGCCGTGAAAATCATAAAAATTATTAGTATGTTTCGAAAACTAAGTTTTCTTCGTCAAAAGTTAAAAGTTTTTTTAGTTTTCGAAACATGTTGATAATATTAATTATATAGTGGTGTTTATAAAGTTTATTTACATTAAACCAAAAATGAAGCCACAAAGTATATTAATTTGCGAAAGTTTGAAGAAGTAATTTAATATTATTTTCGGTATAATATCGTGATAACTTCTGGTTTACTTTAAGCAGTTTAAGCCTTCAAGACTCGAAACGTGTTCATTAAAATGCTCCATATCTTTGTGTATCTGAGTGAGTCAAAAATAATAATACTTTGTGTGCTTTTTTAATTATTTCCGAATTCTCCAGACGTTGATGTGTCCGTCTGTGAATAGGCATTCTATAATTAAATCAGTTATGAGTACGATGGTGATTCATGAGGTAACAGTCCTGCGGGAAATTAGCCTGGACGAACTAACAAGGGGATCATACAATGTAGAAATTATTTTGGTCACTCCACTTTACTAACTAAATACGTAATCTAAGTCCAATCACTTAGCAAGAAAGAGAAGCGAATTTAAACAATCAGAGAAATAAAATTCAATGGAAATACCTTACATTTTTGAAAAAGTATATAGAATACAAAATGGTGCTGATTGATCATTTCACGACGTTATATTTTAAAGAAAGTCCTTGCATTATTTCCCAATCAACATTTAAAGTACCTAATGTTCATTGCAGATTACCTCTAATCTTGAAGTGGGAAATTCATACTTCAAAGCACGCTATAAACTATAAGTAGCCTTCCTACTTGCTTTATTTCCTATTCCTACCCCAACATATAAAGTTAAGGTAATCTTTATAGCATTATTCAATTTATAAAACAGTTTATTTATAAAGTTTGGCTACGTGATATCTGTTTCGCCTTCTGAAGGCATTGTTAAACTGAGCCAAAAGGCATTCAAACTGAACTGAAGGCATTATCAAACAGTTTGATAATGCCTCCAGAAGGCGAAACAGCTGTCACGCGTAATAATAATTGCAGATTAAAAAAAAGATTAAACACAGCAGAACTTGTTTATAAATAAACAGTTTATTAAAATTGAATAATAATATTATTGAGAAATAACAATATTATAAAAGAAATAAAAATTAAAATGGAGTTCTACAAATTAAACTTGATAACCTAACTAACTAACTAACCGTCACGCCGTTTCCCCGCAGGGGTAGGCAGAGAGGACAGACCGCCAAACATCCCGGTCTTGGCACACATTCCTTGCCTCGTTTACATTCATACAACGTCTCATACATTCTCTTCTATTATTCTGACTCTTGACATGGCCCGACTCGAGTATCTGATTCACTTGGTCGTGCCATGTCTTTCTTGGGCGTTGATAAAAATTAAAAAAAATATAGCAGATTACTTCAAAGGTCGGACAGAGAAATTCACGATCAAAAAGCACACTACTACGATACCACTTGTAACACCCAATAATAACAATAATTGGATAATTTTTGTAGTGCCGTTTTTGTGAAAAATCACCCCAAGGGCGAAGTGACGGTTTCCATACAATCTTTAACGTATCTGTTATCTTATGAACGCAAATTGCAAACAGCTACAACTGATGTTGCCAGACCACGATCTTAAAATGATGAGAAGATGTTTTCATCAACTTTCCGCAGCTCTTAAAGGATTCCAGTTGTATATATAATTGGCATCAATGACTCACCTCCATGACCAGGTAAACGTAGAGCGGGCTCTCCTTGCAGTCGAGCAGGGCGACCACATTGTCATGGTGAAGCTCGGTCAGCTCCTTGAGGATCTTGATTTCCTTGCCGAGCAGGTTCTGCGACTTGGCCAGTGACTTCTTCGTCACGCTCTTGATGGCCACTATCACAGATGGGTTCTGGAAAGAAAAAGAAAACTTTTAATTAATAAAAACATAAAAAAAAATGTTACATGATAAAATGGAACATAATGAAATAGAACGACGATAAAAACAGAAAGATTATGATCTCCGTGGTCGAGGGGTAAGGCTCTCGATTAACAATCAGGAAATGGTAGGATCAAATTCCGGCGTGCGAAAATAAATTTTATTAGATAAATTGAGATGTTTCATAATTTATTAATTTAACAGTAATATAAAGCATATTTGCGGCATATTCCAGAGTGGAAGATATTCTCAACCAACATTCAGATTCGAAACACAGCTTGAAATGGTTTTAGCCATCTTTGGTGACCAGATCTAAATAGCCAAGTGCCTCCCCACTACCTTCAGCCTCACAACATACTCCAATTGGGGATGCCGTAGTTACGGTGACCGGACAGACAACACAACAGCACAAATTCAACACCTCCATTTAAAAGTCATTAAAAGAGATGAAAAAAAAGGTTACGTTGGGTTAGATTGTGGGCTATTTAAAAAAAAAAATCATAACTTTTAACTACTTTTCAAAGGGGTGTTAAAATTCCACTTTGTTGAGTTGACGTGGAACCCTTAGTTACACAGGCTCTAGACGGTTGGGAACAGATGGGACTCCTGTGCGGTATCGGCATAAAAAAATTAAAACAGATCAATGATGAAACAGAACAGTGATCAAATAGAGCAGTGATAAAACAGAACACCGAAGAAGAAGAAGACAAAATAAAAAATAACCTAACCTAGTATTGGATATATTTTAATGTAGATATCTATCTACTTTTTAATAAAAAGACAACATTTCCGGTTTACGAATAACCTGAAATATATGAAAAACACATTATTATTAAGGGTCAAGGGTCCCACCTCGGCCCAATATTCTTCTTAATATTCATTAATGACATTGTAAACATATTTAAAGATGTACAAGTCCTACTTTTTGCAGATGATCTAAAATTGTTTAAAAAAAATACGAAATATATATGATTGCCTAATTTTACAAGCTAATTTAGATGAATTTTTTAAATGGTGCGAACAAAATATGTTATTTTTGAATACTGAGAAATGTCAAGTAATACGATTTTCCAGAACTCATTCTCATATTTTATATGAATATAATTTTAATAATGTTAAATTAACACCAGTATTACAAATTCGCGACTTGGGAGTTATATTCGATTCAAACTTAACATTCACACCACATATAGATAATATAACTAATAAGGCTTTAAAGATTCTTGGCTTCCTTTGTAGAACCCTAACTGATTTTATGTCCTTGGATTGCATGAAAACACTCTACATTTCATTAGTTAGATGTCAAGTTGAATATAATTCACCTATTTGGTCCCCTTTCTATAAAGTACACTCTAACAAAATAGAACGAGTTCAACACAAATTTCTTAGGTACTTAAATTTCAAACTCAAAATTCCAATAGAAAACATTAATTATTTAAGTTTAATGAATCGACTAAATTTAATTACGCTGTCTGACAGAAGAATCATTTCAGACCTAATTTTATTGTACAGAATTATGAACAACCTAATTGACAGCCCTGCCATCGTTTCTACTATTAAACTTCTTGTACCGACAAGGAATACTAGACAAAATATAACATTCTTTTGCAACACATACACAACTAACTATCAATCACACTCACTTACCAATAGGATGCATTATTTAGGCAACAAGTTTGGTGGTATTGTAGATGTATTTGCTGATTCCCTTTACATTCTAAAATGCAATTTAAACCAACACTTTGTTGAATCCTACAAATTATTGTAACATGGGTATAATATATTTAACGATTTGATTTGTTATTGTAATGTTTATATTATATTTCGTTCTATGTTATTGTTAAATATTACATTGTTTAAAATATTTCACTGGTTTCCACAAGATTATACAAGTGGTTTTTTTTTTTTTTCTTTAAAAACTACTTGTATATTCTTAAAAGTTTTTTCACTTTTATAACTTTTGGTATAAATTCTATGTATGTGTAATCCTAGATATCTTAAATATTATTTTCTAATCTATGTAAAAGCCCCTACGGGCGTATAACAACAATAAATAAATAAATAAATAAATAAATTATTAGCGGTAAATGTTGTTTGTGTAATAAGAGAGACCTTAGATAACAAAAGAATTGAACCCAGTACACTTGGGTGGTACCCGACGCATTTGTACACTTAACTATTAACGGATCAAGTAAGGAAGGGAAAGGTTGGAAATGCCTGTAAAGATGATTGTTTATTTTATTTTTATTTTATTTTATTTATTTTAGGGAAAGTTGACAGCAAATCAGAGATTACAAAATAATACAATAATAATATGATAATTATGCCAATTATGAACTTTCCACTGATAATAATTAATAATAAAGTGTGACAGTGTAAGGGTATTTTCTTAGTTTTATTGTTTAGTTACAAAACATAAAAAAGGGGGAGGGGGGGAGGAGGAACATAGGGATAGGATTAAGTGGTAAATGACGGGAATATATAGGGATTGAACTTTCTAGTTTGTGTCGTGTTGCTTGGTGAGTTTTCGTTTTATGTCACGTAAAGTTGAGTTAAAAATGTCAATGTGGTAATAATTTAAGTTAAATGAGTGTGTGGATCTGTAGATAAATGAGTTCTGTTTAGAGTTGGTCTTGCAAAGAGGGAGATTAAAGGTAAGCGACTGTCTACTGTTGCGATTTGGAACATGGAAGGATAGGCGTTGAAGAAGATCAGGACAATCGATTAAGTTATGTGTAATTTTAAATAACATTACCGAATCTGCTATATTTCTTCGACAAGTTAACGTTTGCATTTTGAAGAACTTTGCAGAGTCTTCATTACTAACATGCGATCGAAAAGAGCGGATGAGATTGATGAGACAATTATTACGAAGAAACAAGACTAATTTTACGCTTTTGGAATTTCCAGTGTGATTTATATTACAATAACAATGTCAAATTATTGGTAATTTTTAGTAGAGGGCAAAGATCATTGCAGATTATTGAGAAAAGATTCAACAGTTTCATGTGAAGTTATTTACTGATCACGGTTTTAATCATAAAACTACTTTTATGATTAAATCCGGTCTACACCGGATGCACTTTTATTACGAAAACACGCTCATAATTAGATGTTGATCGAAGTGAACTTTTTATATGCAGAAAGGTGAACGGTCAAGCAGTGATTAAAAGCTTACTAGCACTTGAGCGTGTTTTTGCTGCTAGGCCATGCGGGCAGTAATAGCTTTGTAACAAATTTCACGTACGAAAATGGTTTTGCATAAGGCGCGGCGTCAGAGATGTACTCGAAGTCGGATTCTTAAATTTCAACCTTACGGACTCTAGCCTATTAATACTATCACATTGTTAGGGGGTATTTCACCATCTATGAGCAAAATGTTATATTTAATCGTGACTATAAAAACAGATATTTACTCGAGGGGTGGTGATACTCAGCGGTGGTTAAGAGCGTTTAACCAGCCAGCGGACGAAAATCCACATTTCATCGAAAGTTGTTCTTACGATCGTGCAGGGCGGTTACAATGAGAAAGATTAATTATTCTCCGTACCAGCTTTTTTAAATTATAACTCAATATCGAATTTATTTCAATCCAAATTAGCTTTAATTTATACCTTCATCCAAAAATGCTGAAAGGCGTGATGATAAAACTATTAAAATAATGTACTTTTTGTAATTATTTTTTGATTATAAGTGTTAATCATTTTTCAATAATGTCTAAATTTAATAAGAATGTTAAAAAAATCTGAAATATATTAGTTTGTAAGTGCACAAATAAATACACAAATGGACCAATTTTCGTCAAGAAACACATGTACGTACATATTTTTTAATGATTTTATTGAAACTAAAATTAAAATTCTAAAACATGTGTCTCCTAGATAATGTATTGATTTATTTTACTGCATGATTATATTATTTTATTATTTGCAATGGGTGTGGTATAATACAAAATCTTTTTTGAAAATTTAATAAATCTCTTAACGACCTATGGAATAACCTTATTATACTAAAAATTAAAAAAATTTCTCAAAATTTATTACATGCGAATGCTAGATAAAAGAACAATCTTTCGAAATCCATTTATAATTTTTTGTGGAAAAGAGTCAATACGTCTAAAATATTTTTTGAAAATGACGTATTTCCGGTTTTCTCTGGTAATGCCCTCTTAAACAGGCAATACCACTAAACCAATAGTTTACCCCAAGGTTATGAATACCACCTTATTGCATAATACTATCGCAGACCCGTGAAAATCATGGGATATAACAATAATTATTGTAGGAATGATGCACGTTAGTTATAAAGCGTCGATCCTTGAAAATCACTAAATCTGACTTTACATTTCAAATATAGAATTAAAATAATGTTCAGGTAAAAAAAATATAATTTTGAAGGCAAGTACTTTATCACTTGTCTCATTCAATTCAATTTTGAAAATAATACTTAAATTAAAAACAAATCCGAGTTCATTGAGCGAGAGTTACAATCACAGACAGACCGAAATACATGTTTGATTATTAAAATAATGTACCTACTCGAGTATCTGAGTACGGTAACGCCTCATTAAACCTAGTCTCTTAGAATTAAAAGAGATTAAAAAAAGATATTACATACTGTAACTTTTTGAGCGCAGGAAGACAGAGCTATATAAGCTTTTCCGGATAATCGGAATGAAGTAACAAATCAATTTAATTCGTATATCAAAGGAAATCGACACTACTCCAATTTAGTGAAATTTGAAAGTGACCCTTTGAAAATTAGCCTGCAAAGTAAACGGCAAGAAACCATGCTGGGGATTTATTTTATATGAATAAGGCTTATAATAATCTTTCGTAGTTTAAACACGCAATCCTTGGGTTATTTATAGCTCTGATAACGGCGTGTTTTGCGAAAACTAACCATTATTTCGTTAAATATGGTATTACTGTATAAACGTGGCAAACGAGGAGGAGTTTAGAAGACTAAGGCACAATTGTTTCACAGAAATTCACGTATGACAGAGTTATCAATTAGCCATTCAGCGCCATTTTGATTTTTCGACAGGTAAAAGGTTTCCGTCAAATGCCGATTCTAAGTAGGTACGTTTAAGCTTTTGAACTCATTGTGAGCAACAGAAGAGGATAAATATTATGTTGTTAAGCTTGTCCTGCTTATTACAATTTGAAAGAAAGCTGACTTGAACCTTAAATCGGCGTTTAACGAGGACCTTTCAAATGTGAAAAAAAATGGCGCTAAATGGCCATTTGATGATGTCAATGTTACATATGAATTTGTGTGAAACAATTGCTCCTAAAAGTTGAAAAAAAAAACAGAGTGTTCAATTCATAAGCGGTAGAAATGAAACCTTCAGAAAACTAAAGTAGTAAAACAAGAGCGGGGAGGCTACGAAGCACCGCACAAAGAAGAGACCGATTATACTATCTCATTCTATCGCAGGCTAAATCCTATAGATATATGTGTTTGTCTCTTTTTAGAGTCGCTATTTTTAGTTTCATCGAGTTTCAGATCCAACAGCGCTAAAGAAGTTTTCACTTCAATAAAGTAGACAAGAGTGGGGAGACTACAAGCACCGCACAAAGAAGAGACCGATTATACTATCTCATTCTCTCGCAGGCTAAATCCTATAGATATATGTGTTTGTCTCTTTTTAGTGTAGCTACTTTTAGTTTCATCGAGTTTCAGATCACAAAGGTGCTAAGAAAGTTTTCACTACAAAAGAAAGAGAAAAATGAGAAGAGGAAGAAAAAAATGAGGAAAAGGAAAATTTTAAAACGAAATATGAAATTTATAATTTTCATGAAGTGTAGGGTTTAATTTGTAATTTTAAATACTGGATTTAGTTTGTAACTTTATTTCTATAATATATTATGTGATTTTAATATTAGCTCATATGCATCCTTTGTACATAATACCATACATATGTACAATTTCAAGTCAAATACATAAATAAATGCAAGTTTTACTTGGAACCGCGAATGTATCCACTGAAGCAATAGAAGTGTGTACACTTTTATCACAGACTGCAAAAGTAAAAATACATTCAGTAGCACATTCATACATAACATCTAAAGAAAAACATGTTGACATCACAAACCAGAACGCCTGAATTTACGCGCTGCTGCGTAAAATACACACCGCGTGGATGCTAAGAATAAAATATCTAAAACAGTGATCAACAAACCAAAACTATATGGCCAATTGGTCAATAATTATACAATTTAAACATTGGCCAAGATAATACCCACAACTCTCGAATATGAAACAGACACAGACATTTTAAAAAGGTGGCGGTCGCAACTGGGACTCGAATCCAGGTCATCTCTAGTCTTACCGGGTCTGGCGCTTTACCTCCACCTTATATTGTTTATATTAATGTAATAACATATGTTAAAAAAAATAACATGACTTATGTTCAGTGAGAAACAATAAATAAAAAATCTAAGGACAGGTTGTTTAAAAAAAATTGATGAATTCTTAAAATATTCTGAAAAAAACCCGCCCAATACTTCCATTTTTGGATTACTGAGATTATCTTCAATTTTATTTGCCATGTTTTTTTGGTGTGAAAGCAAAACTAAGGGATGGAAGAGTTTTAATACTGCTAGAGATCATTGTTTATTTATTTATATTAACATATGCCTACACGAGCATTTACAAAATACGTGATATACATAATAATTTTGTGGATCAATAATCATGAGATAAATTATGCTAAAAAAATGAAACAATACAACTTTGTATAAACCACTTATATAATGTGCAAATCCGACCGGTTACGGAACAAACGTTCCTTCGTCAGGGAAAGCTTATACTAATTTGACAGTTTCGAACAATGTTTTATTATGGTAGGGGTGGAGCTGTTGCTAGTTAATAATGTAGATTGGGTGGGTAGGTATTAGTGTAGAGTGGGTGGGTAGGGGAACAAATCCATGATTGGGCTATACGACAATATTTTTTGTTTGTTGATAATAGATTCATTATTTTTAAGGGATTTTTTAATTTCCAAGGCTTCTAAGTTATCTAAACGTTTTCCCTTATGATTAATATGAAGAATATATATTCTTCATGAATGATTAATATGAATGATCATATTAATCATAAAGGAAAACGTTTAGATAACTTAGAAGCCTTGGAAATTAAAAAATCCCTTAAAAATAATGAATCTATTATCAACAAACAAAAAATAGTGTCGTATAGCCCAATCATGGATTTGTTCCCTTACCCACCCACTCTACACTAATACCTACCCACCCAATCTACATTATTAACTAGCAACGGCTCCACCCCTACCATAATAAAACATTGTTCGAAACTGTCAAATTAATATAAGCTTTCCCTGACGGAGGAACGTTTGTTCCGAAACCGGTCGGATTTGCACATTATATAAGTGGTTTATACAAAGTTGTATTGTTTCATTTTTCTATAATGGATAACCACAAAGTAATAGCTACATTCAAATATATAAATTATGCTAATTAAATTATTTAGAACCGATGCAGAAGAATGGTAGGTATTATGCTAACATTGATTTATTGAGGTATGTTATTATAGCCTGTCCGTAACTGTATTCCGTGCAGCTGAACACACCATCCGTGCCATAACGAACTTATGGGAAAACTACACACGTAATGTGGAAACAATAAATTATCTAAAAACAGACAGCATCTGAATTACGAGAAGTATCAAAACATTTCAGTAACAAAAGTATAACTCTGTGTATAAAAATATTTAATGATAAAAAACAGACATTCTTGAGGATTATCGCAATAGAATCGTCAATGTTGGTATCACCTCAATGGCCAAATTACAGAAGAGTATGTATGAATGTGAATTGGAGCAAGTAGATTGCCTAGGCACAATTGTGTGGCGGTCTGTCCTCTCTGCCTGCACCTCTGAGAACCCGTGATGGTTAGTTAGTTAGACTTTTCGTTATAATGACCCTTTTTCTGAAAAACCTCGTAGAAGCCGTAATTTGAAGTTTTTCGTTTTTTTTTTAATAAAAAAATACACAATACAAAGCGTTGTCTATTTGTACAGGATAATTTTTATTTGAAATGTTTTCCAAAGCAAAACATCGTGGGTAAACAAATTGGGTCGCGGGTTGTGTATCACTGTTCTAAAATTGGACCTTGAAGGTAAAAATATTCGAATCTCACAAGTGTTGTGGAAGGAATCTAGGGTTGCGGGAGACTATAAACCGGTTTCGTAAACAAACAAACAGTCGGGCCAGCCGACTACCCCACAACACTTGCATCATGTGAACCGGCCTTTGTTGTTCCAAACAATGATGGCGGGGCTAGCACGTCTGGGAATTGTGGAAACTAAATTGGATCTACTGTTTTATAAGATTTAAAATACAACATTGTTCAACGCATTGTATAAATGCAACAGTCAAAATACACACATAAACTAGGTTACTTGTCGAATAATTGAGAATGAGCACAGCGGTAAGGGAACGTACCCATACTACGTGACCAACTTTTTGCAATTTTTAACCCCCCCCCCCCCCCCCCCCCGGTGACCAAAATCCTAAGCAATCCGCCGCTCATTTGTATGGAGCGTGACATTTTGAAGACCCCCCCCCCCCCTAAACGTGTCACGTAGTATGGGTACGTTCCCTAAGTGAGAATACAGTGGTCTGCGTATCGATAGGAGTATTTGGCAGAATTAAACCTGTATTAAATCATTATGTCGTGGAACTCACACGTACCTTCAGTAAATAATAAAAGGGTTAAATTGTATTTGGGAAGGATATATTAAAAGTGCTAAATATTGAAGATGTACAAATATTGACCAAGATGGTCGGTAGGATTATCACCAAAAGATAGGATTAAAAGTTCACGCATTCGTGCTAGCCTGGGTGTGGTTCCATGCCAATTCAGAATCGATTCAACCTAAGGCCTCTTTGAAGTCAAAGCTATGAAAAAATTATTTTAAAATAGCCCTTAACCCTGCCCTAACGTAACCTATTTAACCATATCACTTTTAATGACTTTGCTGAAGAGGTTCGGAGTTGATTTCATTCTGAGTTGTCCGGTCACCCCTGGTTGTCACGGACAAACAGTAAGCTGGAGGAACGACAGTTGAAGTGGTATGGGCACATAAGACGGAGACCAACAGACAACGCAGTGAAGCAGGCAATGACTATGGAGCTTCATCGACAGTCATCCAGAGGAAGACCAAAGAACTCCTGGATGACTCAATGCCCCAAAATATTACAGAGAAACGGCCTGGATGAAAGCGATATCCAGAACCGAACAAGTGATAGCATGAGAACGAGAAGAGCTGACCCCAACAACCTACCTAGGAATTGAGTTGGGACAGTGCAAGGAAGAAGAATAAGATATTGAAGATGAAAAATGGTCTCACTCAGTCCCTTTCGATCCGGTCTGCCATGCAGTAAGTGGGCAAATGCATCCGCCGCCAAGACCTGGACAAACCTTACCCCATGAACCCCATAAACCGAAAATGGTTATATAAACAGTTCACTACATGGTTACTGTTCAAAAAAAGGGCATCCATCACCAAGTTATTAGGAATCTCACCTTAGTCTCTATTCCCCATTCTTAATGAAAGCATGTATAAATAAAAAATAAATGCGTGTTATTTACATGTGTAGAGATTAATTCTTACTTATTACTACTGTTTATGTTTTACGCCTGCTTATATTATTATTACTGCCATTGTTTATTTGAATTACGAGAATTTTGTGGAAATTTTAATATTTTTAGTTTTAGATGCTTCCATTACTATGTGTATCTTTAATGAATTTTTGGTCATATGATACTATGTAAATTCCAACAATAGTTCTTTGATTATATCATTTCGTTGAAATATGAATAATAGTCTTAGTTCTAGATGCTTGCTTAACTATATGTATCTAATGAATTTAGGTTATATGAAACTATGTATATGCCATTGATTCTTTTTTGATTATATATACTGCTGTTTATTATGTATCTGTATGATTATGTGCATTATACGAATACGTATGTGTATGTATCTGTGAACGTATGTGTATATATATGAATGTATGAGTATATGTATACATATTTATCTATATATGCAAACATGTATGTGTGTATACGTACATATGAGTGTGTATATATATATATAGTTGTGTGTAAGTGTATGCATCTGTAAATATATGTATAGGTACCCGTCTCAGAACAGACTTAGTCTAGTGAGGCGGGTTACTTACTTGTTTATATAAGATAATTTAAAACAATAAACGCCCGGGTTGCAGGCAAAAAAAAAAAAAAAATGAACCTGGACACCCATGTTAAGTCACCAAATGTAGCGAAACACTTGAGGTGACCTGTGGCAGATGGTTATCCGTAACTCAGGAATATTAGTAGTTCTTCATAAAAAAAATATAAATAATATGTACCGTCTGTCTGCAGTCTGGTTCGCGTACTAAAATACTATTGGAGTAGTAAATAATATTTATAGAGAAAATAAATATTCCGCATTGCAATATACGAGTACCTACGTGAGATTAAATATCTAATTCCCATCAAATTTGTCTGACAAAAATGCTAATTCTGAACTGTAAATAATGCCAAAGAGTGAGTGATTCACGAATAAGTGTTTATAAATCACTTTTTATAAGCATTGACCTGAAAGTCGCGTTGCGTTAATGGAGGGCAAATAAACTTGAATAACGTCGCAATTGTAAGTCATTTGCATTCGATTATTTTATAAGTGAACGCCATCGCTTGATTACCATAAATTAACAGAATAATTAGATTCACAATAACAATAATAATAATAATACACAAGACGATTACTCACTCAAATAGGAAAACCTGTTTTTTTATTGCAGCGATACGAATCATGAATTGGAGATTAATATTTTAATTGAGATTAAAAAAATGTACAATAATTTTTTTTTTAATAAAGTGTAGCCACATCACGGAGACTAAATTTCTTAACTAATTACCCGGTTTCACCAGCGATAGAGAAATCAATTTTGACAAATAGTTTAAATCTTCATAACTCGTCGTGGAAACGACGCAGGAAGCTCACAATGTCACAAAAGTTGATTTTACCAGAAATTTCAATCTATTTCAGACGGAAAGGCAAATAATCATTTTGGGGGATATGATTTTAATTATTATTTTTAATTGATAAACTAATGTTTTTAAATACAAGATTTTTATGCGTAGCACAAAGGGTAACAATTATTATAAGTAATAATAATTATTAGCCTGAAACACTCATCTACATTGAAAAAATCTCCCGAGAAAAGATACATGCCGCCGACGGGATTCGAACCCGCGCCCTTCTGATTTCCGGTCAAATGCTCTACCACTGAGCTACGTCGGCTTATCTCCTACCCGCCAAAAATAATTCAATATATACTGGTGTTTCATTCAACAATTAATGCTTATTACATTTTTTTATGATTTTAGATTTTCACGACCAAAAATATGTTCATTATTTATTTTTGGGGGGTTACGCCCTGTTGCGCTAACTCCTTCTTTAGCCAACGTTTCGGACAGTGTCACAGTGTCCATCATCGGGGCAGGTGTGGCAAAAACATAGAGATAGAATAAGAATAAGATTTTGCATACAGATATAATTTAATATTAAAAAACATCAACAATAGGTAGTTTCTGAGAATTTCAACAATTATTCACAAAACATCGAAATTAATTTTCAAGTTCTTTTTGATTTCTGTTAATATATCATTATGGGCCCGTTATTTCACAGAAATAAAATAATAACAGAACCTGACCTTTAACTTTGAAATTTAATGAATTTTTCAAATTCAGTGAAACAACCTGTCCTAAATCAGCCAAATTTTGAGGTGCGTAAGGGGACATACATTAATTACGTGAGCTCAAAAGGATGGAGGGGGTCCAGCAAAATCTCACGTTACTTGAAAAGAATATTCGAAGTTGCCCAAATTTATCTCACCAAGGGGGGGGGGGGTCTAGATTGGAAGAAAAATTGCTGACGTAATTAATGTATGCCCCCTAACAAGGAAATAACAACGATATATTATTTAAACGCGCTGAAAATGTATCTATGCTTTGATTTTAACATTCTAAAATCAGTTGTACTAATTCAATCGATACGCCATTACTCGAATCAACGTGCGAATTAGGCAATCTTCACAACGACGCGCATTAACTAGTGATAAAAAAATGACAATATTTAATACAGCACGCACGATACGCGTGTATCTCATTTGGGAGCAAAGCAATGTGACGCACCAAGGTCAGTTGTTGGTTGAGCACTCTGAGCAGCTCTGTGGTGGCTAGGCTACTGGCTAGTGACTAGTGGCTGGGACGAAACTATACAAAATACAAGCTAGACCTTCTACCGTATATTCACACTTGAGAAAAGTTAATAAACAAAAGTTGATCTGTTCAAGAGTTAAAACTATTTGATAAAATAAACAAAAAATACATTTTTGATAGTGCCATATTGGTTTTAGATCTATCCTGCTGAATCTATCAAAATTAATCAAATAATTTGTATCATTGAAGAAGAAGATAACAATAATAATCTAAACGAAATATGAAAGAGAACAAGACACAGAAAACAGAAAAAAAGACAATGGTCGCAACTGGGACTCGATAAAAAATAATTAATTGAAGATAATATTGTTAATTCTAAAATTTGAAATGGAGATTGGCTATTATGACGGCTTGACAGAAGGGAGCAATAGCGAAATTGGTTAACGCGCACGTCCCGGTGGAGGCGTCTACTAATATCTACAGGAATTCCAAAAACTGAAAAAATCGAACTATCTATGAGAACCAAAGTGTTGACGAATATCTACAGCTCAAACTGTTGGCTAATATCTATGAGAACCAAAGTGTTGACGAATATCTACAGCTCAAACTTCTGACTAATATCTATGAGAAACAAAGTGTTGACGAATATATACAGCACTGGCAAAGGTTGGATTTGCAATTATGTGTAGCATATTGGAATAACGTAATATTGCGTATGCAGTTTAAAAAACTTAATATATGTAAGTATGTATGTAAAAATCCCGAATATCGGACTATTGGACACATTTAGCTGATTAGTCCATCCTACGCTTTGTAGATATTAGTTCAACCTACGCTCTGTAGATATTAGTCAACACTGGGACCGTCGTAGATATTCGTCCGACCTTAGCTCTGTAGATATTAGTCAACACTCTGAAGTTCGTAGATATTAGTTCAACATATGAGCTGTAGATATTCGGCCGACATACAGGCTGTAGATATTAGTAACTGGAGTCGTTGGGACTCTTGTGTGCTAACTTTGTGAATCAATATTTTCAACTTTCTCTTATTGCGTTTCAACGCTCCTCTGAAAATCTCCAGAATTTTACGTAATGAATCGCATTTTCAGGCAACGTTAATGCAGATGTTGATAATTTGTGTTCGTCAGCTGTTTCTGTAGATAAGAGATATCTTTTGTATTATTATCACGTCCTTTACCTTTACTTTTTATCGCGTCCTTGAAGTTAGATTATATTTTACTAGTAGACCCGGACACTCGTTGCTGTGGCTAACGAAACACAACACCATCTACTGACAATGCCATTACCGAACGTTTATAACCAACGCTATCTGTTAATTTGCACACATATCAAATCCACACGCCCCGCTTGCCAGCCCGCTCCCTTTATATATTATATATTTCAACCAATTTACACGAAACCTTGACAAATTATATACACAAACCTTCCATCTATTGGTGAAAACCGCATAAAAATCCTTTGAGTAGTTTAAAAGATCTAAGCGTACAAACAGCGGGGGCGATTTTGCTTTATAGTATGTACAAAGATTAGCCAAAAGAAGAAGAAAAAAAAACAATAATATTAGTAGATACTGTAAAACTATAACTCTCAGAGTTTAACGACTCAACCTTTGCCTTTTGGTTGAAAATGAGTTAATTATTCCATTTTGTTTCATCACTCGATCGTTAAGCATATTAACCTGTTTAAAATACATAATATACAAATTACTTGAAAGGCGCGTAAAAACTTATAAACAAATTTCAAATTAATGACGCCCTAAAACTTACACTACAAATCGTATTAATCCGTAATTTGTATAACAGATTCATTAAAAGTATGTGATGAATATAAATAAATATTAAATTCACATTAATCATACAGGAAAACGTTTAGATAACTTAGAAGCCTTGGAAATAAAAAAAAATCCCTTAAAAATAATGAATCTATTATCAACAAAATAAAAATATAGTCTTATAGCCCAATCATGGATATGTTCCACTAATAATAATTGTTGGATGATTTCTATAGCGCCATTTTCGTGAGAAAATCACCTCAAGGGTATGTTCCCTACCCACCCACTCTTCATTAATACCTAGCAACGGCTCCACCCTTACCATAATGATACATTGTTCCCATCCATATTTCGAAACTGTCAAATTAGTATACGCTTGCCCTTAAGAAGGAACGGTCGTTCCGAAACCGGTCGGCTTTACTCAAATATTTAAGTGGTTCAAACAAAGTTAAATGGTTTCAATAATCTATAATTAAATGAAGCTATTATTTTCTAATTTGATTATTAGACTAGAATCCCTACTGCCCGAGGCCAGCCGGAATGTTATTAGGCTGAAAGAAATGGAGAGGATAAGGGAAAGAGGAAAGAGGAAGGGTTAGGAAGAACCTTTTTAAGACAAAAAACGAGTGTGCTTTAGACTACACGACTGAAGTAAAACCCCACTAACTTATAAAAGAACATATGACATTGAAAAAAAAAACGAGTGAAAAAAACCGTTCGCCTCACCCGATCACCGTTCGCATCACACTTTTCGCAACATCACACTTTTCGTAACATCCCACTTTTCGTAACGCATTCACCAGCTTACCCCCCCAAGTCGAGCGTGCGTAAAGAAGTTTTACTTCAATAATTTGTTATCTGTTACATTGTTTGTTGTGATTCCCTACAGTGAGTGATCAATCTTGCACTTTAAAGTCATCGATTATTATTAGATTTCGTTTGCATAAAAAACAATTTCGTTAAGAATCAAGACGATCGAATAATAATGAAACAAAAGCCTTTTGCATACAAACATAATGCGCTTAGATTGTTTTTGAACATCCAATGAAAATTTTAAAGAATTCATTATGGATTCTAAGCTTCTAACTTCTAATAAAGAGGTATTTAACGTGGCAGAGGACTTTCCCAGAAAATTAATCAAATTCCGGAAAGTTTTGGCAATATTCCCAAAATACTTGGAAGTCCCTACAACATCCAAGCGAAATCCCGGGCTTAATAAAGTTTTCGTTCGTTTGTCGTTAGAAAGATAGCAATTTAGAATCTGATTATTGGAGAGGAAAATAAGATAGATTGCTTAATGAGAGAAAATGATAATTAGAGAAATTAAAGAGATTACATATTTGAAAATACAAATAAAATCTGTGAAATGTGCTGAAATAGTAAAAACTCTCAAAAATGTATAAAAGTCACGAAATTTGTACAGCTTTGTCTGTCGGTAATCTCTAAGTCAACGCAAATGGAGCTTTGAAACATCAGCAAAGCATCCATTAATATTTCAGCTATTTTTCAGTTCCATAAATATTATGAAATTAAAATGCAGGTAGATATCTGCCTTATTGAGAATTAAAATGACGGGCGAACCTGTTAGGAAAAACTAGTAATATTAGATATATAATATAAAAGTACTAATATATTTAATTCACTACTAAACGTTATGTTGCAGATAAATCAGACGTAGGAAGAAAACCTTGAAATAAATTAATACTATTAACCCAATAAATAGTAGTATTATTACGTAATGTCAATCATGCCACACAAAACTATCAAATCAAAAAGTTCAACTAGACATATTAATACAATGACAAACATCTTCGAAATCATTTTCAAAACTTATTATTTATCAATTTTAAAATTTCTTTGTTCAGCTCCCGAATATCAAGCCCCTGACACAAAAAGAGAAATTAATTTCCTTTCCCTGCTCCAAGAGGCGAAAGCAGTCTGCTGTCAAGCGACATAATGTCAGGCTTCATCAGTTATTTCTGTTGACAAAAATCCCATTGTTTCTAATGGAGATCTATCGATTACAGTTAAAAAGATTAATGACCGCCGATTTTTTTTATCAGCAGTAAAAACTACTGTAACGGTCTCTAGCGATTGTTTATATGTATATTTTTTGTATTTTCTATTCGAGGTGGATATGCCAAGAGGCGGATTTTGTCTCATTGGATATTTTGGGGGACCCTTATCTTCAGATAAGAGTCCCCTAAACGGGAGAGTTGTTCGAACTGCATATTTCGTCTCTGATTGCCTGGAACCATGTGCATTAGAGAATGAATTGGTATTCCTCAATATACAGAGAAAATAGTTATCATAAACGTATTTTAGAGCATAATTTTTGGAAATAATCGGAGTAAAAAGTGTTGCCATGGGCCTTATTTTGTAAAGAATTTTATTTATTACTAGCTGGTACCCGGCATGCGTTGCTATGCCATTTAATAAATAAATTGTTTCTTCCTGCGTGTCCTTTCCCATTCGTCCCGTTCTCTTTCCGCCTCCCCTTCCTCTCCATCTTCCTTCTTCCCACTCCACTCCACCCCTTCCCCCGTCCCGTGAACCCCCTCCCGAGTTCCCCTCCCCCCTCCCTGGTTCCCCTCCCACCTCTCACGCGAACCCCCTACTTGAGTTCTCTTCCCCCCTTCCCCTCCCGCAGTCCATACACTCAGTCCCGGTGCATTCAGTTTTCAAACGCGTGCAACCTATTGCAAATTTCATAAAGTCAGAGCTCACCAGTAGTGTTATACAAACCTTGTCCTGACAATAACGAACACAAATAAAAAAGAATTATCCAATTTGGTGCAGTCGTTCGGAAGTTATGCGCGTACATACATTTCGGGGATTCATTTTTATTTATATAGATAGATATGATTTACTTCTGAAACTAACTAACCACCACGCCGTTTCCCTGCAGGGGTAGGCAGAGAGGACGGACCGCCAAACAACTCGGTCTTGGCATACACTCTTTGCCTCATTCACATTCATACATACTCTTCTATTATTCTGACTCTTGCATGGCCCGTCTCAAGTATCTGATTCACTTGATCGTATCCATGTCTTCCTCGGGCGTCACCCACTTCTTCTACCATTCACATTTGCGTCATATGTATATTCTTCTTTCACTACTGTCTTCATTCATTCGCTCTACATGCCCAAACCATCTAAGGGTCCCTTTGTTAATCTTACTCATAACGCTTACATAAACCTTGCATTCTTTGCGGATCTCCACATTTCTCACACGATCATACATGGTTTTACGTCACATACGCCTCAGGGATCTCATTTCAACAGCGTTCAGTCTGCTTTCATCCTTCCTCTACCAGTTCCTTGCCTCACTGCCATACATCAGGGTAGGTAGCATTGTGGACTGCTAGCTTCGCTTCTTTTGACTGTTTTTTATTAGCGCCAACTGCATTAAGTCCTCCATTAATGGAGTTACCTGCCTTTACCCTTCTTTCAATATCTCTACCAGCCTTCCCATCTTTCGTAAACATATTACTCAAATCCTGCTCGAAGTTTTCATCATTCACAACCAAAGATATTGAAATGATGTGCTATCTGCTGTTTTTACTATGTGGGTCTGCGCTTCCGGGTGTCGCCGATATTGTTTACCAATTAACAAATAAACTAAAAGAACAAATAATTAACGAATAAACCAAACGAACGTTAAACTAAATGAACGAATTCTTTCCTTATTCAAAATATATTGTTAACCAATATTAATGCACATTTTCAAAAAATCAACGAAATGAACAAATTATTTTTGTATGAAAACTACATACAATTAGCGCGTAGTCCGGCGACAGTTGCGCGGACACCATAGCATATCTCTTCTGTATTTGAATATCTTTGTTCACAACTATATTGCACACTGTTTTCGTACTCTTTTCAAACACCATGACTTTAGACTTACTTACATTCATCATTAACTCATTCTTCATACATACTTCGTTCATCCTAGACACGAGACTGTAGATCTTCCATATTGTTAAAAATCAGCACCGCATCATCAGCATACAATAGGCAACATACTTCTGTATTTACATAATTTATCATTGAAGGCTCGAGAACAGGGTATGGCGTTCTACCCCAAAAACTAAACACAGTATAGTATTGGCTGTGTAAATCTAAAAACATATTTTATGAATTTTATCAAAGATTCAGAAATCCTCGGAAACCGGGGCCCTTCACAAATATAGACTTGCGCAATTCTATAAATCCGCTGCGGTAGGTGACTATAACTGTCCTACCGTTAGCCAGTGTTGCTGGTCATGCAGCATGAAAGTAAAAAAAAAAACTTGGCCGCCTTATTTTCTTTGTTTAACTTCCAAAAGTTGGGGAGCTACTTAAGCACGTAGGCCTTCATTTTTAGAAAAAAAACTCCACTCACCGAGGGCACTCAGGCACGACTTAATCAAGCCCAATAAAAAAGTGTTGTTCGTGGGTTTTAAACTTGGACGATTTAAAAAATACCTAAACTAATTTATTTCGAAACATAAGAAAGGTAATAAAAATAATTGTGTTAATCCGCGAAGCACGAGTCAAATGGGTGCAGGAAGATGAAGAAATACAGTTTAAATGTCATATAGGGGCATGGAAGATGCAATTAAGAGAGAGGACAAGAAATACTGATGTGTAAGCAATTTTAATATCAACTAAGTACAAAGAAGATACAGCAATGATATATAACAAAAAGTAGTTGGGTATAAGTATTTCAATGTCAATAGACACGAGGAAGATGCGGTAATGGCGCGGAACAAGGTGAACTGAGGTGTTGTGTCAGCATTTTAAATGTCAAATAAGCAGAGAGTTCGCAGCAGGATTACAGTTAACAGAGCGACCAGCACGAGGGGAAACCTTGCCAATTAGCGAACATCCACGTGACTGTAGCTCACGACTAGACTGCGATACCAATATTACCTTTGTGTACTAGTCACATGAAAATAAGCGTAAAACTGTAGGTGTAGACCTAAATGTACCACAATCAAAATATAATGTAGGTAAAAAAACGAGCAGGTGATAAAAGAATCGACTAAAGATACTATCTTGTGTATGTCGGACGAATATCTACAGCTCATATTATGTTGGACAAATATCTATGAACTTCAGAGTGAGGACTAATATCTACAGAGTTAAGGTCGGACGAATATCTATGACGGTCCCAGTGGTGACTAAAATCTATGGAGCGTAGGTGGGACTAATATTTACAGAGAGCAGCTGAGCTAGAGGTCGTACGGAAAACCTAACCTAACCTACACAATATTACGTTATTCCAATATGCTATACATAATTGCAAATTCAACCTCTACCAGTGGTGTAGATATTCGTCCTCACTTTGGTTCTCTTAGATATTAGTCAGCAGTTTGAGCTGTAGATATTCGTCCTCACTTTGATTCTCATAGATATTAGTCCAATTTGTTCAGTTTTTGGAATTCCTATAGATATTAGTAGACGCCTCCAAAGAATCAAACCAAGAGTGGAAGCTACTGAAAGGTATAAAGTTGACACATTATAACATTCGTTAGGAAAAATCAAATGTTACATTCAAACATTGATCTTGAAATTAGGAGTGGAAGTCATTTTCATGACTGGAGAACATTCGTCAGCGGACAAATGTTCAATTTAAGGCGTGTCGGAGTTCTTGGGGTTATAGAAGTTGGTATGGCAAGTGGCAAGGTAGTCTATTATATAATTTATAGGTATAAAAACACCCGATTCCCAATATCCCCGGTCGGTTTCGATTACATTTGAAAGTCGTTGGAGTGACTTAAGAAAATTTAAACCTAGAATTATTTAAGGTTTTTTTTCAAAACGTATTTTTTTACAAGCATCTCTCGTGTGCCATGGATTTAGTTAAATGTATTTAACATTACTTCATGCAAGAGTTTCGTAGTGTAGATTATAAATCACATAATATTGCTTGTATTATTGTCTACCAATGTAGGTAAAAGATTAGAAGACAAAATTTCCGTCTAGGTCATTATATTAATCTGCGGGACAAGATGACATCAACGATAAGAAGATAAGTTTGAAAAATACATTATCTACATACAAGTTGAAAATATTAGTACTACAAATCCAATTTACAAGCGTACAAAGCCTAGATGAATTTACGAACTCTTTTACTTTTACTCTTTATTTTCTTATAATTATGATAAGTGTTTCTCACATCATTGGACTGAAATAATTAAAATGTTCACATTTTCAGCCACTTATTTATTGGTGCGGATTCTCTTCATAATATACGTATTATGCAGTTATCACAGATGTTTTAAAAATAAGCACTGCAGATGCCGTTAGTAACAGTAATGAATATAATAACTTACGATGCAGCTGTTCGGGACGTTTCCGTGTGCAACTTTTTAAAATGTCGGTTACTAATAGCACTGTACTGTTACGTACACAGACATTGCTTTAAAAAGTTGTCCCATTCGTAGAAAACCCGTGAGAAAATCGCGTATCCCGCTGCTCAGATGAACTCGTGGCTTCAGTTCTGAGTAATAACTTTAATACATGAGTACCGACATAAGTCAAATAGCTTAAGAATCATTATTAAGCCGCCGCTACCCGAATTTCTACCGATTTCTTACATATCTCCCTTACATTTGAAGTTTTTAAGCTCTTAAAAAAATATATGTTATTTTTGAAGATAATATCTAGACGCGTTCCACGCCGAAACGCAAATTATATGAAATTTCCTTGATAGAAAAAAATCGCAGTTATAGTTACGATACGATAGATACGATTCGATTGTACCCCCCAGCCAGGAGCACTTCTGTCCCGGTGAGATCGGTACACCGAGGGGCACTGATTTGTTAGGACTGGAACACGTGCTCTGAGGATGGGAAGAAGGTTGGAGTTTAATCGACCGGTATACATGGCAACCTAATAAGCCAATAGAATTTAAATTGGAATAAAGGAATGGATTGAGCATTATGACTTTTTTTTCTTTAAATGATACTTAAGACGCCTTCCACGAGATTTTTGCTATACTTTAAACGAGTCGTGTTTTATTAAACATTTTCACAATTTTCGCATCGATTTTATCACTTTAAATATTAGCGCGCTCCTCTAACATTCGAAATTACATATCTCTCCATCTTCTTCTTTTTGAGCGCGGATGCGGCGCCTTAAGTACATATAAGATCGAAAATCTTATATCGATCATAAGTAAATAATATTTGGATTTTTGAGCGATCACCGGAATCTTGATTAGGCACCAAATAAAATAAATCAGTAGCGTTAAATTAATATGCTGAGGAAGTTTTGGTTATGTTATGTTAGGTTTGTTAATGTTTAAGTTTGGACTTCCATAACTTCGTTTGTGTGAAAGCACTATGAAACCATTATTCCGTTGTAGAAAACGACCTAATACACAGAAAAATAACATGGCATGTTTAGAAAAAAAAATAACAATGCTGGTGCTCATATTTTGTCGAAAGTGTGTGATATCATCACTTTGAATAATCAAGCAAACAATATAGAGATAATAGCTACGTTTCGCATATATCCATAAGAAAAAATCTAATATTCAAGCATCAGTTCACAATTTATTTGGTGCTCGGTCGCTTCAAAGTGTAAATTATTTTATACTTCATGAATATGATTGGCGGTAATATAAAACGCCTGCGAAAATCGTCTACAGATTGCCAAATAAATCACAAGCAAGATTTAGTACCTAGTCAAATAGGGGGTGTGAGTAGATACTATTTCAGGGGGGCGGTTATGAGCCAAAACTCGTAAAAGGTGTTCGGAAAAGCACCTGATTCAAGAGGGTATAAATCCTGAAGACGAGAAGATTTATGGAAAGGCAAAGCGCGTAAGCGGCGATGAAACTAGTAGGAGGATATTAAATAGATAGCACAGGATTGTGGACAGTTTTAAAGTAATATTTTTTACTTATATTACTAGCTTACCAGCTTCTCACGAGGACACTTCTAATTCACGGTGAAAGGACCGAAAACTTTTCCACTTTTATTTTCGCCGAAATACTTGCTTTGTTATTTATATGCTTGGAAGTTACTTTCCTACGCTACTTTACTTTCTTTGAAGTTAGTTAAACTCTGCTTGTGGTTTACAATAAGTAGCCGGCGCGCCTAATATATATCATTTTTCTCTGAGAATTTGTCGGATTACTCGATTTTAGGAATTTTAGCTCTCTCTGTAGGAAAAAAAATGGTTCCGTCCGAAAGTAAAATATGTACACCATTTCAATCAAGTTGAAAGCCAACATGCTTTCTTCGAGGCTGTAAAACAAAGACATAATTTTGATTGAATGAATAGGACAAAAAAAAAGTATTTTTTGAAGTGAAAACTTCTTTAGCACCTTTGTGATTTGAAATTCGATGAAACGAAAAATAGCGACACTAAAAAGAGACAAACACATACATCTATAAGATTTAGTACGCGGGAGAATGAGATAGTATAATCGGTCTCCTCTTTGTGCGGTGCTTCGTAGTCTCCCCACTCTTGTCTACTTTGTTGACACTTCTTTAGCGCCGTTGTTATTTGAAACTCTATGTAACGAAAAATGGCGACACTAAAAAGAGACATCTATAAGATTTAGCCTGCAGGAGAATGAGATAGTATAATCGGTCGCCTCTTTGTGCGGTGCTTCGTAGTATCCCCACTCTTGTCTACTTTACTGACATGAAAACTTCTTTAGCGCCGTTGTGATTTGAAACTCGATGAAACGAAAAATAGCGACACTAAAAAGAGACAAACATATTCATCTACAGAATTTAGCCTGAGAGGATGAGAGAAGAGAATGGAGGATGAGAAAGCATAACACGGGAGAGAATGAGATAGTATAATCGGTCTCCCCACTCTTGTCTACTTTAGTTTTCTGAAGGTTTAACTTCTACCTTTCTAGGTTTTTACTTCTAGGTTTTTTGTATTAAACATTAACTAAAACTCAAGTAGATACATATTTTATTAAACTGTTCATATCGAAAGACAAAAAAATACAAACCGTCAACAACAACCAAAATAACAAAATGGTCCTGAAATAAACATCGCAATTCCCTTTAACAAAAAGGGAAATGGACGTACGCTGTCCACCCCTCCCAACTAGTGGGGAAAGAAAAATCAATAGAATGGGCGGGAGAGCCTACAGGCCCGTATTGCGACGAGCAAGCTAGCCACATGGATGTAAAGGAAGGGAATACATGGCTATGTAACGGTGTTGTTAACTACTTCACACAACCACGCGGTTCCTAGTTCTGTTTTATCCGGTCCTGCTTCGTTCTGTTCTAGGTTCAGCGGTGAATGAGCTTGGAAGTATTGGATGTTTGGATATATTGTAAATCCACACAATCACACGACTGTGTTCTGTTCTATCGGTTCCTGCTTCGTTCTGGTTTTAGGTCCAGCAGATGTATGGATATATTATTCGACTTTCGCTTTCTCCTAAACGTAATAGTGGATGGCGTGATCACGTGGCATAAATCCACCGCATTGCTGGAACGGGGCTAAACACTTAATACCCGGCCGATTATTGGTGCTATTTTTAAACCCATATTAAGAAAGACGAAGCGTTTAAATGAGCCTTATAATTTAGAATAATTTATTCATTACTTTTAGATCCATTCATTGATTTACAGCAGAAACCTATTGGGATTATATTTGACGCAACAAAAATATTCGAATGCGAGCTCTATCATTTTGATATTTGCTAAGATTATTTTATTCTATACGGAATTTTTAATAAGGAACTCCAGTCCATTTTTTTGTTTTAATGAATTGACCTTCTAACTTAAATAACCGCATGTTTATTTTTAGAGTTAGAGTTAGTTAGTTTTAATAGTTAAAATAATTGTAAAAGTTTTAATTTTTCAAGATCCCCCGAAAACCGCCGTATGTGTAGTAAATCGTGTGACGTCATCACTCCCGAAAAGTTACTATGAGATCGGGAAATCAGCTGTTCAACTGGCGCCATTTTGAAATTCAGAGTTCGAAGTATTCTGTCTAGAGTAGCATTACTATGTTTATTTGTGGAGTAGTTTTTGAATATTTTCAATCATAGAGAGAAACTAATAAGAGATACTTTTATTTTTGAAACTGAATTATTTAGTATTTAATTAAATGAAGACATTATTAGCGAAACTCAATCGAAATCTGGAGACAGAAAAATCAGAAAAGATATTGGATCCGCTGGGACTCGAACCCAGAACCCTTTTCTTACATGGAAACAGCTCTACCGATTAAGCTACGGAACCCATATTAATTCGGTCACTTTTAACTGTATCATACTTTGACTAAGAACTACCAACATTATCTTCACTTACTTAACGCACATATTATTGGCTGCTATCTTTATATATGATTACAAGATTCAACTCGAACTAAATGCAATCTAGATAGTGTCTGGATAAATTTTTATCCATTTTATTTGTAATACGCGACATCTATTGACTTTTTCTGCAAGTCTAGGATGAATATTTATTATTAATGAATTATTTAGGCCTAAATAATGTTTCAATAAACACAACCACTAAAATTGTATAAACAGTATGTAAATAAACGACTAAGATGAAACGTTGTTAATACGATGGCTTGTGTCATACCTATGTACATTCCCATATAATGACTTTAGGGTGTTCAGTGACGTCACCACTAAACATTTCAATAATTTTTCACTGGAGTTCCTTATTCAACGTATTTATTTTCAGTTGGAAAGGTCATTAGTAACGTCAGTTACAAAGCTTTAAAATAACCATTATACAATAATAATAAAACTCATTTTTACTTTAAGTAATAAATTTAGCACGAAGTTTGGATTTGGTGGTACATTTTTTGTGAAATGGTTGAAACGAGTATTACACGAGAGTCCCAATCGAATCACATCCAGCTGTCCGGATTCATTGGGAATATGTGACGTCCCCAATTGGAGTATTTAAAAAAAAAATTACAGTTATACCTCACAAGAGTCTCAGCTGCTTCCGTCTGAGTCAGTGAGACTATGGCATCCCCAATTGGGGTAAGTTGTGAGGTTGAAGGTAGTGGGAGGGGAAGGAGATAGGGAAAAGGAAGATGGGGAAGTACCTGCCACGGCTAATGCCATTTCAAGCAACGTTTCAATTCTGAATGGTGGTCCGACACCAGGGCGATACTGAGAGTATCTTCCACTCTGGAACGTGCCGCAAATATAGATACTATATATTATTTTTCATGAATAAATTGTGCAAAAACACAAATTAATCAAATAAAATTTATTTGCCACGCCGGGATTCGATCCCGCGACCTTCAAAATGCGAGTCAAGAGCAGCTGGACAATAGATTCTATATCAAATAGAATCTATTATCAACAAACAAAAAATATTGTCATATAGCCCAATCATGGATTTGTTCCCCTACCCACCCACTCTACACTAATACCTACCTACCCAATCTACATTATTATCTAGCAACAGCTCCACCCCTACCATAATAAAACATTGTTCGAAACTGTCAAATTAGTATAAGCTTTCCCTGACGAAGGAACGTTTGTTCCGAAACCGGTCGGATTTGCACATCAAATAAGTGGTTTATACAAAGTAAAATTGTTTCATTATTCTATAATGGATAACCACAAAGTAATAGCTACATTCAAAAATATGGAGATATATGTAATTACGAATGTTAGAGGAGCGCGCTAATATTTAAAGCGATAGTATCCGTGCGAAAATTGCGAAAATGTTTAATAAAACACGACTCTTTTAAAATAGAGCAAAAATCTCGTAGAACGTATCTTAAGTATCATTTAAAGAAACAGTGTGAAATTTTTCACAACTATAACTTAAACGGAACTTAAATTTTCGGAGCATACTTTGCGATTTTTTTCTATCGAGGGAATTTTATATAATTTGCGATATTATCTTAAAAAATAACTTTTTTTTTTTTAAAGCTTAAAAACTTCAAATTTTTGAGGGAGATATGTAAGAAATCGGTAGAAAATCGGGTAGCGGCGCATTAAGTGATTGCATACACCGGCATAATATCATTATATTTTCAATAAACTTTTGATAATTATTATATTTAATTAGATTGCTAATTCAAAAATTAACATAATATTTCTTCCAATAACAGTCAAAAAATTCCATTACAAGCTGCAAACTCTCTTATCAATAAAACACAATTAAATCTGAACATAAAGTAGCGTAAGTATTAATTCTAAACATCAAGACTGCAATGGTAATGCAGTGATCACGATTTACGAAAATTTCGTAAGAAGCTTTAAAAGCCTTTCGTGTTTTTGTTCACCGGAACAAAGTGATACAAAAACCCACGTTTCTGAGAGAAATCGGTGGTAAACAACTTGACCTTAAAAATTATAAATATTATCATGAAGAATAAAGGCTTAGTGCAACTGAACAGATTGTTAATGTATTCAACACCAAATGCAGATCACGCTATTGTGGAGGATGAAGTAGAGAGGAAACCTTTACTGTTATAATTAACGCTTTTATACCAGGATATGTTGTGAGGCTGAAGGTAGTGGGGAGGGGAAGGAGAATGAGAGGATGGAGATGGGGAAGATGCAGATGGGGAAATACCTGGCTATTCAGATCTAGTCACCAAATACGGCTAAAGTCATTTCAAGCAACGTTTCAATTCTGAACGGTGGTACTGAGAGTATCTTCCACTCTGGAACGTGCCGCAAATATACTATGTATTATTTTTAATTAACAAATTGTGAAATAAAATTTATTTGCCACGCCGCGATTCGATCCCGTGACCTTCGGATTGCGAGTCAAGAGCCTTACCGCTGGACTACGCCGGCCATACTACTATTCTTTGTTAGCGATTCTGTTGTTTTCAGACCACCATTCAGAAATAAAACGTTGCTTGAAATGGCTTTCGCTGTATTAATTTGGTGACGAGATCTGAATAGCCAGGTACTTCCCTTCCTCTTCACCATCTCTTACCACACCACACTTACCTTCGGTCTCACATCATACCAAGATTGGGGATGCCATATTCTCATTGGCTCCATGCGGTTGGGGCGCGGTATTCACATTAAAAAAATCGAAAAGAATAGCGTAATTGCGTAATTGATAGCCAAGTTGGTGTAAGGATTGCCACTTTGGTGCAATTGTAGGCAAGTTGGAGCAAGGATAGCCTAGTTGGTGCAAGAACAGCCTGGTTGGTGCAAGGATAGCCTATTTGGTGCAACGCAACACATTTTGAAGTATGGCTACTATCCGTGGCTCTACCCTACCGACTTTCTCTTGGGCATGCTTGGTGTGAACCTTCTACGGGTCAGAAGGGATGCGCTCATTGTAACACATTTCTTCAGACTGACTCGTGGAAGGTTCGAAAACTCAGCTATCATGGAGAGCATTAGTTTCTATGTTCCCGATGGGTATCTCCGTCATCGACTGTTTTATCTCCCGGCTTGCAGAATTAACTTACCAATGGTTATGCCAGTCGGGAGAGCTGTCTTGTTTTTAACCCGTTTAATCACAGGAGACCCAAGTTGTCCCAAAACATCATATGCCGTTATAATAACAGGAGACCCAGATTGTCCCAGAGCGACCGTGCATTATTAAAAGTTAGATATCTCTCTTTCTGTTATGCGAATATTTGTGATTTCTTTTATATTAGAAACGGAAAGAAATAATGCTTCTCATTGTCTTAGAATTATATGAGCTAGGTTGTTCAGATTTTTTACAAACCTGATCAAAAGTGACGGTTTGATTTCGCGCCTATTTATGACGTAACCCACATTTAATTTTAAAATAAAATTGTATGAAAGTGATAAAAAGTGAGGTGACAGTTTTATTACAAATTTTGTTTAGAAAAGGAATTTGAATTTAAAATTTGAAGTATTTTTTCTATTTTAATTACCTACTTTAATCCAAATATTCACAAGTATGCATTTTTTAGCCAATTTACATTGCCAATATTAAAATTTTAATATTTATAAACAAAAATGTTGATTTCTGATAAACATATCGGAAAGAATATTTTATCAAAATTTTAGAACAATTTTTATTTTTGCAAATGCGTTAAAAAAAACTAATAAATAGGAACATTTAAAATGCATGGGAAGAACCAGGAATTTTGCGCGCAAACTTTGACAGGCAAAAGTTGACAGAAAATTATTTTCTTATTTTCTTCGAAGGGTTAAATAGAATCACATCGAGTATCGATATGTTTAATATCAATGAAGCACAATTCAGACAACAAGCTTTGTTGTTGCTAGTATGATTGTGCTTCATTGAAATATAAATTACTTAAACCTGTTTAAATTTTAAATCTTAATACTCTTTTAAAACGCATTGAAATTTAATTTTGTAATGTTTTAAAATGAATAAATAATTGAATTGAATTATCCGCATCTATTTCATCTTGTATGCAAGTCGTCACGAAAGAGTGTCACAGTCAAGCCGTGAAGATTATCGGGTATTATAGTTTCGCAACGAGTTGGCGATCCGACTTACGCCTACTCTACTTGTTACCGATGACTTGCACTCGTTACCCCGTTATCGAGAAGGTAAACCGCGCAATGAATGGTTCTAAAGATTATTATTGTTTAGAACCATATTTGGTTGTTTTGTACAGCGCCGTTTTTGGTCATCACTAGACATCGGATTATATGCATTTGCGTATTTGCATATGCAAATGCATATAACTCTCTAATTATGACGTTAATGCATATTTCAGCCTTTTTTCCCAAATCGTGCATATTTCGTTTAATAGCGGGAGGTATCATCTACGTATAGGGAGCTAGGTGACGATGACGCGTAGGGCACCAGCGCGGTGGCTGACGTGAAAGCTGGCCAAGCCTTGCAAACTTTTTATCCAAATTTACTACACATTACCTGCTTAGCTCACGGGTTTCGTCGCCTTGCAGAACAGATACGGCAAGAGTATGGGAATGTTAATAAATTGATTTCCTCTACAAAAAGTGTTTTTAAAAGCACCGTCGCGTGTGCAGTCTTATAATGAGCAATTGCCAAATCTAGCATTGCGGTCAGAACCCATAATTACTCGATGGGGTACTTAGCTAAAGGCAGTATTATTCTATGCTGAGGCCGTAAAACTAGTAGTTGGGTAATTTGACAGTTCTGAGGCCATTGCAATTCATTCAAGCAAGCTAGCATTTGAAGACGCATCCATTAAACAGAATATCGCCCTCAACACATTTCCACAAGTTACCAGATGCCATAAAAAAAAATGGAAACAAAAAACCTTCCTCTATTTAAAGCAATAGAAATACTGGAAACAATGATCGAACTCGCCAACGCCCTTCTTAATTCAATATCAGAAAAGATTCGTAAAAAGTTAGACTCTATTTTGCTTAAAAACCCAAGACATGAAGAACATTAATGCCTACATCAACGGCACAGGTCATACCCTGCCTAAACAGGTATCTCCAGAAATGGCGCCAAATTTTAAATTTTGTCCAATGACGTCAGTTGACGTAGAGAGGTCGTTTTCAGGGTACAAATTAATACTGGGTGACAAAAAGTCACAAATTTGAGCTCGAAAATTTGGAAAAATACTTAGTTGTATTTTATCACAAAAACTATGCATAATTTTAAGAATATTTCGCTGTTTTTGTACGGTCTTTAATTAAAATATATAAAAATTTAAATGGTTTTTTGATTTAGCATTGTGCATATTTTGGGCAAATCAAGAGTTTTTAGTGCATATTTCGGCCTTTTTTAGTGCATATTTTGGCACTTTGTTAGTGCATATAATCCGATGTCTAGTCATCACCCATCACCTAAAGGGAGCTGCGCAAATATTTTTAGACGGCTCTGATTTATCGGTATTACAATGGAAGATGCTCAGAGGAACTAGCTCATTGATCCATTTGGCACCGGGGCACGGGAGGGGGGGGGGGGATTACTTTCAGATACGTAGGTTATTCGAAGATAAGGGTATCATAGACGAGGTCAATTGTCAGGAGGCTGATGTAATCGTTCACGGTGTTTGGTGATGTGATTGTATTTGCGATTGTCAAAATGTATTTTTGAAAAAACATATTATTATGAAAATTATTAGTCAACACAGCAAGAGCAAATAGCAACTTAAAAAAATATTTGTCACGAAAGTTTTCATTGGCTTAATAAGGACATCGAGAGTTTTTTTCACTATAAAAATGAACATAGCCTGGTAACTTGTAACCTGCCATCAGAAGGATTTATTTTTACTTTTTATATGATTACTTCACAAGAGTCTCAGCGGCTTCCGTATGGAGCCAGTGAGTATATTGCATCCCAATTGGGGCATGTTATGGGACTAAAGGTAGTGGGGAAGGGAAGGAGATGGGGAAGAGGAACGTAGGGAAGTAAGTACCTGGCTAATCAGTTCTGGTCACCAAACACGGCTAAAGCCATTTCAAGCAACTTTGAATTCTGAATGGTGATCCAACACCAGGGCGATACTAAGGGTATCTTTCGATTTCATATAATTTGTGTTTCGGCGTGGAACGCGTCTAGATATTATCTTCAAAAATAACATATATTTTTTTAAGAGCATAAAAAGTTCAAATGTTTAAGGGAGATATGTAAGAAATCGGGAGAAATTCGGGTAGCGGCGCTTTAAGACAGAAAGTTATCACAAACAAGAAACATGAGTAAAGGATTTAAAGAAAAAAATAGTAGTAATAATACATTGTTCCCATCCACTATTTTGTAATTGTCAAATCAGTATACGTTTGCCCTGAGGAAGGAACGGTCGTTCCGAAACCGGTCGGCTTTAAACAAATATACAAGTGGTTCAAACAAAGTAACGTTGTTTTATTTATGTATAATCGATAACCACAAAGTTATAGCTACGTTCAAAAGTATAAAAAATGAGGAAACAATTCTTTAGTAGATTCGCACAGATCATGCATGTATCATAATACCAACAATATGCACACATATTATTCTGACAGAAAATGTAGGCACATAAATCAGAATATCAACCAATGGAGGAAACAATCCACATTTATCATTACTGGTTACTTATGAATTATTAACGAATCCAGATCTAAAGGTTCACATTGCAATATATATATCACTTAAAAACGATACAATGTGCTATTGTAAATAAAATAAAAAAAAACGCATTATAATAACTGATTGAAATAACAAGTTTCAAGATCACACCCACCCACACTTAAACATATATTTACACTCTTCAGTCGATCTATAATGCTAAAGAATAATAATTTATTGTCATTAATTCAATCATTATTGAGTACCGAACAATTCATTTTAATGAATTAATTCGGCGTCAATAAATAACCTTGGCTAATAATTTGCACAGTTCAGCTAAAAGTTTGACCGCTTAAGTAGATAATAATCAAATAGCAAAATAAAATTTAAATAAGCCTTTGAAATAAAGTCATAAAAAGGATTATAAATGATTTACATAACTATATAATATTTTATTATATTATTACGTCACTCTTGTTATCCATTCCTCATTCGTTACAGAAGATTTTGTGCCTGAGTGATTCGTATTATTGGTTCAACGGAGCATAAAAATAGATCATCGAAAATAAAAATCGTCAACTTCGTCATTTGTTTGCAACACAACTTGTTGCCGAGTCGTAAATATAGATTTGAGTCAACAAGTCATCGAAATATTAGTTGTTGGGTGGCAGAGAAAAACATTTGTAAAAGCCACCGTACATTTTTCATAATTTTATCCATTGTCACATTGAACTGCCCTAAAATGTTTATGTTTTAACTTTAAAATGATAAACTGTTGAAGAACAAGATAACAATAATAATCTAAACGAAAAATGAAAGAGAACAAGACACAGAGAGAGTATCTTATAAAAAAATGAATATTCATTTAGACTTTTATAAAACGTCAATAGTTCCATATTAATAAATTCGGATATATTTATCCGAGACGCTATCCAGGTTACAAACCAATTCTTAGAATGATTGTTTCCAATAAAAAGGGTAGTTACCCGTAATATGGAAATAGAATTAGTTGGTTAATTCTAAAATTTGAAATATGAGACGTTTTGACAGAAGGTGGCAACAGCAAAATTGGTTAACGCGCACGTTCCGGTTAACTTGCTAACTAGCAGATTGTAGACAATCTACGAAAAAAGTTGAAAAGTCCTCAACTTTACTCTCTACACGCTTGCTCGTGATTGGTTTATTTATGTTTTTCAAGATGACTGCCAATAAACAGCTGATTTCGACTGTCAAACATCACAGAATTAGTTCACGCAGGCGTCGTTATTCTTGTTGACAATCTCACTCACCGATTTACCCGCTTTTAAACGTAGTAGATAGTAGCTTGTAAACTCGCTATGTGTCATGGAGCCTTTAGACGAGAGGTGTGGGTTCGAGTCCCAATTGCGACCATTGTCTTTTTCTGTGTTTTGTTCTCTTTCATATTTTCGTTTAGATTTTTATTGTTATCTTCTTCTTCAATGATATATTACATTGTTGGGAATAACCTTCGAAAGTTATAAAAAGAGAGTTTTTCTTATAAAAAGTTAGATAAACTATTATCACTGGCAATTATTGTATTCCTTTGTTCAGCTATTTTTGTAATGACAAGAAGTCGTTCATCAATATCGAGAAGAATTTATGTATTTATAATTTGTAACTAGGTGTCTATTTACATTTCGTAAATATACTCGTAGATTTGAACAGAAAAGTCTTTGAAATATTCTTCTTCCTTTGCGCTGTCCCAACTCATTGCCTAGGTAGGCTGTTGGGGTCGGCTCTTCTCGTTCTCAGGTTGTAATATCTTCTGTTCTGGGTATCGCCTTCATCCAGGCCGTTTCTCCGAAGAATTTTGGAACATTGAGTCGTCCAGGAGTTCTTCGGTCTTCTTTTGGATGACTGTCGATGAAGCTCCATAGACATTGCCTGCCTCACTGTGTGGTCTGATGGTCTCCGTCTTATATGTCCATACCATCTCAACTGTCGTTCTTCCAGCTTGCTATTTATGTCTGTGACACCCAGGCTACCACGAATGCGTGAACTTTTGATCTTATCTTTTAATGATACTCCTGCCGACCATCTAAGCATTCGCATTTCTGCTGTTTCAAGTTGCCTAGTGTAGGAGTTGTACATAGTCCAGCATTCGGAGCCATACATTATTGCGGGTCTTACAATGGTCTGGTATATTTTTCCTTTCAGTTTTATAGGCATTTTGGAGTCACACAATATTCCTGTTACGGATCTAAATTTAATCCATCCCACACCTATTCTATGGATGACATCCGCTGCACATCCTCCGTCTCTGTGGATTAGTGAGCCCAGATACTTAAATGAATCACAGTTGGCTAATGTTACTCCATCCAGTTGCATCGAAGGAGTTACAGCGTTTGTGTCTTCAAATGGTAAATACAAATATTCAGTCTTTTTCCTGCTAATTTTTAGGCCATTATCTTCCAGGATCTTTCTCCATCTTTCCAGGCTATTCTGTAAGTCACAATGATTATCTGCTATCAGTACTACATCATCTGCAAAAAGCATAGTCTTGAGAATACTGTTCATTTCTTGACTTGTTAGATAATTCATGACCATTATGAATAGCAGTGGGCTGAGGACAGATCCTTGGTGTACCCCCACTTTAATTGGAAATTTTGGTGATGTCCCTGATGTGCATCTTACTTGAGTTTCAGCGTTTGTATACATATCTTGTATGGAGAGCACCATATCCTTCTGGTACATTGTGGGCTCTTTGAAAAGTCTTTGAAATATTAGTTGGGTATAATATATTTAATATTAGTTATAAAACGTGTGACCGCCACCGTACATTTTTCATAATTCTACCCATTTTTCGTAAGATAAGAATTAAATTCGAAACGATAATTAAATTACCAATGCTCTTTATCACATTGAACTACCCCCAATATTTCCCGTTTTAACTTTAAAATGATAAGCTATTATCACTGGCTATGATTGTATTTCTTTGTTTATCTATTTTTGTTGTGCATATTGACTATAATTGACGAGAAGTCATTAATCAGTATCAAGAAGAATTTATGTATATGTAATTTGTATCTAGGTGTCTATTTACTTTTCATTGTTTTGTTTATGAAGGGAGCATTTTCATTCCGTATAATATGGATACTAGTGTTATAAATTTAAGGGCGGCAAATATAAATTTTAAATATTTTCTTGTCAGTTTACATTGTTTACAAGACTATTCGGGTAATTTGAATTTCAGATTAGTTTTACCTACAATTTTAACCCCTCAAGAATAATTTGTTCGCTTTTCCTAACAACTCATTTAGGTTTCTTAAAAATCGTTGTGTCTTCCGTACTATCATATGTTAGAAGTCAACTTGAATACAATTCTCCCGTCTGGAAACCATATTACAATATACATGTACAAGCTGTTGAAAGAATACAAAACAAATTCTAACGTTTTCTTAATTTTAAAATGGGTAAATCAGCAATTATGTTGAACTACAACACTATTTTGAATTATAGGAATATGCTCAAATTGTCAGACAGAAGAACTTTCACTGACTTGGTATTTCTGTATAAAATTCTAAATGATTTAGTTGACAGTCCGGTATTGCTCGAATTGATAAGCTGCCGGATTCCACTACTAGAAGTAATAGTAACAGACTTCTAGTAATACTAGAAGTCAGGATTTATTTCAGTGCAGTATTTCTGAAATTAACTACCATATGTATTCCCTTTGCCCAGAATACTAATGGAGGGAAAAAATTATACCAAATCAGTGGACATCTTCAATTTATCTTTAAACAAATATAAAATATTATTAGGAAGGCAGTTCAGTTATGTACAATAAATACTGTATATTTCTTACTATTCATACGTAAAAGCCCCGAGAGAAGGAAAAAGGGCATTAATAAATAAACAGTGTTAGAAAGAAAAAACAATAAGCTTTATATTCAAATGTAAAAGTTAACCTCACAATAATTAAAATGTACACCTTTATGAAACCAAAGTTTCATACATGGGACTGGGAATTTTTACACAAAACGACAAAAAAGTCAGCTGGCGATAACGTTTATAATACATCCTTTAAAAACAGTTTTTACTTTTCGGATGCGTTCAAAAATATTCCATTTATGTGGATTTTATTGCAAAGCGGAAATAATTTGACCTTCCGACAAAATAGGGACGAGGCCTAAGGGATTTAAAGGTTTATGTTTTTGGAAGTTATTTATTTTTATATTCAATGGATTTAGCACCATTTTTGTCCTTAGTTTGTGATTATTGTTTCAAAAATGTTAACATAATTCATCATAATCATCTTTTGACTGGTGAATAAACCCTAGACTCACCCCATAATGCTTCGACTCTTTCCACGCTATGCGCCTGCCGCCACGTGTTCCGCCCAACTTGTTTATCTCACCGAACCAGCTGGATTCAGGGACAGACATTAAATAACATTTTGTGGTAAAATAGAGATTAGAAAATCGTTTACGTAAATAATAATAAATATTCAGCCTTCAAGAAGATAGTAAAAAAGGTAGTACTTGAGCGACGCGTTCGATAAAAATTGTCGCTCCACACGTTGCGGGTGATAAGAAATACAAATGCTCACTTCCATCAATAAAATTTAGTGTAATTTGATAAACTATTGTACGGTTCATCGTTAATAATTCCGGTGGCCTTCGGGCGATACGCGTAATCGTTCATTTTTTGTACAATGACCAGTCAAGACAAAACCTAAAGAAGCGTGGTCAGCGTGGAATGAAATTAATCGAAGCACCCAAGCATGAACATTGATTAAAGGTGATATTTAAGTAACAATTTACTGATTCAATTTGGTAGAACACTTGCAAGCATTGAAACAAAAGTGACCAATATCAAAGGTTTAGACATATTACTGTACAGGAGATTGCATTGATAATGTCATGGACACAGTGAGTTAAAACGAGCAGGTGCTAGAAACTGTTCAACGATAAGTGGCTCGTGAAAAGCATAAAGAAAATTGAAACGACACACCTCGGACACCTGCAACAACTGCTACATGCCAAAATTGGTTATAAATGAGTGTAAGACCGCAGGGTGTATGATGGAGGATATTTTTGTGCATAAAGATATTCAATGCAGGCAGGTAATCAAAGGTCTCTTTCGATTGGGTGAGATCCGGGTTAAGTTTGTAGGAAGATTAAATTTTTTGAAGAACTAGGAAACCCGAAGAACAAGAAAATGATAGAACATAAATGAGGTCTAAACCAGGCAATGAGTTGTATAGGGTGTCTCAATAAGAGCGCAAGATTTCAAGATTCAATAAAACATAGTTTTCTGTGGCAAATTATTAAAATGTTTATTGATTTATAATGTATACATTTGGGAATTATGTGTAAAACAACACATCTAGTAAATGGCCGCTTCGCTGGCATATATGCGTACGCTTTTGGCAAAATTTGCAATACGTGTTGCGATATTTCGTTAACAGATCTTCATTGTTCGCGGGCTTGTTGGCACAAAACTGTGACTTAGATAACCCCACAGCCAACCCATAGGTGTTAAATCGCAAGAGCGCGGCTAATTCTGTTTATCCAACTGGGAGAAGACACGACCAGGAGGAAAGTCGTGTAAGACAGTCAATGTTTCACGAGCGGTATGGATGTGGCAAAGTCCTGCTAAAACCACATGTCATCAAGAGTCATATATCTTCCAGTTGAGGCACAAAAAATTGGGTTATCTGGAGTCACAAGTTTATGCCAAGAAACCTCCACATGTATGCAACAACGTTATTGCTAATTTTGCCAAAAGAGTACGCATGTTGCAGCGAAGTCGTGGCGACCATTTACTAGATGCACTGTTTCATACATAATTCCCAAATGTGTACATTATAAATCAAAAAATATTTGAATAATTTGCCACAAAAAACTATAAATCTTGCACTCTTATTGAGACAACCTATGTATGGAAAGGAAGGGAAAATAACAAGTTAGATATTGTCAATAATAATAATAATATTTGGATGACTTGTATAGGACCTTTTTTTGTGAAAAATCACCTCCAGGGCGCTGTAAGGGAACGTACCCATACTACGTGACCTGTTCAGAGGGAGGGTCTTCAAAATACCACGCTTGGTACAAATGAGCGGCGGGTTGCTTAGGTTTTGATCACCGGGGGGGGGGGGGGTTAAAAATTGCAAAAAGTTGGTCACGTAGTATGTGGGTACGTTCCCTAACCATCATATTATGAGTGGGGGTTTAAAAGATGTAATTTTAGTTTCCGAAATGTGCAATATATTCGTAGCTCGTTGGTACACTACTTGTTGGCCCAATTTCAATATGAAGTTAATTTTATCACAGAAATCTTAAATAATACATGGAGCTAAAAGACAATAATGATTGAAATAATAATATTACACTCTTGTTATTAATTGCTAATCATGAGGTGCGGCAGATCAATCCAGATTCACTAGGTAATAAATAAAAAATCCCCAACCATTTTGGCAATCCAAGACGAGTTTCTTGTCTGAGGCAAACTTGCCAAGACAGATAAACACCTGTTTTACAGCGATTGTTCTTTAATAATTCCTCCATTTCGGCGACATACATCACTTGAAAGGTAGAATGTAATCAGGAAGTTAAATAATACATATTAACACTTGGGTTAGGCAGATTTTATCTGCGAAAGAACAACAATTGTAATACTTTTCCAAGAATCAGTTTATGACATACAAATTAGTAATTACCTAATTACTAATGACTCAGATTAACTGCATCACTAGTTGGGCTTTGAATGTCAAGAAATGAATAATCGTGGTTTGTGACGATCCTCGACGACGTACGAGGAAACTTTGAAAAAATTATAAATATATATTTTCTAATACTATTCTTGCCAACAAATGTCAACAAAACGAAAATGATGATACAGAGCAGGAACCCTTCACACAGAAGAAGAAGTAGTGCACAATTCAGATACAACTACTCGTACGAAGTGGTCGATCAATTCACCTACCTGGGCTCCAGTCTGACAGAGAACAATGAGGATCCAGCAGAAATCAGAAGGAGAATCACAGCAGCCAACAAAACATACTTCTCTTTGCTGCCAGTGTTTAAGTCACGTAGTGTCCACAGAAAAACCAAAATAACCATATATAAGACCATTGTTACAACTGTATTGGCATATGGATGTGAGGCGCTGACACTGACGGTAAAGATGGCTGAAATGCTAGATACTTTTGAAAGAAAAGTGCTGAGAAGAATATGTGGACCCGTGAAAGAGGGTTAACAGTGGCGCATCCGGCACAATACAGAATTGTATGATATATATAAGGCACCTAGCATCTCAACACATATGAGACTCCTCAGGCTGTGGTGGGCTGGGCATGTACAGAGAATGCCGGATACACGCGTCCCAAAAAGAATTTTGACTGGACACCCAGGTGGAAAGAGAAAAGTGGGAAGACCCAGACTGAGGTGGGAAGACGAAGTAAGAGGGGATGCAGCACAGCTTCTCCAGGTACCAAATTGGAAGTCAGCCGCTGAGGACAGGAGGAGTTGGAGGCGACTGTTGCAGGAGGCCAAAGCTCGATATGGACTGTAGCGCCATCGACGAAGAAGAAAAACACTATTCTTGCAGATATTCTGAAATTTTTAGCAGAGTAAGTAAAATATACGCTCAATATCGTTACCCCATATCAAATAATATTATAGGTAATACATAACACATAACATATTGATAGGCATATGCTTCTTTAGGCACAGAGAATATCTTCAGTCATCACAAAGTGTGCCTCTATCTGCTAATACAAGTATTATCTTTCGTTATATAAATTCAAACAAAAACATTTGAATTTTGAATTGATTCTTCGAATGGAAGTTCCACTATAACCAACGAACAATAAAACCACAAGTTATAGGCAATATCCGTCATTTAAAATTTCCTGAAAAAAATAATAAAAGAGATAATGCTGAATACATATATTTATGGAAATGGTTGTATAGGTTACTTCCTTTGTTTTAGATTCAGTACCTACTACCTACTACCCGCATAGCTATTCTGTCTTTGTTTAGGGATGAGTCAGGTAGAAAACAGAAACATAAGATATACATACATTCATTTGTTTGTTTCTGAAACAGAAAAAACTCTCGAGCGTTTTCTGTTTTCAATTTCTAGTATATTGCAACTATTTTCAGCTCTCTTAAGTAAATAATTTCAGTCGTGAGTTAAGACGCCGCTACTCGAATTTCTACCGATTTCTTGCAAACCTCCCTTAAATATCTGAAGTTTTTAAGCTCTTAAAATAATGTGATTTTTGAAGACAATATCTAGAATCTAGACCAAAGATATTCAAATACAGAATATCTTTGATCTAGACTGACATTCGTCGCGCCGAAACACAAATTATATAAAATTCCCTCGGAAGAAAAAAATCGCAAAGTATGCTCCAAAAATTATTATAAACACGTTTGTTTCAGTTATTTTACAAGTTATATGTATGAAAAAATTCACAGTGTTTTTTTAAATGCTGTTTAAGACAACCCCCGCGAGATTTTTGTTTTATTTTAAACGATTTGTGGTCTATTTTTTTATTAAACATTTTCATAATTTTCGCATCGATTTTGTAGTTTTTAATACTAGCGCGCTCCTCTAACATTCGTAATTTCATATCTCTCCATCTTCTTCTTTTTGTGCGCAATTGCGGGGCCTTAACAAACTTCGAAGCAGAAATTTCTTGATTGAAATGGTGAGTCGTAATGAAATTTACACTTATTTTTCTGTCAGTCGTATTCAAAACAACTATTATAGTTCGCAAAGTCGTTCTCATCAAGAGCTACGGATGTTTGAAACATCCATAAACAAGTCCAGGTGCAATATTGTTTTCATCATATTTTGGTGTTAAAGCCACTAAATCATAGTTATGTATTGGCTAAGTCTAACTCTAACAATAATGAATATATCACTCAAGCGTAGAACAGACCTACCACTTGGTTGCATAATTCTGTTTTAACAATGGCTACCACACTTGAGGTGGGACGCACATGGCACTAAACAGTAAGAATATATGGTATGAAGGAAACGTGGGCAGAACATTAATGTGATGACACCATGACTTGAATAAACGATGATACAATAAGATTAAATTTGAGAAAAAAAAGAATTAAAGTTTATTCGTGTTTTCTGTATTGCAACACAAAAAAACGACACATTAGAATTTAATAAAATAGTGTAAATTTAACATTAAATATAAAAGTTAATCATTTGCACCGTTATGTATGTCATACGATACTTAAAGAACATCTACGGTTCTACTAAAAAAAAATTTAAGATAACTTTGCAGAAGTTATTTTCTGACTCCTGCTAAAATAAAAGGAAAAAAATGCTTACGAACGTCGTGGTTCAAGTTGTATAAAAAAAGTAAAACATTCTAAATGTAAATGTATGTTCTTGAAAAGCATTCATTTTAAGCGACAACTAAATAGTCTAAAGATCTTCGGAAAATTTTCACTAATTGCGTAATGCATCGTAATTAGTCTATGATCAGTTCTCAGCAAGGGCGGATCCTGGATTTTTTTCTGGGAGGGTAGGGGCACAAGGGGCGGATGGGCAAAAAAATTAACAATTACTGTTAGAAATAAACTTCAAATATCATAGGGGTCGTCCATTAATCACGTGTTAGCCCCCCCCCGAAGTGATATGTGGTGAGGTTTTAGACTACCCCACCCCCCAAATCACGTATATTTTTTTAGTACAAAATATTTTGAAATTTTCAGAATATTATCACGAAAAATATATATATTTTTTTTTTACGAATAACCCAACAATGTTTGAAAATCTCCTACTACCACCACAGAAAGCCGAAAATATTGCTTGTGTTGTGATAGAGGACTTAGCCAGTCGAGGAATCGAACACGTGACGCCTGGGTGGGACCCAAGCGCGATGCCCACTCAACCACTGACCGGTCGAGGTACAATAAATAAATACACGTGATATCTCATTATACCCCCCCCCCCCCTGGTGATATTTCGTGATTTTTTCCGAACCCCCCCCCCCCCCTTTCGAGCCTCACGTGATTAATGGACGACTCCATGCTTATCAGTGTCAAAACAATAGAAAAATGAAATGTTAAATAAAGACAGTTTTTGCTTCTAAGTATGTACTGTGATAGAATCTCCATAGTACACAAAAATACAAGGGGGGGGGGGGGGGGCCCGGGCCTAAATCCGCCCTTGGTTCTCATATTGCTTAAGTTGTCTATGGTCTATTCCGGTCCAATCTCTCCAAATAACATTGTGATATCGATTAAAATATCGACGGTACTCACACTTTAAAACAACATACACCAAACTTTAATGCCAACCTGACGTTGATACAGAAATCGTCGCAATAGGCGTCGTAATTTAATGTCCGAAAAGTGGCATGCCTGTCTTTCTTTGTCTATTTTACGCATCTTTCTCTTTCACTCACGGTCACTGTTAAGTCAGGTGATTGTATTAAGTTTAGGTCGGCATTTAAGAGACTGTACCCGGATCGATCCCCTACGTTCTCATTGAACGAATAAAATAATATAAAAAACTATGACAAACCAATTAACAACGAGAGGAATATAATATTAGGTATATAGTTAGTTATAAATTGCTGCTATAATATGTAAATAAAACAAGTGTTGATTATATCACATATATTATCTTCTATCGGCCTTGGCGAGAACTTGTCCGTCTATGGAGAAGGAAATACTATCCGCGAGGTAGGGGTGCTACTATAAAGGAAACTGGCTGGGTTTATGTTACATGACAGCTGAGTAAAAAGGAAGAAAAAACAGCCTTTGTCCTTTGTAAAGGTATTTAACCCAAAAAGAAAAATCACAGAGAAAATGCTTAGCACGAGGCTGGCGTAGAATTTAAGACGAAGCAAGGGGAAAAAGAAAGTATAATTTCGAAAAAGAAATTATTGTGCGAAAGACAAAATTTGTTTTATGCGTATGTTTTAGGAAAAGTTGCGAGGGATGGAGATACCGACAAGGAATGCAAGGAAGTACCCGACTATTCGGATCTGGTCACTAAAACTGGTCTGGTTATTAATAGCCTAATGACTGAACGGTTGAAATTTAAGAACCCGGCTTCGAATACATCTCTGAAGCCGCGCTTTAAGCAAAACCATCTTCGTACTTGTTTCTTAAAAAGCTACTTTTGTAATACATATAACTGTATTCAAGCAATTTGCCAATAATGCCAAAAGATGGCGCCACTTACGTTAACAGCTAGCGTGAGCTTCGCCTAGTAAGCATAAGTACTATTAGATTTGTGAATTTCTCTGGGTATGGAGAAAATTGATGGTAATATTATTATTATTATTATTATTGTAACTGGCAGTTGTGAATAAAGATACCCCGCGTCTATGCAGATATTACATATATGTATTATACATATATATGACCTCAATGCCTGTCGCGTTACTTTGTCCCGGTGACTAGCTGTCACTGGATCCGAGGAGCCGGTTATTTTTGGAACCAGTTCTTATCGGATTTATAAAATGGTCACCAACGCTTAAACTGAATAACCACCCGAAGGGCCTAGCAGTAAAAATCTGCTGAGCGGTTTTTTAACTGCTAGTTCTAAATAATGGTAGTATCTCACCAGAACGACATTGGGAGTATACGAGTACATATATCACTCTGGAACGAAATAATTAAATAAAAGTCGCCTATGGAGGGTTTCGAATCCGCAACGTCTTGGTTCGGAGGCAAGGATCTTACCGCTCACTTAAGAGCGTTTAACCAGCCAGCGGACGAAAATCCACATTTCGTCGCAAGTTGTTCTTACGATGGTGCAGGGCGGTTACAATGAGAAAGATTAATTATTCTCCGTACCAGCTTTTTAAAATTATAACTCAATATCGAATTTATTTCAATCCAAATTAGCTTTAATTAATACCTTCAACCAAAAATGCTGAAAGGCGTGATGTTAAAACTATTAAAATAATGTACTTTTTGTAATTATTTTTTGATTATAAGTATTTATCATTTTTCAATTATGTCTAAATTTAATAAGAATGTTAAAAAAATCTGAAATATATTAGTTTGTAAGTGCGCAAATAAATACACAAACTTACCAATTTTCGTCAAGAAACACATGTACGTAAATATTTTTTAATGATTTTATTGAAACTAAAATTAAAATTCTAAAACATGCGTTTGCTAGATAATGTATTGATTTATTTTACTGCATGATTATATTATTTGAAATGGGTGTGGTATAATACAAAATCTTTTTTGAAAATTTAACAAATCTGCCAACGACCTACGGAATAACCTTATTATACTAAAAATTAAAAAAAAATTCTCAAAATTTATTACATGCGAATGCTAGATAAAAGAACAATCTTTCGAAATCCATTTATAATTTTTTGCGGAAATGAGTCAATACGTCTAAAATCTGATTTGAAAATGACATATTTCTGGTTTTCTCTGGTAATGCCCTCTTAAGCTGTAAATCATTAGAAAACCACGTGCGGTAATGAATTCAGTTTAAAAGATGACATTGTTTATGTAATTTCCTGAATGTTTTCAATGCCAATTTGCCACGCGGAAGTAAATTCGCAACGATTTACATAACAAACATATTAACGTAATAAAACTCTTGGCAAAATTCTAATGTTTGGACACGAGCCGCTTTATAACTTTATACGTATAGACGGCGGAGAAACATATCCTATGTAGTCTGGGTATATGTATATAAGACAGATAATAATAAATTCAAATATAGCAATAATAATGCCGGCAAACATTTTATTATCTCGGAGCCTGAGGCCTGAGCAATATCATTTACATACTATGATGCACATTCAATTTATACCGATATTATAACAATCCAAAATATGTTTCTGAACTTTCCTAAAGTAGCTGCATTCGTTTTTGACATCTATACTAAATATAAAAATGAATCCCTGTTTCCCTTGGTCACGCCATAACTTCACAACGACTTTACCTATTTCATTCATCTTTTTTTAAAGTTTTCTAATACTTTGAAGAAGGTTCTTACGGAAAAATTAAGAAAATTGGATAATTTCAGAAAACTTAACGACTATTTTAACTTCGCACGTTTGACAGTAAGCGCGATTGATGAAATTAAATTTAGCAGGCAGCTGTTGTTTTGTAACTAAAGAATTGTCTACGGATTTTTTAAATAATAGATATTTTTAAATAGGTACCTATGTTAGGTACCAATTTGATTAATTGTTCTTATAAAATACAAAAATGAATATTTATAATATACGAAAAATGAAAATTTGAATAAAAAAATTGTAATAGGTCACACGCGAGCTGTTTGAAAACTGAATGTACTGGGACTGAATATATGGAACGCGGGAGGGGGGTTTGCGGGACAGGGGAGCGGAAAAGGGTGGGCGGGGATGGTGGAAGGGGATGCAGGGAGAAACAATTTATTTCTTTGAATATGGCATTGCAACGCATGCCGGGAACCAGATTTAATAATAAGTAAATAAACAAAAAATAAGAATTACAACATAAAACTTTAACCCCTCGGGCTAATTTGTTCGCTTTTGGGAACAACCCATATAGGTCTCATAGAAATCGTTGTGTCCCTTACTATCATAGTGAGAAATATGATCTAAAATCTAAACGGTATTAGAAAGAGAAAACACCCACGCTTTATATTCAAATGTAAAAGGTAACCACAAAATGTACACTTTATGAAACCAAAGTTTCCGACCGCAATTTGAAAAAATTTTTTTTTGGGAAATTGTTAATAATTATTTTCACATAAATCGACAAAAAAGTAAAATGACGTTTATAATACATTTGTCTAATAAAAAATGCATGTGTTTCCATTTAAAAAAATTAGGTGACCCGGCAAACGTTGTTCTGTCATATAAATAATTTCTAGTGAATATTTTGGTTGTTAAATAAAAAATGTATTGTAAGCCTGTGGGGATGGGATCTATGACAGAAAGAGGAATGGAGCGCCGTAGACGATGACCTCCGATAAAAAAAAAACAACCATTCATTTTCTCAATGTATTTCATTAAGAGGAAATACTAGCTGCGCTTTTCTATACAAACGTATTCCCCGTTTATCTCTCTGGATTTTGACCCTAGAGCAAAATTTTTTTTTACATAATATAGATATTGACCACTAGCGTGTCGGTACGTTTTGTTTTTTTTGATAATTTACTTCTCATAGAAGTTACGACCTTCCAAAAATGAATAAAATTGCCTAATTTAAACGCCGTCAAAAAACGTTCAGTATACAAACTAAACAATGTATTTTGAAAAAAAGCAAAACGTACCGACATAGAAAATTTTCTTTTAATACAGTTAGTGAAAAAAATTTTTTAAATCCGTCCAGTTTTGGAGAAGAAAAATGGGGAATACAAAACATCGATTTCGAAGATTTTATTTAGGTATTTTCGGCCCGACGTGCAGGTGTCCCTTTCGCTCATTTCTCCTGAGGGGGGCCGGGGAACGTGGGTTTTGACAAATACATACATATAATGCGAAGTAGTGATGTAAAGAATTTTATCGGTAGACTAGTGTTGTCCTTGCCCGAGTAATCGATATTTTTTATTCGTTTTTTTTCTGTTTAGTGACTCATCGCGGTATACCAATACTGACCGAGCTTTCATACTAAAATTGTGCAAAATTAAATTTTTTTATGTCAAGTACTATAATAAATTTTCAATTTGGGAGGCGTTTTAGGTACCATCGCCCCGGGAACCATTTATTGGATAACCAACACCCCCGCCACTTGGTCACCGCAAGTGGTCCTCTATGTTTGGTGACAGAGCCTGGGTTCCCGGGTTCACGGATGAGGTCTGCATGGGTTTTGGTGGCGGATAATTTTGTCCACTTACTGCGTGGCGGGCCGGATTGGGAGAAACTGGAAGAGGAAGATCTTTTGATCTCTACAGCTGGACTCTCCACCATCATTTCATACTTTTACCTACCTTTTCCCTACCCAAAACTTCCTTTCCTTCCTTAAAATACCCTCCACACAGCTTCTCCAATGATGTCCAACAACTTCTCCAACAAAGTCCCTGAGCGATTATTTTTCCTCGGTGCCTCCAATGTGAGGTTTATGTTTTTAAAAAAAATCTGTTTCAAATTTTTAGTTGAGAGTCGCTTACATTGCCTTCAGTGATTAATTGAAATTTTTTGTTTGTAAACACTTTATTGTACAAAATTTTTTACCACTATACAATGAATTTTAAACAATTTATGATTTAGATCTTTCTCTCGCCGGTAAATTTCTTGATATGCGACCGTCAATTGTTTCTGGTAAAAGGCATTGGTGGTAGAAGTTTTTCTAACAGTGGTTCAATTTTTTGCCAGATTGAATCGTCCCTTTCAATTTTTTCATACGGCAAACCTTTAGGACTCCACACGACAAAATAACAGTATTTACGACGAGTAATGTGTAACTGGCCTTGTACTTGGTAGAAGTAATTGTGATTCCGTTTTAATGTTGAAGCATTGTCTTCAATTTTACAGTTATCAATTTTTTTTGTTCAAATCCTTCTTCTGGTGACATATTTACTATACTATATGGGCATTTCACTTCAATTATAGAATCCTTGCCAAAAAGGCCATCCGGACTTGCCGCTAAAAAGTTTTTGTTTTCATCGATAAATAGTCCACAGGCGAATACCTCTAATTTTGTTTCTTTTGTAAATTGCTCAATTGCTTGGTTTTCATTTTCTTTCCCATAATTTGTGGCCATATTTCCTTTAAATGGCGAGTACAGTAGCGAGTTTAATACTCTCGCAACTGAAGTTTTTGGCCGTAGCTTACATATTTTTGTCCAAAGTTAGAAGCTGTAAGCCGCTTACGCCTTTCAATTGTCCACAAATTATTATTGCTTTGGCCCACCGTATTCCTTTCGAGTTCATCCTTATTCGATGGAGATAATTCTTTGAAAAATTCCTCTTTATCGTTTCAAATAATTCAGCTGCATATCTGGATCTAATTCCAATTGACCATAATTTTCATCAGGCCCTGTAACTTTTTTTCTCTTTTCTGTCGTGTTTTCGTAATACCTTAGTTTTATTTTTCGACACCTCTGTATTGTCTCCTTCGAACGTCGTTTTCTTTCAATAAAATGCTTCGTGTAGTTGCCAGGACTGTGGCCTTGGATTTTTTTTTGTATTCGTGAATGGGTTGTCATTTCACTATTCCACGAAGTTACTGCTCAAGAAGCTCAACTGCTGAAGTTATCCCATTTTTGTAAAATTTGCTCTTTTTCCGCCTATAAATTTGGCTATAACGTTGTTGAATTGCTCCACAGTGTTATTTGTCACGTTAATAATAAGACTTTCTGCATTTGCTATTAGAGACGACAATAATTGTTGAATATCAGTCCTGTTCCACAATCTTGAAGATCGCTTACTAAATTTGGATCATTAGTATACTTCTCCGACTTGCAATAGTATGACGAACATTTTGTATGATCACCAAAAACATGGTTTGCGGCATTTTTTTGTCCATTTTCAGATTTTTTACTTTATCACTTTGTGCCGTGTTTTCTTGCTCTTTTCTGTAATTTACTGCTCAAACTATAGCTTTTCTCATACGTAAAACGTTTGCTTCAACCTTTTTCCTTATGTGAACTGGTACAAAGCCTTTAGCGTTGTTGGTTTTTTTTCTAAGTGCTTTTATTTTATTGCAAAAATTGCGAAGTAAGTGATTTTTGCACTTTTTTTTGTACTATGAAGTTGGGCCTGAAGCCTTGGGTTGAAGTTTCGCTAATATTGTCTTCATGTAATTAAATATTACAATTTAAGGTTTTATAAAGTTGAAAATAAAAATAAAAAGTTTTGAAGTTTAAAAAAATTATATATTTGTTTCCTTTATTTCAAACTGACTGTAATAAATATTTAAAAAAAAATGTGTAGGTAAATCTATCTATAGGTAAAAGACCAACATTTTTTATTGAATTTTGAACGAACTAACACATCCTTTTTTGTATTTACTGCTTAAAGAAACTCAAACATACAGGAGTACAAATCAAACCTCAGCAAGCGATATATCTAACATTTTAAACATTATTATTTACAAACATGTCAACTCACACGTATGATACACACAACACAATAAATCCATTTAGATTTAATTGTCTAATAAAATATGTAAGTGCTTTTATCTTTTTCGTTATCGTAATTTTAATTAGAAAAAAACTTAAGGTGGGCTATTTTTAAACCTTTTTTATCTCTACATATTATAAAGTAAAGTTCCCCGCGCCGTCTTTCTGTCTGTCTGTCTGTCTGTCTGTCTGTTCGCGATAAACTCGAAAACTACTGAACGGATTTTCATGCGGTTTTCACCAATAGATAGAGTGTTTCGTGAGGAAGGTTTACGTATGTAATTTGTCAAGGATTTGTGTAAATTGGTTGAAACATAACGATAATTGTTAGAAGTGTCGGAAAAATTCCAGCCGCCTGGTAGCTTTCATCGAAAACGCTGCCTAATCCTTTTGGGATATAACAATACTTGGGATATAACAATGCATACTTAAACCTTCCTCACGAAATACTCTGTATATTGGTGAAAACCGCAGGAAAATCCGTTCAGTAGTTTTCGAGTTTATCGCGAATAGACAGACAGACGGCGCGGGGGACTTTATAATATGTAGAGATAGAGATAATCGGTCAAAAATACATTTTTGTTGCATATGCATTTTTGAGTTTTTTTTTTAATAAGATAGGTAAGTGCCAAATTATATGAGTAGAAATTTAAGTTTTGTGGTATCATCATTACATAGTATAAAATGAAGTCGCTCAAAATGTATGTGCGCATAAATCTTTTAAACTACGCAACAGATTTTCATGCGGTTTTCACCAATAGATAGAGTGATTTAAGAGGAAGGTTTATGTGTATAATAAATGCTTATTATAGTAGAGAAAAGCCAAGAAATTCAAATATTCAATTTAGGCAAAGGGCAGCGCGCAGCGGGCAGCTGGCGAGCGGATGGTGTGGATTTTATAAAGGTTGGGTAAATGGCGTTGTGTTTCGTTAGCCACAGCAACGTGTGGCCGGGTCTGCTAGTTATTAATAAAATAAAAACAAAATTATATGTTTATTTCGAATTATAAAATTTGAAAGCGTATTTCATCATCTTTCAAAAACAGTTTTTAGTTTTCGGATGCGTTCACAAATATTAAAGTTATTTGGAATTTATTGGAAAGCGGAAATATTTTGACTTTTCGAAAAACAGGCCCGAGGCCTGAGAGGTTAATACTAATTTTCAATAATAACTAATGTATCATAGAGAATAATCATATGTATGTTTATAATAATTCGATGTAGTTGGTTTGACTGCATATTTATAAACGCAAATACAGTGAAAACTTTAAAACTACTAACCTACATAGAGTTCTAGTAAAATAATTCGTAATTTGTCGGTAATAAGCGTGAACAGAAGACATTGTTACAATACCTATCGACGATATTTATAAATAACCGACAATAGCAGACCTCGTGCGTTTAAAAATAATGGGCCCTTTTTCTGTCACACCGCAAGGCCGATTCAAAAACTTCATTAGCGACGAAATAAGTCGAAACATGCTTTATCTAAACAGAATATTGGAAATGGCGGTATGAGGCGAAAGACGGTAGGCATGAGACGCAGAGGGGGCGAGAGGGTGTACAAGCCAAACACTCACGTGGTCTCACCAACACATCGATAGCTAGTTCTTTTTTGAGCGCGGTGCGATAGCGAGAATTTTTTAAAATACCTACCGTCGAGATTTCTCACCGGTGCTATTACCTCTTAAAGTAATAGACATATTCATTTAACTAAGTCCCAGCGGTGTCAATATCTTTTTCTGATTTTTCTGTTCTCAGATTTTCGACTGACTTTCGCTTATATTGTCTTCGTTTAATTAAATACATATTACAATTTGAGGTTTTACTCATAAAGTTAAAATAAAAATAAAAAGACGTATTCATTGTTTGATATCTTAAAAGTTAAATGTAAAGTGAAAAAGTAATATATGAAATAAAGAAAATTAATATTAATTTCGTTCTGTTCAAAATATGAACGACTGTTAAATCGAATAAAAAATGGGAGCATGGGGGTAGGAGGGTGAAATTTGGGGGTAAACGTATTTTTGTTGCAAAAAAAAATACAAAAAATATTTTTTGTCAAAAAATAGTAAAATTATCTGGATAGGGTCACCCTAATCACCTAGCGGTATGAAATATACTTTACGACCACGGACATATGAATATATCTGGACCTGCCCTAAGTGATAAAAACGTATTATTTCCCCCTCCACATGGCGCCGGCTGTAGCTCCTCCTTGCAACCGGCTCGCTCCATGGGGAGGGGATATAGCCTCGCTTGAATCTAAAATGTGTGACGTCATCATTCTTGCCGTGAACAGCGAGAAGCTGACATCCATACATTTAACGAAATAACGGCAGCTTGTGCTATACAATATATCTACGTATCAATGTACACATAGCGAATGTGGGCGGTACTCCAATGTGCTCGTCGCTGGTTACAGGGGTAAGTAAATTATGAAACATTTGTAAAAGTGTTTTAACTAAACACGGAAACAAAATATTGATATGCGTATTGGCGCGAGTCTTTTTGGGGCGAGCATTTGGCCTTAGCAAATATGTTTTGAACGTGGCAAGCAATTCGCGCTCCCATGTAAAAAGGTCTATTCATTCAAAGCAGATTTTGCTTTTAAGAACTAAATGGTGATATTGTAATGCGAGATGCCTATATACTGTCAGATTGGTTGTTCAACGAATGACAGTCATCTTTCCCCTCTTCGCTCTCCATAGTTTGGTTTTACCCCTCATCTGTAACTGCTTGTCTATCCATTTGGATGTCTATGTTTACGACCTATTTTCATACCTACCAAATATACATAAAAATTTTCACAAAAATCGGTCGAGCCGTTTCGGAGGAGTGCGACCACAAACAGCGTGACACGATATTTTTATATATATACTAGCTGATCCGGCGAACTTCGTACCGCCTCAGAATCAAAAACTGTTGTCAACTTATTAGCTGAATTGATCTAAATTGTTGCGTATCCTTTCCCCTCTCGCGTTCCCTCTCCCTCTCCCCACTCCACTTTTCCCCTTCCCCCGTCCCGCTAACCCCCCTTCCTGAGTTCCTTTCCCCCCTCCCCCCACCCCCGGTTCACAGTTCAATATTATACCCCTTACAATATTGCTGCAGTTCTTTCAAAATAGGAGAATTCGTTCCATACAAAATGTATGGGGAAAATAATTTTCTTCGGAGTGGAACACCCTTTACTTTTAGGGGTATGAAAAATAGATGTTGGTCGATTCTCAGACCTACCAGATAAGCACACAAAATTTCATCAAAATTGGTCCAGCCGTTTCGGAGGAGTATGGAAACAAACACCGTGACACGAGAATTTTATATATTAGAAGATGTATAGATTTCGAAATATAAAATTTGAAATCATATTTCATCACCTTTCAAAAACAGTTTTTAGTTTTTCGATACGTCCAGAAATATTACATTTATTTGGATTTTATTGCAAAGCGGAAACATTTTGATCTTCTGAAAAAGATATGAGGTGCTCATTGGTGGTATTGAGGGGTTAATAGAAATGGGGAAATAACAAATTTTCACAATAATTAATTAATCCATAATACACTAATAATGTTTATGCTACACTGTTTTATGACGCCATTCAAATTGATTAAAATAATAAAAATATCTAATGTTTGGGTAATTTACGCAAGCAGAATCAAGACCAAGGACATTAAATGAAGATAAACGCGATACTTAAAAATGATGAAAACTAACTAAACTGACGCGAAATTATGCATAAATACTAAGAGAAAAACCGTAAAAATCGTCCTTTACGCGAAAAAACGTGAATTTTGCAATTTGAAGCGAAATTCGCAATTTTCGGGTAAATAACGTGAATTTTCGAATTTCAACGAGATGAATGTTGTTATTCTGCTGACGGTTAACAGACACAAAGTATTATCTTATATATAAAAATGAATCGCTGAATGTGTTGCTAAGCGCATAACTTTCGAACGACTGCACCAAATTGAATAATTTTTTTTTGTGAGTTCGTTATTGTCAGGAAAAGGTTTTTATAAAATTTCCGGTGAGCTCTGGCATTATGAAATTTGTATTAAAAAAAATTGCTATTGGTGGCACGCGAGGAAGCGGCTATTGCTATGGAAAGCGGGAGGGAGGGAGAGATGGGGGAGGGGAACCAGGAAGGGGGAGGGGAACCTGGGATGAGGGAGGGGGACCTGGGAGGGGGGAGGGGAACTCGGGAGGGGGGTTCGCGGGACGGGGGAAGGGGGGGGAGTGGAGTGGGGAGAGGGAAGGTGGAGGTGACGGAGTGGGAACGCGAGAGGGGAAGAGGACGCAAGAGAAGAAGGGGAGGCGGAAGGGGAACGGGACGAATGGGAAAGGACACTAAGGGAAAAACAATTTCTTTATTAAATGGCATAGCAACGCATGCCGGGGCCAGCTAGTTATCAATAAAAAAAATAATTATAAATCATTAGGTACTACATACTTCAAATATTGTCAATGAGTGTATTCGTGTGCGTATACTACGTCATACGGGCACCATATCAATAATAATAATTAGAGTGAAATAAAACGAAAGGGAATAATATCAGAAACAAAATACGGAATACCAGATGAATAAATTTTACTTTCTTGATAAAGGCGTATTGCTGTCAGCTCCGTTGTAACATGTAAATCCCTCCCCCCCTTTATCTCATAAACGGTGCAATGTATCAAAAATGGTTCGATAACAGTTGATCCCCCGAAAGTTGGCCCCCCGTCAAACTTAGGGAACGTACCCATACTACGTGACCAACTTTTTGCAATTTTTTAACCCCCCTCCCGGTGACTAAAAACATAAGCCCGCCGCCGCTCATTTGTACCAAGCGAGACATTTTGAAGACCCCCCCCTAAACGTGTCACGTAGTATGGGTACGTTCCTTTACATACAATAAAATAACTTTTATTAAACATATTAATAATATATCCGGTAAAGCTATGCAAATGTTGGGATTTATCTTACGAATTTCGAAGGATTTTAAAAATCTTAAAACTGTCAAACTACTATATACTTCTCTTGTTAGAAGCCAACTAGAATTTAATTCCACCATTTGGAATCCATATTACAGTACACATGAATATTCCCTTGAGCGTGTCCAACATAAATTCTTACGTCACATTAATTTTAAATTGGGAATATCAATTGAAAATATTAATAACTTCTCCCTGTTGCAACTACTGGGACTAGTGTTGGGTAGGACACGATATCAGGATGAGTTTGTATGAGGTACTCAAATATTGAAATGAGGCGTTGAGGTGTCCCACATCATTTGAGGTGAGGTGTTACAAAATATTTTCGCTTACGGGGGGGGGGGGGGGGGGGGCTGGTTTTTTTTCCTTCAGCTTGATTTTCTTGGTTCAGAGGTGTTGCTTTTCTAATAAATACCGGGGTGGCGGTACCCATACCCGCCTCCTGTGTCTGTTATTTTTGTAATACGAAAAATGGATATAAAAAAGGCCTACCCCCTCCCCACCTTCACCACCCCTGATCCCCTCCCTGCACCCCCCTCTGATCCCCCCCCCCTGACCCCCCCTCTTATCCCTCCCCCTCCTCAGCAACCCACTCCACCTCATCTCAACACTGCCTCATCCTCCCTCCCTTGGAAGCTGTTGGGACTCTTGTGCGGTATTTACATAACATATAACAATAATTTAAAATGAAAATATATTAAAATTTTTTTTTTTTGGCACAGTTGGTACTGTTGTGCGGTATTCACTTATCAATACATAATTTACAATAAAAAATATTTAGAATAAAAAAAAAATTTAAGCAGTTGGGACTCTTGTGCTCATAAATTATTGTTAGGTGTATTCACATAACAATAATTTGCAATAAAAAAAAATTAAAAAAAAAAATTTTTTTTGGAGCAGTTGGGTCTCTTGTGCTCATAAATTATTGTTTTGTGTATTCACATAACAATAATTTACAAAAAAAAAAAAAATTTTTTTAAATTTTTTTTGGAGCAGTTGGTACTCTTGTGCGGTATTCACTTAACAATAATTTAGAATAAAAAAATAAAAAATAAAAATTTCGGGCAAGTTGGGACGCTTCTGCGGTATTCACAATATATGAATTGGCTTACCCCATCACCACCTCACGGTTCTAATACAAAAATGTCATAGAATATACAAACACTTCACGCCTCACCACCTCATACATTTGTCCCAAACTATGCGTGACATGACATGTAATTAATACATCAACCACCTCACACCTCACCTAATATTTGTCCCATACGTGACAACGTGACATGACATGTAGTCCAATACACCAACCACCTCATACCTCACCTCATATTTGTCCCGTACATGACATGAATGTAGTCCAACAAAACAAACCACCTCACACCTCATGTTTGTCCCTCCTTCATATTTGCCCCCCCTTCATATTTGTAGTAATACAAAGAAAAAGAGTTGGTACAAATACATATTGTGAGGTGGGGGGACATTTTACGTGTTTGTATGGGACATTTGAGGTGCCTCTTGTATGAGGTACTCAACACTAACTGGGACTTGATACATTAAAAGAAAGAAGAATTTGTTCTGATTTATTTTATTTATTTAAAATTGTTAATAACTTGTTGAACTCTCCTGAACTTCTTTCGTTAATATGTTTTTATGTACCGAGTAGATCAGTTCGTCACAAATTACCCTACCATTGTAATAATACAGGATCTAATGCTGAATTATATGCCATAATAAATCGCCTGCATATACTTGGTAACAAATATGTTGTTGATGATAATGATAAATATTGAAAGATTATCAACATACAAACATTATTTAATTAAAGCTGTTTGTCAGCGCTTTTCTGTTAGATTATAATCTAATATACTTTGTATGTTTATATTCTTCATCAATGTTTATTTCTGGAATTTTTAAATTAATTGCTACGTACTTTACGTAGTAATTTTTTAATTCATAATATCTTGTACACATTCTTGTATTTGAGGTTTTCTTTTTCTTCATGTTTGTTTTATAATAGCTTACTTTTTATTTTTGCTTTATACTGGCACTTCAATATGTGCTCTTTAATTTTTTGTTATATTATTTTTTTTTCTTCTTAACTATGTATATTGTTTCAAATTATTGTAATTCCCATGTAAAAGCCGTTAATTGGCGTTAATTCATAATAAATAAATAAATAAATATGCAGTCGGTTTAGGGAAAAATGATATACTTATTTACATAAAAAATAATTAAGTGTCCCCGAAGGGTGTGCAGAGAGGATGTACCGCCGAATAACAAAAATTTAAAATATTTTCATTCAAATGCATCAAGGAAAAAATATTAGCGTACAAATCGACACTGTAAATAAATTCGTTTGATATCCATACCAACTTAATATTTAAGTCGATTTTAGTTTTAAAATTGGTAAATAATGCACAAAAAAATATAATTTTATAATTATGATTTCGTAGAGCTTAGGGCCTCCGCTCAAGGAGAAACTGAAATGAAACCGGTTGTCGACGCAATCGCAGTCAACCTCCTGAACAAAATCGATATTTTTCTAATCTGACATGTCAAAACTCGACAATTCGTGAGCCGCTATCACCGCAACATGCCAACATTTTTAATTTTTTTTTCGTTATTCATTGCTTTGAATGGTTACATCATTTGTGAAGTTTTCGACCACCATGCCTTCGCTCATGCCTGTGTTATTGTGGTTGATACAATGTACCTGAAAACAATGCAACTGAAAAACCAGCACTACTAGTAGTCGCCGAGGCAGTCGCGTTACAGTTGCATTGTTAACAGGTTGCCATGGTAGCGGCGCACGAACTGTCAAGTTTTCGAATAATCTGCGATATATCAGATCAGAAAAAACTGTTAAAAAAATTTATTTAGGAGGTTGATTGCGATTGCGTCGACAACTGGTATCATTTCAGTTTCTCCCCGAAGTCTTTTACCTACTGTCCGGGAATCAACTGTCGGGTCACCTTAAAAAATAGAAGACACTTCTTTAAGTTTGAAGGTTTTTGAATATGTATTTGAAAACAATTATCGTATTACTCTGTGTTGAAGATATATTTTTCAATTCATATCCTTGAAAGCTTTCAGATCCTAAAAGCACGTATTCTGAGTCCTATCAAATCAGTGCCCCCTGATCCCGATGAACCGGGACAGGAGTTGACACTCCTAATTTTAGTGGTAGGTACATTCGTTTAGTATAATATCGTATCGTCTCCTTGAAGGTATTTGCAAAAGATGAATTTGAAAACAAGATTACTTTGTTCAGCTCCATAGAAAGTGTATTACAAATAATGACTTAATGTTTTTAATTATATTTTTAAAGCAACCTGATAAAATAACGTGCGCGATTTCACTTGTGTAAATATAAAATTAGGGCATCTTATCTCCGGACAGGTAAATACAATTGAAAAAGATGGATACAATAAAACTTTTTTATGGATGCAAGATCAACGTGTCAAGGTTATAATAATAATGATTAGGCCATTTTATAATTGAGCATTTTTGTTTATACATTATAAGTTTGCACATTGCGTTGGCTTTTGTACAGTTACGAATTACGGATACTAGCTGGTTCCCGGCATGCGTTGCAATGCCATATTCAAAGAAATACATTGTTTCTCCCTGAGTCCCCGTTCCTCTTCCGCGTCCCCTTCCTAGCTAGCTTTATAAATTATAGCCTTTATGTTATTCAGATGTATGAGCTATATTATCTTGGACACGTGATGAGACATCCAGAGAAGTATGAGACCCTGCATCTCATAATGCAGGGAAAGATTGCCGGAAGACGGGGCCCTGGAAGAAGGAGAACCTCATGGCTGAAAAACCTGAGACAGTGGTTTGGCCAGTCTACTGTGGAGCTGTTCCGCATAGCCAACATGATAGCCAACGTCCGTTGAACGGACAAGGCACAACAAGAAGAAGAATGAGCTATATTATTGTAAAGTTTCATTAAAATCCATCCAGTAGTTTTTACGTGAAAGAGTAACAAATACACATACATCCAAACAAACTTTCGCGTTTATAATATTAGTAAGATAAGATTGGAAAGTTACGTACATACTTTTAATTAATTATTTAGATCAAAACTTATCGAAATTATCTGAAAGGCGAAAAATATTTGATCTCCTTTTATTGTATAAAATTGTTCATTCAAGGTTGGACTGCCCTGACGCTATAAACTTGTTATCCTTACACATACCTCCAAAATATACTAGACGAAACATTTTATTTTACAACAATAACTTCGCTACGAATTCTGTGATGGAAAGAATACACAGGTTGGGCAATGAACTAACTGACATTTTTAATTTAAATTTCGATTCATTTAAAGCCAAATTAGTCCACCACTTTTTAGATATAAATAATGAATGAGAAATCATTTTATTTTATTTCAATTTTCTTTTGTTTATTGTTTTTTTTTATTGTTCTTATTTCAAAAGCATACAACGAGTAATTCAGTAAAAATTAATGTGTTTTGATTATTTTTAATGTTTTTATTGCTCGTAGGTATATGTACATACGAGTTCCCTAAAGTCATCCATGTGGAATTAGCATTAGATGTATTCCTATTATTTTACATTGAGTTTATGCTTTATTTGTATATTTTTTAATCTTTTTTATTTTGTGTTATACTGCTGTTATAAATGAAATTTGTATTTTATATGTAAAAGCCCAATAGGGCGTCAATAAATAAATAAATAAATAAAAGGAAGTGTGTTTTTACCTTGTCCCGTTTCGGCATTCAATTAAACAAAGTCTGATATCGAAATCAATTTTATTTTTAATTTGTGTACTGGAGTGTTATTGTTAGCGACCTGGCCCCCTAGCATGGTCGATCGATATAGGTTTCATCGAAAATGTCGGTAACTTGTAATCGCTCCCGAGCACGACTGTAGGCCGCTAACGAAGAAATAATAGTTCACGTCAAATAAATCAAGAACCCTTAGTCGTTGTGAATTGTTTTTTGTTCGTTAGCGGCCTGCAGTCGTGCTCGGGAGCGATTACCAGTTACCGACATTTTCGATAAAACCTATATTGATCGACCATGCTAGGACCCCTGATCCCGAATTTTACACGACTTGGTGCATCTCCTTAATCATTTTCGTCATTATTTGCGCAATGATTTTCAAATATTTGTCACATTTTTTATGATTAATTTTGAAAGAATGCAAGAATTACATCTTATGAAAATGTTATCGCCAATTTATAAGGTGTTGTTGACATTATTGTTATTGTGTAAACGATAACGATAAGGTGAATGACGGAATGCGGCCAGACTGAATGTCTCGCGTCGTAATTCAAATAATATTCATATTTCATCATTCTCATCTGTCGATTTCTCATCTGTCAAGAGTCCCAAATGTCCGAAGGTAGTGGGACTGTGGCATCCTCATTGCAGTGTGAGCGGAGTTGTGAGATTGAATGGAGTGGAGAAGGGAAGACAATGAGGAAGATGAAGGATAGGAGGTACCTAGCTTTTCAGATATGATCGTCAACACGGATAAAGCCATTTCAAGCAAAAATTCGATTGTGGATAGTCTTTCAACAGCGCAATATTGATTCCATCTATACTCCTGTCAACAGCTATTTTTGGGATAAAACAAAACTTACAGTTGAATCGTTTTAAACCATAGTGCCATAGTGAATTAATTCACTTTTAGTAATTTCTGAGTTAGAGCTTCAAACGAGGGCTCCAAATCATAATCAAGGGTTAGATTAAAGAGAATCAATCATAGAAAAACTGTCCATTATTGGTCAAGACAATGGGCCGTATTCATAAAATTGAAGTATATCCTTGTACTTATAAGGTTTTGAGTTGAAGAAAAAGGTAGGAGTATAAGCATTTCCTTTTTTTCGTATTCATAATGATTACCTTATACTTGCAAGAATATCCTCCAAGAATAAGTAAAAGGTTGTTGGCATGTTGGCTTGCGACTGTGCCGCGGCAGGTTCCAACCTGTTTTCGATGGTTTGTTTATTTACGATATTTCTTTCTTATCGGTGTTATTTGAGTACAGTACTTCGATCAGAGAAGATGTATTCGTCAAGCAGCGATAGTGAAAGTACAGAAAAAGAGAATGCTACAACTACAACCGAACTGCAGTTCTTAGCAGATGAAATTGCCAATACCCCGTGATTTTGGAATAATTCTTTGTAATCACGAACATGTGTTGATAAACGCTGCTGGTAGTGTTTAATCTCTGAGATAATCTCTCTCAGTTCCACAAAATCTGCCTTCGCTACAACTGAAAACTACACGACTGAGTCTGCTACTGACCACACTTGACATTATTGAAGGATATCCTTTTTATTGGGGTAAAAGGTAACATTTATGAATAACCAAATACTTTTATGTGAAGGATATACTCGTACTCTATAAGTATAAGGTTTTACTCGGAATATTATGAATGCGAGCTATTCCTAGCGAGGATTTCCTTTATATTCTGCAAGTATAAGCATAACCTTTTTTTTATGAATACGGCCCAGTATTTCTAGGTTCTCTCTGGCAGAGCTAGATCGTGATTTGAAGCCTTCATTTCAAGCACTAACTCAGAAACTGCAAGAGGTAAGTTACTCGTAGTTCACTGTTGTGGTTTGAGACGATCCAGTTATTACAAGTGAAAAATATAAAACATCCTAAAATTATCATTTACAAGCCGAAATTTTCAAATGTGGGTAAAATTGCAATTTACTTGCAAAAATAGGTGTCAAAAAGAACTTTTGACCACAGAATGAAGGGGTTCTATGAGTTTTTCTGTTAAAAATGCGCTGTTTTAAAATCGCATAACCTTTTATGACAAAACATACACAAAGCACAAAGTCACGCAATAAAATGTATCATCTAGGGACACGCCTTGTAGTTAGGTGACAGTACTCGCGTTGAGTGCTAAAACAGACTAACTACTGTCGACAAATTAAAACTTCTATAGTTAAGTATAGTAAGGTACCAACATTTGTACACAGTTGACATTTGTCACATGAGAACGGGTCGTTTCTTCGACTCGTTCTTGTGTTCAACAGCTCGGCTGTGGAATGATTTGCCGGCCTCTGTGTTTCCTCCTTCCTACAACATGGGTCTCTTCAAGACCAATGTTCATTCCTTCCTCTCCTCAAAAAGACCCTCCACACAGCATCCCAGATGACATAGGCCCTGAGGGAAATTATTTTCCTCAGGGCCTCCTGTGTGGAGTTAATGTAAAAAAAAAAAAAAAAACATATAGGTACCTTAAGGTACCTATTAATATATATATATTAATTTGACAACAAATTGTTAGAATAAAATCCTCCCTGTCGGAAATAATTTATGCAACAAGTGGAGTTCCACAGGGTTCACACCTTGGTCCAATCTTATTTATAAATGATCTTACAAAAATATTTTATGATGTAATCATTTTACTTTTTGCTGATGACCTCAAAATTTTTAGAATTATTCAAAATATTCACCATTGCAACATTCTTCAAGATAATATCAATAAATTATTAATTTGGTGCAATGAAAATAGACTTTACCTAAATATCTCAAAATGTCAAATAGTTAGATTTTTTCTAATAAAAAATCCAGTGATTTATAATTACAACATTGATAACAATGCCCTTCAGACATTAACACAAATTAAAGACTTAGGCATCACTTTTCAATCAAATCTTTCATTTGTTAACCACATAACAGAAATCTCTAATAAGGGCTTAAAAATGTTGGGATTTATAAGTAGGCTAACTAGAAATTTTAACAATATAAAGTGTATTAAACTGATATATTTTGCCTATGTTAGAAGTCAACTTGAGTACAATTCTCCCGTCTGGAATCCACATTATAGTATACATGTTCAAGCTATTGAAAGAATACAAAACAAATTCTTACGTTTTCTAAATTTTAAAATGGGTATTCCAGCAATTATGTTGAACTACAACACTATTTTAAATGATTTGAATATGCTCAAATTGTCCGACAGAAGAATTTTCTCTGACTTCGTATATCTATATAAAATTCTAAATGATTTAGTTGATAGTCCGGTATTGCTAGAATTGATAAGCTTTCGGATTCCACTACGTAATACTAGAAGTCAAGATTTATTTCAATGTAGAAATTCTGGGACTAACTACCATATGTATTCTTCTTTGCCCAGAATACTTATGGAGGGAAACAATTATACCAAGTCAGTGGACATCTTCAATTTATGTTTAAACAAATATAAAATATTGTTACTGAGACAGTTCAGTTATGTACATTGAATGCTTTGTATTTTCATATTATTCATATGTAATGTAAAAGCCCCGAAAAGGGGCGTTAATCAATAAATAAATAAATATCTACCCGAACAACGAACTCTTGCAATTTCCTCGCAGTTTTTTTTTTTTTTATCTCCAGTGAAGAAGGTGGAATATTCCGTGACGAATTGTAAATTGTAAGATAATTATTTAATCAAAGGGAATCCCGTTTTATCAGTAAAACTGTAGAATAAATAAATTAGTACTCGGGAAAAGTTTGGCAGGAAAAAACAGTTACTAAACAAATATGCGGTTTTTACTCATCAAAATATTACACATTGAATGAAAAATAAAGTCAATATGTATTTAAATATTTCAGATGGTGAGGGGTTCGCTTGTGGGTGTACCAACCAGAGTTTTTTTTTTGTAATGTCGCGTCGTAGAACATTTCAAAACAAAGAGCGTCAAGCCAATAGACGCTTGAACTCATTGCGACGCGTAGATTAAGTGCTAGTTCAGACACGGCGATAACCGCGCGATTGATAAAATCGTGCGGTTTGAACCGCAAAAATGTCGACTGTTCAAACATCGGCGGTTCGAAGAGGAACTAGCGTGTCTGTGGCTGCTCCAGAAAAAAATAAAGAAAAGAAGGAAAAGGCAGTATTGGGTGCATCCAATATTAAGGGATCGACTGACACATGGCCAATTCGTAACGCTATATCTCAATTTAAGAATGTTTGAGAGGAAATTTTTTGACAATTTAAGAATGTCAATAAAATCTTTTGATGAACTAATTGAACTAATCAGGGAAGATATTTCGAACTCTGAAACACATATGAGCTCAGAAAAACATATTTTTTCCAACGTGTCTTCACCATTTCCAAATATCTCCACCAACTCTTGCCATGCTTGGTTCTTTGCAATTTTATCCAAATAATCCGCATACTGAAGATTCCATATTACATGTTTTTTCTCCACTTCGTCAATAAATAACTCTGTGTCGAAGCGATCTATAGCAACTCTCGTTGTGACATGTTGATCGCGCGGTGCCCGCAAATCTACTGAACGCTGAGGAATATCTCCATAGTAATAAAACCGCGCGGGCGCCGCACGATTCTATTTTCTAGCAATTGAGTGGCGGTAACCGCGCGGTTGGACTAACCGCGCGATTATGTCTGAATGATTATATAAATACCTGCGTAAATAAGACCCACGCGGTTCCCGCGCGATTCTCAAACCGCGTGGTTCCCGCCGTGTCTGAACTAGCACAATCTGAAGGAGTTCGAAATTTGAACGAGTTGAAACGGAATGCGAAGCAAACTTTGGCTCCAGGTACTTCTCTTTTCCGGTTTTTGCAAATTTTACCCTTGGCGGCTTCCGTTGACCCCAGAGGTCAAGTTGAAGTACACTATGTTGTGTTTTTTTTAAAACTACACAATATTGGTTTTAATTCTACCGCTTTTTCATTCCATTCAATTTGGGAGACCAACACCCTTGTCATAGGTTACCCCCTATGGTTCGCTTCGTTTGGTGACTTAGCAGGGGTGCCTGGTTCATGGGATGAGGTTTTTCTAGGTCTTGGCGACATATGCGTTTGCGTGGCGGGCCGGATTGGGAGAGACTGGTTGATGGAGACATTTTATCCCTCCAGCCGCCTTATACCGCAGAGGGGGGATGGATTCATACGTCCGTCACTCCTGGTCGCATTGATTCCTAGCCTTCCCAGAACTTCCTCTCCTTTATTTTCCTAAAAAGACCCTCCACACAGCATCTCCAAAGATGATGTAGGTCCCGAGGAAAATTGTTTTCCTAAGGATCTCCCAAAAAAAATCCATTGCTAAGATTATGCGTAATGTAATAATGAAACGTACACTTAAGTATCCAAATTTGTATATTATTTTTTTTATTGATTTTCAAAGTACAATCCCGTTAAACCGCAATAAAGCAGTTAGTTAACAGGATGTTAATTTTCAATTACAATTTAAACATACATACATAATATTATTACAATAACTACACAGATTGTCACAATTAACACACATGAATTAATATAACCCATCTCTATTTAGTAACAATTGTTTCAGCATATATTGAGATCTATTTGTAGAATTGCAATTTTTTAAATAACTTTAAAACATGTTAAATATTTTTGTTGTATTCCAGGGTTCGCCGTCCGTAGTTATTGTTATGTTTTGGATTCTTTCTTTGTGATCCTAGTATTATTTATTTAATACAAACGGCATAAGTATGCCATAAACACTAATTACATGTCACAAATTCATATTCAAAATATTAGTAATGATAAAACAGTGTATGTATAACAGTTAGTTGTGACGATACATTGGGAAGTGACAACAGAGATACCTTTACATGCAAAAATCTATAATACAAATAAAATTAGTAGTGATTTAAAAAATATGATAGCATAGCCTTCTTGTACCCATGTTCCGTGCAGTTAAATATGTAATATATTAACTATGGCTATAATAAGTAAGAACTGCTTCATAGCTAATGATCTTTATTTAAATAATTAATGACAGTTTGTCAGATGTTCTTTTTGTTTTGCGCTTTAGGCTGGTATAATGGAGACCAGAGGATAGTTGTGAATTTGGATTCTAAATATTATTAAATATAAAAGTGCTTGTAAGTCATGGTGTAATTATTACTACCAAGTAAAGACATTACAAACTAGATCTATCACATCTGCATATCTATTAGTAACTTCATGTAACCTAGGTAAAAGTGAGTGTTTCATATACTCAGTCCGATTATTGTTACATTTAAAAAGGATATTAGAACGAGTGGTTCTCGTGGGAATATGAAATTCAATGAGCTTATTTAAATCAGCACTGTCTATGCTACCATTTACAATTTTGAACATAAATATTAAGTCGAATATAATTCTTCGATCTGATATAATTCTTATGTCCATGTTCCACTCAGGCCCGGACTGGGACCGTTTGGGGCCCTCCGCTAAAACCTGTAAAAGGGCCCCCTAACGTGGGGTGGGGCGGGGGGTCCAGAAATCGGGGGGTCCGGGGGCCTCCCCCGGATAATTTTTGAAAATTAGGTGCTTGAAAACAATGAAAACGCGTTTCTACGCTATATTGGCACCTATAAAGAAGAAGAAATTCAGGTAGGTTTTTGTAAGAATATTATGATTTTCTACTTTTGTTGACTTTATTATTTATTGAAATAAGAAATTCACAGTATTTTTAGGATACCACAACACTTTAGTAGTGTTTAGTGCTGTAGAACTGCCAATAATTATGACGGAGTTCAAAATAAAGGGCAGTCATTTTATTCACACCAAAGCATTTTATTGAATTATGTAAAATTATTTGTGTAGTAAAAATAATGACAAACGAATTTTAGGGATTAGAAAAATAATAATAACATTTAATAAAAATCCTGTGTGTTTAACAGTTTACAATGTTGTATACTAGAATAGAAGGGGCTTAACTTATGTAACTGAAATGATTCGACATTTTGCCCCCCTACCCCTAAAGTACTCTACTTTTGGAAAATGTATTTTTTTTTCGAAAATGTGAACAAACATTACCAAGAACATAAAATGAGAAAACTAACAAGACAAATACTCTCTTTTTGTACGTTTTATGGGGCCCCTTTGGGGCCCCCTCGCGCCGGGGGCCCTCCGCGATCGCGGACCTGGCCAGTCCGGGCCTGGTTCCACTTTCCTCTTATATTCAGACTCAGATATAATATGGTGAATCAATATTTTATACCATAATAAGGCTCTCACCGGTAATATTGTTAAATTCAGATACAACAGTGATATGATTTTGAACTAATAATTTAACCATAACCCATTTTAGAAAACAGACATGGAAATTCATCGATATATAGAATGAAACAGAGAGAAACGAATTCTAGACGATATGCATTTAAAGCAAATAAAATTGCCATTTACATTAAAAAAACATGCGTAAAAAGTAGAATAATATGTCATTTACATTTCCATTATTATACACGACTTACATCATTTCAAGTCCTTCTAAATTATCTAATCTATACACTTTTGGCAGCATGTATTATATTATTTTTTCCTAAATGTCACGCCACAACGACTAACAATTTTATCTCGTTCAATTGATTGATTAATCAGTTGATAATATAATTAAAATGTTAATAAAATACGTACTGTATAGGTACATCATAAAACCCGCGGTGTTTTTGTGAGTCTTTTTTTGGCGACTCGGTTAAGGAACCCAAAACACGATTTGCTCGGGGCTTATACCAATACTAATTGGTTTGCATCATTTTCATATGTCAAAACTTGTTTTAAAATGCTTCGGCAAGCAAAATCTTCAACTTAAAATAATATATCTACAGAGAACAATCCGTATTGGAAAATGGTTACAGAATGAGTTTCAATAAGTCAAATTTTTTTATGAATGTTCATCTTCTAACTTGAATACCACCGTTTTATATTTTGTTTACAAATGTCGATTTCGTAGTTAAAATAATTTTTAACCAACGTTAAATCGATAAAATGATAACAAACATTTCAAAGCTAAGAGGCCAACCACCTTCATCCTAACACCGACAATCTGTACTGACTCTACCAGTATTTAAATAGAAGATGCTTTGAGGAACTCGTGTTATTGACCCCTACGTCACCGGTGCACGGCGGGGAAATCCACCAATTTTTTTATATTAGCTCCACACAGGAGGCCTTGAGGAAAATAATTCCCCTCAGCGCCAATGTCATCTTTAGGAATGCTGTATGGAGGGTCTTTTTAGGGAAAGGAAAGAGAGGAAGTTCCGGGAAGGAAAAAAGGTCCGAGGGTTGGGTAGGAATCTGGGGGTTAGTGCGTCCAAGAGTGACGGGACGTATGAGTTCTGCTGGAGGTAAAAAAACTCCCTCAATCAGTCTCTCCCGATCCGGCCTGCCACACAGTTGGTGGGCAGACGCATACACCGCCAAGATCCAGAACAAAACCCCACCCCGTGAACCCGGGCACCCCTGCTAAGTAACCAAACGTAGCGAACCACTCGGGGTGACCAGAGATGTTGGTTATCCAATAAATGGCTCCCGGGGCGGCGGTACCCTTACCTGCCTCCCAAATTATTAAATTTGTACATGGTCGACATTAAATTGAAAAATGTTGTCACAAGAAAACGGGTCGCTTCTACGACTTGTTTCTACAGCTGTTGAAAGACTTGCCGGCCTGTATCTCCCCCCCTCATAACATTGCTCTCTTTAAGACCCAGGTTCACTGCTTCATTTCCTCAAAAAGACTCTCCTAACAAAATCCCCACAGATGACGGGTCTGTGTGGGGTTTTTGCCTAAAATATCTAGGCAAATAAATTTAATTAAATTCTGATTCGGCCCTGACCACACAAATTGCGATAGTGAAATATAATTGGGGACATCGACCCGTGCCCCCTAACTGAGGTCTAGACTGGGCCGTCGCGTAGCTCCTCTTCAGAGGTGGTTCAATGTCAAGAACGGACTATCACAGCCAGAGTCTCAGTCAGGCACAGCAATCCGCCTGTTTAATCGTTATTTATTTAATGTGGAATCAAATCATTAAATAGCCAGCCATGAGATGGCTGGTATCGTTGGTGGAAGGTTTCAATTTAATAAAGGTCTTAATGACTTTTAAATCTTTTCTCGGAAGAAAAAGTCCTGATTGATTTTACAACTACAGAAGTAATTATAACTAACCGTAGTTATTTAGTGAAAAATTAACCAATCCATCGGCACTTGGAATAATTTTTAATGTGAATACCGCCCAAAGGACTGTGTTGCCGAATGTCCGGAGCCAGTGGGATCATGGCATCCCCAATTTAGCAATTTGTGAGGCTGGACGGAGTGGGGAAGGTAAGGAGATTGGGAAACAAGAAGAATGGGAAGTAACTCTTCATGTCTGGTCAACTTTTGTCACAATTTCAAGCAGTAAGTACAATTTGGTAGGCGGGTATGGGTACCGCCGCCCTGGGAACCATTTATTGGATGACCAACACCTCTGCCACAGGTCACCCCAAGTGGTTCGCTACGTTTGGTGACTTAGCAGTGGTGCCCGGGTTCTTGGGGTAATGTTTGTCTAGGCCTTGATGGCGGGTGCGTCGGCCCACCTTCTGCGTGGCGGGCCGGATCGGGAGATGCTGGTTGAGGGAGACCCTTTACAACCGGTTACCGCTGTCCGGGTCGCTCGGTAGTACAGGGGCCCGACCCTCAGGCTCACGACTGAGGGTGGGCTGCCCCATCAACGAGTGTAAAAACCCCGCCGCTGCTGTTGTGCCGGTTCGTGACCGGAGGGGACCCAGCAGTAGCGTTTGGGGCGCATTGGGCGACCTCTCCAGCCGGACTCTCCCTGCCCATCGCCTTGCACCGCAGTGGGTGGGTTGGATACATACGTCCGTCACTCCTGGAAACTCTGAATCCCAGCATCCTACCCACCCCTTTACCTTTTCCCTCCCTGACCTTCCTTCCCCTCATATCACACTTAAATAACCCTACAAATAAAATCATGAATATACAACCATCAACAAATAACGTCATTACAGCGGCGAGGAGTAGGCGTCCCCGGTGCGGGCCAAAACTGTTGGTGAATTACACCAACATTCGCGGCCTGCACACCAATTTAAATTCTGTCCACCACCACCTTTTTTCCCAACGCCCAAACCTACTTTTCCTGTCTGAAACCCAGATAGCTGAGCCTGTAGACACCTCCTATCTGAACTGCCCGGGCTTCACCCTCGCAGGCAAGTTCAGACCTAAAGGAGGTGTCTGTCTCTATAGTCGAGCTGACGTCAACTGTGTGCGACTGTTGAATCTGGAAAACTCCAGATTCGACGTAATGTGGGTACGCGTCAATCTTGCCAGTACGGTAAGATTCTACGCGTGTTTATACCGCTCACCGAACCTTAGCGAATCAGACACGTCCGAGCTCTTCAAACACTTAAGCGATACTATTGATGACCTCTTGCCCCGCTACCCTACGGCAGAGTTTGTGGTCCTGGGGGACTTCAATGTTCATAACGAACCTTGGTTGAAGTTCTCAGGATCAACAGACTCGGCTGGACGCCAAGCGGAATCCTTTGCCCTTTGCTACGGATTGGAACAAATGGTTCAGGAGCCTACAAGGGTTCCTGATGTCCAGACTCACCGTTCCAATCTGTTAGATCTATTTTTAACTACTGTGCCACACGGTTACAGGATTGAAGTCACAGCGCCTTTAGGATCGTCCGACCACTGCCTGGTGACGACATCAATCCCTGTAAACTTCAGACCACCAAACGAGAGGCTGAAGAGAAAAGTGTGGCACTATAGGTCAGCAGATTGGTTCGGTCTGCGGGCACATTTTAATGCTTTTCCGTGGTCAGCTGTCTGTTTTCGGACTTCGGATCCCTCAAGATGTGCCCAGGAAATTGGTGAAGTCATCACATCCGCGATGGATGGCTTCATCCATTCTACTGTTAAGGAAACTGGTGTGGGCTCAAAGCCGTGGTTCAGTCGACAATGCGCTGAAGCAGTGCGACGAAAAAACGCGGCTTACCGAGCCTACAACACATCTAGAACATCCGAAGACAGAACAGCTTACAACAAAATGGCAAAGGAAACCAAGAGAATCATAAATAGGTCGAAATTGGAGCACGACCTGCAGATCAGCAGAAAGCTGGCTGCATGCCCGCATGGCAGCAGGCAATTCTGGTCGCTTGCGAGCTCAATAGGTCGCAATTTCTGCAAATCCAGTTTGCCACCTCTCACCAGACCTGACGGCTCACTAGCAAACACCGCCACCGAAAAGGCAAACTTGTTAGGTAAAATGTTTGCGGATAACTCAACCCTCGATGACCAAGGTGCTGTCCCGACGTCGGTTCCTCACTGCGGTTTTCGTATGAAAAAGCTGAGGATTCGGCATCGGGAAGTACTCCATGTTTTACGAGGGCTTGATGTTAATAAAGCTAGTGGGCCTGACGGAATACCTGCCCTGGTACTGCAGAGGTGCGCTGCAGAAATAGCTCCAATTTTGACGAAGCTCTTTAAATTGTCCCTGAAGACTGGCTCTGTGCCCTCTGGTTGGAAAAAAGCGGTTATCCATCCTATTCCAAAGAAGGGTGACCGCTCCAACCCGGCCAACTACCGCCCCATAGCGATCACATCAGTTCTGTCTAAGGTGATGGAACGTGTGATCAACGACAAACTGCTCACATACCTCGAGAAGAACAAAATTATTAACGACCGTCAATACGGATTCCGGCGGAACCGCTCGTGCGGTGATCTTCTCGCGTATGTGACGCATGTTTGGGGGCGATGCCTGGAACGTTTCGGTGAGACCCAAACGGTTGCACTGGACATCTCCAAGGCCTTTGACCGGGTTTGGCACCGAGGACTTGTCAACAAACTGCATTCTTACGGACTTCCCGCATCCTTGTGTATGTGGATTGCCGACTTCTTGAGGGAGAGGTCGATTCAGACGGTAGTCGATGGTTTCACTTCTTCCTCACACTCGATAAATGCTGGCGTCCCGCAGGGATCGGTTCTGTCTCCGACTTTGTTTTTGTTGCACATCAACGACCTTTTGTCATGTGCACCAATTCACTGTTACGCGGATGACAGTACAGTTCATGATAGCTTTTTGTTTGACAAGCCCCCAAAGGGCTCACAAACTCCAACAGCTCGTAGGGCTTTGAAGCAAAGAATGGACGGTTACCTCGAGAGTGTTTTCTCTTGGGGTAAAAATAATCTCGTTGAATTTAATGTTTCAAAGACCCAATCTTGTCTGATTACGTCTAAAAGGGATCGAAATGAAAATCTAGTCTCTTTCAACGGAAGCAATCTTCCGAACAGGCCCTCCATTGATATGCTTGGTGTAACCCTAAGTGACCAGCTCAGGTATGGGGGCTCCATCGAAGCCAGAGTAAAGTTAGCCTCCCAAAAACTGGGCGTACTGTACAGGGCCCGCAGATATTTTAATAGTACACAACTGCTAACCTTGTACAAATCACAAGTACGCCCCACGGTTGAATTTGGCAGCCATCTCTGGTCTGGAGCTCCAAAATACCTGAAAAATACCCTCGACTCTGTGCAGAAACGGGCGGTCCGTTTGATAGATTCTCCCATCTTAACAGACGGATTGCAATCTTTAGAGCACAGGCGTCGGGTGGGAATGCTATCCTTGTTCTACCGGTATTACAATGGAAGATGCTCTGAAGAACTAGCATCATTGATCCCTTCGGCACCGGTGCATAGTCGGGAAACACGCCAAACGCGTGCCCAACATTTGTACACGGTTGACATTTGTCACATGAGAACGGGTCGTTTCTTCGACTCGTTCTTGTGTTCAACAGCTCGGCTGTGGAATGATTTGCCGGCCTCTGTGTTTCCTCCTTCCTACAACATGGGTCTCTTCAAGACCAATGTTCATTCCTTCCTCTCCTCAAAAAGACTCTCCACACAGCATCCCAGATGACATAGGCCCTGAGGGAAATTATTTTCCTCAGGGCCTCCTGTGTGGAGTTAATGTAAAAAAAAAAAAAAAAAAAAGTAAATTTGACAACTGTTGTTTTTAATATTCCCACGTTTAAGGAACGGCGACGACACAAAAATGCAATAAGCATACGTTATTTATCACAATAATGCTGCAGCTCTTTCTTACACAGTAAATAATGGTGAGACGAAAGATAAGACACAGAATGTAACTATGTCTGTTTCCCCCAAAGTACTACTTGTTTCCTTTGTAGGAATACGTGCATTGTATGTCTCATCTTTTGTCTCACCATTATGTAATGTGTAAGAAAGAGCTGCAACATTATTGTGATAAGGAACGTACTTTTATCGCCCTTTTGTACCGTCGCCATTCCGTAAACGTGGGAATATTCAAAGAGACTATTCCCTAACTCCGTCCAAAATCTTTGCACTATAGCAGTGTTTCTTAACCTGTGGTCCGCGGACCCCCGGGGGTCCGCGAATATATGTATGGGCGTCCGCAGCCTCATCTCTGGACCATTTAACAATAATAAATAAATGCCACCAAAAGTCTGTAATCGCTATGTTTACTTAGCACAAAAAATAAAAACAGTGTTAGACGACATGTGGTGAATTTTATTAAAGCTAGGCCTCTAAATTCCCGTATTTTCGGTATCTTTTGTGAAGAAATGGGAAGCATTCACAAATCTCGTGGCAAAGTTGTGTCGCGTGTTTTTGAGTTGAGAGATGAGAATGCCCTTTTTGAAGAATTCTGTAGGCGGCGTCAAGACACATACTGCTCACTTCAATGACTTTGGATGGCTCACAATGGAAGCATATCCAGCTGATATCTTTAGCGCCCTTAACGTGCTGAACTTGGGTCTACAAGGGAGAGATAGCAACATCTTACAAGTTGAAGATAAAATTGAAACGATGCTACAAAAGCTTGACCTCTGCACAAATCGTACAATTAAAAAAAAACTATAATCACTTTCCTACACTGTCAGCGATTTTGGAATCCTCTGGTGGAGCAATGTTGCCAACGCAAGTACAAGACGAAATGATTAAACACCTCCGCGCTAAAGTCTTCGTTTTGGGATTATTTTCCAGTACCCGATAAAAAAAAAAATGGAAATAGACCCTTTTAACACGGATGTTACTAATATTACTAGCTCGACAATGGCACAGGAAAACCAATTAATAGAAATATCTTGTGATTCAGCCTTGAAACTTAATTTCAAAGCATTCTCTTTATGAAATTTTTGAGTGAATGTATACCGAAAATCACTAATTTAGTTGTAAAAAAGCAATACCAACCTTCACTGTTGGTGTTGTTGTTGTACGTCAATTATTGCTGTTTTTTTAATAAAAAAGTATTTTTTTTTTTGTATTTGTAGTACCTACTAAAATAAATGGTCAGAAATTTATTGCTGTTTTTTTATTGGGGTTAGGGTTGCCATCTTCTAAAATAAAAAAGCCTGACTCTGCGCTCTGAAAGGCCGGACATTTTGCCCTAAAAGCCGGACGTACGTACATAATTTTGGACATAACTGTTATACATAATAATAAAAAATCTGTTACAAGTTACAGCTGTTTATTAATCACGCATTAACCAATTTAATAACAACAATCATTAATCAGTCTTATCCTTGTTGTCATCAGTAGACATTTGTATAGAATATAATGTCTATAACAAAATAAAAAATATTAAGTCTTCTGTCTGTAGACATACTAAACTTATAAAACAAACAAACAAAACATAAATTTTTTTCTGGTTAAACAGTTGACTAAATTTTTCGTTAAATAGATATAAAATGAAACATATTTATTTTTGTGGACAAAAAACGAAGAACATAAATTAAAATGAAATTTCGACTTCTCCAAATTATTCAAAAATTACAAAAATCTACCATTTTGTACATTTGGCGTTTTCACCTACTTTATCCAAAACGTCGTTTTCTTTGGAAATCATTTAATAAAATCCTTGACATGTCATTTTAAAATTATACAATGTGTACACCATCTTAGCAATTGTTTGCAATTTATTGCGTTCCTTTCTCCACTGGGTGTTTATTAAAGAGAAAACTCTTTGATAGTAATATTCCGCCAATTTCAGAAGTTCGGAAGACAAAACCCGCGCGAACCGAAAAAGCCTAACAAGAGCCGGACAGGCCGGACATATAAATATTTAGCCGGACACGACCTAAAAAAGCCAAACATGTCCGGCTAAAGCCGGACAGATGGCAACCCTAATTGGGGTCCTTGTGCTTGATTTCCTAGGGGTCCGTGGCTGAAAAAGGTTAGGAAACGCTGCACTATAGAATCAGAAGTCTTTAAATTTTCCACTGAAATAAGTTTCAAGACAGTCAAGAAAAGTGGATACCTTGATAAATAGCCTGTGACATTTGTTGTATCTGTCTATAAATTTCCGGTGTTTGCATAAATTAAGCAAGTTTGTGCGTTGCATGTAATAAGCCGGTGTTGTCCGCTGATGCTAATTCAATTAAAAACTTTTATTGACATTTTATTCAAGGGTAACTTCACATTAAACAATGGTTGGCTAAATACTAGTGAATACGTTAGTATTAATTATACACAATAAGTGATTACATCGTAGAGAATTAACCCGCAAGACCTCAGATTGGTCGTATTGTCAGGAAGGAAGTACAATGAACCTAAATTTATCATAATAAATCGTATAAATTGAACTTTATGTGATACAGCACAAGGGTTACAAGGGCTAATACGTCCAGATCCGGTGGAACTACGGCATTTCCATTTGGGAAATGTTATGAGTAGTGATGTGCCAGATCGTTAAAAATGTATATCTGCGGATACGGATCCGAATACGGATATTTGGTGTTAAGATCCGAGGATACGGATCTTTATTTTCTTATTCAATCGGTGTCGGCGCGCGAGACCTTGAAACGATAGTTGACGTCACGCCCGCCGTTTACGATAAAATATTTGATTTTAAGAAATAAAAAATACTCCGAATGGAATTTACCACAACCTAATCTAACTGACTTAGAAATGGTCATGGTAACAGACTAAATAATTTAGAAGCACTCGAAATAAAGAAAGCTGTTAAAACAAAAACCCAAATCCTTAATATTCAGCGTCCAATATTCCGATATTAGGGATTTTTACGTACATGCATAAATTAAGTTTTTTAAACTGCATACGCAATATTACGTTATTCCAATATGCTACACATAATTGCAAATCCAACCTCTGCCAGTGCTGTAGATATTCGTCAACACTTTGGTTCTCATAGATATTAGTCAGCAGTTTGAGCTGTAGATATTCGTACGCACTTTGGTTCTCACAGATATTAGTCAGCAGTTTGAGCTGTAGATATTCGTACGCGCTTTGGTTCTTATAGATATTAGTCCGATTTTTTCATTTTTTGGAATTCCTGTAGATATTAGTAGACGCCTAAAAATATAGAATTTCATCCTATCAATTGAAAATTAATAAGGTAAAAGATCCGCGAGAAAAGTAACGGATACGGATCTTCATGAGGGGGAGGGCAAGGAAAAGGAGTACAGGAAGGTTTGTATGTAACTGATTGGCTATTCAGGTTCATTAAATCCATTTCCAGAAAGGTAAACATATCCAAAACTATGAAGAATGTGCAATCAAAGTTCAAACATTGTCTAGACAATGTTTGAACTTGAGTAGTGAAAAATAACAAAGTTGAACAAAGAAAGGTACTCACGTGCATATTTACAAATTATTGTACAAACTTTAACAACTTTAACAAGTGTTGTTAATTCTTCAAGTGTTAATTCTTCAAAGGGTCTTTTTTATCGCAGAAGAGGCCCAAAAATCCTGAGTGTCAGGAACCAGTGAGACAATGGCATTCCCGATTGGAGTACGTGTGAGGCTGAAGGGAGTGGGAAACGAAAGGAGATGGGGACGATGAATCCATTCTTTAACAACTTTAACGAGTGTTAATTCATAAAAAGTTATTTTTTTAGGTGAATACCGTACAAGAGTCCCAACTGCTCCTGAGTATCAGGAGCCAGTATCGCATTCCCAATTGGAGTCAGTGTGAGGCTGAAAGGGGTGGGGAACGGAGGGAGATAGGAAAGAGGAAGATGGAGAAGTGTCTGGCTACCCAGATCTGATCACCAAACGCGGCTAAAGCCATTTCAAGCAACGTTTAAATACACGTACATATTATACAATTTGGAGACCATAAAACTAACATCATTACCAATATGATGTTAAAATTATTATTTCAGCCTCTGCTGTCGGTCGTTAATCCACTTCCTGGACTGACCGAATATTTAAATTTTGCTAACTAATATTTACGCGTAAAAACACATTATTAGGCATATTTGAATAAACAAAAAGTGGTATACTGGCTGTTGCTAGGCAGAAATGTTTACATTAACTTTGAAATCAGTATTGTGGTCTGAGATTAAAGTGAAGTGCTTATTACCCGGAGATCAGGGGTTCGGTTCCAGCTGACACGCGCAAAATGCAAACAGTGGCACGTTGATCATAAAGTAAAATGGCTTCCGCTACAAAACAGCTTTTCGTTAACGGATGTTAAATGGCATTACGAACAGCTGTTAGTTCGAATGCTATTTATATTCAGAAAAAGAAATTCATCAGGTAAAAAATATACGATGAGCTAAAGTATTGAAATTATTTAGATTGTTAGTGTTTGTTATTTTTCTACAAAGCAACGCAACAATGTCAACTATGCGAGGACAAGTTCAGAAAAAAATATTTATATAAAAATAAAACACGAAATCTTTTATGTCTTAACCCACTGAGATGCATAATAATTTCTTGTGGTAAAAAAAACATTCTCTACATAATGCAGCGTGCTATCAATTTAAATATTTATTTTGTTGTATGCATAGTTATCTAATATATAAAATTCTCGTGTCACGGTGTTTGTTACCATACTCCTCCGAAACGGCTGGACCAATTTTGATGAAATTTTGTGTGCTTATCTGGTAGGTCTGAGAATCGATTAACATCTATTTTTCATACCCCTAAAAGTAAAGGGTGTTCCACTCCGAAGAAAATTATTTTCCCCATACATTTTGTATGGAACGAATTCTCTTATTTTGAAAGAACGGCAGCAATATTGTAAGGGGTATAATATTGAACTGTGAACCGGGGGAGGGGGAGGGGGGAAAGGAACTCAGGAAGGGGGGTTAGCGGGACGGGGAAGGGGAGAAGTGGAGTGGGGAGAGGGAGGGGAACGCGAGAGGGGAAAGGATACGCAGAGAGAAACAATTTAGATCAAGGTACGGTATACGCAGGGAGAAACAATTTAGATCAATTCAGCTAATAAGTTGACAACAGTTTTTGATTCTGAGGCGGTACGAAGTTCGCCGGATCAGCTAGTTTTATTATATAAGTGTGTTATGTTATATTGATTTTTCTTAAAAGTACTACTTTAGCCAAATTGAATAAAAATATTTTTTGTGACATCGGAATCATTTTTTTGAAGTTTTGTGTGTACATAATAATATTATACATGTTACCATTTCAATAATAATATATTGTGACCATTTTACAATCCAGTCGATACGATACAGTCGTAACCATAAAGTATAAAACCTTTCACCTTCACCTTCACAGTCCGCGACATTTTAAATAACTAATTGTTTAAAAAATGTAAGCAAATTCTTATTTACAAGCTTTTATTTAAAAAGGTCATATCATAAAAATTCTCCAGTCCTAAAGACTCCTACATACTCCAATATTTCAAAATAAATATTAATTATTTTTTGGCACTAATCTTCTCATAAATGTAATATGAGAAGTTATGGGGGAGCAATGTAAATTATACAATGTCCAGTGTTTTAAATAGTGTCCTCCGCGTGCAAAGTCGTATCTTCTCCAAGCATAAATTTTCTAATTAAAGTGTATTTATCGAAGTGACCTGCCAGGTAAGGGAACGTACCTATACTACGTGACCCGTTCAGGGGGGGGGGCGGATCTTCAAAATACCACGCTTGGTCACAATGAGCGGCGGGGGGCTAAGGATTTTAGTCACCGGGGGGGAGGGGGGTTAAAAATTGCAAAAAGTGGTCACGTAGTATGGATACGTTCCCTAAGTATGTTTTGTGTATCTATTTGTGAATAATAAATTTAGAAGGAGCTTAAGAATTCATAATAATTCTTTTGACTTCTCCAGCCGGACACTTTCGATGCATTCCCTTGCAACGCAGTTGGAGGGATGGATTCGTACGTCCGTCACTTACCTTTTATATTCCCAGAACTTTCTCCACTCCATTTCCTTAAAAAATACCCTCCACACAGAATCCCCAAAGATGACATAGGCCCTGAGGGAAATTATTTATCTCAGGGTACCCTGAGTGGAACTAACGTAAAAAAAATTAACAAAAGAATCCACACCAACATGCATTTATACCAAAATTGCAAAAATCAAGTACAATGACATTACAAGAGAAAAATGTGCAATGCAAGTTAATTTGTAATTTACTGTTATTAAATTGTTGAAGGTCATCTTGTTTTAACACTGGGTATGAAAGGGTTAATAACGCAACTAGAGTGACATTTCATGTAGTTGGGGTAAACGAACTCATTTCAAAATAACGCAGTTGGCAAAACAAAGTTGCCTGTGCGTAATTATATAATTTACAGTGACCAACAGTGCAATGAAATAAATAGTCAACATTCGAGACGATTTTATTTATATAAATTTATTAAAATATTATATTTGTTTGCCAAGTAAATGGCGGGGATATAGAAACGATTACTTGCGAGGAACTGCAGGAAAGTCCATGCATGACTAATGAAAACTTCAAATTATAACTCCTTGAAACGTCGTTGTACCGAGTGCTGTAAAAACGATTATAATCACATTATTGTTATCAGTCTCAAAATGAAATACATTAAATAAAGACTTAGTCGTCAAGCAATAAAAAACATGTGTATTAAAAAGCCATCAGAAAAATTTACATTCCAAAAGAAATATAATATTTTGATATTTAATATGAAGACAATATTAGCGAATTAATTAATTAATCGAAAATCTGGAAACAGAAAAATCAGAAAAAGATATTTGCACTTCTGGGACTCGAATCCAGGACCTTTCGTTTTCCGGGCAAATGCGCTAAAACCACTACCACTGCGCGAGTGGTCTACCGCGTGTGAACAGCACACTTTTAAATTTATCATAATTTTATTTAATGATCGCACAAGAGTCCCAACTACTCCCAACCATCTGGGCCAGTTAGATTATGGCATCCCCAATTGGGGTATGTCGTGAGGCTGAGGGTAGTGAGGAGGGGAAGAAAATTGGGAAGAGAAAGGTGGGGAAGTACCTGGCTATTCAGATCTGGGCACCAGCCCTTTCAAGCTTGCACCAGGGCGGTACTGAGAGTATCTTCCACTCTGGAAAATGCCGCAAATATACTATACATTATTTTAAAATGAGTAAATTATGAATTAATAAAATAAAATTTATTTGCCCACATATGGATTTGAGAGCCTTATCCCTCGACCACGGAGGCCCCGTCAAGAGCACATAAATCAAAATATTATTTCGTGGTCGCATTCAAAATCGATTGTCTTCGCACGGAACAACACAAGATGCCCAGTTCGAACTAATAAAAGTGACCAACGGTCAAAACGAATTCGTTATTCAAGTAGGTACCTACCTACCTATCTACTTCTATACAAGATCAAGTTAGGACACAACATCTACTTGAAAAAATTATCTATGATATTTTTTCAATCTTCCATGGTAAAGTTTTTTGTCGATGTTTGTTTCCATTTCTGTGCGCACTGTTCGCGCAGTGCCGTTCAAGTTCATTATAATAATAATAATATCAGTAGGTGTGGACTGTGGGAGTGAGTCTGTCAACTGGAACTAGCCGCCAAATGCAGCATTGCCAATTTTCGCATTAAACTAAACATTAAAGAAATAATAATACAGATAATTTAAACCAAGATGAAGCGTAGCAGTGTTGCCATGGAAAGTGTTGAGTCAGAATATTCAAGGTCTGTGTAATCAGGAATATCACTGACGGTGAAAGTTAGATACAGGAGTTTGGCAGATTGATAACTGATTAGAAATTTTCACGAGTTTGTCCATTGTCTAATCTGAAATTACCAGAGTTTTCCGCCCTTATAAGTTGTCGAAGTGCGAAAACTAATCGATATTCATGATAATAAATTCAAGAATGGGCGCGAAATTCCCGATTCGACTTTTGCGAGAGAACATAATATTTGAACATCCAAGGTAGGTACCAATTTTCCACGCTGATCTCTGGGGGTAGAAGGTGGAACTATTATGTGAACAATGTTGTAAAGGGATGACGGCGGGGGTAAACCCATAACGAAACCATCTGTTCGTGTATTGTGAATGTAGGTACTTTGTGAAAATTTTGCAAAGTGTTTTTTACGCAGAAGAAAAACAGCTTGCAATGGCGATATATCGTACGTGTATACTGTGCTGAATAATGCACTAGTCAAGAGATGAATCATAAGAAAATTTTATGTAAAAAAGAGCTGATGAGCTTGAAACAGATTTTCATGAATTGTAGCCAAGAACCATCTCGATCACGTCAGCTTTCAAACAAAAACAACCGCATCATAATCGGTCCATTCGTTTAGGAGCTACGATGCCACAGACAGACACTACACACGTCAAACTTATAAGTCTTATAACACCTCTCTTTTTGCGTCGGGGGTTAAAAAAAGAATATTCTACTCAGATAAATATAATTATGTAAAAGCACATCTGGGTATTTACAATTATTAATAAATTACATAGGTATACATATACACGCAGCACGTAATTTTACAGTGCTTACAACTTTCCAAGCATAGGTAGGTAGGCACTGTTTGTTTACACTATTTTTGGCCTCAATAGAGAAATATGAACGTTTTATTGGGGGCATAATAATTACTTCAGATCTAATCTAACTGCTTTACTGTATTCTCAGCTATTTATAAATTTCACAACAAAACAGAGTACACCAGCAAGATTACCAAGAAAATTGATCAAAAACACATAATATTAAATTTATGGTAACACATAGTATCGTGTTGCAATAAAATACGATGATTTATAATAATATTAAAAATCAAGTTGCACCCTTTAAAAATAACAGAAGTCTTAGACAAACATCAATACTTCCCACTCCAAAATGTAAAAAAAAATTGGACAATTGAGTCATAAATATCTCGGAGCAAAATTTTTTAATTCATTACCAGAAAAAATTAGAAACATGAATACCAATATAAAAAGTTTTAAAACTCACCTAAAAAATTATACTGAAAACTTAAACTGAATGATATTAAAAAAGCAATACAATAACACCCCCCATACACACAAGCCTTGCTTAATTATGGGGGTACATCAAATATTCTACTATGTAATTAATTACTGTATAAAATTTATTTGTAATTTATGAACCTTCTATTACTAATAAAAAAAATTTAAAAAAATAAAATAAAATACGAGACCCCTCACAGCTTCTACCGACTCATAAAGTTGCAAACTAATACAAATATGTATTAGGTATTTCATTTCAACAGGCTTGCCGATAATACTAACAAAATAGGACGCAGGTTCCTTGAAAAATTTTCTAGCTTATAACAATAAAAAGGAGAAGAGAGGCTGTCCAGGTACTGGACTCCAAGCAGGTAGCGGTACCTACCCAGATTAGGCCCTCGAAGCAGTGAGTAGGTACCTACCCTGGCTGGCGGCCAGGTAGAGAGCTACCATCTACCCGAAGCTAAACAACGAATGACCACACAGCTGATTTATGTAGCGAGTAGGTACTCCCGGGCCCCCACAGACAGCGTCTAACTAAATGCACGACTATTTTTTTCGTCTAGCCACACTAGACAAATAACTAATTTTCAAAACGACGAAGCATTTAGCGACTTACCGCGAAAAGCTTTAAGATTAAACAGTAAAATACGTGTATCGTCTTTGGGCGTTGTCGCGTTGTACGATTTTATTAATTGGCTTTAAAAAATCGGGTCAGTGTCTAAATCTATAAATTATTCGACATCACTATAATCTGGCACAAAATAACAGTGTGTAATAATGTGTACGTGGATTATAAATTATAATTAATACAATGATGTCATGTTGTTTCAACGGCTGGTTCAACGCGTTTTTACAAAATTCTCGGTGGTCTTGATAATTAATTTGATGTTAAAATAAACGTTTCTGCAATGGTTATTGTGAAAAATGTCGCGTATCTTTTAAATAATTCAATAAAGGTATAATTCAAATAATACTACTTGGTGTATTCGTTTTAAAATAACATATGTAATTGAAAGCTCCACACAAGAGGTCCCTGAGAAAAATAATTTGTCATCTTAGGAGATGCTGTGTGGAGGATCTTTTTAAGGAAAGGAAGGATAGGAAGTTGTGGAAAGAAGAAGGTATGAGGTATGAGGGGTGGATAGAAATGTTAGGTTCAGTGTGTCCAGGAGTAACGGACGTATGAAGCCATCCCTCCAACTGCGGTGCAAGGCAATGGGTCGAGAGAGTCCGACTGAAAAGGTCAAAATACCTCCCTCAACCAGTTTCTCTCGATCCGGCCCGCCACGCGAACCCATGAACCCGGGCACCCCTGCTGAGTCACCAAACGTATCGAACCACTTGGGGTGACCTATGGCAGGAGTGTTGGTAATCCAATAAATGGTTCCCGGAACGGCGGTAAGTAGGTATCTACCCACACCCAAAATCCCAAATTGTAAATATTATTATGCAGTTTATAACCTAAAATACCTACATAATATATTTGTGTTAAAGAACGCTAGCAAAGTTGTTTGTATACATGCCAACCATATTGAAGAATAATAAATGTAAATAATAAATAATAATAAATATTATTTACTGAACCCGTGAAGACCAAATACATTACATTACCTATCTATTACTATTGCGTAGTAGGTATAAGCAAACCTGGTCCAAACAAATAAAAAATGTGTAAAGAATAAAATGCGATACCTAATAAAAAATGTATAACAAAAAAATGTTGCATAGTAGGTAGAATCAGAAAACGTTTTCCCTTCTTTTTAATCTCCCAGTGGCCAGGCGCGCCGCCGAGTCTCGCCAGTGCGCAAAGAAAAGCGATACGCAAAACGGAATAAAAAATAAAACAATAATATTATTATAGCGTCGAGTAGGTACTGCGCAATGCCGGTAAGCGGGAACGGCTGGCCGTAAACAAAGGCAGCACGTGTAGACAGCCAATAATAATGATACTGTTCGAAGTGGTACCTAACTCGTGGATTATTTTGTCAATATTTGAATGTTATGGAAAATCATCATCGGAAAAGTCATAAAAAAATGCAACAAATATTTAGATAAATATACATACTAGCAAAAACATACTTCCACTGCGAGATAGATGCGATAGGGCATCACTCATATTATATGGATGGATATGCTTGGCGGTTCTCTCAGTACAGCAGATCCGCCCGTGTATACTTGAGACGGACAGATCTGTCAGTCACGAGCCGATAGTGTGCGAATGTACGCAACGGATATGCTCACCGAGCATGACCTAATTCGCAGTTGGTTGTCCTACAGTGTCGTGTTTAAATTTTTTCCCTATATTTCAAAATGCAGGGGTAGGTAGAGACGATGGACCGCCAAATAAATCCTTGCCTCATTCACATTCATACTCTTCCATTATCCTGACTCTTGACATGGCCCGACTAAGGCTTGTCACGGGAGGATCGGCTTCCCGAGCATATCCGTGTGTAAATTTTGCTCGAGGTGCCTAGATCGTACTTGCGGTTCCTACTCATAAAGCAACCTATCCACGCAGTTAACGGTCTTTGAAAGCACGTAGGTATGGCCTAATTACATGATTTTTAGATATTTTCGCAAAAAATGATTGCATGAATCCAGACTAGGAACAAAAATCAAAGCAATAGAAATATTGCGAGCAGATTTGTTATATGTATTATAAAGCCTAATTTAAATGACACTAGAATAGGGTTGCCATCCGTCCCGATATATCGGGACTGTCACCTTTATTGAGCTATCTGTCCCGACGTCCCGACAAAAGCCTTAAATGTCCCGATTGAAATTACGCAATGCAAATTTTAATTTTGCGTCCCATAGCCCGTACGTGCCGTGAAGTGCCGTTGGACGGGCGCAGGCGGCCGAAACTGAAAATCCGGAAAGAAAATGCCTTCTTTTGAAATTATGCGAGTATTTATTTTCTATTCCTGCTCACAACGCCACAGTAGAAAGAGTTTTTTCATTAATGTCGGCCCAGTGGACTCATGAACGAAATCGTTTGCTCCCAGAGACTGTGGAGTCGATTTTACAGTGTCAAGTCAATTATAACATGACTTGTACAGAGTTCTACAATTATGTTAAAAGGTACCCAGAATTGTTGAGAAAAGCGAAATCTTCTGAAAAGTGTGGCCAGCCAAGTACTTCTGCTAGTACCAATTAAAGTAACCTATAAAACAAACATATTTACTTACTTATTATAAAATAAAGAAATTGTTTAAGTATTACAAAATTTTTATTTGCTCCATCCTGAAACGTCCCGACGAGACCCTGGCCGAATATGGCAACCCTATGCTAGAAGAACACGCAACATGGAAAATTGAACAAAATCTGAGCTTAAGTAGGTAGTACCTAATTAACATTAGATTATGAACAATTCTTCAAAATCATTCGACATATAAAAATGTTGATGAATATAGGTAGGTACCTAGTACCTCATGGGCTCGCACATATTGGATTAAAAGGCGTGTTGTGGAACTGGCTGTTTTTTATACTCGTAGGTAAGTACCTACCTTTATACATTATTATTTGACAATAATGGAAAACTACAACTTTCGCATTAGAACTGAAATGGGCAGACAATATTCCCAGGGATTAAAAATCAACAAAAAAAATGTGTGACTGGGAAGATACATGAAAAACATGTGGGTGCGGAGCAGAGACATTTTGAAACCGAACCAAAAATTATATTTTGTAGGTACCTACCTAGGTAGGTCTACCTATATCAGTTATATCGCGACAAACGTCTGAGACATAATAATGTATTATGATTATTTTCTTTCGAAGGTCATTCTATTTGCCTTGTCATACCTATTATTAAATGATAATTGATTATATAAGAAGCATGCGACTGTTGAATTAAAAGGGTTTACGATGGACAAGAATACCCAGGTCCGGAAGATCAATTACTATTATTAATAGAATACACCCATTGCATCATGCATCCTAAGTTGTTTCACTTTCAAAAAAAAAACGCGGCATGTACCTAGGTACCTACCTACCTATCGAGGCACGAGAAGAATAGAGTTTGTCGTCTCATAATAGAATATGGTGATATTCAGGTTTGGTACAGGTACTACATATTAGAAAAGAAGATTTATTGTAAATAAAATAAGAAAATGGACGAATCTTGTAGAAGAGATCCCACACATTTTATGAAGAAACAAAATCAGAGATTACACAATACAATAATATTATAACGTTACCGCAAAAAATCATAATTTTATTGTACTGATGGCAGGAGAGTAATTTCAAAAATACTGTTTATTTAAATTAAATATAAATATTTTCCCCAGGCAGTCCAGGCACAAATAAATATTTCAATTTTAGTCAGATTACTAATGAAATAAATAAACATTAAATAGAAGAAAAGAAAACATTGACCAAAGCTACATTAATTTAATAATAATTAGTACATATAATGAAATTTAAATTATTCATAAAAATTAATAAGCAAAATTTAAAAATATTAAACAATTTATAAAAAATAATAACAAAAAAAAAAACAGATACAAAAGTAGAGTAGATAAAAACAATAAAAATTGTTAAAATACAGTGAGGACTACTATTTTTAGGCACATGTATATTATTTAGACAATGACAATGTTTACAAAAATACAATAGGTAGGTATAATGTTTACGAAAAAGAACTACATATTTCATTGATATTTCGCGTCCGAATATAATGACTTTGGAGAGAGGTATCTCGACGATTCTTTTTACATTAGAAGCACCTATAATTACGGTATGTTCGAGGGATAATTGGGAACAAAAATAAACAATAGGAATTATAAAAAAGATGAGGTTAGGTCACTGACCTTTCTAAGTCTTCCTTTGAAGACCATGGCAAAAGCTCCATGGCCTATGAGATCCTTGCTGTTATACTCGTAATCACCCACAATCTCCATTTTCACGAATATAAGAAAACTAAAATAAAATCAAAAAAGAGATCTATTCTTTGTGGTTATTGATGCTGAGGATCAATACCATATTTTGAACGATGGAAAATAGTATTATTACGCACTACATCATGTTCACTGTATATACACTAACACATGTTTCATCAACACTTTGCTTGGCAATTAACGACACTTGATAAATTTATGCACATAACCATTGTCACGAAAATTTGCGTATAAAATAAGTCGGATATACACTCATCACAAAATTTTGTTAACATATGACCGGTGTTGCCACAATAGGTATAAATAAAAACACGAAGTGACATTTAGGTTTAGGTAGGTACTACGAAAAGTTAATCCCGCAGGCTGGTAAATCATTTAAATGAATAATGGAAATCTTGTAATATTGCAAAAAAAACAAATCTCGTTAATGTTTATAGTTGTTAAATAGAAATCCAAATTAACTGGGCGCTCCATAAAAATTAGACAACTGCGATTAAAAGTATTTATTGTATCTGGCAATACATTTCAAAAATTCTATTGATTTTGGACACTTCTGCCATCTAGGGGATGTTATGAGAAAAAATCTGCAATTAAAAGGTTTGAGGATTTGCTAAAAGAAAATCTGGATCGGGATTCAATAAAAGTTTTGGAAATTTTTGCATTTCACAGTCAAAGTTTATATATTTATTGTCCTGAAGAAGGTTGAGTTCAACCGAGACCCGTCGACGAATATAAATTAAAATAGTTTTAAACAAAGAACTTGCGAAACTCGATTGAAAAACTGGAGTCAGAAAAATCAGAAAAAGATATTGGCACCTCTGACCAAGAGAACAAAAAAATCTGTTTAAAATAAATATTAAACAAAGTATTTTTATATCATTGAAGAAGAATATATTACATTGATGGGAATAACCTTCAAAAGTTATAAAAAGAGAGTTGTTCTCGTGGCTCTACCCTACCCACTTCTCTTGGGCTTGCTTGGTATGAACCATCTACGGGTCAGAAGCAGGGTTGCCAGGTGTTCGGTATTCTGCCGAACCGTTCGATATTTTAGCGACGTGTTCGGTATGACAAAAATACCGAAGTATGGGCGGTTCGGTATTTTTTTCTGATTAATTTTTCTCCCTAATAAGCGATTCAATTATCAGATTTGACGCAATCGGCAATCGATATTGTTTTCAAGCCATTTCGCGGATCAGTGTTACACATTAGGTGACTACATACTTGGGTGTAAATGTGATTATTCGAAATAATTTGTTTCAAAGTCCAACAACCCCCCCCCCCCGACGCGAGTTTTGCCAAGATACCACCGTGAAATCTAGGGAAATTTCACCTTGAAATTTTTTTTTGCTCAATGTTCGGTATATTTTTGGAAAAGACCTGGCAACCCTGGTCAGAAGGGATGTGCTCATTAGGGTGGAGCGCGGATGTATGAACTTTTTTTTTTTTTAAGATTCAGAGTTCTAAGAGGGGGGGATTTGTGCCTTATGTTAAAGTAAAAATACATGGGATTTTTCATTTCATTTGATTAAGATCTTCTGTCTCCGCGGTGACTTCAAAAATTGAAAATTAGGGTAAAAAAGTTTAAAGTTTATAAGGCGATACATTGTGATTAATTTAGTGGTAAGTAGGTGTTAAATGATAAACAACATATAATTAAGATATTTATTAAGGCATCGCTGTAAAAAATAAAGAAATTTGAAACAAACTCGAAAAATTATACATTTATTATTTAGGTTTAAAATCCTTTTTAGTTTCAAATTTAGGCATTTGATTTCGCGATTCCAGCTTGGCATTTATTGCACCTTTCTTATCCACTGAGAAATGGAAACCTCCATTGTATTCTTTAAAGCTCTTTCAACAGCTTGGGTATGGCAGGGAAGCCTTATAAACAATAGTTCGTTTTCACCACCAGATTCCACGACATTCTGAATTTCCTAGTCCAATAAGTTTTTCAAAATCGGTGGTTCGGTTAAGTTTTCCTGCCAATTTATTACATCGCTATATATGGAAGCGTTACAATCTATTTATGGCACTTGAAACAGTCTAGGTGTTGGAGGTTGAGTAGTACTGCGTGCCTTTAGTAGGGCTGCCAGCTCTCTAACATGTTTTTTATCATCTGTTATCATCGCAAGAAGAATCCCTTCAGGATGGCAAAGTCGCCGTTCCTTTGGATAAAAGGATCTATAATTTTTTTTAGAGTTTCTGGCAGGTAACTGGAGGCCTTAATAATATTGAACAGGTAACACGTGCCATCTTTGCATGATGGTTTACTTTTAATTGAGGACCAAAACGGTGCGTAAACTTTGACCACAAAAGTAGCCAGAGTTTTCAAATTTTCAGATGGTTCTTTAGTAGATACATACAAACGTAGTCTTCGGTGATCCAACGGGCTTATGATAGTTTTTCTGGAGATTTATTGCCTAGGTCTTCTGGAAATTCATCTGAAACTACAGCCGAGACAATTTTATACAAGTACTGTTGGTCTGGACTCAGATCTTTGGCCATTTCTGGTAGCATTTGACCTCCGATGCGTTCAAAATTTTTAACAGGCAGCTTTTAACAGGTTTCCAGTGATTTTCCCAGTGGACCAATATAAGATTTAGGTCCCGAAGTACACCCATCGAGATGAAAAAACAGATGTCTCAAAGGCAGTTCGTTAATGTGGAGTAAAAAAATTATCCACTGAAGTGGTTTTTGTAGCCTTTTCTCAAGCAGTCTTATAATTCCAGCATACTTTCCAGAATTAACATTCGTACCATCACAATCAATTGCCATAAAATCCATCTTGGGAAACTTCTTTATGTAACAGAAACCCTGTTATCACGGTATCTATTCCTTTTGCTGTACCAACATCAGGTACCACGTATCCCATGTAAATGGATCCCGGCTCTTGAATCAGTGAGATAGGTTCCTTTTTTCCGCTGATTACCATTACCCGAGACGTTCTTTGATCGGTCAAAAAAGTTTGCTCTTGTTTGGGAACCTTTTTATCCTTAGGATATATACATTGAGCGAATGCTTTGTACTTGCATACTGAAATATCAAAAAGTATCTTACTGCTTTTCTGAAAACTATTTAACTTGTCCAGGGAGAGCCTCTTGATAGACTTGAGTAGATTTTTGCACTTTAAATGATATACTTTCAACATTTGAATGATCCTTGTTCGCGTCAATGTAGGAATAGATGCAGTGTGCCATATATTTTCAATTTCGACATTACTATATCTGCTACCTCACCAAAAATTGGTTCTTTTGCAGTTTCTGATTGCAATTTCAGTTGATGTCTCGTCCACTCATAATAGTATTTTACTGCATCTTCGTAAGTAGGTAGAAAGTTCTCTTTCATCTCACAAACATCACCAAATAGAGGACATTTGAATACACTCCGAGTTCTTTGCATAGTTGCCATGTAAGAATATTGAACGTAATTTTAACGATAAACGAGCGTGCCACTGATCCGAGATTCGAACAAATAGAGCAAGCAAGCTAAGTATCACCTCCCGCGCTACCTCTCTCCCCTTTATTTAAAGTATAAAACACAAATTCGAACTTCTTTTTATGTTGTGTCGAATTTATATTTATACCAAGCAAACTTTCTTGATAAAAATTAGTACGTTTATTCAAAAATATCGTACATAAACATGACTTCCAATTAGAGTGAAAAACCGACTATTTTCGTAAATTCAATGCCATTGCGGAGGCAGTTACCCTAAAAAAAAATTAATAATATTTTACATGGCTTAAATTAAACCTAAAAGGCACCAAATTTTGACTCTTACATTACCGTCCAGTGAAAAAAAAGAATTCACTCCTACCTAGTGCTCATTGTAACACATTTTATCAGACTGATTCGTGGAAGGTTCGAAAACTCGGCTATCATGGAGGGCATCAGTTTCTATGTTCCTGATGGTTATCTCTGTTACCGACAGCTTAGACTGTTTTATCTCCCAGCTTGCAGAACTAACTTGTCAATGGTCATGTCAGTCGGGAGAGCTGTCTTGTTGTTAAATAGAATCGCTTCTAATATCGATGTTTAACTTCAATGAAGCACAATTCAAACAACAAGCTTTGTTGCTGTTAATCTAAATCTTTTTATCAGATATCTGTAAATATTTTCTCTTTTAAAACGATTTGAAATTGTAATTTTGTAATGTTTTTAAAATAAATAAATTAAATTGAATAAAAAAATGAAAGTATTTTTATTTCACAATACTTTTGAACACGTTTTTGAATTAAACACAGAACGATATCCACTTATTCCAAAACCATTCCTTATTTCAAAAATAAAAATCATAATATCAAATATTATTCCTCTATGATCAAGATAGGTCTGAATTATTAAAATTTAGAAAATGGTGAATTATTTGTGGAAATGGACAAATAAAATCGAATCAAGAGATTAAGAGCGTTTAACCAACCAGCGGATGAAAATCCACATTTCGTCGAAAGTTGTTCTTACGATCGTGCAGGGCGGTTACAACGAGAAAGATTAATTATTCTCCGTACCAGCTTTTTTAAATTAAGTATAACTCGATATCGAATTTATTTCAATTCAAATTAGCTTTAATTTATACCTTCATCCAAAAATGCTGAAAGGCGTGATGATAAAACTATTAAAATAATGTACTTTTTGTAGTTATTTTTTGATTATAAGTATTTATCATTTTTCAATAATGTCTAAATTTAATAAGAATGTTGAAAAATCTGAAATATATTAGTTTGTAAGTGCGCAAATAAATACACAAATGGACCAATTTTCGTCAAGAAACACAGGTACGTACATATTTTTTAATGATTTTATTGAAACTAAAATTCTAAAACATGCGTTTGCTAGATAATGTATTGATTTATTTTACTGCATGATTATATGATTTGAAATGGGTGTGGTATAATACAAAATTTTTTGGAAAATTTAACAAATCTGCCAACGACCTATGGAATAACCTTATTATACTAAAAATTAAAAAATTTTCTCAAAATTTATTACATGCGAATGCTAGATAAAAGAACAATCTTTTGAAATCCATTTATAATTTTTTGTGGAAAAGAGTCAATATATGACATTTCTGGTTTTCTCTGGTAATGGCCCTCTTAAAATAATTATTGAATAACCCATGTACGAAAGTTTTTCTTTTTACATTCTAAGATTCTTCAAGCAATATAATTTTCTTCATACTGTTTGTTTTTTGGAAATAAAGTCACGTTATTGGTGTCAGGGCGGTCAACCCGCCTGACGCTGAAATTGTGCATTAGAATTGTTTTACACATTCTTCGCTCATTTTAATATTGGATTGCGGTAGTCATAAATAAACCAAACCACTTACCTATCACGCGGTGGTCAATCCTCTTCAAAGATTTGATGGGTTGGTATAATCTAATAGTTGATTACATAAAATTACCATCTTGGTGACTTAATTCAGTTACTAACTTACTTTCGGAGTACAATGTGTTTCCGTTGAGGGAACTAAGTCCAGTATTTTTCTGTGCCCTCTGGTGTACCTCAAGGTTCTCATTTAGGGCCTTTATGATTTAATGTGTATACAACGTGTTCCAAAATTCAACGATAAGCGGGCACCAGTGGGTGAGCAATTAACCATCAATTAACCATCGTGGTGACTTAATTCAGTTACTAACTTACTTTCGGAGTACAATGTGTTTCCGTTGAGGGAACTAAGTCCAGTATTTTTCTGTGCCCTCTGGTGTACCTCAAGGTTCTCATTTAGGGCCTTTATGATTTAATGTGTATACAACGTGTTCCAAAATTCAACGATAAGTGGGCACCAGTGGGTGAGCCTGCTCATGACTCCTCGAGAAAAAAATATTTCTCAATTTATTTTGAACGTACAAAAAAAAAATTGACACCTCGATATTTTTAACTACCATGACCACAATTTTTCAAATATTTCTGATTTTTTTTGTACCGGCAACCTAAGTAACATGGCCATCTACCACAAGCCTTAAAAATCCATGAATGCCTGTAGTTTTTACACAAATATCAATCAAAATTATTGTTTTTCTAAAAATTATGAAAGATTTTTATTTTCAGTCCACTTTCACTCATCGCGGTGTAAAAAAAAGTATGGACACTACTATGGCAAGTTTTTTTAAAAGTTTACGCATCTAATCAAGATTCCAAAATGGTATAATACTCTCGGAAAACTAGCCACAAAAAAATATGCGTAGTATTTTTAACAAGAACCAAATTTCATAAATTATTGTTGTTGACAGTAATCACTTTTACTACGTGCACAAAATAGGTTTTTTGTTGTTGAAAAATGTTGAGAAATTGAAAAATAATGGAATAATTTTTTAAAAATACATTTATGAAAAAAAAAAAATTAATGTACCTATCCAAAATTTGTGATTATTCACATTCGTAAGAATAAAAAATTACATACATAGATACATAATCGATAAACGCTTCGTATAACTAAAAACTACATTGGATTTTTATAAGCTTTTAAAAACAGAAGAAATATCGATATGAATAAATGCTAGACCGATATATCAATATCGCCTTAATTCGATATATTGAAATCGATATTTTTAAAAACCTTGCAACCCTACTTAGGGGGCATACATAAATTACGTGAGCAGTTTTTCTTCCAACCTAGACCCCCCCTCCCTTGGTGAGATAAATTTGGACCACTTTGTACATTCTTTTCAAGTAACGTGAGATTTGGCTGGACCCTCCCTCCCCTTTTGAGCTCACGTAATTTGTATGCAAGGGCGGATCCAGCTTTGGCGCCAGGGGGGGGGGTCACATAGCACCAGGGGGGGGGTCACATAGTCGTGGTTAAGTCACTAGAAGTTATAATTTAATTTTTATAATAATAGATACAAGTAAAAAGTAGGTCCACCTAGGTCCTGGACCCAGCCCAGTAGGGGGGGGTCATGACCCTGGATCCGCCCTTGTTTGTATGCCCCCTTATTTAACGCCAAACTTATATGTATATTATATCTATAAATATCATTGAATTATATATATTGTTTGTTTCTTAAAATATTAAATATAATAAAATAAAATGATAATGCAAGACGAAAATATCAAAATAAAATTGTATATTTTCGTATGAAAGCTTTATTTTTAAATAAATAACTTCAACAAATTATTGTAATGGATTAATTTGTTATGATAATAATAATATATAATTTATTTGCAATCAGCTCATCGATTATCTCTTTTGGTCTCCGAGGTCTTCAATATTGTCCTCATCAATCTGGAAAAATAAAATGTAAACAACAAATAAAATCTTTAGAGAAATAGTGACGTAGCACTTACAAGAAAAATAAAAACGAGTGTGCTTTAGACCACACAACTTCACTAACTTATATCTCCCTATCAACTTCCGTTCGCCTCGCCCGATCACACTTTTCATAATGCTCTCGTCACACATTCACCAGCTTACTCCCCAAGTCAAGCGTGCGTAAAGGCCCGACTGTTCGCCTCGCCCGATCACACTTTTCATAATGCTCTCGTCACGCATTCACCAGCTTACTCCCCAAGTCAAGCGTGCGTAAAGAAGTTTTACTTCAAATTCTTTAGGAAAGATAAAAAAATTGTCAACAAAGTGAAAAAAATACCACCGAAAAACGCATTTATAAAGCGTTTATTGTTTAGGAATACTGGAATTTTTATTTAAACACATTCATTTATATGTGAAATCACTTCAAGAGTGCTACAAGCATTGTTTTATTACATATATAATTAATATAGAGCTATTTTTGTGGAATATCACCTCAAGGGTTTACCGTACATTGTGTTATTGTCTGAGGAATCTCTGAATCTGCTTTAATATTTAAAATAGAGACAAATACTTCCGGTTTATGACTAAAATTACAATATTTAAAAATCTTCTACTACCATCATTACAAGCTAAAGATATTGCTTATTCAATGATGGAGGAGCCGTGGAACTGAACTCACAAAGCCCGGGTGGGAATCTGAAGCATTTGCCAACTCAGCGTCTGACCGGCCTTTCAGCCTACTTTTTTGATACCTTTCTAATTAGCATTTATAAAAAGATAAAATAATACCTCTGGCCATTTTTCAGGAATAATATCGAAGAGGTCATCCTTGACATCACCCTGAATGACAATCTCATCGTCTCCAGTGACAGAAGATCCACAAGCAAATTTGGTTCCAAAAAACTTAGCTGCCACTTTCAAGTCAATATCTAGAATAAAGAAGTAAACACATATGGAGTAACACACCAAAACGGTACAATTAATGTAATCTAGATATTATGCTTTATTTTAATGTAAACGATTGGTCTCACAAATAAAATAAAATGAGTTTTTTTTTTCCATAACTAGACACAGAAGACCCTGAGGAAAATAATTTCCTTCAGGGACTATGTCATCTTTGAAGATACTGTGTGGAGGGGTCTTTTAGAGGAGAGGAATGAGTGAACATGAGTCTTGAAGATCCAAGTTGTAGGAGGGAGAAAACACAGTGGCCGAGTATAACAAATATCATCAGATTATGATGCATTTGCGTAGTATAAGCATATTGCCAGTGGCGTGCACAGAGTTTTTCATCAGGGTAGGCAGTAGGAAAACCGCCGAATTGATTCAAATAAATTTTTAAAAACTTACTACAAATAACAACATTCGTACATGTTTTCGCTAAGTGTGCTTGCTGCTGGTAAGACAACCAGTTGATAGAAATAGATAACAACAGATGTCACTGTCTTCACTGATTGCCATTTGCTAATTTTATTCCTGAAAGCACTGCCTAATACCAACAAAAAAACTCATAGAAGCAAATTCAAACTGACAGTTCAACTGCTATGTGCATTTCGTAAACATTGATATTATGTCTTGTATGAAGATAGCTCCAAGCAGAAATAATTCCTGCTTAGGCCGCATTTTAGTGAGGCAGTCGGAGGGCGCGCGTGTAGTTTCTAGTTACAGTTTATGCCACGTTTGTAGTATGCCGTTTGATGAGGCGCTCGCGTAGTTTCGGTTTATTTTTAGCAAAAATTTAATAAATTATAATATTATTTATATGCTTATGTTTTACAAATTTTGGTAGGGTAGGCAGTGCTTATGTGCCTATATGGAGTGCACGCCCCTGCATATTGCTAATTTGAGCCTATTTTCGACATTTATGGATAAATATGAGCTGTTAGAAATGGTCGATATTGGTGTATTATCTGAAAAAAAAAACAGGTTATTTTTGGAACCAGTTCCCACAGAAAATTAAAAAAAAAATTAGATTTTTTGTAGAGGTGGCCATGTTTGAATTCCCCCCCTTCTAATATTTTTTTTCAGGAATCTCCTGCTCATCTATTTTCTCTCCCCACCTTCATTAGCTTTACTGCATGCTCTAAATTAGGCATGCTATACTTCTTATGGTTCCCGTATGTATAATTTTAATTTTATGGACTACCGCACAAGAGTGGCCGGAGCTAGTGCGGCTATGGTATCTCTAAACAGTGTATGTTGTATGTGTGTGTGTGGGGGGGAAGTATGTAAGTGTAGAAGGGGAACATACCAAATGTGCTAAGTCCAGTGACAACAGTGACACACTTCTTCTTTCCTCGGGGGGCTCTAGCTACTGTCACTAGTCGGGGGACATCTTCCTTCTTTTTGGCTTTCAGCATTCCCTTCCCACCTCGCTTCTGTCTCTTTTTCTCCTCTTCTCCCCCTCCACCTTCCTCGCCTTAAAAATAAAATTAATAAATAGTAAAAATAAATAATTATTTAAAATGCAGAAATTTTTCTTTAACATTTACAACTCCAGCAGCTGGAGTTGTGAATAACTTAGCTCCATATGTCATTTTTGATGGTGTGTGGAGGGTCTTTTGCGAGAATCTCTAAAATTTCTGGGAAGGAAAAAGGTATGAAGGATAGGAATCTGGGGATCAATGTGTCCAGGAGTGACGGACATATGAACTTATCCCTCCCACTGTAGTACAAGGCGATGGGTCGAGAGAGTCCGGTTGAAAAGGTCCCTCCCAATCTGGCCCGCCCCACAGTAAGTGGGTAAACGCATCAATTTATCTAAATGTTTAAGTTTGTCATTTTTAGAAGTTAGAGAACATCATTGGAGAGTTTAAGTTTCCACAGAAAATATATATCAGCTTTATAGTTATAATTTCAAGTCCACATTTTGTAATTATGGTGCTTCGTTACCAGACCCACTATGTGAGATGTTCAATGGTTGGGTAGGGGGGAGGAATGCAGATCCGGGCACAGTTTGGAAATTTAATAAAAAGGCTCTTTCTAGATGAGAAAAGTGTGGAAAAACTGAATAAAACAAAAATTAAGGCGCGCTCGGCAAAATTCAGGGAGATACAACCGTTCAAAGTATTTAAAATTTCACTTTACAAACTGATATTGACAGTTCGCCCGCGTCCGCCCGCCATTTTTTTTATAACCTAATACGCTAAACATGGTTTGTGATACAAAAAAAGTGCCCCTTTATAGCGCCTGCTCACGTCAAGGCAAGAAAAACATCCCAGTTTTCAAGTGGTTTTGCGGCTACGCTAGGTTTGTGTAACATGGTTTGTGATTCTGGCGTACTCTTAATTCTGTATTAGGTCTGGGATCCAACATACCTAAGCGGTGAAAACATGGCGAACGAACAACGAACTGTCAATATCAGTTCGCCAAGTGAATTTTTAAATACTTTGAACGGTTGTATCTCCCTCAATTTTGCCGAGCGTGCCTTAATTTATTTTTTATTCATCTTCTCCACACTTTTCTCATCTAGAAAGTGCCTTTTTATTAAATTTCCAAACTGTGCCCGGATCTGCATTTCACCCGGGTAGGGTTCTGGCTAAAAGTGAAGACACAATGGCTAGTACTAGCAGTGCTATCAGAACTAAATAATGAAAATTAAATTATAAATGAGTCACACATGTCTGCATATGGTTACCTTAAAAAATCACGACCTAAAAACCTACAAAGATAATTATTACAACTTCATAAATTGTAAAATTGTGAGGTGTAATAAGAACGTTTAAAAAAACTAAAAGGATCAGCAATACCCGAAGAGAAGGAAAATAATTTCTTTGATAGATACTTACTCAATTTAACTTTCTCGAATTCTGTAGGTAGATTCCTTTCTAACCATTGCTTGCACTTTTCGTATTCTGGATAATATTCACAATATTCAATTGGCATAGAACAGTTTCCACAATATAGAACTTTAACAGGATACGAGACACCAGACCTGGCTCCCATAGAAAGGTCTACTTCTGTCATTTTTTAACCTACAAATTGAAAACTGTTAGTAGCACCAATTAGAGAAAACAATATGAATAACAAGTATTCTTAAATTGTTAGCGACCTAAATTTACCTTAGATAACAGACTTATTACTCAAAATCTCTACAAATTTATCAAAAAATATTAATTGGCTGTTCCAAATCGCGCAAAACAATAAAGTTGCCAGTCTTAACAAGAATAAGCCCGTAAATTTTTATAGCATAAAATGACAGCGAATTCAGGTAGGTACCGGCGGTGTAAAAACAGACTAAATTAAATTTATACTCCTGACTTTTGACAATAAAAATAAAAAAGATCCCACGTATACCAAAAAAAGAATAATTAAAAAATACTCTAAGAGAGTACAGCATATAAGCTAAGCTCATCCCATAAATGAACCAATCCCGCCCATCAGCTCATTGGGCAACTGAAAAAAAATCAGTCAATTCAAATCCACAGGAAAGCAACTTTGGGGTCATTCATTTATTGGAGGCGTCTACTAATATCTACAGGAATTCCAAAAACTGAAAAAATCGAATTAATATCTATGAGAACCAAAGTGTTGACGAATATCTACAGCTCAAACTGCTGACTAATATCTATGGGAACCAAAGTGTTGACGAATATCTACAGCACTGGCAGAGGTTGGATTTGCAATTATGTACCTATAGCATATTGGAATAACTTAATATTGCGTATGTAGTTTACAAAACTTAATTTATGTATGTATGTATGTAAAAATCCCTAATATCGGACTATTGGACACATTTAGCTGATTAGTCCAACCTAAGCTCTGTAGATATTAGTTCAACCTACGCTCTGTAGATATTAATCAACACTCTGAAGTTCGTAGATATTAGTTCAACATATGAGCTGTAGATATTCGTCAGACATACAGGCTGTAGATATTAGTAACTGGAGTCCATTTATTACGTAAGACGATCTAAGGGGGAGGGGGGTCGACCTTGTCTTATTTTTTCTTACAAGGGGGTCTCGATAGTTCTTACGTGGGTGGTTTGTATATTTATGGTTCTTACGTAAGATCACAAAAATGCGCAAAGTTAAAATTATTAGTACCTTTGTAAGTACAAATAAACATTTCTAAAAATTGTTACTTTGAAAAATAAACATTAAAACAAACCAAAGTGTATTCATTTTTTCCTTTAGATTCTTACGAAATAAATATTAGACAGGGGAGGAGGGGGTCGAAAACTAGCAAAATTCGTCTTACGTAATAAATGAATGGCCCCTTGCGAATTTCATTGGTGGTCTGAACACAGGAAACTTCTCAAAGACCAGTTGTCAAGGGCGACTCAACCAGTCACCGACGGAGGCGTCTACTAATATCTACAGGAATTCCAAAAACTGAAAAAATCGAACTAATATCTATGAGAACCAAAGTGTTGCAGAATATCTACAGCTCAAACTGCTGATTAATATCTATGAGAACCAAAGTGTTGACGAATATCTACAGCTCAAACTGCTGACTAATATCTATGAGAACCAAAGTGTTGACGAATATCTACAGCACTGGCAGAGGTTGGATTTGCAATTATGTATAGCATATTGGAATAACGTAATATTGCGTATGCAGTTTAAAAAACTTAATTTTTGTAAGTATGTGTGTAAAAATCCCTAATATCGGACTATTGGACACATTTAGCTGATTAGTCCAACCTACGCTCTGTAGATATTAGTTCAACCTACGCTCTGTAGATAATAGTCAACACTGGGACCGTCATAGATATTTGTCCGACCTTAGCTCTGTAGATATTAGTCAACACTCTGAAGTTCGTAGAAATTAGTTCAACATATGAGCTGTAGATATTCGTCCGACATACAGGCTGTAGATATTAGTATCTGGAGTCGTCACCGACAGCGTGTGTGGTTTGGTTTATTTTTGCTCGCAACTCGCAACTCGCAGTGCTAGTCTCCGCGGCCGGGGTGTATCAGTTGCCAGGTGCAAGGGCGGATCCAGGATTTTTTTCTGGGAAGGGGGGGTACAATGGGCAGACGGGAAAAAAATCAACAATTACTGTTAGGATTTTTTTCTGGGGGGGGGGGGCACAAGGGGCGGACGGGTAAAAAAATCAACAATTACTGTTAGAAATAAACTTGAAGTATCATACTTCAAGTTTATTTCTACAAGTTCAAGTATGTATAGGAAGGTTTATGGAAGTGTCAAAACAATAGAAAAATTAAATGTTTAATATAGACAGTTTTTGCTTCTAAGTATGTACTGTGATGGAATCTCCACAGTACACAAAAATACCGTCTGGCCCCCCCCCCTAAATCTGCCCTTGGCCAGGCGTGTGGTTTGGTATATTTATGGTTGCCAGGTTGCCATGGTGGCGCCTTATGACCTGTCTGAAGTTTCAGAGTAATTTGGGATATTATGTCAGAGCAGAACTTTTTCAGAAGTTTTGTTCAGGAGGTTGATAAATTATTATTTTATATTAAGGTTGATAATAATTGATAAATTATTATTTTATATTATGGTTGATATTGATAAATTATTAATAAATTATAAAACAAGCTGATATAATTACTGAAATCATTAAGTTGAATTGCACCGTGAATTGAGTTGCCAACCAGTTTTAGTTTGGTTTCGGTTTCTCCATGAGCGAAGGGGCTTAGAGTATTAATGTAATACTAGTTTATTTCTAATAATTCAAAATTTTAAAATATTCTTTGGCATTTGAAATAAAAGTAAATTACTAATTTTATTTTTATTTTTGAATGTTTAGATAATTACCTGTACAAGGACAGGGTGTAAGACCATGTACCTAAAGGATTAACCAAACATTTCTGAGCACATTTGAATTAAAAAGTGTTGACATCTTTAAAAAAAAAAAATTAAATCAAAATCACAAGTCGCAAATGAGTAATTGGGTACAGCCTACAAAGGTACAGGTACAAAGAGCCAAATATGTACATTACAACGATTCAAAAAAAATTTGGGAGCTAAATCTGTTTATTTATTAAGAAAACATTTATTACACGAGGGATGTTCAGAAAGTATGAATACTGTGACCATAACGGACTGTGGTTTTTGTTTTTTGGGGGTTGGCAGCACTGAATGGTAGAGGGGTTTCCCAGAGCAAGCATCGCAGGAACATTGTAGTACGTAAACTCACGTTGTAGTATCCAGTTGCGTGAAAGATGTCGTCAAAAAACCCCGCCAAGTGCTGTGATTCGCTTTTTATTCACGGAAGGAATAACATCTACAAGAAAAAATTGTGAGGGTTTCTGAGCTCTATTGTGAATGGAGATGATAGTGGGTGACTCAGTGGCAGATACAGAGCCCCTTGGCCCCCCTAAATATGTATAAGAAAATCTTTCTTCAATCATTCGCTCTACATGTCTAAACCATTTAAGCATCCCTTTCTTAATCTTTCTTATTACGCTTGCATCAGCCTTGCATTCTTTTCATATTTTTCTTACACTATCATACATGGCTTTACCACACATACGCCGAAGGGATCTCAATTATATGGCATTTAGTCCTTCCTCTGCCAGTTTCATACTTCACTGTCATACATCAGGGTTGGTACCAGCACTCCATTGTGGACTGCTAGCTTCGCTTCTTTCGATAGTTTTTTGTTAGCGCCAACGGCGTTCAGTCCTCCATAAATTTATTTATTTATTTATTTAGTTATTTATTATTTATTATTAATTTCAATAACAAGGTTTGTACATGTATGTATAATGTATATAATAAGTATATAATAATATATGCGGAGTTACCTGCATTTACCCTTCTTTCAATAACTCTATCAGCCTTCCCATCTCTCGTAAACATACTTCCCGAATACACAAACTCATCCACTGTCATTTTGGGTAACTATTACAAATTGTCTTTGGAGATGCTATGTGAAGGGTCATTTTAGGGAAAGGAAATAGTGGAAGGAAAAAGGTATGATAGGTGGTTAGGACTCTCTGGGTTAGTGTGTCCAAGAGAGATGGACGGATGAACCTTTCCCTCCCACTGCGATGAGAGGCAATGGGTCGAGAGATTCCTGCTGGAGAGGTTAAATGGTCTCCCTCAACTAGTCCTTTCCAGCTCGCTATGCAGTACGTGGGCAAATGCATCCGCCGCTACCTTGAAAAACCACATCCCATGAACTCGGGCATCCATGCTAAGTCACCAATGCTAAGTTAGCGATCCACTTGGGATGACTTATAGCGCAGGGGTGTTGTTTATCCAATTATTAATTTCCATGGTGGGGGTACCCACACTCGCCTCCTAAATTGAAACTTTTGGTTCATTCACATTCAAACGTCGTTTCATGTAAAGGTACCCTTAACATGGCCCGACTCAAGTATTTGATTCCCTTGATCGTGTAATGCAGCCCTACTGCTCCCTGTGGCCAGCTAAGTTTTAAATGTGCGGTCCGCCAATCATTTATTTATTTATTGAAGTGAAACCTTCTTTAGCACCGTTGTGATTTGACAAACACATACATTTATATGTTTTAGCCTGCGAGAGAATGAGATAGTATAGTCGGTCTCCTCTTTGTGCGGTGCTTCTCCCACTGTTGTATACTCTTTTTGTTTTCATATGTCTTTTGCGCCCCCCCTTGAGTTTTTTCTGTATACGCCACTTATTACACGCCTGGAAAAAAAGTCGTCAAAGTGGCGTCACATCAATTCCCCATTTGCCCAAAATTTTAAAACCACAATTTCGGGAAAAAAATCATAGCTTCAGTGTTTTGGGACCAAAAAGGCATAATTTTGGTTGAATTTCTGCCTCAGGTGGTGTATCGAACGTGTCATAGAAATCAAACGAGTGCACTTAAGCAAATGAGACAACTAAAAAAGTCGACATTGGAATATACATGCTCACACAGTACCATACCGCCAGCGCATACAATTACGTCCCGCACAGTACCATGCTGCCAGCGCCTCCACTAAAGAATGGGAGGACTGCTTTTGGCTAACGAAACACTGTGCGTTTGGCGGATCTTCCAAACGATGTCCAAAACGCTATTACGTTCTTCAATTAATTTATCAATTGAAAACATAAACGCAATTGATAATAAACACATGCAGCAGCAAAATCGAACTCGAAAAACATCTGAATAACCACGTAATGCTTTCACCAGAGGTTGCAAGCAGCAATGATCACCACCAAGAAATGGTTGACTATTTATGTCATCCCCACCCTGCAACCAGTCGAGCCACTATTGGTCTGTGCTGAACAAAGGAAATCTCTAAATCGTAAATAATTTACGACAACAAAATCATCTTCAAGAAAACTTGGAGCTAGGCTTGTTGAAAAAATATCGATATATTGATATTTTGAATTAAAAATATCAATATTTTTAGCCGATATATTTTGATCCGATATATCGATACAAAATATCCAATATCGAAAATTGTATCAAAAACGATATTTTTTTAAAATTTATGTATTTAAAGTCACTAGAATCCAAAACCGTATAGGAACGAACGGAAAAAAGTAACTGTATTGGGTCATGACATCTGGCGGTTGAAATTTTAACTATTAATAGCTTACAAATCTATTGCCTTTGCATTAGCATTTGTGATCACCAATACTATCTCATGTGTGTAGGTACATACATAGAAATGTATGCTATTTTTCGCCATTTTTTACTAAGCCACTCCTATGTCTTGGTTCCCAATTGTCTATGATTATTGACTATACCTTGTTCCAAACACGAAGTCCTTAAGCTGGGTCCACACATGTTCTTTTGTCCGTTCCGTTTCTCCGTTCCGTATCAGCGTCCCGATCCAGAACGCTAGTTTGGACGCCCGTTCGGAACGGTACGGTGTTACGGAGGTACGTTAGGGTAGAGATACGCCCCGATCCATCGGGAGTCGGTTTATTCGGCCCGTTCAAAGGCGATACGATACGGGTATGCGCCAGTCAGCAGTCTGGACGCGATCGCGGCATGCGCAGGTCGTTCTCTCTGGAATGGAATGAACACGCGATGTTGCCGATGATCGCAGCGACGTTACGGAGGTACGGGCTATTTTTACTTGCGTCCAGAGTTTTTGATACGGAACGGAGGAACGGAACGGACAAAAGAACATGTGTGGACCCAGCTTAATTGACAGATGAATGCGCCAATAGAATCTTACTGAGACGCATACAAACTTTGTATGCATCTCAGTTTACATATAAGTTAGAAGATAGCTTTTTAGTTTTTGATATTTTTGTAATTATTACGTAATAAAAATGAATAGTGATAAAAATACCTTCATTTTTATTGAGATTTTTGTACATTAAAAAAAGCAAATTGTGTACAAAAATTACTATTGATAATATTGAGCTGAATACGCTATTATTTTAAAAACGCAAAATCTCTTGAAAATTTGACCGATATATCGATATTTTTTCCTCGATATATCGACGGAAGTCAGTTAATAGAAAAGTCAAGAAGAAACAGTCATCAAGAAACCAAAGTCTCCAAGTTCGAACCGAGGGGTTAAAAGTGTTTTAATAAGTCTTAAGGTCAAACGTCACATTCGTTATAATCTATGCATTCACAGATGGCGCCAATTAAATTGTTTTATGTTTTTAATACTTTTTGCACGTTTTGCTTTAAATTATTGAGGTGAATTAATTTTTTGCACCCGTACATATTTAATACGAATATAAATAAATAGTTTTGTCCATAAACAAACCCATATCTTTCAAGAAAGGCTGAAAAATACAATATTGGATTGAGTCACCGATACAAAATTGAAGTTTTCAGCCTCTCTCGAAAGATTTGGGTTTGTTTATGGACAAAACTATTTATTTATATTCATTTTAAATATGTACGGCGCAAACAATTAATTTGCCTTAATATTTTAAAACGTAACGTGCAAAAAGTATTAAAAACCTAAAATAATTCAATTGGCACCATCTGTGAATGTGTAGATTATAACGTATGTGATTAAATTCAGTTTACCTTTCTTCCCAGTATCCCAGTCTTCTGAACCCCAAAAACCCCAGTCTCCAAAGTGCAAAATATATTTTTAATTCAATACTAAATTCGGTTTTGGCCATTTTACCTAGAATCATTTGTCAAGTAGTAAATTCATTCAAAAGACCATTGGCGTACCATAGTGGCGGCGTAGGGTAGATTGGCACCCGGGGCAGTTTTGTATTGAACACCCTACATAAAATAAAACACCAAATACTAAACATGCTTACGAGACTTCATTTTACTAAAATATTCGATCACAATATCAAGATTGTTTTCCCTGTCTCTTTTAATTGATAACATAGAAAAATTGATTAGTCGCGCTTGGCTCATTGTGGACCTTAAATAAGATTTTATTAAGGAGACAGAAAAAGATATTGGCACCTCTGGGACTCGAACGCAGGACCTTCTGTTTACATGGAAACAGCTCTACCAACTAAGCTAAGGCGTCTATATCCAATTCGGTCACATTTAACTGTATCATTCTTCGACTAAGAACTACCAACTTTATCTTCATTTTCTTAACGCACTTATTATAAGCTGCTACCTTTATATATGATTGCAAGATTCAAACCCGAACTAAATGCTATCTACAAGTGCGGGGGGGCACAAGGGGCGGACGGGCAAAAAATCAACAATTACTGTTAGAATTTTTTCTGGGGGGGGGCACAAGGGGCGACAGGCAAAAAAATCAACAATTACTGTTAGGATTTTTTTCTGGGGGGGTGGGGGGGGGGGGGGGGGGGGGGCACAAGGAGCGGACGGGCAAAAAAATCAACAATAGGATTTTTTTCTGGGGGGGGGGGGGGGGGGGGGGGGCACAAGGAGCGGATGGGAAAAAAAATAACAATTACTGTTAGGATTTTTTTCTGGGGGAAGAGGGGGGGGGGCACAAGGGGTGAAAGCGCAAAAGAATCAACAATTACTGTTAGGATTTTTTTCTGGGCGGGCACAAGGGGCGGAAAGGCAAAAAAATCAACGATTACTGTTAGAAGTAAACTTAAGTATCATATTTCAAGTTTATTTCTACAAGTTCAAGTATGTATAGGAAGGTTTATGAAGGTGTCAAAACAATCGAAAAATTAAATGTTTAAAAACGACAGCTTTAGCTTCTAAGTATGTACTGTGATGGAATCTTCACAGTACACAAAAATTCTGTCTGGGGGGGCACGGGGGCACGGGGGCACGTGCCCCCCCCCCCCTAAATCCGCCCTTGGCTATCTAGATAGTGTCTGGATGAATTATTAATTAGCTCAGTTAGTAGAGCTGTTGCCATGTAAGCAGAAGGTCCTGGGTTCAAGTCCCAGAGGTGCCGATAACTTTTTGTGTCTCCAGATTTTCGATTGAGTTTCGCTAATTTCTTCTTTCAACGCCTGCTTTGCCGGTGTTGAGATCACACATCTCTTTGAGTGTTGATACAAGCTTCTCTAAATGATTCTTCAGTTTTAGAAAGGGAATTAGAAATTATATTCGAAAAAAAAAATTTAAAAAATATAGTTGCGACGCATTTCAAAATATGATAATGTAAGTAGCTAGATACAAGAGTTCGTAGTTATTTATTGAAATGTCTTTACAGCGGGAGATTTTGTGCGCATTCTTTGTCTGTACGAGTGGGTTGTCGTTGTCACCCCTTGGTGCTTGGCACCCGGGGCGGACCGCCCCCTCCGCCCCCCCCTTACGCCGCCACTGGCGTACCAAATTCCATTGGCGTACCATTGTGTCCAGCTCCCTATTTTGTTTATACAGTTTATTACGTTTCATACAGATGGAGACGATCAATGCACAACGAAATTGCAATACCCTAAAAAACTCAAGGAGCATTCAAAACAAAGGGAGGGGAATGCTAACTAGAGAAGTGTGCTTGTTTCACGAAAACGTCCGTCCTCACACAGCCTTAGCCACCACTACTCTCTTGGACTAATTTGGTTGGAATGTTTTAAACCACCCCCCATGTATTCCCCTGACTCGTCTTCAGATATCATCTTTTCACCTCCCTGAAGACGTAAATGGATGAAAATAAATTTTCAACCGACGAGCAGGTGCAGAAAGAGGTTCTGAAGTGGGTGAAGGAGTTGGCGGTAGAGCTCTTTGAGGAGGGCATAAAGAAACTTGTGCCACGGCTCCTCACTTGCATTGAATGGAATGGCGATTATGTGGAAAAATAGTGAACAAGTGTATCAACAATAATTTTTTTTTCAAATACACTTTTTCTAAAAAGATCTAGTACACTTACTTTGTGAATATCCCTTTATTTTATCACTTCATTAAATTACAGGTACGCTGAATAAAACTTGATTTTATACTAAAGATTTTATTCATTGATGAAAAATAATATGTAATTAAGGAATTTATAAATTTAAATCATGTAAATTAAAATCTATAAATTGATAATGACTGACAAACACTTAATGCGAACAATGTCCTTGCATCTCCCTGGAATGATTGCGTAAGTCAGGTTTGTATGTTGTTATTCTTAATTTTAGGCACGTTTCTAGGTTAAGATTTATAATATTAATAGACGACTTCTCAGTTTACCCTTGATAAAGTTCATGCTTGAAAAAGATTGTTCGCATAATTTGTAGAACTGAAAAAGAAAAGAACAGCAAATGCATTTTTTTCAGCTGATCATAAGAGTCAGGAATACTATTCCAGGTGTTGAAGATGGTCATGTCTTCCTTCTCCAGGTCTTTCAAAGCAGACCACTTGTGTTGTGAACTAAGCTCACATTTGTTCTTCTCCAATATTTCCAAATTAACACAAAGACGTTCAAATTTAGAGCTCCACATTCCGTTTTTTTTAAATCCAGCAATTGTATTTTAAAGTTACCAATGTCAAAGCCAAAAGGAGAAAATTTCAAATCTGTTGTCGAGGGTGTTTGAAGAATGCTAAGGTCGTCTTGCTGTTTTTAAATTCCCAAAACCTGCTGAGAAATGCTTCCCTCATATTTAAAATGGTTGTTATGAAATAGTGTTTGTCAATGGAGGAATTATTTTCTTGGCGATGCTTCAGCAGACTCGGAAAGTGAAACAATGTTTCCCTTTTAAAATCTTGATCAAAAAGGATACCATCGGCGCGTCTTGCGCGCCTGCGACATTTGTGCCAGAGCCGCACAATGGGCCAAAGAGCCGCATGCGGCTCCGAAGCCGCACTTTGCCAACCTCCGGCCTAGGGGGTCACGTGATAACTCTGTCTCATTCCAGTAGCACGGTAACAGATAAGACAGACTACGTCGCGAAATGTTGCAGTGTGATCAGTGACGACGATCAATTGAAAAATATATTTTTTGTTTTTATTGAAAAAAATATTATCGGACAGCAAAATGATATTTTTTATAAATTTTACAAATAACGATTTTTTTACTCTTTTGAACCCGATTTACATTTTTTACTCCAAATAATGTTAGGAATCACAGATTAAAGTAAGTCAGGTACGTCCCTCAATACCCTCTTTAAAAATGAGAAAAATATTTTTTTCCAGATTCCTATGTTCTCATTTCGAATCATTTTGGCACCTAGCCATGGCCCCCAACGACGTTGGGGCCCTAAGGAAAACTTGTTAAATTATTTTAATAGTTCTGTGTCCTCTATGTATACCATTTTCACAGCATCCCCAAAGATGATATTATATTATGCCCCAAGAATTATATCCTATCAGGGCCTCCTATGTGGAGTTAAACTAAAAAAAAAATCGGAGATTAGAGTCCAAGGCCGGGGCGGAATTTGGGCCCAGGAGGGGCCAGGCAGAAGTCTGGCCCTGACTGAGATAAAGCGTTGTCTGTAGTACAGTGGCACAGCTATAGCATACACATGGGGAGATCCCCTTTAAGGGGGAGGGGGCAGAGGAATTTTTTTAGGACCTTTACTCACCGCAACTTATTATTTGTATCACATTGATATCAGAGATAGGTAGGTGCAAATAATATTATTGTGATGACCGTGGCCGGTTATCTACATTACCACCTGGACTTCGTTGTATGGATCCAGATCTTCTTGGGAGGGTGATCTCCGTATAGGGTGAGGTTGCCAATAATAATAGTGGGTAGACTATTTATGTTTATTCCGAGATTGTGTACAGGTGTGCTTCGTAGGAAGCGTAAATGCAAAGAGGACGGTAGACAGCAATCACACCCTTTTATACGTTCCTCATGCTGTCTCACTCATACACGCATGTCTCTTTCATACCGCAAGACATACGTTCACCACATCCCTCCACACTTAAATCCGAAGACAGTTACACAACATGAACTGATAATTTTTCACAATACATAAAATATTCCAATATTTACAATGTAAGTAATTCATGTTGAGTCGAGAGCTGAGTGCTGCCTTCATTGACTCATCTGTGTGTTCGTGGTCGTAGTCGGTCCTTCCAATTTCCCGACGTTGACGCCACTGGATCACTGGGGCTGGAATGAGAAGGAGAAAAACCCATTAGACTGTCATCCAGGCCAAAGCTGGAGACATCGTATTCATCATACGACAGTCTCTTCGTCTCAGACGCGACATAAGGATTGCTGTGTTTCTTTTCCCATGACACACATAATTTAGACAACTGATCAAAATGCCTTTTCCAAAACATAATTTTACCATTTAAATTTACCTCAATTATATAAAGTTTTTTTCCTAATTGTTTATACACTTTCCCTGGTACCCATTTATCATTGTTTTGGTCTCTGAAATCTCTAACCATTACCTTTTGATTAATCGAAAAACCCACCGATTCTTTATTATTTCTTTTATAATAATATTTTTGATTTTCCTGACATTTAGACATTTTAATTTTTGTTTCTTTCTTAATTCTATTATCCTTATCTCTCCCCCCTCTCGGTACAAAACTGTTTAAGTTTGACCTTAGTTTCCTTCCAAACATTACAACTGCAGGTTCTAAGCCAGTTGTACAGTGTGGTGCATTTCTGTAATCAATTAAAAAATTTCCTAATTTTTCCTCATAACCTGACTGAAACTTATTTCTTATCATCATTTTTTTTAAAAAAATTTTACACGTTCGAACCGCGTTTTCTGCTAGACCATTTGATTGTGGATGATTTACCGGAGTAGTTAAATGTTTGATGTTATTCATCTCACAAAACTCTTTGAAGTCCGCTGACATGAAAGCGGCTCCATTATCTGAAACTATTGTCTGTACACTCCCGAAATAACTAAATAAACCCTTTAATATTTTAATAGTGTTATACGAATTTGGAGACTTTACTTCTACACAGTCTAACCATTTTGAGGTTGAGTCAATAATTACAAGAAAATATTTATTTGCAATTGGGCCCGCATAATTAATATGCACCCTACTCCATATTTCTTCCGTTATAGGTAAATCTCTGTTATTTTTAAATAAACTTAGAATTTGAGTATCCAAGTCATTCTCTACGTGAACTGGTTCCTCATTCCCAATTAATTCTAATTGCACTTTACTTTTATTAAAACTACCCGCTTTCTCCGAAAAAACCTCCTGGAATTTTCGAATTTTTTTATTCACTTTACTTCTACCACTCTCAAATACACTATGAGAAAAAATTTCACTACCCTCCTGGGATGAAATTGATTGTAAATCACTTCTATCATCATCAAAACCACTATGAGAAAAATTTCACTACCCTCCTGGGATGAAATTGATTGTAAATCACTTCTATCATTCTCAAAAACACTATGAGAAAAAATTTCACTACCCTCCTGGGCTGAAATTGATTGTTCATTTATTTCCCCATTATTTTTTTCTATTGGAACGATTGGTGACGCAAACTTACTATAGTTTACCGGAACTGAAATACCTTCCGATTGTAAACATCCCAATTCCGATTTAACCTTTGCTTTTAAAGCAAACGGTATATTTCTCGGATTGCAGAATTTCGGTTCCGCATTCTCTTTTAATTTCAAATGCACTTTATATTTATTGAATTTACCCAGTTTCTCCGAAAAAACCTCCGGGAATTTCCGAATTAAATTATCAATTACACTAGTATTATTCTCAACCATATTGTGAGAAACATTTTCACTTCCCTCCTGGGATAAAGTAGATTGTAAGCCCGTAAATCCAATATTAAACTTTTTAATGAAATCACGCCCTAGAACCGTAATTGTTCCATGTTTTACTACGCAAAATTCTAACATTTCCCTATAACCGTTAAAATCAACTGTTAATAAGATACAACCCAATAAATTTAACTTACAGTTAGCGTAACCCATTAAGGTTAAATCCTTTGGTTTTAACATCAAATGTTTGAAATGTTTAACATAATCTTCGTCCGTTAAAATCGAAATTGCCGCCCCTGTGTCCAATAAACCGTTTAGTTCCACATTATTCACTAAAACTTTGCACAATATTGGTTCACAATATACTGCGTTTATCCGCAACATGTTTTTATGTTCCTGCGTATTTACGAACACTGAAGAAATGTTATTATATTTTAAACCGCGACATATCTTCCCAATATGCCCTTTCACTCTGCATTTATAACAAAACACGTCTTTAAATTTACAGTTTACTGAATCGTGATAATTCCCGCAATGTTTACACTTTGTTCGGTCCGCTGACCTCGCTCTGTACGATGTAACATTCTTGTCCGAAGTTCTAAAAAAATGTTTACCTACCGAATTTTGTTTTTGTGACAAATTGTTCGATGTATTTTTAAATTTATTTACTAAATCAACACTTTCCGTTTTAATTTGCTTATTCATTACCTCGAATGAATCCATAGCAATAGCACATTCTATAACCTTTTTTAATGAAAAGTTTTCAGCCTCTACAAATAATTTCTCCTTAATACGCCCCACTCGAAGACCGGTGACAAAAACATCTTTTAAATTATATTCAAGTCTGTCCTCGAATTTGCAAAATCTAACGAGATTTCTTAACCGTGCTATATAATCATTAACCGATTCTGAACTTTTTTGTTTCGTAGCAAAAAAAATTTCGCGCTCTTTGAAAACATTTCGTTTGATACCTACATGATTCTCTAGTAATAACAATAAATTTTCGACGGTAATATCTGTAATTTTTTTAGGAAAACACAAATCAATCAATAAATCTATTGTCTCTGTGTGTAAATGAGATATTAAAACCGCTCTCTTTTTTTCTACCGAATTTAACTTGTCATCATTGACGAGGATGAACTGTTCGTATTGCAACACGAACGTCTCCAGTTTGTCCCTCAAATGACAAAACCTGGGCAGTTCTCCCCCTTCCATCTTCACACAGATACAATCAATAAAAGCAGAAAATTTTACAAACAGCACTCAACTCACGACTCTGTTGACTTGATGCTGCTGCTCCGATCTCGCCCTTCCGCGGACCGTCTCCTGGCTCCTGAACCCTGGTCGTCCTTCTAATGCGCCGGCACGCCTTCCGTGAGGTCTGCACCTGGTCTCTGATCTTCTCCTGAAGACCCGGACTTCTCCATCCACGCCTTACGTGTATGCTCCTCCAGGTTCTCGGCACTGAATAAACCTATCCAGCGCCTTGCTATTCCTCGGATGCCAATTTCTGCTGCTCTTGCTCTTCCTGAATGTGATCTGGCCTGATGCTGCCTGATCACCTATTGTCCACTGTAGCCTCAATCTCGTGATGTTTGCTGCCAAATGTGATTTTGGCTGCTGCGTAAATCTTCTTCCTTTATAGGCTGCGCCAAATGTGATGACCGTGGCCGGTTATCTACATTACCACCTGGACTTCGTTGTATGGATCCAGATCTTCTTGGGAGGGTGATCTCCGTATAGGGTGAGGTTGCCAATAATAATAGTGGGTAGACTATTTATGTTTATTCCGAGATTGTGTACAGGTGTGCTTCGTAGGAAGCGTAAATGCAAAGAGGACGGTAGACAGCAATCACACCCTTTTATACGTTCCTCATGCTGTCTCACTCATAGACGCATGTCTCTTTCATACCGCAAGACATACGTTCACCACAATTATTGCACCTACATATCTCTTTTATCAACTGTTCCCTCGAAGACCGGTAAGGAATCAACATAAAGCGGCATTTCAAGGGTGTTTCAAGTGCAGTACCTAGGGTGTCCGGTTCCATATATTTCTATTGGTGATCGTACATGGGTTGCTGCAGCACGAAAGCAGTGTTGCTAACTTCAATTGCCCATATTCTTACTGCACCTGATTTAGGTCAATTACTTACCAACTCGTGAGGGAGCGGGGTTAGACTTAGGGAACAATAGTACTAGTAGATTTCACAAATCCAGATACTTATATAATATTATATGTATTCAAAATATCTATTGATCTAAAAATTGTATGTTCATTATTTCCTCTTTTGGTCACACAGGGATAGAGTACACTGCTTTGTACAGCTGTAGTCATTGCTAGATGATGGATGCTCTTTAATTTTTCAGGGAAGGAAATAAAAATAAATAATTCCAATTTAAATAGTTTAAAAGTTAATTTATTATCAATACAGATGTATTAATATTCACGTAATAAAAATGCATCTTCTCTTAGTTTAGTGAGTTGTGTAGATTTGATTACGCTATTATAATAATATAAATCTATGTACAAATAAAACGACTAACATCCATTGTGCAACAATACGGTAAAACTATTAAATAAATTAAGGAGAACACAATCAATAACACATCCTCGCAGAATGCATAAGTCTTTATATCCAATACACAATACATATTTATAGAATAATATAAAGTAGGTATATGTAAGAGCTAAAAATTATTATTCTACTTTACTGTCACAGTAACTTTAATATAAAATCACATAAAATTCAAACATCTATAACGCTATCGTGCTTCTTATCAGAGGCCTTCAGTTTCTGCTGCATCTGCGTCAACATATCTTGCATTCTTCGAATCTGAAAAGGATAAACATATTATTAATAACTTTTAATATGAAAGAGAGAGCGATAATAAAGGACTACATAGTGTGTACGGTTGTCCAGCGCCTCTTCATCATTTGTTACTCAAATAAATATGTTAGCATAGGGAGTGTGGCGAAACTATTGCTTAACCTGTCAAGGGCCAGGGTTTTTTACCTTACCTTTTTTAAATTACCTTAAGAACAAGAATGGAGGAAGCTATTTTAAGCTTTATTTTATGTTATATATTAATGGAACAAAATTTAAAATCGCATCCAAATTATTTGAATTAATATTCTTTTTTGAAATTCGTATCTCGCGCGCCGGCGCGCTCCTGGCAAATGACAGGTTAAGGAGTGAAAACATGCAATAGCCATCCCAATTCAAGGTGTGAGCTACTGTGCTCTGGCTGAATGACACTGGGGAACAGTGTCACGAAAGATGTCTTGGAGATACAGGTTCGTATTTAGATCTTATCCCAGCACTCAGAGCTCTGCTGCGGTGAACCTTTTATTTCGCTAGATACGAACCATTAAAAAAACTAACAGCGATGAGGGGCTTTCAGGAAACCTAGAGGTAATGGAGAGGAGAATTCCGGCCACCTCGGTCAAATCTTCCTTTATGGGGCCTCCAAAGGAAAACTCTTATCATTACAGGACTCTCCAGGAGATTCCACATACGGGAAAATAGGGACCCTCTCGGGACAAGGAAATAGACTCAAACAAATGAGGTGGAATGGGAGATAACACATTGGGCCCATGGTTTAAGTGCTCACGCGAACTATCCATATACTGTCCGCTTTAACAAATTAATTTGCTCTTAATCTCTTTAACTATGAAAGAGACGGCTTGTAAGAGCGAAATGAAATGTCTCTATTATCTGTTTACCCAAGAGATTGGGTTAATTGAAGCCAGTCTATTGACTATTATCCTGCAATCCCAATTAATAGTATATTGTTAGAGTGGTGTTACAGCATGTTTCTTACCTCTTCATCCTTCTGTAGCAAAAGTCGGTCTGTTTCTGTGATATTACTAACATCGCCGTTGTTGCCCATGGAGTCGCGTTTTAGTTTTCTGTTAAACCAAATAAAAAAAGTCAGTTTAGATGAACTTTCTACCAACATACATCAAAGATAATATTATATTATATTACGTTTGATGATTCATGAGGGCTACACTAAAGATAATACATATACATACGTATCTAGATTTTCTTTCAAAAGCGTCCGTCATCCAACTTGATTCCGATTCTTCAATCAAATTAATTTCAAAGCATAGTTGAACTTTTAGAATATTTACAGTAGAATCATGGATAGAATAGAAAATGGTTAGTTTAAAAAAATTTAATGCGAAAATACCAGAGGAGTCCTAACTATCAGAGCCAGTGGGACTATCACATCTCCTCTGGGGAATGTTTTGAGGTTGAAGTAAAGAGGAGAGGAAGGCTTGAAAGTAACTGGCTACTTCAGATCTGGCCACTAACGGGTCAAACAAAAATAATTACTAAAAAAATGACAACAGAAATCGCAAAAAACTAATAACGTATTTTACACCCCCATAACCAATATCAATGCACACCCAATGCATAGCAGTTTTATTGGTTCTCATACATTTAATTTTCTATCATGATTGCACTACATGTATCATGAATATTTGGTACCGATTACTTGCTCTTGGTTCATAATAACATATTATTAAACTTTAAAAAAATGTACATACATATTTTCAAAAAATTTAAAATGAAAAAGTTTTACCTTACAATAAAACTTATATTATGTACTTAGCTTTATTTAAAACCTATATAGTGAGATAAACATTACCATTTTGCAGCCAAATCGACGTTTCTTACCAATATTCGTGTGAAATTCTCAGTTCAAATCTCCTCATTTCAAGAAACATTTCAATTCTAAAAGGTAGTCATCAGGCCCCCTAGCATGAACACGCTAATAAAGGTTTTATGGATAATGCTGGAAACATTGTTCCCGAGGACGAATGTAAATTGCCAACAAACAAACAACAGTTCACATTGTCTAAATACATTTAATCTAATTCGTGCTAGGGAGCCAGGACGATACTCATACAGTACTGAGAGTATCTATCAACAATATTTAATATTTAAAATGAACAGCAAAATATAACTGGATTGTTAATGGTTCATGGAATGCTAATGAATAAATAATCAATATAATAAATATGAATATAAGTATGAGAGTCACTTGATCAAAAATATATGTACAACAAAATAATAGGAATGATGACTAATTTAATGTTTACGAAAATGATCATGTTGATTGTTAAGATATCATCATTACTAACGTACCCTCGTTCTCTGAGTGCGTGCTGAGATATCTGCGAGATGCACTGCGCCCTGAAATTTTCGTAGTGAACGTCCTGCGTCACATCCTTCAGGTCCTGCATGTGCGTAGAGATCAGCATTGTGCGTAGCTTCACAAAGTCACTGTGACGAGGATTTTCCACTGTAGACCAGAAGATATATTTTATTTTTTACAAAATTGTTTATTCTTAGAAGGTAAAAATTGGAAGAATTATTTTTATTGGAAGTATGGCTTCCTTCGAAATGGGTCACAGATAGATCCGCTACTGGAATTTTACACACTGCATTCAGAACACAAACCTGGTTTTAACTTAAAAGTGAAATTGTGCAAATTCCCAGCTTCAATTAAGGTTTCACCCTGAACACGAAAATGGTTTTTCTCTGATTTTTATAACACACAGTCTGCAACTAGAATTTTATAGCTGCATTTGGAATACGAGAATGATTTCCTTCGAAATGCGTCAGAACATAAATCCGCAATTGGAATTTTATATTACGTGCGTTCTGAACACAAAACTGGTTTTAACTAACGAATGAATCTAGCACCAGCTCAACAGTCCTCCAACTTATATTATAAATGTATTCAGAGCATGTGTTGGTTTCCCTGCATTTTGCAGTATGTTGTTTGCAATTAGATTTTTTTAATAACGCGTGGAACACAAAGAAAATTTTATGTTTATTTAATTAACTCAAAAATGTATCTGATATACAGTGAACGAAAACTTTTCTCGCATTCTGGATGTAATTTTGTCAGGTAATAAACATGTTAAAATTGAACCATCCCCCATCGTTATTACTTTCTGGGCATTGCCTGATTGATTGAGTAGTTATAAGGCAATACTAACCATCCACAATCCCCCAGGGGTACTGGCGCCCCCGCACCCTCTTCCCCGCCACCTCCAGCATGGTATTGCTGCCCACCACGGCGAAGGGGACACATGCCTTCAGCTCCCGGTCTTGCTGCTTGAACTCTTCATCTTCATCGCTGTCGCATTCTGGGAATTGGTAGATCTGGAAACATTGACGGAATTATTGGAGATATTTTTTAATCATTGATTGAGAAATCAAGGTTTTTTTTACGTTGGCTTCACACAGGAGGCCCCGAGGAAAATAATTTCCCTTAAGGCTTATGTCATCTTTGGGGATGCTTTGTGGATGGTCTTTTTGAGAAGAGGAAGGTGTAACATGGGTCTTGAAGAGACCGATGTTGTAGGAGGGAGGCAACACAGAGGCCGGCAAATTGTTTCACAGAACTCAAGAACGAGTTGCAGAAATGAACCGTTCTCGTGTGACAAATGTCAAACCATGTATGTGAGCTGTTGTATCCGCCGTTAATCCGGGCACTCCTGCTAAGTCATCAAACTTTGCGAACCACTTTGTGTGACCTATGTCAGAGGTGTTAATTGTCCAATAAATGGATTCGGGGGTGGCGGTACCCATACCCATCCCACAAATTCTTCAGTTATTTTTCAATCAGTTCAGCTGCATGCTATTTTACTTTAATTTCCCAATTATAACAATAATTATACAACATTCCATCTGTCGCGGTAATGTCATGCGATAATGAACTATAAACTAGCTTACTATAGATCCCATTATCGTATGGCGTTACCACGACAGATGGAACCTTGTTATTCTAAAGGGTCGTTCTGTTATACTCACACTTGCGATGGTACGACTCAAGCATTCAATACATTTTATCATGACAGGTCTTCATTTCAACTGCTCAACAAAATAAAATAAATCTCCCACTTAGGAGGTATTCCACCACGTCTGAATTAACTTAATGTTCTATGCACTTGTCAAGGCACATTAATCACAGGATGAATGTGAGGATAAAAACAGGCGGTTAACATTACTCAGCGGTAGTAAAACGGGTAATATACACTACTCCCCGAGTAGCACTAATCGGCAATTTATTCAGAGGTGGTGAAATACCCCCTTAGGTTCTAGTACTAACCAGTATTTGATTGTCATCTATATCTTTCAGTATTCGTTGTTTCAGTTTCCTCACTTCGGCTGTGGTCAGAGTATCCGCTTTGGCTATGACGACAACAATATTAACTTTTCTATGAAGCCGCCTCATTAATTCCAGATCCATTTGTCGCAAACTAAAACAAACGGAATAAAACTAAATTTATTAATAGGAAGTACAACAGAGTTTAATACGTTGTGTCACCAAGAAACATTTGTATACAAAATCAGAAAATTGCCTAACCCTTTCAGTACAACTTGATAGATTTTGCTTTCAAGACAAAATATATGCAAAGGTATAACACAGCCCCGGAGCTCACAATCGAGTGATTATATTTTCCGAAAGAAGGGGGTTGAGGTAATTTAATTTCGAATTTTTCCGATCCCATAGGAAGTCAAAGGTAAGCCATGACCAACATTCCAGGACTGAAAGGGTTTGAGATCTTCACACCGAAGAAACCAAAACTGTTTCATAGAACAGGAAGGAAGGAAGGGACATCATACACGGCGTTAGGAAACTCGTAGTACAAAGCGGGAAACTAGTGAATCTAGAACACATTTAGAGCCGATTTTGTTGTATAACTTTTTTTGATCTGAACTATCATTTTCTAGTAAATCTAGTTCAAAGTTGGAATTTTTAAAGTAAAATTTTAAAACAATCAGTCGTTATTTAATACTAGCTTTTTCCCCGCAGCTTCGCTCGCATGGTATTAGGGGGAGTCCCACTCCGCCTCCTCCACCTTCCCCCCCTCTCCCTTCCCTTTCCTCCCATCCCCCTCCCTCCCCTTCCCACCATCCCCCTCCCCCTCTCCCTTCCCACCCCCTATTTTTGAATGAATTTAAAGGCATTAATTTTTGTATTGCCTTTAAATTCATACAAGTAGATTTTGATATGAAGATGCCACGGACCTTACACTTTGTTATATTGTTGAACCGTTAAGTCAAAATCTAATAAGTTATAATTTAATGATTTCTTTCAAAAAAAGATAAAACTTTTGTTTAATTTTCAAAAAGTGGTCAAATCCAACTTACTTAGGTCAAATTAGGTGTTTACTCGCACTTTTTCCGGGACGAATTTAACCATGTTTGATTCCAAGGTAAAGCCATTTTTAATTGGAATTCACCAAGCCAAGAAATAGTTTTTTTTCTATTCATCATGGCGTATGTACAGAAAAACTGACTTTTAACTACACCAACGAATCTAAACAGTGGACAGCACCTGTGTCCATAGGGTGGCACAAAGTAGAGACAGCAGTGCACCCTGTTGTCCTGAATGTTCCGCCTGTTGAGGCCGCTCTCGTCGGTGAAGTATTGGCGGAACTGCTCGTCGATGTAGGCAGTGCACACGCGCCACGAGTCCTCGCAGTTGATCGCGTCTCCGAAGCCGGGGGTATCCACCACGGTCAGTCGCAGCTTCACACCGCGCTCCTCGATGTCCATCGTCTTCTTTTCGATGGTGGTGGTCTTCTCCAGGCGGTCTGGAATTAACATTATTCAACATCAGTAAGTTGACAGGAAATCTAACGCTTACAACAGCTTCGTTAGAACCAACCTCTGAGCCTTACTATTTTTTTTTTACATTAACTTCATACAGGAGGGCCCAAGGAAAAAAATCCCTCAGGGTCTATGTCATCTTTAGGGCAGGGCCGTAGCTAGGGGGGGGCATTAGGGGGCAATGCCCTACCTTAAAATACCTGGGCCCTACCTTAAGAATTATCATCGACTATGATAATATACTAGTAAACTGTTTGTTCATTGTTTGACATGATTGAAAAAAAATACTTCCTATTAGGGTAGCGTAGCGTTTAGTGTATCTAACTAAACAGCTTCGAATTAACCAAAGAATCATAATATATCAATTCTTTATTCTGCCCATAGATGGAATTGAAGTAAGTGGTTAGAGGCTGTGAGCGTATTGCAATCACTGCTTAGGGGGAATTCCCAAAGAGTTTGGAGATGTTATTCAACGGTTGAGTCATAAATAAACCAATCCCAAGATCGATATCTTCGGGCCTTCTCCATACTAAACGGTTTGTCATCAGATCAAGCACTTGCGTACTGCTCGCTAACAACGTATGCAGGGACAATAGGGGTCTAGTTTTAGTTAATTATAATTGGAGGGTTGTTCTATAAAAAAATACGAGACCATGTTAAATAGTAACCTTCTCTTACTTACACCGGGCGGGTATGTGGTGGATAACCTCCAATTCACTTCGAATAAGAGAACGTTTTCCTTCAAAATATGTCAGCGGATGAATCCAAAATTGGAAATTTACATTCTGATCACAAAACTGGTTTTAAATTAAGGGTGAATGTGCTTGCGTGTCCACAGATTTAATTAGTACTACTCTCATATAATGCGAAGTATGGTTTTCCTACGAATTACGAATTTCGTGGAATGGTTTGAAATAAAAATTTTAACTCCACTCCAAATATTAGAACGGTTTTCTTCGAAATGTGTCAGCAGATTAATCCGCTACTGGAATTTTGACAGATCATTTGGAACATGAAACTGGTTTTAACCCAGGATTTAATCTGCTAAGTCCTCAGCTTAAGCTCAGATACTACACCCAGAACAAGAAAATGGTTTTCCTCTTACTTTTGTACTTGGAACACATGGATGGTTTGATGATCCATTGGATTTGACGATCCATGAAACTTTCTTAGAATTGTTGCGCATCGCCCACGGACCTCTCTCAATCATTCTCACCGAATATTAGTCATAAAAAATCCAAGCGCAAAACAAAATTCGAGCCGGACGGTGTTGCCAGTCGCTGCAGTTATCAAGATGACATTATTATACATGTTATGCGACCCAGATCAGATCATTTTACTTGCGCCCCACCTGTAATTACCGCTGCCCTATCTTAAATTCAACTATAGCTACGGCCCTGCTTTAGGGTGCTATGTGGATGGTCTTTTTGAGAAGAAGAAGGTGTAACATGGGTCTTGAAGAGACCGATGTTGTAGGAGGGAGGCATCACAGAAGCCAGCAAATTGTTAACTTGCAAGAATTCAAGAACGAGTTGTAGAAATGAACCGTTCTCGTGTGACAAATGTAAACCGTGTACATATGATAATGCAGCTATCATTGTCACCATCATGGTGAAGTCAAGGTTAGGTACCTATATGAGTGGAACTCACCACAGACTTCGGCCATCTTCCTACTCTTTTAGAGATCTCCCAGAAAGAGGCTGTTGATGAGCGTGATCTTGCCGAGCACTGATTGGCGATCACCGTCATGGTGAATTCAGAGTTACCTGTATGAGTGGAACTTACCACAGACTTCGGCCATCTTCCTTTTCTTGTAGAGATCCCGCATAAAAAGGCTGTTGATGAGCGTGGACTTGACGAGCACTGACTCGCCGACCACCATCATGGTGAATTCGGAGTTAACTATAGGATTGGAACTCACCACAGACTTCGGCCATCTTCCTATTCTTGTAGAGGTCCCCCAGAAAGAGACTGTTGATGAGCGTGGACTTGCCGAGGCCCGACTCGCCGACCACCATCATGGTGAAGTCGAAGCCTCTCTTCACAGACTTGCGGTGCATCTGCTCGGGGAGGGTGGCGAACCCGATGTAGTCCCGCTCTCTGTCCTTGTCTGGGGATAAAACAAAATATTTTTAAATACAGTAAAAAAATTAACATAATTTTACACACTTATGCATAATAATATGAATAATATACATGTAAAGAAAACCATTTATGAGTGCTTTCCTTAAGCTTGTATTTGCTGCGTCACTGAGTAAGTACTGAGTAAGTACTGAGCTAGTTAGTGGCCCACTAGATGTCAGAACAAATGAATCGAGTTAGGAAAATATAACTGTCAGAATTATTGGATTAACAATTCCTGAAAATATTATCTTATTTTATTTATTATTTATTAAAGAAACCTGAAATAAGGGCTTTAAATGTTGTTTCTTTTGTTTTTATAGAGAAACGCAATTACGCCTTTGTTTTATTCAAGAATATAAAAAATCATTATATACATAAGGCAGAATTAAATAAATTTTATTTGATTAATTTGTGAAATTTCACAATAATTAGTTTAAAAATAAGATACCTATAGTATATTTGCGGCATTTTACAGAGTGGTAGATACTCTCAGTATCGCCCTGGTGTAAGACCACCATTCAGGATTGAAATGTTGCTTGAAATGGCTTTAGTAGTGTTTGGTGACCAGATCTGAATACCAATAATAGCCAGGTACTTCTCCACCTTCCTCTTTCCCATCTCCTTCCCCTCTCCACTACCTTCAGCCTCAAAACATACCCTGATTGGGGATGCCATAGTCTCACTGGTTCCAGACGGGAGCAGCCGTAACTCTTGTGAGGTATTCACATAAAAAAATGTGAAGGTATTTATTTCTGCCTTAAATTACCTAACACTAATTTCAGTTTTCTTAAATCAGGCGTTACAACTTTCGAGAATTTCTCTAATAATTATTGCTTGTAAACACAAAAAGCAGAAAGTTTTTTAAAACCTCCATTCAACGCAACTTATTTTTACATCGCATGGCTAAAACGACTGACCGATTTGTAGATTTTGTGGTATAACTTTTTGATTTGAATCTTCGGGGAGGAATGCAGATCCGGGCACCGTCTGGAAATTTAATAAAATGCACTTTCTAGATGAGAAAAGTGTGGAAAAGCAGAATAAAACAAAAATTAAGGCGCGCTCGGCAAAATTGAGGGAGATACAACCGTTCAAAGTATTTAAAATTTCACTTTACAAACTGATATTGACAGTTCGCCCGCGTCCGCCCGCCATTTTTTTATAACCTAATACGCTAAACATGGTTTGTGATAGAAAAGAAAGTGCCCCCTTCGTAGCGCCTGCTCGCGTCACGGCAAAAAAACATCCCAGTTTTCAAGTGGTTTAGCGGCTACGCTAGGTTTGTGTAATATGGTTTGTGATTTTGGCGTACTATTAATTCTGTATTAGGTCTGGGATCCAACATAAGCAATGAAAACATGGCGAACGAACTGTCAATATCAGTTCGCGAAGTGAATTTTTAAATACTTTGAACGGTTGTATCTCCCTTAATTTTGCCGAGCGCGCCTTAATTTATTTTTTATTCATCTTCTCCACACTTTTCTCATCTAGAAAGTGCCTTTTTATTAAATTTCCAGACGGTGCCCGGATCTGCATTTCACCCAATCTTCGTTTTCGAGTAACTCGAGCCCGTAGTTGGAATTTTTATAGTAAAAAAAAAAAAAAAAATAGTAAATAATAGTAGACTCGGCCCCAAGTAGATGATGGCCTGATGTAGATTCACCAGTTCCCGCTAGTTTTACGAGCTTCGGATACCGTGTGCCGTGTATCCATAGTTGGTCGATGGCTACAACGTTTTATCATATTTGTGTCTAACCCAAAGATATTGAAATATAAGAGATTTGCTATCCGCAGTTTTTACCAGGTGGGACTGCGCTTCCGGGTCTCGCCGATATTGTTTACCAATTAACGAATAAATTAAATGAACAAATTCTTTCCGTATTCACCCAATACTAATCACACGTTAAGGGCCCGCAACCGGGCTCAAAAAGAAGAAGATGGAGAGATATGAAATTACGAATATTAGAGGAGAGCGCTAACATTTAAAGCGTCAAAATCGATGCGAAAATTATGAAAATGTTTAATAAAACACGACTCGTTTAAAATCTCGTATTGTGAATTTTTTTCACAAATATAATTTACAAGATAATAGAAACAGACTTGTTTTTAATAATTTTTGGAGCACACTTGGCGATTTTTTTCTATCGAGGGAATTTCATATAATTTGCGTTTCGGCGTGGGCAGCATCTAGACAATATCTTAAAAAATAACATATATTTTTTTAAAAGCTTAAAAACTTCAAATGTTTAAGGGAGATATGTGAAATCGGTAGAAATGCGGGTAGTGGCGCCAAGGGCGGATTTAGGGGGGGGGGGGGGGCACGGGGGCACGTGCCCCCCCAAGACGGTATTTTTTTGTACTGTGGAGATTCCACAGTACACAAAAAGCTAAAATTGTCTTTATTAAACATTTAATTTTTCGATTGTTTTGACACTTTCATAAACCTTCCTATACATACTTGAACTTGTAGCAATAAACTTGAAGTATGATACTTCAAGTTTATTTCTAATAGTAATTGTTGATTTTTTTGCCCGTACACCCCTTGTGCCCCCCCCCAGAATAAAATCCTGGATCCGCCCTTGAGTGGCGCCTTAAAAAAATAAACAATAAAATTCTTTTCGCATGTATGCAAACTACTCGGACAGTCGCGCGGACATCATAGCATATCTCTTATGTATTTGAATATCTTTGGTCTAACCTTACGGAATCACGATCATAATCTGCATAATTACTTTGATGAAAATAATAATTCCAAGTACCTACCTAAGCTTTCTTTACGAATTCTATTTATTATCATATACCTACATAATTATTAAGAACTTCAATACATTTTTTTTCTATCCCCACCGCTAACCATACTCACTTTTCATCCACAATGTTGTTTTCCCGCCAATAAAGTGAAATTATTTTCTTTGCGGTGGTTCATTATTCAATGTACTTTAAAAATTATAACGAAAATCTACAAAGAAAAGTACCTATCCCGGTTTATTCATGTTATCAGAGGCGTAGCTAGCATGGGTGGCACCCGGGGCGGATTTCACCCCCCTGGGCGTGGTGTCACCCCCCCCCCCCCCCCCTACTAAAGTTGACTTGAGAAAAAATTCAAAACGCTAATTTCGACTTCATAAAATTGGTCCAGATTTCTCCACAAATGTAGGCCATGTTCGCCTATAAAAAGACTTAGACACAAAATTCGGGGCACTCCATGGGGAACATATGAAAGAAAATAACAGACCGTGTTTATGTATACAAACAATACTTTGGTGACAATATCCTTCGTAAATTTTTTTTCACGGTCGAGTGTCACCCCCCTGTCGGGTGGCACCCGGGGCGGTCCGCCCCCCCCTCGCTACGCCACTGCATGTTACCCATACTATTAATTTAAAGTGTCTACTGATAGAGAGGTTAAGTGCCGACCTACTTTACTAATGACTTAAAATTATTATAAACTCTTCAAAATTTGGGCGAATTTTGTCAGTAGGTAAAAATATTTCCGCTTTGCAATAAAATCCAAATAAATGGAATACTTGTGAACATATCCGAAAACTGAAAACTATTTGAAAAATTATATCGAAAGGTGATGTGATGAAATACGCTTTCAAATTTTATTATTAGAAATAGTAATGTAATTTTTTAAATATAAAAATTTAAATGCAAACTTAAAAATGGCACACCTTAGGTTTTTTCTAACTTACTCATTACGAAAAAAAAAAATAAAAACACAAAACATATTTTATTAGACAAATAAATTATAAACGTTACTCGCTTTTTTGTCGTTTCATGTAAAAATAATTCTTAAAAAATTCACAAAGTTTCATAATTTTTTTTTCAGTTTTCGGCCGAAAACTTTGATTTAATAAAGGAGTATATTTTAAATATTTTGTGGTTAACTTTCAGATTTGAATATAAAGCGAGCTGTTTTCTCTTTCTAACACCGTTCAGATCATACTTCTCACTCTGATAGTAAAGGAGACACAACGATTTATATGAGATACTATGTGTGCTGGGACAAATATGGTCTCTTGTGATTAAACTAAACGGGTTAATCAGCTCCACAACAACAAAGTGGCATTTCAACACCGTTTTTAAAAAATCATTGAAAGTGATGGAAAAATAAAATAGCCCATAACCTATTTAATAAAGCCTCGACAACATTGAGCGAGTTTACAAGCTACTCTATCTGGGAAATTCACTTATATCTGCTGGAAATTCACAATCGCTCAGTGTAATCGTATTACCAGCTAACTAGCAGATAATTGACAATTTACGAAAAAAGTTGAAAGGTCGTCAACTTCTTGCTACTCGCTTACTCGTGATTGGTTTATTTATGCGCTCAAAATGGCGGTCAACAAACAGCTGATTTCGATTGTCAAACATCTGACAGAATTAGTTCACGCAGGCGTCGTTATTCTCGCTACTGACTAGCTGTGACGCAAGCAGCGACCTACGAGCTCAGTTTCCTAGTTCCTAATTTCCTACGCGGGATTGGTTTATTTATGCAACGCTACTGAGCGAGTGGACAGATTTGTGTGTCATCATGACAATCTCACTCGCCGATTCACTCGCTTTTAAACTTAGTAGATAGTAGCTTGTAAACTCGCTCAATGTAATCGAGGACCAAGTTTTTTTCTTTCACTCTGAATGACTTTTTAAATGAGTTGTCCGATCACCCTCCTAATCCACCCACCCCATTTTTTTACAAACTTCAAATTGTGTTCAATGAAATGATTCCATGCCAACTCGAAGAATAAACACCTCCATGAGCTATGAAAAAAATAATTTTAAAATAGCCCATAACCCCATAACGCCCTAACCTAGCGTAACCTATTTAACCATTTTTTTATCACTTGTAATGACTTTTCAAGGGAGGTTCTAAGTTGATTTGATTCTAAGTTGTTCGGTCACCTAATGGATGTGCGTGCTGCGTAGGTACCTACTTCACCCGTGTGAGTGAAATGACTTCAATTTCCGTCCGGCAATGTGTGGAATTTGATCGAGAGGAAAACTAACATCCTGCCAATATCCAGTTGGCAGCCGGTTCCTAAATAATATAAATGGAGGGCGCTGCGATCGTTTATATGGCAACACCATCACGCTTGATTGAAAAAATAATGGAATTTTAGAATAAAATTTTCAAAATTTTAAGTAACCCCTGACACAAAAAAGAGCTGATGACCTTGAAACGCCTAAGCAAAATTTCCTGAATTGTAGCTAAAAACCATCTCGATCGCGTCAGCTTTCAATTAAATAAATCCGCATCATAATCGGTCCATTCGTTTAGGAGCTACGATGCCACAGACAGACACAGAGATACGTCAAACTTATAACACCTCTCCTTGCGTCGGGGGTTAAAAAGCACTTTGCTTCAAGTGAATTTTCTTTTTCGGGAGAGGGGTATGGGTACCGCCGTCCCGAGAACCTTTTAATTGATAACGAACACCCCTGCCATAAGTCACCCCAAGTGATTGGCTACGTTCGGTGACTTAGTCAAGTGTGCGTAAAGAACGTAAATTACATCAATAATTTTAAAATAGCCCATAACCCTAACCTAACGTAACCTATTTAACCAGTTTTTTTATAATTTTTTATCATTACTTTTAATGACTTTTCTGAAGAGGTTCTGAGTTGGTTTCATTCTGAGTTGTCCGGTCACCATTCCTACCCACCCCTTATAAATTTTTCCTTCCCAGAACTAACACTCCTTCTTTTCCAAAAAAAGACCTTCCACACGGCATCCCCAAAGATGACACAGGCCCTGAGGGATAGGGATAGGACAGAATTTCAAATTTCTGTGATCGATATATTATGAGTTTTTGTGTACTAACTGTACCAAGAGCATTGTATTTCATATCAGACCTGAAACCTTCGTAATATATAAATAACAGTGTTTTTGAGTTGATCACGTTCTCGTAGAATCAAATTAATAATAATGACCGTTGTGGAGACTAGGATTATAAAACTGCAGGATGAAGAACTAAGATATTATTTTTGTTTATTTAGCACAAGATTACACATTTTTTCTATTAAAAAAGAAAGACAAACATTCCCGGGTTACGAATAACCCAACAATGTTTGAAAATCTCCTACCACCACAGAAAGCCGAAAATGTTGCATGTGTTGCGATGGAGGATTTAGCCAGCCGAGGAATTGAACACGCGACGCCCGGATGGGATCCAAGCGCTGTGCCCACTCAACCACCGATCAGTCGAATTACATAATTAATGTATTATTGCTCACGTAATTATTGTATGCCCCCCTACGAAATGTCAGACGCCAAGTAATTACGTAAAAATATTTATAAATTGGCAAAGTTGAATTGTAGGTACTAACTAACTAACCTAAATATCTACTGGTAGTTCGAATTTACTTTTTCCTCTAAACGGGAGTTAATTAGTTAATGAGGTCTTTATTCATATTTCAAATGGATAAATTGATTGCGTCTAAGTCCATGGATCGCCTATAAGACTTCTTTCATTTTTGGGAGCTTCGTTAGTTTAATACGTTCATTATATTAAAAGCCAGTAATTTTTCATAACGAACAACCTAATTAAAAAAAACGAGTGTGTTTTAGACCAGACGACTGAAGAAAAACTTTATTAACTTATATCTCTCTCTTATCCTTATCCACATCCTTATCCCCATCCTCATCCTCAACCTCATCCTGATCCTCATCCCTACCCGCATCCGCGTCCGCATCCCTATCCATATCCCTATCCCTATCCCTATCCCTATCCCTATCCCTATCCCTATCCCTATCCCTATCCCTATCCCTATCCCTATCCCTATCCCTATCCCTATCCCTATCCCGTTCCCCGATGCCGATGCCGATGCCGATGCCGATCCCGATCCCGTCCCGATCCCGATCCCGATCCCGATCCCGATCCCGATCCCGATCCCGATCCCGATCCCGATCCCGATCCCGATCCCGATCCCGATCCCGATCCCGATCCCGATCCCGATCCCGATCCCGATCCCGATCCCGATCCCGATCCCGATCCCGATCCCGAGATCCCGATCCCGAGATCCCGATCCCGATCCCGATCCCGATCCCGATCCCGATCCCGATCCCGATCCCGATCCCGATCCCGATCCCGATCCCGATCCCGATCCCGATCCCGATCCCGATCCCGATCCCGATCCCGATCCCGATCCCGATCCCGATCCCGATCCCGATCCCGATCCCGATCCCGATCCCGATCCCGATCCCGATCCCGATCCCGATCCCGATCCCGATCCCGATCCCGATCCCGATCCCGATCCCGATCCCGATCCCGAACCCGATCCCGATCCCGATCCCCAAGTCAAGCGTGCGTAAAGGCCCGACCGTTCGCCTCGTCGTCATCGTCGATCGAAATATGTGTTAACAATCGTAAGCCGTGCTCGCAAATATTGAAAACTGACCATAGATAACAGACTACGTCAATATCGTATTGATATAGGGTTTTATCGATCGTCCATACTAGACCTCCAGAGCCATACTGAGATTAGTTATCTAACACTTTACCAAATCCTCTTTTATTCAAATACCTTTGACGGACGCACGGCAATGGCATTCTTCAATCGAGCGCTTGTGGAGGAATGCTCTTCAGCATCTGAACGATGGATAGATGGTAGATATATCACAAAGGTATAATACTGCACACAAAACACATACATCATACGTGTCAATATTCTATTACCTGAATGCCACACATAGAATTTAATTTTATTTACATTCGCGGCGCATTGCAAACACGTGGATATTTTTTTAATTATATCATAATAGTTAGCGCATATTTTGGTTACTGGCATAAGCTATTTATAAATATTTGTCCCATGGTACTAAAAGAGGTATGTTCAAAAAGGTCAATGAATTTGACAACAACATTATCGTCATGATGATGTGCTATGTAATTCTGGCGGCGGTAACATTGGTAAGGAGGTACAGTTCGCGCCAAACTTAAATGACGACCTGAACTTGATACGATTTATTCTCGCAAGGTATAGTCACTTTGTGACTTTGTGAAAAAACTGAGTGTGCAATTCACACGCGATAGAAGTGAAACCTTTAGAAAACTAAAGTAGACGAGAGTGGGGACGCTACGAAGCAACGCACAAAGAGGAGACCGATTATACTATCTCATATCTCATACTCTCGCAGGCTAAATCCTATATTGGTTTGTCTCTTTATAGTGTCACTATTTTTCGTTTCATCGAGTTTCAAATCACAACGGTGCTAAAGAATTTTTCACTTAAAAATGAGTAAAACATCCATTTTATTTTTATTTTTTTATATGAATACCTCACAAGAGTCTCAGCTGCTCCCGTCTGGAGCCTGTGAGTCTATTGCATCCCCAATTGGGGTACATTGTGAGGCTGAAAGTAGTAGGGAAGGGAAGGAGATGGGAATGAGGAAGGTAGGGAAGTACCTGGTTATTCAGATAAGGTCACAAAACACGGCTAAAAGCCATTTCAAGCAACTTTCAATTCTGAATGGCGGTCTTACACCAGGGCGATACTGAAAGTATCTCCCGATATCTCAACGATACTGAGAATATTGCGACGAATTTGGGTCGGTGTTAAAGTTTACCGTGTGCTAAACTACGTGAAATTCACACGTGTGCAATTTCGTCATTTAATCGTCGGTTGTAGCTCCGCTACCCGGTGAATAAGTACCTACACAATGAGTAAGTAGACTAAAGTAGGTACAGTCTATCAAATAAGAGCAGAAAACATAGGAGGGCGCCACTGTTGTACAAATGGCAATACTAAAAATATAATCATGGTTAATAATCTAAAGCTGTAACCAATATTTTTATTAAAAATTAAAAAGGCATAAAAGTGAAAAAAAAAAATTTTCATTCCACTGATCTCAAAATTAAAGTTGCATATAAGTATATTGTTATTATATCTTTGCAATTGTGTGTTAACATAATGAAGAATAACAATTTTGTGATAAAATATAAAGCACACTTTAGAAATTGTTCACTGTTCACATTTATTTAATATTAGCTTAAGTACTAGCGTTGTCCGGGCTTCAGATCATGTCTCTAATTTTAGATCTGAATATATTTAACTCATTCAGACCTAAAAGTAGTGTAACTAAACTCACCGTTAATGATTCTTCCTTTCTACCTACTGTTAAATTCAAATTTATGTTAATTTAAATGAAAGCCAATCACTTTGTAAAACACAATTTAATCAAATTTATATCATTAGGTAACTTAACAACAGTGCTTCTTCGATTTTTTTTTAAGAACAAAAAAAAGTAATTTTAAATGTGTATACAGTGTTCTGTATCATCAGTGTCATTGCACTTTAAAAGAATATTTGACCGGTAAATTGGTGTTGCCAGCCTACAAATTTCGTAGTACCAGTTTTTATTTTTTCAACTCTTATTTGACAGATTCTATACCCGGTCATAAATACCCGGTAAGTAAGTACCCAATTATTAAATCATCACCACAATGCAAGTCTATTCTGAGCCCCGAAAAGGAATTTACTTAAAAAAGAAAAGAGAAACTTAAATTTTCCCGGAAACGCCAGCAGATCGGTACTTGCGATAACGGGAGCAGGAAACGAGCTTCAGGAACTTCAAATTAACAGGAAACTGTATTTACTGTGGAGAAGGATATACGTTTTAATAAACAGCCAATTAAGTGTACATTAACTTGTTAAGTAGGAACGTTATTATGTGTCACATTATGTAATAGTGATTAATGGTGACACGACAGTTGATCCTTCGACAGTTGGCCTCCCAAATTATAATTATTATCAAATTATTATTATTTATTGTGCATTCTTTACTAATTTCAAGCCAAAAATCGATTAAAAAAATATGTTTAATGATAACTTCGTGTGGATATCGAACGAATTTATTTTAAATGTCGACTTTTTGTGCTAATACGCTGGTATACACAGTTTATAGACAAGTAGTTTTATCCTTGATGCATGTGAATGAAAATATGTTTTATACTTTTATTTGGTGGTACATCCTCCCGCAAACCCCTTCGTGAACTCTTAGTTATATTTGGGGCCATCCATGAATTACCTCACACCTTAAAAGGCCTTAAAAACCGCGCACAAAAAGAAGAAGATGGAGAGACATGTAATTACGAATGTTAGAGGAGCGCGCTAATTAAAGCGATAAAATCGATGCGAAAATTGTGAATTTGTTTAATAAAACACGACTCGTTTAAAATAGAGCAAAAATCTCGCGGGAAACACTATGAATTATTTCATATAAGGGAACGTACCCATACTACGTAGCACGTTTAGGGGGGGGGGGGGGGGTCTTCAAAATGTCACACTTGGTACAAATGAGCGGCGGCGGGCTTAGGTTTTTGGTCACGGGGAGGGGGGGGGGGTTAAAAATTGCAAAAAGTCGGTCACGTAGTATGGGTACGTTCCCTAATTGCGATTTTTTTCTATCGAGGGAATTTTATATTTGCGTTTCGGTGCGACGAATGTCTAGATATTTCTTCAAAAATAACATATATTTTTTTTAGAGCTTAAAAACTTCAAATGTTTAAGGGAGGTTTGCAAGATCAAGAAACGATAGAAATTCGGGCAGCGGCGTCTTAAGGGGGGGGGGAGTAGAGAAATGTGACAAGGGCTATGGGGGGGAGGTCGTCAGCTCTGTGACGTCACATGTAAAAATATTTTGATTATTTTTAGATGTAAAATTGCAAAATATGTGACGTCACGCTAGTGGGGAGGGGTCTCGCAACTCAAATGTGACGATGTGACAGGGGGTAAAAAATCATGAAATTCGTGTGACGTAATTCATGGATGGCCCTTTTTTATAAGTAGGTATACCGTATTTTTATTAAGCCGACTGAATATTGTACATAAGTATAATGCCGTGGGGCCAAATGTCGTGGAACCTTAATGAAAAGCATAACTTAGCAACCACCCATGACATCGATGATCTATGTATGACCTTCAAATTAACCAGCAACTGTATTTATTGTAAACAATGGTGTACCGGACGTGATTTGAGCATTTGATAATTGTTTTAAAATTATAATTAATTAATAAATTAGCTCCCGGGGTCAAGTAATTCCAAAGGGATAAAAAACAAAACTTGACCCCTCCACTCCCTTTTTCCTCCCTCTTGAGTACATACCTACACATTCTTTTGTTAATTTGCATAAATTTGTGATTTGTGCAAAGCCTTCTTGGTCTGTTGTACATACCTACAACCCTTTGACCTTTGCGCAAATTCAAATTTATGCAAAGCCATTCCTATTTCTCTCCATGTACCCAATTTGTGCAAAACCATGCATTGTTATTTTGCACAAATTGGCTCTATGAAACTACACCCATTTTATGCAAAACCATCCTTTATCATTTTGCATAAAATCTTATCTGTTCAATCCTGTATCTTTCTTAAATTATGTAATTGTGCAAACTCACAAAATAAATATCAAGGAAGCGTAGAGAGTTGGACAGATGTTGCGAGATGGCAAGAACGCTCGGTGACCGCCGACGCGTTCGAAACCTTTGCCCGGTCCCATTCCGAGATCCCAATTCTCGGAATTAAGGGGAGACAAAGGCTAAGACCGGCTGTTTCCCCTTTAAATACTGCCCAAAAATCGCTGGACCGATAGAGTTCCTGCATCCGTCATCTCGCACACATCGGTACCTGCCCTGCGCTCCCCGACCCAACTGCAACCTCGACTTTCTCTTCTTGCCTGGCCGACTTGTTCACCCTTGAAGCATATACTTTCGAAACGTCTTTATCAAGACGCAGGTTTCCCCTCTACCTCCCTTCTTCCCCTCGCCTTCACCCATTTCTCCCTTTACCTACTGCAAGTTGCACTTCTTCTCTCCTCTGGCCGCACCGCCCACCAAGAAGACCCTGCATACAATTGTCGAAACGTCTTTTTCAAGGCGAAGGTACCGCTGCGCTCCACCTACCTCCCTTCCCCGTGCCACCGATCCATTTATCCCTTTCCCCACATTTCTCCCCATTTTTCCCTCACTTTTTCCCCACTTTTCCATCTCCCTACCATTTTTCTCCCTTTCTCCCTAGGCGTCGAAACGGCCAGCCGGCAACTTCCCACTTCATCGTCTGTGCGGCGGGCGACTACAGTGCCTGTCCCGTACATGGTCCTTCGAGCCGGATGACCGTCTTCACGCCTTCACGCCTTCACCTCCCGAGATGACGTCTCTCGCTGCCAGCCCTGCCGGCCCTTACACTGCCGGCCCCAAAGCTGTCAGCCCTGCCGGCCCTTACACTGCCGGCCCCTACGTTGCCAGCCCTGCCGGCCCTTACACTACCGGCCCTGGCAACACACCGTCCTGTGATGCCAAGGACTTCACCACGGAGGCCATGGTCAGGCAACTCCGGAGGGAGAACCGAGCGATGAGCAGGCAGCTTGCTGCGTTGCATCCCCACCGCGACGCAGTACCTCCCTGGCGCTCCTCCTGGTGCACACCCTGGCGCTCCTCCTGGTGCACACCCTGGCGCGCCCCCTGGTGCCTACCCCGGTGCGCCCCCTGGTGCACACCCTGGCGCGCCCCCTGGTGCCTACCCCGGTGCGCCTCCTGGTGCACACCCTGGCGCGCCCCCTGGTGCACACCCTGGCGCGCCCCCTGGTGCATACCCTGGCGCTCCTCCTGGTGCACACCCTGGCGCTCCTCCTGGTGCACACCCTGGCGCGCCCCCTGGTGCCTACCCCGGTGCGCCCCCTGGTGCACACCCTGGCGCGCCCCCTGGTGCCTACCCCGGTGCGCCTCCTGGTGCACACCCTGGCGCGCCCCCTGGTGCATACCCTGGCGCTCCTCCTGGTGCACACCCTGGCGCTCCTCCTGGTGCACACCCTGGCGCGCCCCCTGGTGCCTACCCCGGTGCGCCTCCTGGTGCACACCCTGGCGCGCCCCCTGGTGCATACCCTGGCGCTCCTCCTGGTGCACACCCTGGCGCTCCTCCTGGTGCACACCCTGGCGCGCCCCCTGGTGCATACCCTGGCGCTCCTCCTGGTGCACACCCTGGCGCTCCTCCTGGTGCACACCCTGGCGCGCCCCCTGGTGCATACCCTGGCGCTCCTCCTGGTGCACACCCTGGCGCGCCCCCTGGTGCCTACCCTGGTGCGCCTTCCGGTGCACACCCTGGCGCGCCCCCTGGCACGCTCCCTGGTTCCTGGTCTGGCGTGCCCCTTGCTGCATACCCTGGCGCGCTCCCTGGTACCTACCCTGGCGCGCCCCCTGCTGCATACCCTGGCGTGCTCCCCGGTTCCTGGCCTGGCGCGCCCCCTGCTGCATACCCTGGCGTGCTCCCCGGTTCCTGGCCTGGCGCGCCCCTTGCTGCATACCCTGGCACGCTCCCTGGTTCCTGGTCTGGCGTGCCCCTTGCTGCATACCCTGGCGCGCTCCCTGGTACCTACCCTGGCGCGCCCCCTGCTGCATACCCTGGCGCGCCCCCGTGTGCCAGCCCTGGTACGCCCCCTGGTACCTACCCTGGCGTGCACACTCGCGCCCCTCCTGGTACCTACCCTGGCGCGCCCCCTGCTGCATACCCTGGCGCGCTTCCTGGTGCCCGGCCTGGCGTACACACTTACGCCCCTGGTGCCCCTCCTGGCGCGCATCCTGGCGCGCATCCTGGCGCGCATTCTGGCGCGCAACCTCGTGCGCACCCTGGCGCGCTCTCTGGTGCCCTTCTTGACGTGCACCCAGGCGCGCCCTCTGATGCCTTCCCTCGTGCGCATCCCGGCGCGCTCTCTGGTGCCCTTCTTGACGCGCACCCAGGCGCGCCTCCTGCTGCCCATCCTCGTGCGCCCCCGGATGCGTACCCTGGCGCGTTTTCTGGTGCCCTTCTTGACGCGCACCCAGACGCGCCACCTGATGCCCATTCTCGTGCGCCCCCGAATGCGTACCCTGGCGCGTTTTCTGGTGCCCTTCTTGACGCGCACCCAGACGCGCCACTTGATGCCCATCCTCGTGCGCCCCCGGATGCGTACCCTGGCGCGTTTTCTGGTGCCCTTCTTGACGCGCACCCAGACGCGCCACCTGATGCGCACCCTGGCGCGCTCTCTGGTGCTCTTCCTGACGTGCACCCAGGCGCGCCTTCTGATGTCTTGCCTCGTGCGCACCCTGGCGCGTTCTCTGGTGCCCTTCTTGACGCGCACCCAGACGCGCCACCTGATGTCTTCCCTGATGCACACCCTGGCGCGCTCTCTGGTGCCCTTCTTGACGCGCACCCAGGCGCGCACTCTGATGTTTTCCCTCGTGCGCATCTTGGCGTGCTCTCTGGTGCTCTTCCTGATGCGCACCCAGGCGCATCCCCTGACGTCTACCCTCGTGCGCCCCCTGATGCGCATCCTGGCGCGCTCTCTGGTGCCCTTCTTGACGCGCACCCAGGCGCGCCCTCTGATGTCTTGCCTCGTGCGCCCCCTGATGCGCATCCCGGCGCGCTCTCTGGTGCCCTTCTTGACGCGCACCCAGGCGCGCCCCCTGATGTCTTCCCTGATGCGCAGCCTGACGCGCATCCCGGCGCGCTCTCTGGTGCCCTTCTTGACGCGCACCCAGGCGCGCCCTCTGATGTCTTGCCCCGTGCGCCCCCTGACGCGCACCCCAGCACGCTCTCTGGTGCCCTTCTTGACGCGCACCCAGGCGCGCCCCCTGATGTCTTCCCTGATGCGCAGCCTGACGCGCATCCCGGCGCGCTCTCTGGTGCCCTTCTTGACGCGCACCCAGGCGCGCCCTCTGATGTCTTGCCCCGTGCGCCCCCTGACGCGCACCCCAGCACGCTCTCTGGTGCCCTTCTTGACGCGCACCCAGGCGCGCCCTCTGATGTCTTGCCTCGTGCGCACCCTGGCGCGTTCTCTGGTGCCCTTCTTGACGCGCACCCAGACGCGCCACCTGATGTCTTCCCTCGTGCGCCACCTGATGTCTTCCCTGATGCACACCCTGGCGCGCTCTCTGGTGCCCTTCTTGACGCGCACCCAGGCGCGCACTCTGATGTTTTCCCTCGTGCGCATCTTGGCGTGCTCTCTGGTGCTCTTCCTGATGCGCACCCAGGCGCATCCCCTGACGTCTACCCTCGTGCGCCCCCTGATGCGCATCCTGGCGCGCTCTCTGGTGCCCTTCTTGACGCGCACCCAGGCGCGCCCTCTGATGTCTTGCCTCGTGCGCCCCCTGATGCGCATCCCGGCGCGCTCTCTGGTGCCCTTCTTGACGCGCACCCAGGCGCGCCCCCTGATGTCTTCCCTGATGCGCAGCCTGACGCGCATCCCGGCGCGCTCTCTGGTGCCCTTCTTGACGCGCACCCAGGCGCGCCCTCTGATGTCTTGCCCCGTGCGCCCCCTGACGCGCACCCCAGCACGCTCTCTGGTGCCCTTCTTGACGCGCACCCAGGCGCGCCCCCTGATGTCTTCCCTGATGCGCAGCCTGACGCGCATCCCGGCGCGCTCTCTGGTGCCCTTCTTGACGCGCACCCAGGCGCGCCCTCTGATGTCTTGCCCCGTGCGCCCCCTGACGCGCACCCCAGCACGCTCTCTGGTGCCCTTCTTGACGCGCACCCAGGCGCGCCCTCTGATGTCTTGCCTCGTGCGCCCCCTGACGCGCACCCCGGCGCGCTCTTTGGTGCCCTTCTTGACGTGCACCCAGGCGCGCCCCCTGATGTCTTCCCTCGTGCGCCCCCTGACGCGCACCATGGCGCGCTTTCTGGTGCCCTTCTTGACGTGCACCCAAGCGCGCTCCCTGCTACCCTTCCTGAAGCGCAGCCTGTGGCGCCAACTAGCGCCAATCATGCGGCACAGCCTGTCGTATCGCCTGGCGCCAGACTGCCCGGCCGAAATGACGGAGGGAGCCTTGCCCGAACGCCCGGCCGAAATGACGGGGGGAGCCTTGCCCACGTGCCCGACCGAAATGACATCGGCCGCCGGGCGGTGGTGCGTGGCCCTTCACCCCTCGTACCCCCCGCATTCTCTGGCAACATTCCCGCCTGTTCGGCGGCACATGGAACCAAACAAAAGGACATCGGCCGCTACCTGATACAGCGCGGCCCGACCTCCACCGCTGCGGATGAGCAGTTTTCCGTGCTGATATGGCCTCCCTCAGACAACGGAGACCACACGGAGACGATAAGTCACAACCAGAGTGCAGACGCAGCGCTACATGCAGCCGCTCTGCCACCCTTCGGCAAAATTCTTCAAATACACGTCCTGACAGCTAGGCGCAGCCGAGACTGCACCGGGGGGAGGATGTACCGGACGTGATTTGAGCATTTGATAATTGTTTTAAAATTATAATTAATTAATAAATTAGCTCCCGGGGTCAAGTAATTCCAAAGGGATAAAAAACAAAACTTGACCCCTCCACTCCCTTTTTCCTCCCTCTTGAGTACATACCTACACATTCTTTTGTTAATTTGCATAAATTTGTGATTTGTGCAAAGCCTTCTTGGTCTGTTGTACATACCTACAACCCTTTGACCTTTGCGCAAATTCAAATTTATGCAAAGCCATTCCTATTTCTCTCCATGTACCCAATTTGTGCAAAACCATGCATTGTTATTTTGCACAAATTGGCTCTATGAAACTACACCCATTTTATGCAAAACCATCCTTTATCATTTTGCATAAAATCTTATCTGTTCAATCCTGTATCTTTCTTAAATTATGTAATTGTGCAAACTCACAAAATAAATATCAAGGAAGCGTAGAGAGTTGGACAGATGTTGCGAGATGGCAAGAACGCTCGGTGACCGCCGACGCGTTCGAAACCTTTGCCCGGTCCCATTCCGAGATCCCAATTCTCGGAATTAAGGGGAGACAAAGGCTAAGACCGGCTGTTTCCCCTTTAAATACTGCCCAAAAATCGCTGGACCGATAGAGTTCCTGCATCCGTCATCTCGCACACATCGGTACCTGCCCTGCGCTCCCCGACCCAACTGCAACCTCGACTTTCTCTTCTTGCCTGGCCGACTTGTTCACCCTTGAAGCATATACTTTCGAAACGTCTTTATCAAGACGCAGGTTTCCCCTCTACCTCCCTTCTTCCCCTCGCCTTCACCCATTTCTCCCTTTACCTACTGCAAGTTGCACTTCTTCTCTCCTCTGGCCGCACCGCCCACCAAGAAGACCCTGCATACAATTGTCGAAACGTCTTTTTCAAGGCGAAGGTACCGCTGCGCTCCACCTACCTCCCTTCCCCGTGCCACCGATCCATTTATCCCTTTCCCCACATTTCTCCCCATTTTTCCCTCACTTTTTCCCCACTTTTCCATCTCCCTACCATTTTTCTCCCTTTCTCCCTAGGCGTCGAAACGGCCAGCCGGCAACTTCCCACTTCATCGTCTGTGCGGCGGGCGACTACAGTGCCTGTCCCGTACAAATGGCATACGTTTTAATAAGCGTCGAATTAAAAAAGATTAACTTTTAAAAATAGGAACGTTATTATGTGTCACATTAAAAGTAATGAATAGCATAACAGCAATCACCCATGACATCGATGACTTATGACCTCACCAGAAAATCAAGGTCATTCTAGAATTATTATAAAATCTATTATCATATTTACGTATTTAGGTTACATTGCAGTTGGCTCACGATGCATCTGATAAGAATGATATCACTACTGCAAATATAATGTATGAATGCCATCTGTACAAATATGGATACGCATTGGATTATGGATAGATATTGATGTGACTGTAATGTTGTGATCCACATTGTTTTACCATGTATTTAAGGATGGAAAAAAATATTCTGCAGTCGTGACAGATTACCAGTGGAATACGATAGGACTATTGTACTGCTCTTTAGTAGCAAGAGAGCATGCTGCTAGTGATGCTAATGTGCAAATTCTACCTAGTGGCATGTGTCAGTAATGTTGCTAGTATTGAGATTACTGGATTCGCGGGTGAAAGGGGAAGAGCTCCGGCATTTCAATCCGGTCTCAGTCAGAACCCAAACCGATATTTTTATTATATTTTTTCTTTCGCTAAAAGTTTCTTAGATAATTTGTTGACTCCTATTGACTCCTGTGCGGATATCTCTATTATGGCGTTATATATACCAGGGCCGGATTAAACATGTCGGGACACCTAGGCAATGCACGTCTCGGGCCCCTTTACCCCTAGGCAGTTGCCTACACTGCCTTATGGATAATACGGCCCTGCATAACCGTTGACATTTTGGATGCAAATCAACAGTTTTCTTTTCTTTCGTCAAAAATTCTTAAATAATCGCGTTGCAAGCAAAAAGATTGTTTTGTTTAGACCTGGGCGAAAGGAACTGACTTTATTTATTGATTTATTTATTGCTTCTTCACAATTTATATGCATATATTTTTAGCATGTAATTATTAACCCAGTGGCGTAGCGTGGGTTTTGGCCGCCCGGGGCGGAGGAAAATTTTGCCGCCCCCCCCCCTAACTTCTACAGGTACTTTTTCCGCAGGTTTTCAAGCGCTGACCGGGGGGGGGGGGGGGTAGATATCCTATTTTTTAATGCCGATTTTTATAATCCTATGCGCCGAGTACTCTTCCAATAAAATCAGGTTTTTAAATTCTACTACAAATTTATATATAACTGCTCTCGGAAATCGAGAATTGTATGCTTGTAATAGAATTTCGCATCTTCATCACGCATACGTGTGGAATGCAACTCAAATGCAAAGCTTCACTCGGTACACGATGAATCAGCAACTTATTGATATGTTGATAACACAAAACTGGTTTAAATTAAAATAAATATGCGGTGTATCAAAACTACACTCAGAATATGAAAATGGTGTTTCTTTGATTCTAACGGCACTTACATTCTGAACACAAAGCTGGTTTTAATTAAATCTGTATGCGATGAATTAAAACTACACTCAGAACATGAAAATGGTTTTTCTTTGATTCTGCCGGCACTTACATTCTGAACACAAAACTGGTATTGATTAAATCTGTATGTGGTGAATTAAAACAACACTCAGAACATGAAAATGGTTTTTCTTTGATTCTGGCAGCACATATATAGTCTGCAAATAGAATTTAATAACTGAACTTCGAATAAAATAATGTTTTACTTTGAATTGTGTCAGCAGATGAATTCTCAAATGGAATTTTACACCCTGAAAACTGGTTTAACCCTTCAATAATAAGAAAAAAATATCTATAAACTTTTGCCTGTCAATATTTGCGCACAAAATTTCCGGTTCTTCCCATGCAATGTTCCTTTTTATTAAAACAAAACTGTTCTAAAATCTAGATAAAGTAATTTGTTTCGACGTGCTTATTAGAACATTATTGTTTCTAAACATAAAAATTTTCATATTGGAATTGTGAATTGGCTCAAAAATACCGCCTGCGAATATTCGAATTAAAGTACCTAAAATAGAATAAACTTAAAATTTTAAATACAGATTCCTTTTCTTAAAAAATGTTATAAAACTGTATCTTAACGTTTTATTGCAATCACAAATTTATTTAAATTTAAATGTGTGGGACATAATTTCACAAATTTATTTTAAAATTAAATGTGTGGGATAATTTGCGTCTCCTGTGATTAGACAGGTCAAATTAAATCTGTATTTGCCGAATAAAAACTACACCCAGAAAATAAAAATGGTTTCTATTTGATTCTGGCAGCACATACATAATCTACAACTAGAATTCGAATAAAATAATGGTCTCTTTCGACATGTATCAGCAGATGAATACACAACTGAAATTCAGTCGTTAATACATTCTGAACCCAATTCTGATTTTAATTAAGAGTGAATCTGTTTGCGAGTTATCAGCTTTAATTAGTATTACTCTCATAATATGCGTACGGTTTTCCCACGAATTGCGAAATTCGCAGCTTAAAAAAATATAGTTATTGATATTTTTGATGAATTAACAAAACAGTTGGATTCGTAAACGAAAGGATCGTAGAACATGTTCAAATAATGATTTGAAATGGTTTAAATTTGTCCAAGATAATGATATTATTTATTGTGAAAATTTGCCGCCCCCCTTAAAAGTGCCGCCCGGGGCGGGCCGCCCCCCCCCGCCCCCCCCACGCTACGCCACTGTATTAACCCCACTAGGGTTCGCCTGTATCGGGGTTAATAATTTCACAATTTAATAAAAATAACACACGCAAATATCGGTCAGTTAAGTAAAAGCAAAATAATAAAATTTAAAAATAAAATGATAAACAGAGAAAAAAATAAGTGATAAAAATATATGAATTAACAACAAAGTGTTGAGAGATCAGACAAAATGTTATCATTCATTATATCATTAGTTCATACCATTTTCAACAATAGATAAAATGAAAAAAAATATATGTCCTTAGGTTTTTTTTTTAAATATGTGTAAAAAATAAAAAATGAAAAAAAAACAAAGATTTATAAGCGATTACATCTGTAATTATCATTATTAACTCTTTACCTTAAAAGATAAACCACACAATAGGTTAAACTACACGAGTTAGCTATGAATTTACGTGGTTTATCCTTTAGGGTACAAAACTATTTGTTGTCATTCATTTGACAAGAGCATGCTCATAAAGAGCATGTGTGTTCAATTGATGGCCTTGAGCATGCTATTCACGAGTATGCTCAAACGTGTATAGTTGATGAGCATGTGTGTCAGTACCATAAAAAGAATTAGTCATAAATAAATCCATTTAGATATCTCTATGAATGTAGGCATTGGTGCACACCGATGCACAGTGTTGCACAAATTGGTTCGAAATTGTTTGGAACAACTTCCCACAGTCCCCTCTTAGCCTCTTACTCCGAAATATTATTTTATTGTATCTTACGATACAGTAAACCACTACACGTGGAAGAATCTCTATAAAATAATGCTACCTAGTTAGGTACTCGTCGTAATAATCTGCCTGTACGCAGTAGCGGCGTTAGGGTAGGGCGCGGTTGGGCGACCGCCCAGGGCGCCGGACATAAAGGGGCGCCGCAGGCGCCCCTTTGTATTCCCTCGCTCTTTGAGCCAGGCCTACTTACTCGTTAATTCAAATTCAAATTTGGGGAAAAAATTGTTATGGTGGCAACACTAGAATTGGAACGTGGTGTACAATCCCTTCGATCGGAGCACTGCTGCAGTTCATTTTACCGGGAATCCCCAACCATAGAGAAACACATTTTCTATCTCTTTTTTACATTTTTAAGCGTGGCCCAGTGCAAACTCATATTGATGATTATACGAAGAATGATATAGGGCGACATTTCTCTAATTCTCATTTCATAAAAAAACTAGCAAACAATGAAACAATTCATTCAAGGTAAAAACCTATCTGCGATTGACAAAATCTTAATCTAAATTGACAAACTTGGCATCTTTTTCAATCGAAAATGAAATTGCTAAAAACATCGATTTTGATAAAACCTAACCAAAGAATTTTATTAGGTTATCAATTTCGCCCATAGGAAGACTAGAAAAGTGAAATTTCATTAGTTTTTTTTAAATAAATAGTTTGTTTTTATAAACGGTTATTTCATTATACTCATTGCCTTTTTTCGTATGGAATTGTATTGCCCTTAGGGGCAGTGGCGTAGCGTGGGGGGGGGGGGGAATTTTCCCAGGCGGCACTTTTAAGGGGGGCGGAAAATTTTCGCATTAAATAATAACATTATCTTGGAAAAATTTAAACCATTTCAAATCATTATTTGAAAATTTTCTACGATACTTTCGCTTACGAATCCAACTCTTTTTTTATTATTTATTAAAAATATGAATAATTATATTTTTTTTACTCTGCAAATTTCGCAATTCGTAGGAAAACCATACGCATCTTATGAGAGTGATACTAATTAAAGCTAATAACTTGCAAACATATTCACTCTTAATTAAAACCTGAATTGTGTTCAGATTGCATTAATGAATGAATTTCAGGTGTATATTCATCTGCTGATTTCATTTCGAAAGATACCACTATTTTATTAGAAGTGCAGATATAAAATTCTACTTGCAGACTATGCACCTGCTGCCAGAATCAAATAGAAACCATTTTCATATTCTGGGTGTAGTTTTAATTTGCCAAATACAGATTTAATTTAACCCGTCTAATCGCAGGAGACGCAAATTGTCCCACACATTTAATTTTAAAATAAAATTTGAAATTGTGTCCCACACATTAATTTTTAAAATAAATTTGTGGTTGCGATAAAAAGTTAAGATACGTTAGTGTTATTACATTTTTTTTAGAAAAGAAATCTGTATTTAAAATTTTTAGGTTTTTTATATTTTAGGTACTTTAATTCGAATATTCAGCCAACATTTTTATATTTAGAAACAATAATGTTCTAATAAGCACGACGGAAAAATTACTTTATCTAGATTTTAGAACAGTTTTGTTTTTTGCAAAAGAATAAAAAAGCAAAAAAAGGAACATTTAAAATGCATGGGAAGAACCGGAAATTTTGTGCGCAAACAGTGACAGGAAGTGCGCAAACAGTGACAAAAGCGACAGGCAAAAGTTTAAAGATATTTGGTTCTAATTATTCGAAGGGTTAAACCAGTTTTCAGAATGTAAAATTCCATTTGAGGATTCATCTGCTGTCACAATTCAAACTAAATCATTATCTAATTCGAAGTTCAGTTATAAAATTCTAGTTGCAGACTCTGTATGTGCTGCCAGAATCAAAGAAAAACCGTATTCATGTTCTGAGTGTACTTTTAATTTGCCGCATACAGACTTAATTCAAACCAATTTTGTGTTGAGAATGTAAATTTGTTGGATTCATCTGTTGACACATTTCGAAGGAAACATCCTCTTATTAAGTTATAATATTCTGTTTGCAGACTATGTCTGTGCTGCAAGAATCAAAGAAAAACCATTTTCATGTTCCGAATGTAGTTTTAATTCGCAAGGTAGATATTTAATTTTAACCAATACAGAATGTCAATTTCCAGCTGACACATTTCGAAAGATAACATTCTGTTATTCGATGTGTAGTTATAAAATTTCAGTTGCAGACTAATTATTTAATGCCAGAATCAAAGAAATGTTCGTGTTCTGAGTGTAATTCACCGCATACAACCGGGTTTTGTGTTCAGAATACAACGATACATTAAATAACGAGTTGCAGATGCATCGTGCATCAAGTGAAGCTTTACATTGGAGTTACATAATGCTGTAAAATTCTGAGAAATTGATTGTTGCGCGTGTTACTATTATTTGGGGACTCTAACGCAATACCAATCAATCAACTAAGAAGTAGAATTTATAAACATGATTTTCGTTCAAAGAATACTCGTCAAATGTGATTATTAAAAAAAAACCCCGCTCGTATATAAATAAGTCGTAATAAAAAAAACAGGATTTCCATATACAACCCACCCCCCCCCCCCCGCCGCTTGAGTACCTTATTAAGGGGGCGGCGAAATTTTCCTGCACCCCGATGTTCTGAGTTTAGTTTTAACTCACCGCATACAGATTTAATTAAAACTAGTTTTGTGTTCAGAATGTAAGTGCCGGCAGAATTAAAGAAAAAGCCATTTTCATGGTCTGAGTGTAGTTTTAATTCACCACATACAGATTTTAAAACCAGTTTTGTGTTTAGAATGTAAGTGCCGCTAGAATCAAAGAAAAACCATTTTTATGTTCCGAGTGTAGTTTTGATACACTGCACATTTAGTTTAATTTAAACAAGTTTTGTGTTCTCGATTTCTGAGAGCAGTTATATATAAATTTGTAGTAGAATTTATACAAAAAAACAGCATAAAAAATAGGATACTTACTCCCCCCCCCCCCCCACTCCCCCCTCCCCCCGGTCAGCGCTTGAAAATCTGCGGAAAAAGCACCTGTAGAAGTTAGGGAGGGGGGGGGGGGGGGGCAAAATTTTCCTCCGCCCCGGGCGGCCGAAACCCATGCTACGCCACTGCTTAGGGGGCGCCGCCGTGGAAATCTCGCCCAGGGCGCTGGTAGTGCTAAAACCGGCCCTGCCTGTACGTTTCTGACATGTAATAGCAGCAAAAATTGATGGCGCTGCGATCATAGGTTTTAAATCCGTGGCCGCATGCGGCCCGTGGCGGATATTTGTGCGGCCCGCACAAATGTCTGGCGTTTTCTTTTTAAATATATTTTTTTTCATGTGAGTACTATTAATTATAATATCCGTTTTTTTGCGGCCCGCACAAATATCTGCCGTTTTCTTTTAAATCATATTTTTTTCATGTATGAATACAATTTTACTATCCATTTTTTTGCGGCCCAAATATCAGCCGTTTTCTTTTTAATCATATATATTTTTTTAATAATGCAATAAAAAAAATTATACTATCCGTTTTCTTGCGGCCCGCACAAAAATCTGCCGTTTTCTTTTTAACTTTATTTTTTTCATGTACGAGTACAATTATACTATCCGTTTTTGCGGCCCACACAAATATCTGCTGTTTTATATTAAATATATATATTTTTCATGTACAATTAATTATATTATCTGTTTTTTTTTGCGGCCCGTACAAAAACCCCACAAAACACCCCCACACACCGTTTTCTTTTTAAATATATTTTTTTCATGTATATTTAATTATATTACCCGTTTTTTACAATTAATTATTTTGTCGTTTGAGACTTTCAGGGGGGCAGTAGAAGACCCAGAGAAAATTAGAGGGCATAGAGATGGCCCAGTGAGGGTAGGGTGTGGGTAAAAAAAATATCTAAAAAGACCAAAAAATACGCTAATCATGTACTAATAAAGCAAAATAAACTTTAATATTGGTAATTTTTTGTTATTGTACCTATGTATTAACCTATGATATATAATATGGACAGATATACAAATTTTAGGTATTTGAGTGGGAGGAAAGCAAAGGGGTAGGGGTAATTGCGGGGTTTCCGGGAAGAACAGAGCGATTAATTGGAAAAATATTTAGAATGGGACTAAAAGATAAATTAATTTGGTTATTCAAAATACTAGAATTATCATTTAGGGATTTTCTAATAAGTTATCTAATTTTTTGCTTTTATTGTTGCAGTGAAGAATTTTAAACCCTGTGTCCTTATTAAAAGTGTGATCTGTGGAAATTAGATGATTAGCTAACTCTGAAAAATGATTATTATTTAAGCACCTTAAAAAATGTTCTGTGATTCTAACATTTATATGTCTAGTTGTCTTACCTAAGTAGAACGATGGACAATCATTACAACATAGTTGGTAAACGCCTGAGTGGCTAAATTTATGATCTCTATCGTTAATTTTTTTAGTAATTTACCTAAATTGTTATCAGTATAGAACGCGGGTTTATTGTAGGCAGGCAATTTTTTTTTGAACTTAGTGAGGAAAATTTGGATACGTATAAGATCCTGCGCCGTTGAACGGGATTTATTATTTTATTATTATTTTCAGGTGTACCAAATAAAAATGTATTAGTTGAAATGAGTTTAAGTTTCTTATTTAGGATTTTATCAATTAAATCTGTGGAATAACCATTATTTAGAGCAATTTGTTTAATTTTTGAAAGTTTAAGAGGTAATAGCACCGGTGAGAAATCTCGACGGTAGGTATTTTAAAAAATTCTCGCTATCGCACCGCGCTCAAAAAAGAACTAGCTATCGATGTGTTGGTGAGACCACGTGAGTGTTTGGCTTGTACACCCTCTCGCCCCCTCTGCGTCTCATGCCTACCGTCTTTCGCCTCATACCGCCATATCCAATATTCTGTTTAGATAAAGCATGTTTCGACTTATTTCGTCGCTAATGAAGTTTTTGAATCGGCCTTGCGGTGTGACAGAAAAAGGGCCCATTATTTTTAAACGCACGAGGTCTGCTATTGTCGGTTATTTATAAATATCGTCGATAGGTATTGTAAAAATGTCTTCTGTTCACGCTTATTACCGACAAATTACGAATTATTTTACTAGAACTCTATGTAGGTTAGTAGTTTTAAAGTTTTCACTGTATTTGCGTTTATAAATATGCAGTCAAACCAACTACATCGAATTATTATATACATACATATGATTATTCTCTATGATACATTAGTTATTATTGAAAATTAGTATTAACCTCTCAGGCCTCGGGCCTGTTTTTCGAAAAGTCAAAATATTTCCGCTTTCCAATAAATTCCAAATAACTTTAATATTTGTGAACGCATCCGAAAACTAAAAACTGTTTTTGAAAGATGATGAAATACGCTTTCAAATTTTATAATTCGAAATAAACATATAATTTTGTTTTTATTTTATTAATAACTAGCAGACCCGGCCACACGTTGCTGTGGCTAACGAAACACAACGCCATTTACCCAACCTTTATAAAATCCACACCATCCGCTCGCCAGCTGCCCGCTGCGCGCTGCCCTTTGCCTAAATTGAATATTTGAATTTCTTGGCTTTTCTCTACTATAATAAGCATTTATTATACACATAAACCTTCCTCTTAAATCACTCTATCTATTGGTGAAAACCGCATGAAAATCTGTTGCGTAGTTTAAAAGATTTATGCGCACATACATTTTGAGCGACTTCATTTTATACTATGTAATGATGATACCACAAAACTTAAATTTCTACTCATATAATTTGGCACTTACCTATCTTATTAAAAAAAAAAACTCAAAAATGCATATGCAACAAAAATGTATTTTTGACCGATTATCTCTATCTCTACATATTATAAAGTCCCCCGCGCCGTCTGTCTGTCTATTCGCGATAAACTCGAAAACTACTGAACGGATTTTCCTGCGGTTTTCACCAATATACAGAGTATTTCGTGAGGAAGGTTTAAGTATGCAATTTGTCAATGATTTGTGTAAATTGGTTGAAACATAACGATAATTGTTAGAAGTGTCGGAAATAAGTCCAGCCGCCTGGTAGCTTTCATCGAAAACGCTGCACAATCCTTTTGGGATATAACAAAACAATTAATGGTGGGATATTCCTCTTTTATAGATCTACAAAAAAGTCCGCGAAGGCATACATCTATCTTTTACGGATAGCTTACTATACACATTATATCTAAAATGCAATTGATAAGAATAATAAGATAAGAAGATAGAATGCGTATAGTAAAAGATAGATATATGCCATCGCGGACTTTTTTGTAGATCTATAAAAGAGGAATATCCCACCAAGCGTTGTTTTGTTATATCCCAAAAGGATTAGGCAGCGTTTTCGATGAAAGCTACCAGGCGGCTGGAATTTTTCCGACACTTCTAACAATTATCGTTATGTTTCAACCAATTTACACAAATCCTTGACAAATTACATACGTAAACCTTCCTCACGAAACACTCTATCTATTGGTGAAAACCGCATGAAAATCCGTTCAGTAGTTTTCGAGTTTATCGCGAACAGACAGACAGACAGACAGACAGACAGAAAGACGGCGCGGGGGACTTTACTTTATAATATGTAGAGATAAAAAAGGTTTAAAAATAGCCCACCTTAAGTTTTTTTCTAATTAAAATTACGATAACGAAAAAGATAAAAGCACTTACATATTTTATTAGACAATTAAATCTAAATGGATTTATTGTGTTGTGTGTATCATACGTGTGAGTTGACATGTTTGTAAATAATAATGTTTAAAATGTTAGATATATCGCTTGCTGAGGTTTGATTTGTACTCCTGTATTTTTGAGTTTCTTTAAGCAGTAAATACAAAAAAGGATGTGTTAGTTCGTTCAAAATTCTATAAAAAATGTTGGTCTTTTACCTATAGATAGATTTACCTACACATTTTTTTTAAATATTTATTACAGTCAGTTTGAAATAAAGGAAACAAATATATAATTTTTTTAAACTTCAAAACTTTTTATTTTTATTTTCAACTTTATAAAACCTTAAATTGTAATATTTAATTACATGAAGACAATATTAGCGAAACTTCAACCCAAGGCTTCAGGCCCAACTTCATAGTACAAAAAAAAGTGCAAAAATCACTTACTTCGCAATTTTTGCAATAAAATAAAAGCACTTAGAAAAAAAACCAACAACGCTAAAGGCTTTGTACCAGTTCACATAAGGAAAAAGGTTGAAGCAAACGTTTTACGTATGAGAAAAGCTATAGTTTGAGCAGTAAATTACAGAAAAGAGCAAGAAAACACGGCACAAAGTGATAAAGTAAAAAATCTGAAAATGGACAAAAAAATGCCGCAAACCATGTTTTTGGTGATCATACAAAATGTTCGTCATACTATTGCAAGTCGGAGAAGTATACTAATGATCCAAATTTAGTAAGCGATCTTCAAGATTGTGGAACAGGACTGATATTCAACAATTATTGTCGTCTCTAATAGCAAATGCAGAAAGTCTTATTATTAACGTGACAAATAACACTGTGGAGCAATTCAACAACGTTATAGCCAAATTTATAGGCGGAAAAAGAGCAAATTTTACAAAAATGGGATAACTTCAGCAGTTGAGCTTCTTGAGCAGTAACTTCGTGGAATAGTGAAATGACAACCCATTCACGAATACAAAAAAAATCCAAGGCCACAGTCCTGGCAACTACACGAAGCATTTTATTGAAAGAAAACGACGTTCGAAGGAGACAATACAGAGGTGTCGAAAAATAAAACTAAGGTATTACGAAAACACGACAGAAAAGAGAAAAAAAGTTACAGGGCCTGATGAAAATTATGGTCAATTGGAATTAGATCCAGATATGCCAGCTGAATTATTTGAAACGATAAAGAGGAATTTTTCAAAGAATTATCTCCATCGAATAAGGATGAACTCGAAAGGAATACGGTGGGCCAAAGCAATAATAATTTGTGGACAATTGAAAGGCGTAAGCGGCTTACAGCTTCTAACTTTGGACAAAAATATGTAAGCTACGGCCAAAAACTTCAGTTGCGAGAGTATTAAACTCGCTACTGTACTCGCCATTTAAAGGAAATATGGCCACAAATTATGGGAAAGAAAATGAAAACCAAGCAATTGAGCAATTTACAAAAGAAACAAAATTAGAGGTATTCGCCTGTGGACTATTTATCGATGAAAACAAAAACTTTTTAGCGGCAAGTCCGGATGGCCTTTTTGGCAAGGATTCTATAATTGAAGTGAAATGCCCATATAGTATAGTAAATATGTCACCAGAAGAAGGATTTGAACAAAAAAAATTGATAACTGTAAAATTGAAGACAATGCTTCAACATTAAAACGGAATCACAATTACTTCTACCAAGTACAAGGCCAGTTACACATTACTCGTCGTAAATACTGTTATTTTGTCGTGTGGAGTCCTAAAGGTTTGCCGTATGAAAAAATTGAAAGGGACGATTCAATCTGGCAAAAAATTGAACCACTGTTAGAAAAACTTCTACCACCAATGCCTTTTACCAGAAACAATTGACGGTCGCATATCAAGAAATTTACCGGCGAGAGAAAGATCTAAATCATAAATTGTTTAAAATTCATTGTATAGTGGTAAAAAATTTTGTACAATAAAGTGTTTACAAACAAAAAATTTCAATTAATCACTGAAGGCAATGTAAGCGACTCTCAACTAAAAATTTGAAACAGATTTTTTTTAAAAACATAAACCTCACATTGGAGGCACCGAGGAAAAATAATCGCTCAGGGACTTTGTTGGAGAAGTTGTTGGACATCATTGGAGAAGCTGTGTGGAGGGTATTTTTAGGATAAGGAAGGAAAGGAAGTTTTGGGTAGGGAAAAGGTAGGTAAAAGTATGAAATGATGGTGGAGAGTCCAGCTGTAGAGATCAAAAGATCTTCCTCTTCCAGTTTCTCCCAATCCGGCCCGCCACGCAGTAAGTGGACAAAATTATCCGCCACCAAAACCCATGCAGACCTCATCCGTGAACCCGGGAACCCAGGCTCTGTCACCAAACATAGAGGACCACTTGCGGTGACCAAGTGGCGGGGGTGTTGGTTATCCAATAAATGGTTCCCGGGGCGATGGTACCTAAAACGCCTCCCAAATTGAAAATTTATTATAGTACTTGACATAAAAAAATTTAATTTTGCACAATTTTAGTATGAAAGCTCGGTCAGTATTGGTATACCGCGATGAGTCACTAAACAGAAAAAAAACGAATAAAAAATATCGATTACTCGGGCAAGGACAACACTAGTCTACCGATAAAATTCTTTACATCACTACTTCGCATTATATGTATGTATTTGTCAAAACCCACGTTCCCCGGCCCCCCTCAGGAGAAATGAGCGAAAGGGACACCTGCACGTCGGGCCGAAAATACCTAAATAAAATCTTCGAAATCGATGTTTTGTATTCCCCATTTTTCTTCTCCAAAACTGGACGGATTTAAAAATTTTTTTTACTAACTGTATTAAAAGAAAATATTCTATGTCGGTACGTTTTGCTTTTTTTCAAAATACATTGTTTAGTTTGTATACTGAACGTTTTTTGACGGCGTTTAAATTAGGCAATTTTATTCATTTTTGGAAGGTCGTAACTTCTATGAGAAGTAAATTATCAAAAAAAACAAAACGTACCGACACGCTAGTGGTCAATATCTATATTATGTAAAAAAAAATTTTGCTCTGGGGTCAAAATCCAGAGAGATAAACGGGGAATACGTTTGTATAGAAAAGCGCAGCTAGTATTTCCTCTTAATCGCGAAATTAACAGATGATAGTGGGATTTCTATTAGCCGGTGCACCATTGAATGTATGTTAGTTTAAAAAGCGCAATACTCCAAGTGTGACTAATGTTTGACTTTAACCAAACCGTATTCAGAAATTAGTGGAACTTTATCCTATTCTACAATATCTTAACACATGTAGAATATAATATCACCACTACACAAGGTTAACGAATTAAAAGATAAGGAGATAACGCATGTCTTTTACAATATTACAATAATAGATGAATAATGCATTTAACTTAAAATTTAATAGATGTGTATACCTAGTATTAAAATAATCTTTTTTTTTTACCGGTTTTCCATTATAAATATAATACGTAATGAATCATTACTACCTAATGATAAATCTCTCCTTCTCTCAAATTTCATCATAAATGATAATAAGATACATCATCATTCATCATAACATGTTAGTTAGGATTGTTTCACAGAATTTGAATAAGTCATTAAATTTCAAAGTTAATTATCAAGTTCTGTGAAAGTCCTATTTAAGATCTTTTACAATACAAAGTACCTAATGTGAAAAACAATATAAAAAATAGTAAATAAATTCTATGACACAACCCGTGCAACGTTTTTCATTTATGCAATATTAAACCACTCCTTATACGAAAATGGCTTAGGGATTGTGTGGCCAATAATAATAGATACTAATTAGAATAATGCACAGGTTAATAAAAAAAGGTTAATAAAACCTTTTTCGATTATCGGTGCATTGGTGCGTGATTTGAAAATGTATTCTTCCGTAAAATAATTCAAGTTCAATAAACTTTTGATTTTTAAAATTAGTAGGCAGCAAAATGATTATTTAATAGTTCTTCATTTGGAATGTGTATTTATTTTGTTTAAATGTTTGACAGATACGACAGATGCAATGTACTTTTTCAATATCATTCGAAAGGAAACTTTCTTTCCTTGAAAGGCAATGATCCCAAAGCAATTTTTTTATAAATACCTACTTTCAGCTTCACAAATACTACATATAACTGATTATTATTAAAAATATATATACTGCGATATATTGACACACTGTTTAAAGCTCAGAAAATCATAATTTTTTTTTATTTAAAATACCAATATTAGCACCTAACACCCACATCAACCGTATTAAAAAAATCCCAGTGCTGAAATTAAAAAAATTATATTCAAAACATACCAACCTTCCTGTACAATAACATAAATACATTTAACACTTTACAAAATAGTCGCAAAACTAGAACAAGACACGCACACTAAATACAAATACATAGGTACCTAAAACAAACATCCTTTGGACAAATATACCTACTACAGATACCTGGCTATAAAGCTATACAATTCCCTTCCAACACAATTTAAAACATCTGGACTTAAAGAATATAAAAATCTATAAATTTATATGGAACTGGCTGCAATCCTCATACGTTAAATTTTGTTATCTTAGGTACTGAGTATACTTGGTCTAAGTAGGTACTAGATAGATAAATTTATTTTGTAGAAATCGATTTCATATTTTAATTTTTCTTATAAACTATAACTAAGTCTTGAGCCCACCTTTTTATATACTATATCTAAGTCCGACCAGACGTCTTAACTATTTAGTGTAATAAATACACAAAGCAGTGTAATTCCTTTTCTTTGTGAAGTGCACCCAGTGTTCAGTAGACAGGTAGACACGGTCTGCAGATGCTAAACAGACGTGATAACCTGTTTCTACACACCTGTTAATTTGTCGAGATGAAAATCTACGTTGCTTCACTCCTTTGTAGTTTGGGTAAACTGGACAACTGGGCAAAGCAGCGAATTATCTACGCCAGAGGCTCTCAATCTTTACGAGCTCATTGCACTCTTTTAGGGTATATTTTATATTTCATATCTGACAATATCTCGGCCACCAAAATACGGGCATGTGCCTAACATGGTGGTCGAAAAATCCAAAAATTATGTAACTATCAAGGCAATGAATAAAGAAAAAATACCAATATTAGCTACATGGTACATTTTGGAACAATAACTCCAAGGAATTATCAATCTATTGAAGTAACTCGTGCAATTATCACATCTCATATGGTATCTCGGTGACTTAAATATCGATTCTTACGGAAACTTGTGCATTGGTCAACCCAGTGATTCCTCGGTGCCATAATATCGAATCTCACAAGAACGTGCTGTGCAAAATTATGGTATGTCAGATTCCTTCCCACTGTCCACTGTTCACAAAGCTATTCCCGTAGTTGTGTCACGTGGAAAAACCATGTTTTTATTACAGTCCATTGATTCACAGTCAATTTATTTTACTACAGTCACTTTCCAAAAGTATATTTTGTCACAAAATCTTTTGGAGTTATATTAATTAAACGGAAATCACCAAATTTAGAACTAAACAAAAAAGCAACAATGAACTTTGTACAGTATTTATAATAAAGTAAATGTATAAAATATGCCCAAAATCATATTGAAATCACCCCCCAAATAATTTTTTATTCTTTATCGCCCCAAAAGAGATTTAACCGTCTATAAGGCTGGCCGCATACATCAGGTTTTTCTCATGGCGGCATACATCAGGTTGCATATATCAGTCTGATCAGATAATCGGATCGGACAATCGGATGGGCTTTGCGCCATACATTTCTTATGAAAGCCTGCACACACCCGATTCGAAAACCGGATCGGTAATAAAAACAGGCCACGCCCTTTAAAGGTGTAGAGTAAGTTCGGGTAATATGGCCTAGTCGGCCAATATGGCCACTATTATTTTCTCCGACACCAACCAACACTAGTGGTTTATGTATTCGCCATATTGTCAGGCCCCTTCCCTTGACCCCCTTATTAGATTCTTACATTGCGGTGAGTGCGCGTTTGTCCGGCGAGTGCGACGATCGAAAAATATCTGATTTGATGTTATTTTGTTGGTAAGTTTCACTCATTACTGACCCTCAAATAATCATTGTTTTTATATTGCTTATACACAGTTTTGTAGGTAAACTTTTAATTAATAGTGTGGTGACCTTTTTTAAGTACTTAACTTACTAGTTTTTGGGTTAGAATTTTATTTGTCATAAACGTCTTTGCGGATATTATGGCCACTAGGTAGGTGGCCAATATGGTCTACCGGGCCATATTGGCCTCACAAAACGTAAATCTTTATAATGTGTTAAAATTTTTTTCCTAAAGGCAATGGCTTTACGAAAACCAATTTTACAAAGAAAACGCCAAACTTTGTGCAAGGTGTTAATGAAAAAGACAATTGAAGATGTATGAAATAAGAAAATGGGTCATACTAAAAATAAATACAAGTCTTACTAGAAATCTGGAATTGATAGACCTCGCGAGACAAAATCATGCCCACTTATTATCAATTCCTCCACATTCCAGCCACAAAATACAACCACTAAATAAGTCATTCATGGAACCACTGAAAAAATATGTTTCTGATGAGATAAGATCATGGGTAAGGAACAATTCATGCCCACTAACCCAATATGAAATTATGGAAGTTTTTCGACACGCATATCCACGTTCTCAAAGCGGTGAGATACCTGTCGGTGGTTTTCGTGCAACAGGGTTATATCCTGTTAACAGAAATGTTTTTAAAGATCACGATTTTATTGATATGGACAATGAGCCAGAATGTAGAATCACTAATCAAGAAAATATTACACCAAAACCAACAACTTTAGGTTCTACTCCTGCAATAGAAAATGAATCTGTTGACATGACGTCCACCATAAATGAACCTGATATGAGTCATGAGTTGACGCTGATGAGTTGATACTGCTTCAAGAGACGAGAACAGCACACCACCTGTCCGTTTTGAACAAGTTGTAGTTCCCATTACGAGGTCGCCACAGCCTTCGACTTCAAGAGATCAGAATTTTGATAATGCCGTTCCAATTGTCTCCAATACCAGAAAGAGCACTTAGAAAAACTACTAACCGAGGTAGAAAGGCTGCTACGTCGACATTGCTTACTTCATCCCCGTACAAAATGAATTGCAAGACTCTTTAAAAAAGAAAAAAATTAAATCGAAAAGACTATGGGTAAAGGCAAAGGTCAAAGGTAAAAAGCCAAAGTCAAAATTTAAGGGGGTACAAATGTCTAGCTCGGAGGAAGAAAATGAACCATTGTACGATGACAGTTCTGACGAAAGTCCTTCATTGTTTTATTTTTTTTAAATTTTATTTGATATGGTGGGCAATATGGCACACTTCATTTGTGGCCAATAAGGCCCTAGGCCATATTGCCCTACCACATTTTTATTTTAAGATTATTCAAGATTATGTAAAAAGTTTGTTATGGTCATGTTTCGAAATCAAATAACCTTAAACTTATAATTATTTTGTACCATTAATCAAAGGACTGATTTAACCAATAAAAGCTGTTTGATCTCAAAAATTTCGTATTTTATTACCAAAAAGGCTTATGGTGTGCCATATTACCCGAACTTACTCTAAGAAAGTTTTAACTTTAAAATTTTTTTTTTAGAAAAACCACGCTTTGTATTCAAATCTAAAAAATAACCACCAAAAAGTAAAATTTATTTACACCTTTAAATGACAACAAAGTTTTGAATCGCAATTTGAAACAAAATTTGAAATTTGGGAATTTTTTATGAATTATTTTTACGTGGAACGTCAAAAAAGTGAGTTGACAATAACGTTTATTATACATTTGTCTAATAAAATATGTAAATGTTTTTATGTTTTTTACCTACCAATAATTATAATTAGAAAAAACGTAAAGTGAGCCATTTTAAAATTTTGATATGCACAAATTTTTTATATTTCAAAAATTATATGTTTATTTTGAATTATAAAATTTGAAAGCGTATTTTATCACCTTTCAAAAACTGTTTTCAGTTTTCAGAAACGTTCAGAAATATTACATTTATTTGCGTTTTATTGTAAAGCGGAAATATTTTGACCATCTGAAAAATACGCCAAATTTCTGAAGGGATAGCAAACTTGTGGGCGTTATAACCCATGTTGGGAATCACTGATGTACGCATTTGAATAATTTGTGTTACTAGAACGACCCTCCTACCAGAGATGAAATTCTCACACAAGTATTGCCTAACATACGATTTAATTGAAGATAAGTCATAAATCGTCAAAATGGTTCGATTCGTGTCACAGCGTAAACATGTATAACTTCATTGGTAAGGACTTTTCCACGCATTCTTGGATATGAATCAATTCGGAAGTTCCGTTGTTTTATTGATTGTAATGTTAGAATGACATTACAAATTTTATTTTATGGAGAATATTTAATTTATTTATTTTACTTGGTTTTGGAAACAATAGGTATTCAGTAAAAAAACATTATTATTTATGTATTAAAATGCTTACTCGTTAATACGGAATATTTTTTATTCAAACTGTTGTATGTAGCTTTATTATCACGAAAAATGAGTATTTAAGTCGGGGGAGACCAAAAAACATGCAAAAAATATGCATTTAACATTTTAATTTTGTTTAAATTAATTCACTTACGCGATTACAAATTCTTCGCCATATTCTATTTATATCGACAACTTATATGTTCATAGACAATCAATCCTTCACATTTTCCAAGGTACCAATAGCTAGAATATTAAAAAAGATTGCCATAGCGGAAAAATTGATTCTCAAATATTTTAGGAAGGTACACCAACTAGTATTGTGGAGTTTTAATGCCTTGACGCGAGTAGGCGTTATAAAGGGGCACTTTCTTTTGTATCACAAACCATGTTACACAAACCTAGCGTAGCCGCTAAACTACTTGAAAACTGGGATGTTTTTCTTGCCTTGACGCGAGTAGGCGTTATAAAGGGGCACTTTCTTTTGTATCACAAATCATGTTACACAAACCTAGCGTAGCCGCTAAACTACTTGAAAACTGGGATGTTTTTCTTGCCTTGACGCGAGCAGGCGGTATAAAGGGGGCACTTTCTTTTGTATCATAAACCATATCACACAAACTTATACCAACATAACAAAATGACATTTGAAAGTAATGTTTGAAAATGGACGGTCTCGTTTCACAGAATGAAAGCTAATTTTAATTTTACGTAATCGAAATTTAGAATGAAATATTTCCACTTCCCCCAATGCAAATAGTTGTCTTTTAATGTAAGGTGAATCAAAAGATGTTTTCAAAAAAAAGTGCCTATTAACCATTGCCAGCGATCTCAAAAATTTACCGTATTTTAGCTCAACCAGTGAGTAGGTAGGTACTGTACGTCATTAATTCCTGGCTAGGAAAATATAACTAGTTGAATCAAGAATTTACAAGAATTTATTTTATGATGTTGGTACTTTCGGCAAATGTCACATTTGATTGTCTATTATCTATTTGTTAAAAAAGGAATATTCCGTATTATCTGTGCATCAAACTTCGACAACACGAACGTTCCGTATTATCCGTGAGGTGGACTAACTGCATAATTACCAAAAATTAATTGGGTTGCATAAATCAGTGAAGTTTTCGATAACATACAAAAAAACATAAATGATTAGAATGACAGGAAAACAGATAGTATATACGTATAAGTTGCAGGCCAATCAAAAAATCAGGCAGATCATGATGCGCTTCGCCACGAAGGACTCTTTTATGATTAGGAGTAAACAAATTTGTAAAAATTGAATTAAAACATTGATAAAAACACATATAATATATTATTGTAAATTATTACGAGCCACAAAGTTAATGCTTTTTACAAATATGTAAAAACATTAAGTTCCTAGAAAACTTATTTAACCTGTAAAGAAACGAATGTTCACATATTGATAGTTATAAAAAATATTGATTATTAAAATAATAAATAATGTTTTAATAAATTAAGAAATTTATTGAAAACTGATAGATTCAAATACTTGTTAGCTAATCTGAAGTAAGGTAAATACTCAAGATATAAATCCACTTATCAACGGAAATAACTATTGATAATTGGATTGCGTGCTGTGTTTTGATGAATTTGCTTTTAATGTTACGTGATTAACAGTTTCCAGAACGGTAGGTACCCACCTGATATATTGTTGAACCATCGTCTCGTAACGCTGTAGCCCTTATCGGTTTCCGTTAGACTTTCCATGATTGCGGGGAAATCGCCAAAACACCAAAACACCAAAAAAATTACACGCCAAACGTGAATAAATCAAAAGCGAAACCATTAATATTCAAAACGGGAAAACATGGAGAGTTAATTTTCTTCGACGAACTGAACGAACGAACTTATAGCCTTTTTCCAAGAACACGTTACGTTTTGTGACCCAATTTCCCACCAAAAACGATAGCCCGCCCAAAGTTAGGCTCCATTACTTTTCGATCAAGAGCTCTTAAAAAAGTAACTGCTCAAACCGTGTTCGATTTTAGAATAACAGCTCAAATAATGGAGTTCGTTTTTTACAAACACTGCTCACATAAAATAGAGATCGTTATTTTCCGCGACACTGCTCAAATAAAATAGTATTTTTTCAAACACTGATCATAACAGAATTCGTTGTTTCAAACACCACTCAAATCGAAGAGATCGTTATTTTCAAACACTGCTCCTTACTCGTATAATCAAGTTCGAGTTCGATTTTCAAATAAACACGGCTCGTTTGTTTATGAAATACCGCGCGTTCTACGTTCCTTTTTCAAATGATCGCGTCAAAGTGCGCGAGCGGAATGATGGACCGCCAAAGCCGGTGGGTGCTCGGCGCAGCGTTTAACCTTTTGTTGGTCGAGTGCGTCTATTAGCGCGTGTGTTCGTCTAATTTTACACGCGTCTTCTTCCGGAGTCGGGTTTGAAGTGCAGCGATGCACCGGCCCATTGACTATACACTATACTCTACTGGCTTTGGGGGCGGACTGTTTGACACTATTCGCGATGTAATGTACGCCTTCTGATTGGAAATTACACTATGGATGATTAGCACGCTAAGCGTTGTTATCTTTACGATAGTGTAGATGGAATGCCAATGAAAACATAAATATTATCTTAGATTTGTTTACGATCGTACCAATCGTACTTCAGTTCAAGTGCTTTTCAAAACAGAGATGGTGGAACCGTTTTCTTTCGGTTCTTATGTTTGTTATACAACGTGTCCCAAAATTCAACGATAAGCGGGCACCAGTGGGTGGGCCTGCTCATGACTCCTCGAGAAAATTAAAAAAAAATATTTCTCGATTTTTTTTAATGCACAAAAAAAAATTGAAATCCTTTGGAAATTGACACCTCGATATTTTTAACTACCATGATTACAATTTTTCAAATATTTCTGATTTTTTTTGTACCGGCAACATAAGTAGCACGGCTATCCACCACAAGCCTTAAAAATACATGAATGCCTGTAGTTTTTACACAAAAATCAATCACTAAAAATTATGAAAGATTTATATTTTCAGTCCACTTTCACTCATCGTGGTGTAAAAAAAAGTAGGGACACCACTATGGCAAGTTTTTAAAAAAGTTTACGCATCTAATCAAGATTCCAAAATGGTATAATACTCTAGGAAAACTAGCCACAAAAATATATATAAAAAAATCAGAAATATTTGAAAAATTGTGGTCATGGTAGTTAAAAATATCTTAAGAGGTGTCAATTTTCAAAGGATTTAATTTTTTTTGTACATTCAAAAAAATTGAGTATGATTTTTTTTTTTTCTTGAGGAGTCATGAGCAGGCCCACCCACTGGTGCCCGCGTATCGTTGAATTTTGGGACACGTTGTATGATTGGATTATTATTTCTGATAATCAAACAATTAACTCCCAAGGGCCGATATTTCATATTTTTTTAGCGATGGTATCAGTCGGCTTTTCTTTTCTATAGAGGAACTTGACGGACATAAATATAAGGCGAAGCTATCAGTAAAATCGCTGTTTTCGATTAATCTTTACCGCGAATCGGTTAACATTATGAATATAAAAAGATATGCTTTGGGTAAAATGAAGCTTTTCCTACAGTTTAACTTTTAATTAGTAAAATTAAAATAACACTGTTAATTAAAATATAAAATATTTAAAATAATTAAAATATTTTATATTTAATTTAAATATTAATGAGCGTAAGTTACTAAATAATTTGTATTTTTATTTAGAAAATTATGAACACATTTAAGAAACAACTTAAATAGTACTATTTTATGGCTAAGATTATTTATGACAGTTTCCATTGATAAACTTTTTTCTTTCTTATAAAATTATTCACAAAATAAATAAAAACACTTTTAAAGCGCTTGTATCCGCCATATTTAGACTCCATTCGCCAAGCGATTTTTACGCTTATTACTTATTAACTTATTTTATTACCTATATTCGTGGTGTTATAAGATACACGAATCAAATATATTTTTGGCGTGTACGAGTATATTCCTCTTAAAGAGCAACTGACATTTCGGGGGTATGTGCATTAAGCATTATGTAATTTATTACTTTGATTTTTTTTATACCGAAAAAACATAAAGCTTAAAAGATAAAGCCAAAAATACCCTCCACAGAGATTACGGTTCAAAAAAAATTCAAAAAGATTCAAAAATACCCTTCAAAGATGACATAGGCCCCGAGAAAAATAATTTCCCTCGGGGCCTCCCGTATGGAGTTAAGGCGCCGCAACCCGCATTTCTACCGATTTCTTACATATCTCCCTTAAACATTTGAAGTTTTTAAGCTCTTAAAAAAATATATTTTATTGTTGAAGATAATTTATAGACGCGTTCCACGCCGAAACGCAAATTATATAAAATTTCCCTCGATAAAAAAAATCGCAAGGTATGCTCCGAAAATTATTATAAACACGTTTTTTAAGTTGTTTTACAAGTTATAGTTGTGAAAAAATTCACAATGTTTCTTTAAATGATACTTAGATACGTTCCACGAGATTTTTGCTCTATTTTAAACGAGTCGTGTTTTATTTAACATTTTCGCAATTTTCGCATCGATTGTGTCGCTTTAAATTTAAATGTTAGCGCGCTACTCTAACTTTCGTAATTTCATATCTCTCCATCTTCTTCTTTGTGAGCCCGGTTGCGGCGCCTTAATGTAAAAAAAATATTAGAAAAATATATAGTTTTATTCGATGATGGGAAATATAAATCTTGGAGTAGGTGACCCTTGAACTACGGCATCATAAATCGAAATCGTGGTAATCCTCTGACTATTTAATTTGTCCGGAAAACGCTATCATTAATTAAAAACTGATATTTTATAGATAATGGCCAGTGGTTAGTGGCACGAAGGCCTCTGGCTCACGTCGTACTAACGACATACCCTTGTTATATTTGACTGAGCGTAGCGAATACCTGTTTTCACTCGACCGTTTTGCATTTCGTCTATATGTAAATATGATAGTACGTTCCGTTTCCAGATGGTGGTCTTGATGGATACTACGCTTTTATTTATTTTATTTTATTTATTGTTTCTTTACACTGCAGGGAAAAATGTTTATAATACAGTTTGTCACCTCACTAGGACAAGCCTGTGTCGAGGTTAACAATAATACAAATTAACAAAATAACACAAAATTATACAGATATTGAAAGAACAATATTGTTGTATTTCTTACAGATTGAGATTATGGGTACCTACTTAACTGATGGCGCTAGGTAGTACATAAAGGTAAACATCCAGCCTTACTAAAAAAAACACAGCACGCCAGATAACCCGTGTTATTGCAGCAACATGAATAAAACAAAAATACACTAAAACACGATAACTTTACTAATAAGATATAAGATTTGGTCTTAAAACGTATTGTAAATCTGGCAACAACGCATATTTAAGTACTAAATTGTTTGTTTTCCTTCATAACCGCTAGGTGGCGCAGCGGCGCGGCGCCTGCGCATTCGTGTTCGCGCTCGAAAAAGTCGTTGGAAGCGCGAAATGATTACTATGTGTGAGAAATGATTTTTGTGTGTCCAATATTACTTATGTGATGGTTAATTTCTATTAATATGAATAATTTACTATTATATTTACATCATTGATATATTTACCGTGTTTTTTGTGGTTTTTCATAAGTTTTAGTCAAGTTATAAAACAATAATCGTACTTTGAAAATTGAAGTGTCAAAAACTATTTTATATGATACATGAGAATTCAAATTTACATTTAAAGGTTTTATTTTATGATAATTTTATGACAGTGGTGTTTTTTTTTTAAATAATATTATCTAATACATGTGTGCGTAAATGCATCAAAGTAATTAACGTCTTTAGAGATGCAAGAAATCTGATATAAAAGACGGTATAATTTTTAGGTTAGTTTTTTAGCAATAAAAAAAACTTTGAAATTTTTTATTATTTTTTTATTGTATGCACGAGGAAAAAGTGAGGTGATAGTTTCCTTCCAAATTTATTACATAAAAGGACTGTGTTTTTGAAATTTTGTTTTTTTTTTAATTTCTCTACATCTTAGTCAAAAAAATTTTGGTAAGAAATTTTTTTCCATTTATTTCCGAGTTTGAATCTTAAAATATGTCAGTTTTTGAAAACTAAACTGTATTTCAAATATACAAATCTAAAAGGTAATTTTATCGAGTTTTCATAAATGGTATTTGTTTTTACGACACCTTCAAAAATAAGAAATATATAGAACATTCAAAATACTACGGAAAAATTACATATCGTTCGGACATTAATGGTTAAAACAGAAATAAACTACCCTCTCAGGCCGTGGAAACCATGTGTATTTCTTTCAATGAACAAATTTTTAATTAGTAATGTTTTCACATCCGCGGCCGTTTGTCAATTGAATAAAATTTTCACTGGGTTTTTTAGTAAGGCTGCATGACTTTTAGGGTGACCATAGTTTAGTTTATCCCACCAGAGTTCCCATTAGCGTAATCGGAATAATCAATATCATGCCACTTAATAATAATGCCATAAAGGCCGGTATTAAAGTTTGGCGTGTACTATATCTGCCTGAAGAAAGTTAAAAAAAGTTATTTAGATAATAACGTTTCTTTGCACAAATTGTATAATTCCTTATATGATGTTACACGCTTGTAAAATATATATGGTTTATAATAAAGTCGGTAAGTATTATTTTACCTATATTAAAATCATTATCTACATTCGTTTTCTCCGCCTTTTTAAAACGAGCTTTGCTCTTAAAAAGGTGTAAGAGGTATTAAATAATGTATTTTTGAAAGAAAAAACTTTATTGAATGTATAAAAACATTAAAATATAATATACATATTTATAAACCTAATTTTTTAATTTATTAAATAAATAAAAAAATTAGGTACTCGCAAATCTTTGATTTCAGAAGAAATTTTTCTTATGATTTAATAAGAGAAAATTAGAAATTATACTTTCGACGCGAGGTCTAAGAAGGAATTATTCACATAAATATAGTCTGTCAATTAAGAATAGAAAATATTAAAAATGGAACTACCAAATTTGTAGGCTGGCAACACTAATTTAAATGTCAAATATTATTTTAAAGCGCAATGACACTGAATTTATTGAACACTGTTAATCACATTTAAAAAAACATTTTTTTCTTCTTAAGAAAAAAAATAAATCGAAGCAGCACTGTTGTTAAGGTACCAACTAAATGTAATAAATTTGTTTAAATGGTGTTTTATAAAGTGATTTGCTTTAACTGAATTTAACATAAATTTTAATTTAACAGTAGGTAGAAAATAAGAATCATTAATGGTGAGTTTAGTTAAACTACTTTTAGATCTAAATTAGAGATATTTATAATCTAAAGCCTGGGCAACGTTAGGTACTTAAGCTAGGATTAAATAAATGTGAGCAATTTCTAAACTGTGCTTTATATTTTATTACAATATCGTTATTCTTCTTTATGTTGACGGCCGGCGTAGTCCAGCGGTAAGGCTCTTGACTAGCACTCCGAAGGGATCGAATCCCGGCGTGGCAAATAAATTTTATTTGATTAATTTGTGTTATTTCACAATTTATTCATTAAAAATAATATATAGTATATTTGCAGCACGTTCCAGAGTGGAAGATACTCTCAGTATCGCCCTGGTGTAAGACCACCATTCAGAATTGAAACGTTGCTTGAAATGGCTTTAGCCGTGATTGGTGACCAGATCTGAATAGCCAGGTACTTCCCCACCTTCCTATTCCCTATCTCCTTCCCCTCCCCACTACCTTCAGCCTCACAGCACATCCCAATTGGGGATGCTATAGTCCCACTGGCTCCAGACGGGAGCAGTTGGGACTCTTGTGCGGTATTCAAATAATAAAAAACAAACAAACAAAAAATTGCAAAGGTATAATATACCTATATGCAATTCTAATTTTGAGATCAGTGTGTATCTATATTGCAATGAAAAAATATTTTTTTCACTTTTATGCCTTTTTAATTTTTTACAATAAATGTAGGTTTCACAGCTTCACATTTTCACCTTGAGTGTATTTTTATTATTTATGTAGTATTGCCATTTGAACAACAGTGGCGCCCTCCTAGGTTTTCTATTCTTATGTGACAAACTGTATATTTCAAAATTTTACCTTTATTAAGAATCTCAGGAATCTTTCCGAAAATGGAATATCATAAATTAGACGGAAAGCTAAAATTTACATAAATATTATTTTGAGGAATTTACGAAACACGGGCCGTTATTAAAAAGACGAAAAGCTAAAAACCCAATTAAAATTTATGACTTAAAACTAAACACGCTATTTCTTTACAGGGGTTAGCGAATAGGGTGGAACGCTGGATACCTATCTATTATTCCATGCTTTATAAGTTGCCTCCAGAGATGTCTCACAACGCACTTGAGCCGCTCCCAGCTACCAAGGAAGTTAATAAATATTTGAACACACGAGCAGATGGGAAGGCTAAATTCACTATTATAGTCGGGAGGCGGGTATGAGTACCGCCGACCCGGGAACCAATTATCGTAAAACCAACACCCCTGCCTTAGGTCACCCCAAGTGGTTCGCTATGTTTGGTGACTTGAGGTTTGTCAATGACTTAAATGCGTTTGCCCACCTATTGCGTGGCTGGCCGGATCGGAAGACTGGTTGAGGGAGATCTAACCTAACCTCTCCAACCGGACTCCGCACCGCAGTGGGAGGGGTGGATTCATAACTATATATCACTCCTGGACTGCCGAATTCCTACCCACCTCTCATACTTTTTCCTTCCCAGAACTTCCTTTGCTTCCTTTCAAAAAAGCCCCTTCACACATCATCCCCAAAGATTACAGATATAGGCCCTGAGAGATTTTTTTCGTCAGAACCTCCTGCGTGGAGCTAATGTTATAAAAAAATGATTTCATACACTATTTTGCCTTTTTAAATTCTTGTAAGCTGGGAGCGGCTCACGTGCGTTGTGCGGCAACTATTGTCGGCAACTTACGTCTGGAGGCAACTATTCACTTTCGTACATATATTCAATTGCTCATTTTTCCATTGATGTCCCCGACTTCTTCATCCATTAATGCACTTTCGACTATATTCTCCTTACACAACTTTCTCAATCCATCCGCTCTACAAGTTCAAACTCCCTCTTATTACGCTTGCATTGCTTTTGCATTATTTTCTGATATCCTAATTCGCAATAGGGTCGTAAACAATTTCATTCGAACATACCTACCTCATTTTCAATGTTTTTGCATACTTTTCTTCCTGTAAGTTCCAAAATAAATACTTGTACCTATGTGCAGAAGTACGTAAAGTTTGAGTAGAAATCTTTTCCTTGGCACATAGCCATCCACTTAGTATTCGATAACAATAATTTTACCCCATTGTTTGATAACAGAGCGGCCTGTTAGTGTAGACACCTTGACAGACACACCTCACACCTGCCCATAGTAAACACATTATCTAGCAATGTAGGTTCACAGGAAGTGTTGTCTTCAATTTCTACAATACATACTCCAATACTCCAATGACTAAAATGCTCCGAGCACCGCACGAAGGTGCAGATTGCAACACTATGACTATGAAATATGACTCGGACAAGAATAAAATCTCTTTAATGATAATGTTCTCGTTAAATTCCGCCTAACCCAGAAATGGCAGCACTAAAAATATGTGCTCGGCGTTAATTATTGTTATTGCATTTGGGCGTCGCGTCGGAAAAAACCGCTCGCGTATTGGACTTTATTTAGTTCGCGTGACTTTTTCCATGGAAATCGGTCATAATCATATAACTGTTTTTTCCACATTACTTATTTTATTTACAGAAGGTTTCTTCGACTGGTCACAGCAGTTATTTTTTTTCTTTTTCTTTTACTAACACTATTATCTCCTTTTGATGTTACCTATTTCAGAAGAATTGTTCCACGGGCTGCTTCTTCTATTTATCTTTTGTATAATGTTAATTTAAGTACTTGCATACTGCTTACTAACCCCGTATGCATGGACATTGGAGGGTCTAGAGTCGTTCAAATAAATGCAGCTTCGTTAAAAAAAAGTGGAGTCTTGACGTGTGCGGTAAAGGAGGAAACCATACGTTTCCTTATAATGCCGTTGGGAAAGTGGTGGGGTTCCCTCCAATGTGGAAATCGGTCTTCAGGGTATTTCGTAGGGGAGAAACTGTAACCCATTAAATACATATTTTTACTATAGCTGATTTATGTTAGCTGTAATGTATTGGTTAGCGAGGTTAAGTCATAAAACTATTTAATTAATATAAAAACACCACTTATGTTTTTAAAATTTCAAAAAAGTATGTTCCTTATTTTCAGATTATTATTTTCAGATCGAATTATAAAAAAAATCTATTTAAAAACGGGTGATTTTAAATCAGGGTTAAACAAAAAGTTATCGCTTACGGAAATGTTATATTATTTTTGTTAGCGATAGCTAAAAAACAAACATTCTACACGGGTTGTCCAAGAATTAAAGACCGTTCTAATTACGTCTCCAAAAATCAGGAAAAGTAATATTTACAAAAAAAATCATATGTCATTTAGGTACATATCCCCACTATTTTTGACATAGTCCCCGTTGCGATCGATACACTTGGTGAGCCGTGGCACTAGTTTCTTGATTCCCGTAAAATGCTACGTCCTCTTCCTCTGTGTCCTAGTCGGTCTCCAAGCTTTTCCAACCAAATGTTGCTTGGCGCGCAAGATGGATCGGCCATGTAATAAGACAAGAAGGCCTCTTGCATGCCATAATGGAGGGTATGACCGAGGGGACAAACGCTAGGGGACGCCCACGCCGAGAGTACCTGGAGGACCTGCTGGTGGACGTGCGCTGCTCATCATATGCAGACTTCAAAAGAGCCGCACAAGACAGGGAAGAGTGGAAGAAACGAATAGATGACATTGCTGCAAACCAATCTCAGGATTGAAACCAGAGAGAGAGAGTTGCTTCGGGTGAAGTAAAAGATGCAAATCATGTCATTGATTGACTTTTTGATTCCAGGGTTAGGGAACGTACCCATACATACTACGTGACCAACTTTTTGCAATTTTTAACCCCCCCCCCCCCCGGTGACCAAAAACCTAAGCAACCCGCCGCTCATTTGTACCAAGCGTGGTATTTTGAAGACCCCCCCCCCTGAACAGGTCACTTAGTATGGGTACGTTCCCTTAGGTGGTGAACCCATGTTCCCAACCCAAAAAAACCTCTCCTTGGTTGGAAATAAAAAATATATTCATTTATTTATTTGAATATAGAACAAATAACAAAATTAACACTGAAGAAAATTTATTACACCGTCTGGCATAGCTCAATTCCCTACCCCAGATTCACTCATTGGCCAGATTTGGAGAAGGAACATGACAAAACACAAGCACTCTTTTACAAAATATGCTGTATTGAAATTACTGTTTGGCTTATCATAGTTCGTGGGCAGATGGCTCCATTAGGTCCAGTTTACAAATTAAGCTAGTGTGTGTATGAAACATATTATAACGTGGAAGCCTTTTATAACGGTTCTTATTGATTCCCTGACAGTTATTAAAGCCCAGCCAGGTCTTGGTTCCGTCATCGTAGATGTTTTTCAAGATTCTAGGTATGAATATTGAAAACATCCACATTACAAAAACACGTTATAATGTAAGATTTCCATTTTTTCTCTATTATTTTTGTGCGGCTTAAGTTGCTTTTCGGACCTTTGTGCACCGCCGAAATAATATGTTGATTGGTGGCCTACTAGCGCATAAGGGGGTCAATGGACAACTTGTAAACCCAATATTCGTGGTTTGTGATTCGTGCCTACTGGCCACTGGGACCAGAAATGTAGCATGTAATTAAGTAACATGAATAATAATTTTATGGATAACCTCTAAACACAATCCGAAAAAATTGTTATGCATTTATACAGCACGATTTTGAGTCGTAATTGAATCTACGTATATTACAATCATGTTTGGTAGGATTGGTCAAATATAATGTTTGTGGTGACTACCCACGCAGAGTTATGAATTTATAATTAAGAGTAAAAAAAGGAAATTAGAATGAGGAGAATGGAATAGTATGGACATGGGCGAGAGTTGGAACACCAGATGAAAACATAGGTTTCGTTTCGAAAACAAACAAAAACGCCCGATTGGCAGTAGCCGGGTGGACCAATGCGCCGGCGTCGAAGGTTTAATAGTTTTGTTAAAAAAAGTCTGTATTATTAAACAGTCTGTATTATTAAATGGCCAAGGAAAGCCAAAACGTTATAAAAAAACAGACTTAAGTTAAACTTCCTATTATTATTTTACTTGAGGATGAAGAAACATCAGAAGCTATTTTTAAATCTAAAAAGATAGAAAAACGAAACTGTGGAATGTACAAATATATATGATGCGGTGCATCATGTGCTTTTATGTGAATATACTTGAAGGATACCTTTAAATAAAAAAAAAAAGTTTTTGCTATCCAAGTTCAACATTGGGTATTTTTTGAAATCTAACGAGTTTTTTTCAAGAAGAATACATAAATTCCTAACACTGTTTAAAAAAATCATACTCTATTGTTAATCTTTTTTTTATTTTCATTCATATCGCTAAATTCAAATGAGACAATGTGACCATAAACCTGCGTTATCTTGTATAAAAATTTCGTGTCACGGTGTTTATGGTCGTACTCCGCCGAAACGGCTTGACCGATTTTTATGAAATTTTTTTATGTTTATTCGGTAGGTATGAGAATAGGTTTTAAATAGGTATTAAGAGAATAGGTGTCCCCATCCAGAAAAAAATTGCATTTTTTTTTACAATTTTTAATTTGTATTTTTTTAATTAATTGGCATCAAAAATACCTATAACCCCAAAATTTTAACACTCCTACCCCCTTACTCCCATTTTTAATCGCGATTTTAGTATGTTTGTACGAACAAATTTAACAGTCTTTCGTATTTCAAAGAGAACGAAATTATTTATGTTGTTGAATGACAGATGGCGCTACGTCCGCCTCATCGAATTTTCATCCACACATGCGCAAGACATTCACGAGAAGCGTGGCGGCATTTTGATATTTCATTGCGTGCATTCGCGTGGGCAAACCATCGAGCTTATTTGTGTTGGCTAAAGACGAACTGACAAAAAAAAATCGTACACTCCATTGCTCTTCGAAATTCTTCGAAATTGATTTTCTTTATTTCATTTTCCTACTTTGGTTGGTGTTTTTTTGTTTTTATCGGCGGTCATCGTCTACAGCGCTCCATTCCTCATTCTGCCATAGATCCCATCCCCACACACTTACATTCTTTATTTTTTATTTAACAACCAAAATATTCAGTAGAAATAATTTATACGGCAGAATAACGTTTGTCGGGTCAGCTAGTAATTTTATAATTATTAGTTTTTTCATCCATTTTTAACTAATAAGTACATAATAAAATAGGTATATTTATGCACGTATAATATTAATCTGACTTTTTAAATATTATTTAGATAAATTTATTTCTATTTTCTCCAATAATCTATTTTAATCATTCAGTTTAATTTTTATTCCGGTTTATGTAGGAATGTCCATTATATTTATTGTTTCTACATAATATTATTATTTTAGTTATTACATTCTATTATAACCTGCCTTGTAAGTATGGAAGTCGAGAGAATACAAATAAGTTGTAACACAATAAAACACCTTCTTTGCATTTCCACCTTCCGAAAACATTAAGCATTTTCCAAAGGCTTCTACAAAATAAACAACAAAGTTTATCATCTTGGTTTAAGTTGTTGAAAACCTTATCGCATTTACTAACCAAATTCTTTTTAGTTTATGGTAGCAACTTTGTCACGATTATTTTTTAGTGCATTATTCAGTAGATTTTCCACTGGCCCTCTTTACGTCGAATTAAATCCACCAGCAGGGAACAGGGCCACAGAAGTCAGAAGTGGGCGAACCTAATTTGTTCAATTAACAATCCAGCGCCGGTGACTGTTCACCGCTCACCGCTCAGTGCTCACTGCTCGACAGCGCTACTATAAATTACTATCATTGTTATGGTCCATCCGATGTCATCGTCGCAGAGCCAATTGCTTCTACGGCCGGTTCCGTGGTATTCTGTCAGGGAAAGATTGAGTGTAGAATAAGGAAAATTTGAGCGATCAATGAGAAAAAAGAAAGTTAGTTTTATGAAATTAAATTTTATTCCATAATTATTGGTTATCATTGTTTACTGACGTCCTAGATTACATTGGAAAAAATTTCTCCGACGCACGGTTGCGGGGTATTCATGGTCATATTGAGAGTAGAAAAAAAAATTGAGCGACCAATGAGAAAAAAGAAAATTAGTTTTATGAAATTAAATTTAATTCCATAATTTATAGGCATTTTCATCGATCTCCTCGAATATATTGGAATAAATTCCTTCCACGAACGGTTGCGCGGTATTCTAATCAGGGTCAGATAGAGAGCAGAATGAGAAAAAATTTCTATCGGCGCACAATGGGGTGGATGACCCCGAAAGTTGGCATCAAATCAGTGGTTGCAATTGCATCAAACCTTTTTCGATTTTTAGTTTCGTATAGACATGTTAATAAAAATTCAAGAAAAAAATTTTTCGAAAAGTCACATATATTTAGTACAAAAATATAAAATTGAAAAATATAAGATAAATTAAATTAGTCATAATGCTCACTTTATTTCGCGAGCTATTTATTAACAGTTTTATTCACAGAATAGATCGTCTTAATCGCCTTGTGACAATATACTATCGTCATCACTACTTTGTTCAACTACCGAATCATGTACTGTAGTCGTATTAGGGTCTAGTATCTTTAGCATTTGCAGTACATCTTTTGGAATTGTTTTCACTGTCCTTTTGTTAATTTTTCGAGTTTTAGATCGCAATATCATAGTTTTTTGACGTTTTGTACGCTCAGATGACACAATATCAAACTACAGCGTGGGTCGACCACTTTTTGTTTTTACTATTTCTGGTAAGAATTTGCAATTCTTAGATTTAATAGACCTTTCAAGCCATTATTTATTATTAAAGTCTTTACTTTCAAGTCATTATTTATTATTGTTTCTGCAACACTTCAACCATCTGATTTTCAATTTACAACAGAAATAAACTATTTTATTAAAAAAGTTTTTGATTCAGGTGACAATGTGTATCTAAGAGATATTTTTTCAGGAATTTTACTTTATCATCAAATTTCTTAACGCTAGAGTTTTTCATAATTATATATAACTCGAATCTCATACGAACCACTTTAGAAATTGCATCTAAAACAAAACACACTGATTATAAGACTAGATCCGTTTTTCATGAAAATTGATAGTCCTCGCTTTCAGGTACAATAATTAATAAAATAGTATACTAAGGCAACTTTTTACAATTTATTGTAGTAGCTAAGATACTAAAGTATACAAAACAAATTTTAATATGACGGAATCTAGTCGAATTTTTACTATTTGCCTTCGACATTTAATATATTCACAAAAAAATATTTCAGACGAGATATTTTTTCAAGAATTTTACTTTATTATCAAATTTCTTAATGCCAGAGTTCTTTATATGATTATATGTATTACATATGATTATATGTAACTCGAATCTTGTACGAACCACTTCAGAAATTGCATTTAAAACAAAACACATTGATTATAAGACTAGAACCGTTTTTCATGAAAACTGATAGTCCTCACTTTTAGGTGTTTTAATTAATAAAATGGTGCATAAAAGCAACTTCTTACAATTTATTCTAGTAGATGATATACTAAAGTATACAAAAAAAAATTAAAATATGACGGAATCTAGTGGAACTTTTAACTATTTGCCTCGATATTTAATATATTCACAAAAAAATATTTCATCCAAATAGGTGTTTGTTTTAATTAAAAATTTTGAGATGTCGTGAAAGGTTTTCAACAATTACTATAAAATAATAAAAGTACATACCACTAGACATCGTATTCATCTTGAATCGGATCTAAACACTTTTTAGATTTCACTTTATTTAAATTTGAAACGTATTGAAATTTACGCGGCTGCAAAAGCTGACACGGTCACCCGCACAAAGTTCAAGTTCATACTGATTTCTTTCCGTCAGTATTGCAATAAGGTCGACACGCTTCGGGGGAATTATGAAACACTTAATAAACTTCAAAACTAGCATACTTGTTTTATTGTGAAGAACACTTAACTTTCTGATTTTCTGCCAACGCGGTTCATAGAGCCTACCCCATTGTGCGGCGAGAGAAACAAATGGCATAAGAAAAAATTATTCCTAAATTTAACTTTCATAATTTTAACAGTCCATCAACAGTAACCAGACGTAGATTGCGATGAGGATAAAGAAATGAAAGAAAATGGAGTGATAAAATTTTATTCCATCTGTGTCACAGTCCAGTGAAACCACGTGAGCTGTATCATAAATATAAACATCTGTCAAACATTTAAACAAAACAGATACACATTTTGAATAAAGAATGACGAATTAATTGCATTATTTTGGCACCAGATCCAAGTTTGAAAATTAAAAGTTCATTGAAATTGAATAATGTTACGCATTACGCAGAAATTTTTATATTACTCATGCACCAACAACCGAAATCAGTGTACTCGTGAAGGTGATCATGGTAAAGCAAAAGTTAGTGTCAGATTGAGAGTAGAATGAGGACAATTTGCAATGAGAGGAAAGAAATTGGCCCCATGAATGGGAAAAAAAAACATTTTGTGCCAGCTATCAAACTTTCGTTTTTGGGTTGTTTTCAATAATAATTTCAGCAGCCGTTCAAATTTTATCGACTTTGTAATGGGAAAAGCGATCAAGGTAAGGTACCGTGGCATATCGTAATAGTTTTCTTTGGTAGCGCATGAAGCGTGTTGCATGTATTTTCCTGAAATTTTCCTTCAGAAAAGCTGAAAATTTATAACGGAATTATTTACCATCGACAAAAGCATTTACAACTATCAGGGAAGAAGAAATAATAAATGCAATTACTAGCAGACACCAGACTAGTGAAAATCACGGGATATTATGATAAATAAAGTGGGATTTGTGGAGTTAAAGGTATTCCCGCCTCCCAAACTGAAATTTGGGAGGCGGGAATGGGTACCGCCGCCCCGGGAACCTTTATTGGATAACCAACACCTCTGCCATAGGTCACACCAAGTGGTTCGCTACGTTCGGTGATTTAGCATGGGTGCCCGGGTTCAAAGGGTGAAGTTTGTTTAGGTTTTGGAGGCGGATGACCGGGACACACTGAACCCCAGATTCCTACCCACCCCTTAAACCCCTTTCCTTCCCAGAACTCTCCTCTCCTTCCTTTCCTTAAAAAAACCTTCCACACAGCATCCCCAAAGATGACAAAGGCCCTGAGGGAAATTATTTTCCTCAGGGCCTTCTGTGTGGAGCTCAAAAAAAAAAGAAAATAATCGATACTAATCGATATTAGGGCCAGTTGTTTCACAGAAATTCAAATGTAACATTGTCATCAAATGGCCATTCAGCGCCGTTTTGTTTTTTTGTGCGAAAGGACCCCGTTAAACGACAATTCTAGGTGCGTTTCAGCTTTCAAACAAATTGTAATAAGTTGACAAGCTTCTGCATGATTCTTTGGTTTTGAAATGAGAAAAAGCTTAGTTCCTACCGGGTTGTCATTTATCGGTTCCTAGTACCTACCTCTCCATAACCATCACCTTGCTGGAAAACGTATTTAAAATTTGGAACATTGGCAAGAAAAATAGTGAAAATTCAAGTGCATTTGTTTTGAAAACCTAAGAAGACTAACTACCTTGGAAGAAAGTTGTTGGCATTTTTTTGTGGACACAATCTCGTAAAAAGAAGGAATTTGACCATCTCGGGAGAACATAAAATCGTTTTTGTTGTGGCCGTATATACCTCGAGGTATCGCGATGGAACTATATAGTTATATTGTTGTGACGTGTGCTCCTTCGCAGAGATAGAGTCTGTCAAATAAGAATAGAAAATATTAAAAATTGAACTACAAAATTTGTAGGCTGGCAACACCAATTTAACTGTCAAATATTATTTCAAATCGCAATGACACTAAATGTTTAAAACACTGTAAATCACATTTAAAAAAACATTTCTTGTTCTTAAAGAAAAAAAAAATTCAAAGAAGCACTGTTATTGCGAGGTACCTCATATAATTGGTTATTTGGCGTTTTAAAAAGTGATTTCCTTTCTCGTTATTTGTTTTTGGGGTGTTATGCCGTATTGCGCTACCTCCTTCTTTAGCCAACGTGTAGATGTGTCATCTACCGGATCTGCCGGATCTGCCCTGATGATGGACACTGCAACGATGTCCGAAACGTTGGCTAAAGAAGGAGGTAGCGCAACACGGCATAACACCCTAAAAACAAATAACGATAATGCTTTTGGCCGTGAAAATCTTAAAACTTATCTGATTTCCTTTCATTTAATTTAACAAAAATTTGAATTTAACAGTAGATAGAAAGGAACAATCACTAAAGGTGAGTTTAGTTACGCTACTTTTAGGGTCTAAATGATTTAAATATATTCAGATCTATAATTAGAGACATGATCTAAAACCCGGGCAACGCTGGGTACTTAAGCTAGTTTAAATAAAGGTTAGCAATTTTTAACTGTGCTTTTTATTTTACTATAATATCGTTATACCCATATGCAATTCTAATTTTGAGATCAGTGGGTATCGAAATTGCAATAAAAAAATATTTTTCCCATTTTTATGTGTTTTTGATATTTTACAAAAAGTGTAGGTTACACAGCTTTACATCGCCACCATGTGTTGTATTTTTACTATTACCATTTGATCAACAGTGGCGCCCTCCTATGTTTTCTACTCTATTTGACAGACTGTACGGTGGTGTGTGGTTGGTCATTCCTTTTTCCTTGCATCTTGTTTTTCCCTACACAAATTTAGTAAACACCATTTCGACTTGTTTCGTTTTTAGTATTACAGTCTATTACAACTGCATCTGAATCTGTAATTCGCAAACAGTTTTGAATGCAATTACATACTTACAACGACTCTCTTGTCACTAAACATGGCTATGGCCGTTTTAAACACCGTTTCGATTCTTATTGGTGGTATAGCAATATTCACCATTATTATTATTTTTTTACATTAAATCTACACAGGAAGCCCTGAGAAAATAATTTCCCACGTGGCTCTTTTTTTACATTAGTTTCACATAGGAGGCCCTGAGAAAATCCTCCCGGGCTTGTGGCATCTTTGGCAATGCTGTGCGGTGAATCTTTAGGGGGCATACATTAATTACGTGAGCAATTTTTCTTACAATCTAGGACCCCCCCTTGGTGAGATAAATTTGGGCCAATTCGTATATTCTTTTCAAGTAACGTGAGATTTTGCTGGACCTCCTCCCCTTTTGAGCTCACTTAATTAATGTATGCCCCCTTATAGGGTTAATATTTAACTACGTGCCTACTCAGTGGCGGTCGGAGATACATAACATTAAAATTACACTACAGATACAGTGCTAAAACTTTATAAAAGAAGTATTTATTTGTATTGTAAGCAGATTATAAAAAATAAATATTTTACGAAGATTTTCAGGAATTTCTATAAATATCGCAAAAAATCAATATATGCTCTTCCAGCACACAACACTTCTATTTCCTACTATCTACTTTCATCAATATTTTTGTAATTTTTTTATCATTTTTTTTTGTTTAGCTATAATTGCCAAGTTTTTGCCTAAGTATTTGTACATACTACAGTATCTTTAAGATAGATATAAAAATAACAGTACATTTAATTTGGTCATTTTGTAATCGTTCGAGTGGAACCAAAAGTCTATTAAACTGGAACAACAAACAGAAGATAAGTTGACCTTAAAATGACGGCCGACGGTGGAAATAATTTGTTTTCGTTGAAAAAACCATTAAATGTCGAATAAAGCTGAGATATTGAACTCAATAGACAATTTTATCTCCGTGATGAGACGAAGCGATAAATTGATGCAGAATCATTTAATACTCACCAAAGAATCTGTTTACTTGATAAGGCAGCAAAACTCTGAAACGTTAAGCTCAGGGTTACTGAAATTGAGTAAAAGCAACAATTTCATGTTCGGAACGTCAATTGAAAAAAAAATCAGAATGTGCAATGCACACGCGGTAGAAGTGAAACCTTCAGAAAACTAAAGTAGACAAGAGTGGGAAGGCTTCGAACCACCGCATGAAGAGGATACCGATAGGCTACGAAGCACCGCTCAAAGACGATATCGATTATACTATCTCATTCTCTCGCACGCTAAATTCTATAGTTGCATGTGTTTGTTTCTTTTTAGTGTCGCTGTTTTTCGTTTCATGGAGTTTCAAATCACAACGGTGCTGAAGAAGTTTTCACTTCAAAAAATGGCTCTGCCTAAAAGGCCGTTTTACACCATCTCTTTTTTCAGCTCGATTCCACTTAAAGTAAAAAATTTTCGCTTTACGCGATCGCTATTTTCATCTCTATTTTCATATCTAAGATTTCAGTTGGCATCACAGCAAATAGCATGGTTCATGTGTTTTTTGCAGTGATTACAATTGAAATTGTAGATATGAAAATAGAGTTGAAAATGGCGATCGCGTTAAGCGGAAGTTGTTGACTTTGGTCTCTAATTGGAATTGCGCTGAAAAAAAAAGTCGTGCATTGTAGGCTAATAGCCGTTATACACCGTCTCTTTTTTCAGCCCGATTCCACTTATAGTAAAAAGTCAAAAATTTTCGCTTTACGCGATCGCTATTTTCATATCTACGATTTCGGTTGGCATCACAGCAAACAGCATGGTTCATGTGTTATTTGCTGTGATGACAATTTATTGAAATCGTAGATATGAAAATAGAGATAAAAATAGCGACCGCGTAAAGCGAAAAATGTTGACTTTTTACTCTAAGTGGAATCGGGCTGAAAAAAGAGATTGTGTAAACTTTGTCACAACAAATCAAATAGATTTCTTCATGGATTCTAATAAGAATCCAACTAGATTTCAGAGGTTATATGTTATATGGTGAGAACGTTCATGGATAATATTTTAATTAGAACGATGAAAGATTTAATAAGCCGAACTAATCTATATGATCAAATCGACGCTAAGATGTAGAAATGCAGTAAAATATTGTCGTGTTTCTTCATCAGATTTAATTTAGACTACACTTTTAAAGAAGGGACGAGACATTTCCTCTCATATCGCTCACATTATTTACATAGTAAAATGAAACGACGCTGTTTAAATAACATGAATAGTGTATAAAAACATTGTTTTCAAACAAGCGACCATGACACGTGAACTTTACATTCATAAGGCTGAAGTTTCAGAAGTGCAATAGAATCTTATTCCTGACAATGCAACGAGAAGACTATTGTTCTATTGCACCATTGTGCGCGTGCATCGAGGCATTAGGCGGGAAAATTCAAACAACTAACTGCATTGAATTAGTTATTGCTATTTTAGATTGAGACGTTAAAAATAAAGTTTTAAAATGTGTACGAAGAATAGAAGAGCCATTTTATATCTATTTAAATTTCGATTTTGTTTTCTTGGATAGGCGCTTTTAATATTTGCAGGTTTATGGAACGGCGAAAAAGGCAATACCCTTCTTATCACAATAATGCTGCAGCTCTTTCTTACACATCAATCGATGGTGAGACAAAAGATGAGATACCCTATGTACCAGTGGCGGTCCGTGAGTTTTCAGTGAGCTAGAGCGCTAAGATTGAAAAATATGACGTTATTGAAGATGTCGTAACTGAAAATTAATATTATTTTTTCAAAATTTCAACTTTTGTATGAAGATCTTCAGGATTCTTCCAATCAAGGATGCGCCGCATCCACATACTGAAAGATCGTCTCACAAAAAGTTGAAATTTTGAAAAGAAAAATCAAATTCATTTTCAGCTCTAACAACATCAGTAATGTGGTATTTTTCAATCAAGCACTCCAGCTCATTGAAAACTCACGGGCCGTTACTGCAATGTACGTATGTATGCACCTGTTTCCTTCAAAGGAAAAAAGTAGTAGGTACTTTGAAGGAAACAGACATACGTACATTGTGTGTCTCATGTTTTATCTCACCTTTGTTTAATGTGTAAGAAAGAGATGATATTATTATTGTGATAAAGAACATACGTTTATTGCCTTTTTGTACCGTCGCCGTTCCGTAAAAGTGACAATATTAAAAGCGCCTAACGAATGAGTGTAAATCTTGAAAGTGGAAATTAACCCACTTCCCGACATCCGACCGAGCTGAAACTTAGCACATAGATTCATTGTCGATGACAATGCATTTTTGGTGGCACTCACGCACACACACGCACAAACAAATACATCTCTCGGAAATTAGCTACTAGCCGACCCAAAAGATGCCGCAACTAGCAACGTTGCGGAAAGTCGAAACTGTTTCACCACATAATAAAAAATTTGTTTTTACGGATTGATTTTTTAAGAATGATGTTGCATTTTAAATTTAGAATTTTATTGCTGTTTGTTTAGATTATAAATGGATTACTTTTCAAATTTAGAAATTTATCACCATTATTTTGATCTGCTTATATTGCATTTTAAATTTGGAATCTTTTCAGTTTAGTTTCCCATTCAACCAAATGCATAACAATGGAATATGAAAATTAAGACGAACTTGGATTTTGCTTTGTTTTGACAGCTTGCTTTTAAATATAGATTTTTTAGGTTTTTTACATGAAAGGAAACGCAGAAAGCTTATTTAAAACGTTTTTCAACACAGAAAGGAAAAACCAACTACTTATACATAAAAATCTCGACGCTGTAAATAAATTCGTCTGATATCCACACCTATATTATTTGAAGTCGATTTTAGGTTTGAAATTGGTAAATAATGCACAAAAAATTATCTTGTATATAAAAATCTCGTGTCACGGTGTTTGTGGTCGCATTTCTCCGAAACGGCTTGACCGATTTTTATGAATTTTTTAATGTATATTTGGTAGGTATGAGAATAGGTTTTAAAGTATATTTCATACCGCTAGTTGATTGGGGTGTCCCTATCCAGAAAAAAATCTGTTTTTTTGACAATTTATATTTTTGAATTTTTTTTAAATTTGGCATCAAAAATACCTAAGACCCCATTTTTTAACCCCCCTACTCCCACCCTCCCATTTTTTAATCGTGATTTTAGTATGAGTAAACTTAACCGTCTTTCCTATTTTAAACAGAACGAAATTATTTATGTTGATGAATAACAGATGGCGCTACGTCCGCCTCATCGAACTTTCATCCACACATGCGCAAGGCATTCACGAGAAGCGTCGCGTCATTTTGATATTTCATTCGGCACCATGTTCGCGCGTGGGCAAACCATCGAGCTTATTTGTGTTAGCTAAAGATGGACTGACAAAAAATATCGTACACTCAATTGCTCTTCGAAATTCATATTGATTTTCTTTATTTCATTTTCTTACTTCAGTTTTTTTGTTTCTATCGGCGGTCATCGTCTAAAGTGCTCCATTCCTCTTTCTGTCATAGATTCCATCCCCACACACTTAGGTACAATACATTCGTTATTTTTTATTTAACAACCCAAATATTCACTAGAAATAATTTATATGGCAGAACAACGTTTGTCGGGTCACCTAGTAATAGTATAAGAAACTGTAGAGACGATCTAGAATCTCAACTGATTTGATTAGGTTTATCCATGAGTGTGTATGTAATACAATGTTATATTATAATCATGTTGCATTTGACATAACTTGTTTGTTTCTATTTATATTTTTCAATTACTTATTGAAAACATAAAAAAGGAACAGAAAAAATTGGAAACGAATAACGGATCTTCATTGTTTTACTTATCTAACATACTAGAATTTTATCGGTTTTTCTTTGTATGGGGTCTAGGTACTTCTTTTCTCTTTTATTTGTGCCCTTTAAATATAATGTCAAGACGGCCCTTGGCACAATTTTAACGAGGTAACTCTTCTTTTGATATTTAAACGTTTTTGGTTTCAGAGGTCACAACACGGCTACGAAGAAAACCAACCAATTTGGCTAAAAATAGACAGACACACCAAGTATTGGATATTCTTATGCACATCTTCCTATAAAGGTATCGACCTTCGCATTAACTACCTAACGTAGACACATTAACTTGCTTACACAGGTTAGGGAACGTACCCATACTACGTGACACTTTTAGGGGGGGGGGGTCTTCAAAATGTCACGCTCCATACAAATGAGCGGCAGATTGCTTAGGATTTTGGTCACCGGGGGGGGGGGGGGGGGGTTAAAAATTGCAAAAGTTGGTCACGTAGTATGGGTACGTTCCCTTAAATGATATTTTCTGTCCTAGCAAAGTTGCACAATTCTAGGTTAGAAAGTACCATTACAGATACAAAACATAATATATATATATACCTAGATTAATATAATAATTATTAATAATACATGTTTTCTTTAAATACCTACAAGTTAATCCATATTTCTTGTAGCACGTATTTTGCTTGCACTTTTCAGAGAACAAGCAATATTCATTAGTTATGAAGCATTACTTTGAAGAAATCCATAGGTAGGTACTATAATATTTATAATACCTACTAACAGTATTAAAAACTTAACAGTGCCTACTTTCCTGGAAACGATTTTCACGCTTTTGCAATAAATTTTCTAGGTAGGTACTATTATACCACGGAACGTAGATACTGGAAAATATATTAAATAATTTATTATTTCAAAGAGTTGAACAATATTATATTCCTTTTGTGTGGGTAGGTACCTACCCACGAGTGCGATATTTTCAAAATTGAAACTGGCTCGCGTTAAGAAAATTATCAAATTATAAAAATTATATTTTCAAATTCAGAGAAGCGATACAGTTCCTGTTTTACGAAACGATTATTTTTATTCTATATTCAAAATGTGTAGGTAATAGTTTTTGTTTTTGTTGAAAAAAATCTCAGTTTTCATTTTGGTTTGGTAACAAGTTACCTACGCACAGTGATTTTTCAAGAATGACAACTCAGTAAGTAATATATATATTAAATAATTTTTTAAAATATAATGAATAAAAGATAATAATATTTTTTAAAAGATTATCTGCGTTTATTTGTATTTTTTGGAACACTCATTTTTTTTTAACAAAAAACAGTTTTGCGTTTTTCAGATAGGTAAACACAGCGGTGCAGCTGATAAAAAAGAATTAACTCCTATTTGCTACGAGATAACCAAAACAAATAATGTGGGAGACGTGAATAGTCATCTACGTGACATCATGGAATATTAAAAACAGGCACGGTCTGTTCACATAACAAAACTTATCAATGTTATTATAAATTAGCAAAATCACGTCTGACTTACCGATAGACATTTTGGTTGCTAGTCCCGCTCAATAATCACAAATCTTCACAATTGATAAAGAATGGAGAGCAGTAACGGCGTATCCTCGCCTTCATCTATTTGAATTAACTCACTGAATCAAACATTCAATCACTAGGTCGATGCTCAATGTCTCGATTACAATAACAATTACAATAAAATTCTGCTATTACAATAAACGTTTGACAGATAAAACAACACAATTTCCCGCCGAACAGACCGATCGCCACTACTTATTTTTCAAATGATTCGTTCGCAAATGCCCGTAGTTCGTTTAAATTTGGAATCACACCCTCGCTCCAACAAGATGTCTGCATGGAGAAATAGTTTGACCGCAACGAACAATGAAATAGAACAATGCACCGAGTAAACAGACCCATACACACTGCAACAAATCTACAAAAATTAACGCGACTTTTGAGATCTTTTTTGTGGGGTGCCGTTATTTCGCTTTCTGAAATTCGACGTGGGTAGTTCGCTGGTCCTGAGAGGGAGTCATCCCTCCCCTTTGGTTGAGAGGATCGATATTTTGGTGGTGGTTCCGCGTAACGTTACACGGACGTCAACCTGAAAGGAACGTAAAATTCAGACTAACGTGCAATGTTGACTATCAAATAAATAAAAGATGGAGGGGGATTACAGATGATCAATTGTTGCGATTGCGCAAACTCACATTTGATATATTATTTGTGAATCAGCTATAAAAGGTTCACGTAACATTTACAATATTTATGAAATTATGCTGCTCCTTTCCACTTGTTATTAGGTGCCTACCACATTTTTGCATGTTTTTAATTTATTCTAACTCTGTAATCTCCGTTGTCCGCCATTTATAGTCAGTTTTATTTATTATGGGCATGCATTTCGTATTTGGCGATGCAACTAGCAGTAATGTTAGGTTTATCAACAGAAAGAATAATTGAATGGAATCCGTGCAACCAAGCCACGTTTTAATGCCATCGATATTGGCCTCGTGGCTTGCTTCTGAAAGGGCCAATGTCAGTTTTTCAATAACTATGCTTTTGGGATTTCACCTCCAAATTGGGTTATCTTCCGAATACTAAAATAAGTTTTCGATATCGAGAAAGGATTTTCGCGATTTTCGGGAAATGAAAATCGCTTTTCTTGAAATTAAAACTTGTTGAAAACAGTAAATTCTACACAGGCCACGTGAAATTTGAAAAACTGACATTGGCCCTTTTAGAAGCAAGCCACAATTTAATTCTACTTCTATAGCCTACATAGTTTCCAGATTTAGTAACCGTAGTAATATCTCATTTAAACACACTTAGGTACCTATCTACCTTGGGAAAGTACCTACATTTTTTACGTCAGATACGTAGGTAGACGGCCGGCGTAGTGCAGCGGTAAGGCGCTTGACTCGCATTCCGAAGGTCGCGGGATCGAATCCCGGCGTGGCAAATAAATTTTATTTGATTAATTTGTGTATTTCACAATTAGTATATTTGCGGCACGTTCCAGGGTGGAAGATACTCTCAGCATCGCCCTGGTGTAAGACCACCATTCAGAATTGAAACTTTGCCTGAAGTGGCTTTCGCCGTGTTTGGTGACCAGATCTGAATAGCCAGGTACTTCCTTACCTTCCTCTTCCCTATCTCCTTCCCTCCCCACTACCTTCAGCCTCACAACATACCCCAATTGGGGATGCCATAGTCTCACTGGCTCCAGACGGGAGCAGTTGGGACTCTTGTGCGGTATTCATGTAAAAAAAAATGTAGTACTTGAAGTTGTGGCTTCGTTGCCATTGTTAGGGCGGGTTGTTTCACAGAATTTTAACAAATCATCAAATTTCAAAGTTAAAATTCAAGTTCTGTGAAAGTTCTATTCAAGTTCTGCTATTATTTCACCTTTTACCGGTTGTTTCACAATACCTGTAAAATAACAAGACTTTCACAGAAAAAAACTTTTTTTGAACATAAACTTTGAAATTTGAGTTGTTCAAATTCTCTGAAATAACTCGTTCTAAGTGAATAGGTGCCAGGGGCAGGGGTCATTTCAAATTAAGGCCAATTTATGGATGTGACGACCTTAATGCGTTGTTATTTGTATTTCTGTTATAAACTGCGCGTGCTCTCGACACAGGATTCCCCAGTGAGACAGGCGTAGCACACCATTTGTAATAAAATTAATAAATATTAATAAAGAAAAAAAATCGTGGGTTACAATATTTTAAAAAAGAAAATCTTTTCGATACTTATTTTATTCTAAATAAAGGGCTTGCTTTTTTCCGCAGCTTCGCTCGCGTGCATTGATAGAAATGACTACCTATTCAAAAGAATTTTCACACAAATCATGTCGATCGGTTGCTCTACTGCGACGTGAAAGAAGGACAAACGAACAAACACCATTTCGCATTTATAAATAAATACTAGTAAGGATTTATTTAATTATTGCAATAATTTTAGCCACTTGCGTAACAAACATTTACATTCATTTGTAAAGCACTCATTGCCTTATCTTGAAATAAAAGAGTTGCGGCGTTTTTTACGTTTTAGTTATAATTATAATATGTGTATTTTTATATTATTAATATTTTAGCGCCTAACATTGCAAAAATATTTCTTGATAAGAAGCGCGCTTTTAGACGAATTTCAAGCAGTTATAAACCGCTAACAATATGACTATCTACATTGAATTATTTATTATTATTGTGATCCCCATGTAAAAAAAATAGTACCTACGTACCTAATAGATTTTTAAAAATTTTATGAGAGTTCGTTGTTATAACTTATAACTTCAGTAGATACACGCCAAACTTTGAGATCGACCTGAACATGGTACGATCTATTCTGCGTCTGCCCTCCTGCTGAATGGCGGGCCGGATCAAGAGGGACTGGGAGACCTTTTGACTTTTCCAGCCCAACTCTCGACCCATCGCCTTGCACTGCAGTTGGAGGGATGGATTGATACGTCCGTCACTCCTGGATACACTGACCCCAGATTCCTACCCATCCCTCGTACCTTTTTTCTTAGTAGAACTTCCCATCCTTCCCTTCCTTAAAAGACCCTCCACACAGTATCCCCTAAGATGGCATAGGCTCTGAGGGAAATTATTTTCCTCAGGGCCCCCTGTGCGGAGCTAATGTAAAAAAAAACACTTTTCTGTCCTTAAACTCGCGTATTGGGTCGATGTCGGATCACCGTCAGGCCGGTCTTAAAGATTGGCGTGTACTCCAAATCTCCAAATAATCTCTTAGGTATAGGTCTCTCCAGTTAAGTTGACTTCATCACAGTACTCACACAGATGCAAAACTTTCATACAGCGTGTTTCGTTTTGGGCTTTTAACAAAAAACAATTAATAATTATTTCACAATTGAGAATTCGATTCCAAAGCGTGTTTAAATCGGTAACATAAAATTAATGTTGTTTTACAACATTTTAATAGAAATTCTGAAGGTTTAGGAAGAAAAATAAGTTTATTAACTAAATGCGATAATCTTCAGGATTGAATTCAAAGGGGTATTCATAAATAACAACAAGGTTAAAAAAATATTATGTTATTTAAAATGATTAATTTATTGTTATATTCATACCTATATAATATCTTATAAAGTAAATAATCGACAAGCCGCCACATGCCGCTACACGTTTAATAGGTATAGATTTTGAAAAGTAAATTACTGTTAAACTTGCATTTAAATTCGGTTTTCATTCAAAGTTAAAAATTTCCCATGTAAAACATCTCCATTGCCGCCATTTTTTTATGGATTAGACATTTGTAAAGTTTCGTTTAAAACTCAATACGCATGAATTACTTGGTTTACCTAAACTAAGAACCTAATGTTGAAATGAAGTGTGATTTCCAAAACCTGGGCTTACAAATTTGGCTGCTTATGGGTTATTTATTTTTTATAATTATGTGTTCGCAATCATCAGCAACACTAATTATTTAATTATGTACCAGTCATCATCAGCAACTATCTATACGTATATTATCTAAAATATAACAGATTACTAACACAAATAGGAACTAGTCTGTGATACCCCAGTTGCCTTAGACGTCAAATCATACAAGTCATTTATGCTTAAAAGTTGACCACTGTTTTTTTTTCCATTATGAATAAGTAAAATAATTAACTATACGGAATAAAATTTCACGATTTGGTCCATTCGGTGATTAGCCACGTTCCGTTTCGTAACAGGACTCCATGATATCGTAATAAATATTAAACTTGCGCACTTTACAAACACTATTTATATTCTTTCAAATTTATAAATTTGTCATTATTTGTTACTTGCGAAATGTAGGTGCACGTATGTTTAAATCAAATTACGAACCGAATGAATAGAATAGAACATCCTGTAAGTACAGCCTCAAAAGGGTGTCGTTAAACTTGCCTCTCTTCTAACTAGTTACAATAAGTGTGCGTAAGCAAGACAGAGAGCCTTATCAGATTTGTGGGCGTCGCTTGACATTCACACAGATAGACCAATACATCAATGCTAAGCATTTTTATTGCTTCCAACTTAAAGTGTTTTACCTATACCTACGTAGAAAAAATATATAACATCCATACAAATTGGAATGGAAACAAATGTGACACTGACTCTACCTTTTGGTTCTAGACCATTTAGCACTCGGTCTGCCTCTCTTACACTTGCCTAAAATCGCATATAACCATCTTATTTGGATTTTGTAATCATGGTGAAACACAGTTTTATACGGAAATGTAGGCCCAATTTGGGCCTATAATTGAATCACGAAACACGCCCGTAAGGCATTTCTTGTTTTATTCTTTATTCTATGCTTAGATAGATACCAGCTATTAGCTAGCGTACGCCATTTGATGAAATAAAGTCAAGTCATTGTTGTTTTCGCGTTCCGCCCCAATGCATATATTTTTTTATATCAGTGCAAAAGTGCGCAAGTGTTTTTTCATCTCTGTCATAGTATGGACTCCCCTTTTCCATACCCATTGAGGGTACCTACCTACGTACCCGGGGGTACCTAGTTACCCCGGGGGCCACATACTCGTGTCTAATTCAGCAGGAATAAGGGAGAGTGGCGCCTGTTATAGCCATTGTATATTACAGAACATAGGCGCCCTTTTATCCCCCATATATTACACTGGTAATATTCAATCCACTAAGCAAAAAACTCCCCTCCAATTGTAGGTTTTTAAGGTCTACTGTTGAATTACGAATGTCCCTTTTTAAGATGTAATGATATCTAGGATATTGTACAGTAATCTACATCTGTTATTGCGAAGTATTATTGTTGACATTACCTATATTTGGGGGAAAACAACAATTTTGTAGGATTTGTGAAGCTGAAAGTGTTTACAAAATATTTGCCTCAGGATAATGATTATCAACAATATATTAAAAGAGGCGATCAGATATTTACCATTCAGATGAACACCGTTAGGAAACTTTAAAAATAATTAAGTACTTATTCAGATATTAACGAAATTAGAAAATTCAGAATTGTTATTATTAATTACTAGCAGACCCGGCCACACGATGCTGTGGCTAACGACACACAACGCCATTACCCAACCTTTAAAAAATCCACACCATCCGCTTGCAAGCTGCCCGTTGCCTGAATTGAATATTTGAATTTCTCGGCTTTTCTCTACTACAATAAGCATATATTATATATATAAACCTTCCTCTTGAATCACTCTATCTATTGGTGAAAACCTCACGAAAATCCGTTGCGTGGTTTAAAAGATCTATGCGCACACACATTTTGAGCAACTTCATTTTATACCATGTAATGATGATGATTAAAATGAAATGATTTCGGTAGATAGGTACCTAATTTACCGCTTGACTAATACGAAATATTTATCAATCCAACTTTTATAAATTAAATTCATTGAACTAGAATAATTTTACGCATTACGCATGCATATGCACCAACAATCGAAATTAGAATTAGTATATATAATTTAAGAGTCGTTAAAAACAAAGGTTCTTGTAAATTGGCTTCGGATAAGAGAAATATTTGTTTTTTCAGCCATTATTTCAGCCAATCTCTCTGTACTTACAGGGTGTAAGGACACATACCCGAATGATTTTAAATAGCGATTCCTGTGCATCTTTGGTGTAGAAAAAGTAGATGTGATTTTGCTATGCGATAATATATTTTTCTTCATTATGACATTTTTTTCAATCATACGTCGCGATTCCGGTGCTGTTTCGTGTGTTACCTGATGCTGGAAAGAGACGGAGTGCTTATCACGTGACATGCTAGGCTATACGCTACTACTCTCAGTTGATGGAAAAATATTTTTATTGTATTGTATTTAATTGTAAAAATGTCATCGAATAGCAAAATACACTTTTTTACTCCAAATGTACTCAGGAATCGCTGGTTAAAATCCGTCGAGTACGTGCTGTTACGTGCTGTTACACCCTGTATAACCCCAATAGTTATTTAACGAGTTCATTTAACGGAAGATAAATTTTAGTTAATCAATCACAGATCACAGTGCGTAGAAAGTAGAAATTTCGACACGGGTTCAAAATCACTGTGATTGAATTTGTTCGGAATCGAAATAAATCTACCTTACCACCGATTTTCCGGTTAATTAACTCTTATAACGTCAACCGAGAAGAAAGTAGGCTTCGTAGGCTAGTTCCTATATTCAAAAGAAAACATTAATTTTATCAGGTTACTTGTCTATAGAAAAGTGGGATATCGTAAATAAATAGTAAATTTGCGTTTCTTGGTAGCATTATAATAACAAACAGAAGGATTATTACGAGATATTATAATGTGTATGTATAGAACTACGCATCGCTATATCTTCTATTCTCCCTAACAATGATGTTAAACCAGGTGAAATAACAAGTAAAAAGGGCGTACACCAATATATTAATCTAGGATTACCAATGATATATTTATCAACTTACCCATCTACGTTGAGAAAAATTCCCCGTTATAAATTTCGATGCCAGCGCCATCTACACAAACAACTTCAAATAGTAAAATACTATTGATTAATTTTTATTACAAAGATGGCGCCATAGCAAATTTTTAGTAAGAAACTGATAGAATTATTTTATTATTTCACAAAAAATGTAGGTTGAAGATTACAATGGTAACACGATGAAAACAAAAAAAATTAACTTGTTAGACAAATAGACAATAAATTAATAATAGTAGGTACTGGGTTTGTTTCGTCAACCTAAAGAAGAATATATTATAAGAATATGTGTTATTTCACAATTTATTCTTTTAAAATAATATATAGTATATTTGCGGCACGTTCCAGAGTGGAAGATACTCTCAGTATCGCCCTGGTGTAAGACCACTATTCAGAATTGAAACATTGCTTGAAATGGTTTCTGCCGTGTTTGGTGACCAGATCTGAATAGCCAGGTACTTCCCCACCTTCCTCTTCCCTATCTCCTTCCCCTCCCCACTACCTTCAGCCTCACAACATACCCCAATTGGGAATGCCATAGTCCCACTGGCTCCAGACGGGAGCAGTTGGGACTCTTGTGCGGTATTCATGTAAAATAAATAAAAAAATTAAAACTTATTTTCACTTTAATTTATCGACCGTGACCGGTTTCAGCCTTATGAAAAAAGCCTCTCGATGAGCTAGCTAGCTTTGTTAAGACCCTAAAATATATTCAGAATCTTAACGACGTAAGTAAAGAAGCCGTGTATACAAATTACGACTTGCGACCTGTGTATTGGACGGACCTACTGTCGAATTTGCCCTATCAAAGAAAAGAAGAAGAAGACAAATAATCTGGGAATCTTAACGTTATAACCTTATAAGTGAAGAAAGCGTTTAAACAAGTATGCACCTGCGGCACGGCTTATTGGACGGAAGTAGCGATGTGTCAGTTCAGCTGGAATGGGCTCATGTGATCCGCTCCTTTGCGGGAAGCGGTTCCTACTCCCACTCCTTTTTCAAATCGACTACTCCAAGAGAACCCTGTCCCGGAACTCGGGCTCATTCCCAAACCCGAAAAACTCGGATGCCTCCACCGGCCGGCGGGTGTCCCCGTGTTCGCCGCGAGGCGAGGTACTCCGGTACTAGTGAGTATAGTGACTGAGTAGTAGTAACCGTCCGGTGTCCCCGAAGCGCTACACTCTCCACTCCACTCACGAGTCGCGAGTCTCGGCGAGTGTCGGGTTCTTGGAACTGCGTGAATCGTGAAACACTCGAGCTACTCAACGCCGCAGCGCGAAGCCGCGGCGCAGATTCGAATTTCAAGTCCCGAGATCGCCGAGTACGAGTATGCATCTTGGTCCGAGCGACGTAAGTCGTGAACCGCGACAAACACCCGCCACTCTTGTCACTCCCTCCCACTCCCGCGACTCACGAACCACATACATGCAATCAACACGCACGTGCCTGACCGCTTGGCGTAACAGTATACTGCTGCCTAACGTCATCGCGGAATTGTTTAGAATATTCGACTAGACACGGAGTAATTTTCAATTAGAGCGTATATTGGTATTGTTACTCAACGGGTGAAGTGCATTATAAAATAATAGTTTATAATAAAGCATTACAGCTAATTTACTTATTTAAATTCTCAATAAAAGCCCGTGCAATGTAGGTCCATTGAACCTACATTGTACCTACATTGCACGGGTGACGGGTCCGAGCCCTCGTGTGGGTCTTGTCCTGCTCCAGGGTTCTGAGTTGTCGTGCGGGTTCTACGAGTAGGTCCTGGCTCCAAGTTCTTTGAACCCGTGCGTCCCGGTTCGGTGCACCGCAACAACATTCAGTGCTCAGTCCGCAGTGTCCGCACCTAAGAACTCGGACCCGGGACCTGCTCCTAGAACCCGTGTACTTTTAAGAGGAGGCAAGTCTCGGAGGCTTCCGGTAAAATGCAGAACTTACCCACCTCTAGACGGAAGTACTGTCGAATTCACCCTAGCAAGCCTGGAGATTCAACCTTTCCGCCGCGTTCATTTTAATTAATTCTGAAGAACGTGTTACAAATATTTAAAATGTGTCTCTATGTCGCACTCCCGAAGTTAAGTTAATTCATCGTCTAGAAAAATAAAATCTGGTGCTTACCGCTAACTTTATAGTTGAAAAACGGATTATAAAGTTTTAAAATCGTTGTACGTAAAATAAATTTATATTAAGGTATTGTTTTTATTAATCTTAAATACAAAGAACTTACATCCCCAGTTTATGTTTGAATAAAAAAAGTTATTATAGTTACAAATTCGCCGGAAATTATTAAAATGTAAGTTTTGAGCAAACAAAAATTATCAGGGTTGTGTACCGCCTCAAACGCATTTTCTACGAACCTTGGTCATTACTGTCATTACTCATTAGTGACTGATTTATATTTCAAATATTTGTGCTCTTTCTAATTAATAATAAACTTATGAGAGAATTTAACCCCATGTTAACCTGTTCGGTATCCACGAATACCAACTAGGTTGGATACCCGTTTTTACGGAAATTGGATGATAAACAAGTCACCACAGCTTTTTCCTCTAACATGACTACAACAAATTCATATTTTTCCAGGGAGAGAGAGAATTTATTTATGTATTCAAATGACCATAATATATTGGGCTTTTGCATCTATCTATCTATCTATATATCTATCTATCTATCTATCTTCTATCTATATATATATTTATATAAATAAAAATGAATCGCCGAAATGTATGTACGCGCATAACTTCCGAACGACTGCACCAAATTGGATAATTCTTTTTTTGTTGTGTTCGTTATTGTCAGGACAAGGTTTGTATAAAACTACTGGTGAGCTCTGGCATTATGAAATTTGCAATAGGTTGCACGCGAGCTGTTTGAAAACTGAAAGCACCGGGAATGAGTGCATGGAATGCGGAAGGGGAAGGGGGGAAGGGAACTCGGGTGGGGGGTTCGCGGGAAAGGGGGAGGGGAACCAGGGAGGGGAGAGGGGAACTCGGGAGGGGGGTTCGCTGGACGGGGGAAGGGGTGGAGTGGAGTGGGAAGAGGGAAGGCGGAGGAGGCGGAGTGGGAACGCGAGGGGGGAAGGGGACGCGGGAGAGGAAGGGGAGGCGGAAGGAGAACGGGACGAATGGGAAAGGACACGCAGGAAGAAACAATTTCTTTATTAAATGGCATAGCAACGCATGCTGGGTACCAGCTAGTATTTTAATATTTTTTCAAATGAAATCGACGTGTTTATTAAGTAGGTAGGCATTTAAGTACCTTCCAACTTTCAAATCTTATGATTTCAGAGGAAATCATCGTTTTAATAAAAAAAAATAGATATACACCTCTAAGTCCAGTTTCAACTCAAGCGCGTTGCGTTTCGTCGATCTGTAAATTTGTCGTGCGTTCCGTGTCCGGTCAATCCTGTCAAGGTGGTAGCCGTGTTAGATACTACCTTTGTACTCCGCCAGAGTTCGCATGAGTGTTAAGATGAAGTTATACGTGAAATCTTATTTAGATACTATTTTGATTAATCTTTATGACACTATGTATGAACATTAAAAAATATGCTACGGATAAATCGAAGCTTTTACTAGCTTTTCTATATATTGGAATTACAATAAAATTATTATTTACGTAACAAAAAATATAAGCGTAAACCACAAAAAAATGTTTTTTCATGACTTAACTATGAAGTAATATAAGAAACAATTTTTTAAAAATACCCCTTTATGGCTAAGACTATTTTTGAGGTTTTCCATGTTCTAACTTTTTTCGGTCTTATAAAATTATGCACAAAATAAATAAAAACCACTTTTTCGCTTACTTGCCTCGTGCAAATAAGATGCTCGATTTTAAAATTTTGCAGGCATGAGATTCGAAATATTTCTAGCGTTTATATTCCTCTTAAAGCCGGTTTTACACCATCTCTTTTTTCAGTCCGATTCCAATTAGACACCAATGTCAACATTTTTCGCTTTACGCGATCGCTATTTTCATATCTACGATTTCAATTGTCATCACTGCAAACAACACATGAACCAGATGAGATAGAGATGAAAATAGCGATCGCGTAATGCGAAAAATGTTGACTTTGGTCTCTAATTGGAATCGGGCTGAAAAAAGATGTCGTGTATTGTAGGCATAAGAGTTGTCAAATCATTTCGCGAGGTCTACTTTTCACTTACTAGTAATAGGTATATCAATGGCGGCGTCAATAAGGCTACGCTACGCAGCCCGAATTATTCAGGCATGCTAGGGAAAAGATATTATGATTGATTCGTGTGATCGGTGGATGCGGTTTAAGATGAAGATGGATGAGGCTGTCATCACATTATCCCTTCAAGAATATAGGACAGGGCCATTCATTTGTACCGAATAATATACCACAACCTTCGTAAACCCATCCCCCTCTATCTCTTTCCACAAACAATATTGCTACTCTTACCTCAAAGGAGAAAAATAAAAAGGAATTTCTCGTCAATGGAGTTTTTGTGAAGTTTTTGAAATATTGAAGACATTAGGTAGGTAGTACCATAGACCAGTGTTCCGCAAAGTGTGCTCCGCGGCACACTGGTGTGCCGTGGCCATTTGTAAGTGTGCCGCGAGTCCCGCGTCACTTCTCACAAAGTGCTCTGTAAATCGGTCTTTACTTTTCTGTGCGGCGCGGCGGCCGGAGGTGGCGTGGGTGGGACTCGATCGCTGCGAAGTGGCCGTGTGCTACGCCGCTACGCTACATTATCACGTGTACTACACTACATAAGTGGGGTGCTATTGCTACATTATCACGTGATTGCGCACGAGCTATCGCGGTGCATGCGCGTGACAACATAACATTACGAATTACGACGGCGACGTTGCGCCCGCTTGTTTAGTAGTCATTCGTTAATGCTAGTGTTTGGTTGTGTCGTCGCAAACTTAATTGACTTTTTTAATTGCAAAAAAATATCCCATATTACGTGTATATAATGGATAAATTCGTTAAACGTACCGCAAGTTTGTCAAGTGAAACTAATGATTCCCAAGAAGAAGCAGAGTCAACGAAGAAAAAACCTAAGCTTTTTGATCGGAAATACGATGAGAGCTATGTGCGTTATGGCTTTATATATTGCGGTGACGAATCGTGCCCAATCCCAAAATGTCTTATTTGTGGAGAAACTTTGGCTAATAATTCGATAGTGCCCAGTAAACTTTCACGACATTTAACAACTAAACACCCATCGGTGGCTCACAAAGATAAAGCCTTCTTTCAACGTATGAAAAACCAGTCTAAGAAACAGGTAACTCTCATGAGTTCGTCTTTCAATACATCAAGCAAAGCGCAAAAAGCAAGCTACGTGATCGCTAATATGCTGGTTAAATCGAAGAAACCTCATTCTCTCGCTGAAACTTTAATTTTACCTGTCTGCAAAGAAATTGTCAAAATTATGATTAGCCAAGAAGCCGCTAAGGAAATCGAAAAAATACCTGCGTCAGCAGATACGATCTCACGTCGCATTAATGAAATATCCACCGACATTCAATCAACGTTAATTGAAAAATTAAGGCTAAGTGGAGTTTTCGCGCTACAAGTCGACGAGTCTACTGATATCAGTGGTCACGCGCATCTCATCACAAATGTGAGGTACACGGATGGATATGAAATAAAAGAGGAGTTTTTATTTTGTCTGCCACTACCTGGTTATACCACCGGAGAAGAAATATTCAGAGTAACAAACCAGTACTTCAGTGAACATAATTAGGAATGGCGCAACTGCTTAAGCATTTGCACAGACGGAGCAGCAGCTATGAGAGGAAAAATTAGGGGATTTATAACCAGGGCTTCTGAAAAAAATCCTAATATTAAAAATTTACATTGCTTTTTACACGGAGAGGCACTGATGACGAAGTCTCTGCCTGATGAATTGTTATCTGTCTTACAAAAAGTCGTCAAAATTGTCAATTACATCAAGTCGCGACCGCTGAACTCTCGTCTGTTTAATGCATTGTGTCAGGAAATGGGAGCATCAGTCACTTCTGTTTCATACAGAAGTACGATGGCTTTCTCGCGGAAAAGTGCTTTCTCGGATTTACGAGCTGAAAAATGAGACCCAGACATTTCTAGAAACCCAGGGTTCAGACTTTGCTTCTCTATTTAAAAAAGAAGAATGGGTAGCAAAACTTGCATATCTGGCGGACATATTCGCTCAATTAAATGAGCTGAACAAAAAAATGCAAGGAAGAAATTGTAACATTTTAACGTCTTCGGACAAGATTGAAAGCTTTCGCGCTAAGTTGGTGCTATGGATCAGCCACGCTACCAATAGTAACGAAATGTTTCCAAATGACATGGCTGCCGATTCAGAAAAAAAAGTGCAGGCTTTGATAGTGAAACACTTGGAGCTGTTAGCAGAAAAAATGGCTCAATATTTTCCTAAGTGTGACCTGCAACCTATGGACTGGGTAAGAAATCCATTTTCGGAAAGCATTTCCCTTGGACATTTACCAATAAACGAGCAGGAAGAATTCATGGAGCTTAAAACTGATCGGACACTAAAATTAAAATTTTCTGAAACAGAGTTAGCACATTTTTGGCTCCACGTAAAAAATGAGTATCCACTGCTGTCAAAGCGAGCTATTGCAATTCTATTACCATTTGCCACGACCTATTTATGCAAATTGGGGTTTTCAACTCTCACTACGATAAAGTCAAAAAAAAAAGAGAACGCCTGAGGACGATCGACGAAGAGATGCGAGCAGCGTTATCAACGATTGTTCCAAATTTTGATCGTCTGTGTTCAGTTAAACAGGCTCACATTTCGCATTAAACATCTTTTCATGTTATATTGATTTTAATAATAAATATTAATAAAATATTGTTTTTGGTAAATTTTGGTTCGGAGTGGCCACGCTTATTACGATTAATTTTTATAAAAAACTTTAGATATGCCGTAATTACTATAAAAGGAAACTTTTTGGCTTGGTGGCGGCGGAAAAAGATGCATTTTAATTATCAATTGCGTAAAATTAAAATTCACTTCTCGAACCGATTCGGTGACAGTTCGCGGTCATTCTGTCACTGTTATGTGATAAATATCAATCATAATTACACAAATCCGGCTAGACAAACCCTGCTTTATCAAACAAACCATTCAAAACCTGGGATGTTTTTTTAAATTATGATGACATGCAGCTTTCGTAGTTTTACCTCAAAGTTCGCCGTTATTCGTAATAAGCCTAGCCAATCCTATCCAAAATTTACCTTGTTTTTTTTTTCTTTGGTGTACCGTTAAAATTTCTTGATTAGTTAGGTGTACCGTGAACATAAAAAGTTTGCGGAACACTGCCATAGACATATGAATATTAGTAGACCAGAACATAAAGATAAGGGGTATACAACAACTACAGCGGGGCGCAGAGCGGGAAGATGACTTTGGAGTGTGTGATTCGTCGATAACTCAATATGACAGTATATATGCATCTCGCATTATAATATCACCATTTAGTTCTTAAAAGGAAACTCTGCTTTTGAATGAATGGACCTTTTTACGTTGGAGCGCAAATTGCTCGCCACGTATTGAGAAATTTGTGAAGTCTAAATACGGCAAAGTAAAGTTCGCTTATTTTCATATTCCAATATTTTGTTGTAGTATTTAGTTAGGACACTTTTACAAATGTTTCATATTTACTTACCCCGTATAAATCGACGAGCACATGCCATGTATCTCGAGTGATAGTATATATTTACACGTTTTCAAAACACAAACCACGTTTTTTGCGGTGTTATTTCATAAAATGCACCGATGAGCGCTCGACGCTGGCTCGCAGAAGAATGATGACGTCACATTTTTTAGATTCACGCGAAGCCATACTCAATCCCAGCCGGTTCCAAGGAACCGGTACGGGGAGGGGGAAATAATACGCAGGTCTACTAATATTCATATGTCTATGGATAGTACCTACCTAGTAAGAAGTTTGAACAGTAACGGGTAATAAACTGGCATCCAATGTTTCTGTGAAGAAAATAAATATTTTACAGCAAAGTGAAAAAATTAATTTTGATGCAGGAAAATGAAGGTGAACCTCCAAACAACACTTAGATACTTTTCTAGCGACTACCCGGCATGCGTTACAATGCCACTCAAAGAAAGACATTTTTTCTCCCTGCGTGTCCTTTCCCACGTTTCCCTGTTCCTGTCCCCATTCCCCTCCCCTTCTGAGTTCATCTTTCACCTTCCCCGGCTTCTCCCCTCTCCCTCTCCCGCGCCCCCCTCTCACGACCGCCTACTTCCTTCGTTCCCCTCCCACTCCCGCTTTCCCGCCCTGTCACTCTACCACATGAAATATACACATTTTTAAAACAACTCACACGCCACCTATTATAAATTTGAACACAAATTTCATAACGCTAGAGCTTACCATTATATATAGAAACATTCTCGGGCGTGTACATAACAAATCACCAACATTTCATCGCAATCGGATTAAAATGGTAGCAAAGAAACATTCATTTTTGTATATTAATAATTATTTTTAATGTAGGTACCCACCTTCACAACAAATAAAAATATAAATTTAATTAAAATTTAATTTTTTCATTTGTATATTTTAATTTATTTTCTCTCTTCATTTGCCAGCTTAAAATGAGTTTTGTCACTCTTTCGCTATTACGACGCGCCCAGCGACGATATCCTCTTATTAAATCAAAACCAAATTTTCTTTCAAATTCTTTGGAAGATTTGTAAGCAGGTATTAAAAATACCTACCTATTTAATTATTAAACACGACGGTTTGACATTTAAAAAAAGAATCCCATCTTGAGGTGATTTTTCACAAATTATTCTAGAATTTTGTAATAGTTAATTTAAAATACAAAAATAACTTAGTAAACACCACTATTATTTTTTTATACATACTACATTCTAGTAGTACCAGCGAGAGATTGTAGGTACAAGACGTAATCTTTATAGTAACTTGTGCCTTTTTCGCTTCCAAACAAGACTCCTGAAAATGAAGAGGACGAACGATGGCGCCTGTACGAGATCTCTTTGGGATTAACTTATAGCTTAAGAGGCGCCACGATGGATTCTACCGCTCGCGTGCAAAAACCGATACGTAGGTACCTACTTATCTAAATAATATTAAAAAATGTATTCTTTCGTATAAATTTTTGGGCTGAATTAATTAATTGTTTGATAATCTAAACGCATGTACCGATTAGGTGTGCACATCACTAGATGATTTGGCGATAAAAAATGAGCAGTAGGTATCCGTAGTTAGCAGTGTTAGCACTGTGTGTCTAGTTCTAGAATTACTTTATTACCTACCTATAATTTATGTCTCTAATACTTGTTACATTAAGAGGACACCCGGTCGCAGAGAAATTTGAACTAGATATAGGTATTTTACCAATATGTTGCTGTTGCTGTCGCTATTACTCCACCGAATACTGAGCGAAAGGGACAATTGCACCCCAGGCTGATATTACCCAAATAAAATCATCAAAACCGAGGGTTTGTATTCCCCATTTTTCTTCTTCAAAACTGGACCGACTTTTAAGTTTTTTTTGTTACTGTGTTAGGCGAAAATACTCTATGTCTGTAAGTTTTGCTTTTTCAAAAATACACACTCTAGTTTGTAGGTATACTAACGTCTGTTGATGACGTTCAAACCTGGCAATTTTAACAATTTTTGGAAGGTCTTTACTCCTATAAGAAATCAAAAAAGCAAATCGGACCTACACGCCAGTGGTTGATATCTACATTATATTATAAAAATATTTGCTGTAGAGTCAAAATCCAGAGAGGAAATTGGGGAATACGCTTGTATGGACAAAACGCATTTCCTCTTAACTTTGAATCTGGCAAAACCCACACTCTGTGCTGCACGAAATGTTGACAATAATATTGATGTAGATTTGGGACAAGGTGCTGGAATCATTTCAATGCATTCATTATTTTTACTACATAACAAGTCTACATAATTCAAAATTCTAAGAAATGACAGACATCAAGAATAATAAAAACAGTAGGATGTAGGTAGGTTGGTACCTTATGTAATTATTGTCGATTATATTTATGAAATATTGCTCGAGCAAGACTATGTAAGTATGCAGTTTATATTATGATGGCGTCTCATTATAAATGTTATTAATGTTTCTGAGAATGTCACAGCAGGTTAATATTAATAATAATATCGTAATTATTATAATTGAATACTTTTATGTTCCGTCGTTTGGTATAAGAATCGTCTCGAGAGGGGTTTGCGTGGTTATTAGTTATTATTTTACATTGCCGTTTGTTTCCTTCATAAACTTGTTATTTTTTATAACATCTTCAAAGGCACTTGGCCACGTGCATATCTTATGCTGCGTATACACACGCGACCCGAACTGCTGAGCCGAACCATGAATTAGCGGCGCGGCGATTCGCGGTGTTGCGGTTGCTTAGTTTCTCTACTATAATTCGTGGTTCGGCTCGCGTCTCGGTTCGCAAATGTGTACGCAGCATTAGGTGATTTATTTTCAATAATAGAAATATAATCCTGATGCTAATAATTCTAATAAAGTAATAGATTTTTCTAACATTCTCTTAAACAAATGTTCTTACATATTCTTAAACAAATTTTCTTACATATACAAATTGTCTTACTTATTCTTATACAAATGTTCTTTCATATTCTTAGACAAATTTTCTTACATATTCTTATATAAATGTTTTTACATATTCTTAGACAAATTTTCTTACATATTCTTATACAATTTTTCTTACATATTCTTAGACAAATTTTCTTATACAAATTGTCTTAAATATTCTTATACAAATGTCCTTTCATATTCTTAGACAAATTTTCTTACATATTCTTATACAAATGTTCTTGCATATTCTTAGACAAATTTTCTTACATATGCTTAGACAAATTTTCTTACATATTCTTATACAAATGTTCTTACATATTCTTAGACCAATTTCTTTACATATACTGAGACAATTTTTCTTATACAAATTATCTTACTAAGAATTTAGACAAATTTTCTTTCACTATATTTGTAGACAAATTTTCTTACATATTCTTATACATTTTTTTTACATAATCGTAGAAAAATTTTCTTGGAAATTCTTGGACAAATTTTCAGGTTGAAAAAAAAAAGTTCTTCTTGTTGATATCTAGTTTTTTTTGCATTTTTAAGCTTTCCGTTTTATAATACACCAAAGTTTTCATAATTGATTTCTATTTAACTTTCCAAACTAAAAAATCAAAATTTGGCCAAAACTGTAAGTAGATGTTCTTTATTTCAGAATTATAAAAATCGACAGCATTTTTATTGGTTTGGCCTTGGAGATAGGTATAATTTTTTCACCTGCAGCGCTTTTTTTTAAGTTCTATAATATTATTTTATAAAAAAAAATCATTTTAGAAAAGAAAAATAGATTTGCTACACCACCGACTGCAAATCTAACAATATGAAACTGAAGGTAGACTACCGTATCCCCCCGCGGCCCATTAACAAATTTAAATTGGATTTGGCCCTTCAGCTAAAAAGGTTAATCATCACTGTTCTACACTATACAAATACACTTTATCAAATACATTTTATTTGCAATTTGAACCATCAACGTCCGAATTCGTAGCCTAAAGCCGTAACCTCCCAACCAAAGAGCCCGTTACACATTTTTCTATCGATTTTCATGTTTTGTTTTCTCATTTATATTCGCTAAATATCTTAAATTAACTCATCACATCAATTGAAAAGCTTCCCAAAATGGTTAAATAGGTTACGTTAGGTTAGGCTATAGTATATTTTTTTAAAATAATTATCAAAACTTTTAATGACTTATCAAAAGGGTGTTGAAATGCCACTTTTTGAGTTATCGTGGAACCGTATAATATACATATATAGGTAGTGTAGGTTTCCAAAAAATTAATGAATAAAGAAAATTATATTCCTTAATTAGTGTATCACAGTTCGCAAAACTTTGATATTGGTCAAATCTACCATATAACTTCGGTGACGGTGAAGTAGAAAATAGTGCAGGCTTTATTACAATTTTCCAATTAAAGATTTCAAAAGGTGCCTAAACATACTCCGTTCCAAGAGCCATTTGGCTCGGGGCTGGGACGGGCGCCAACAAAATTAGGTACGTAGTATGTGCATTTTTTTATTGAACTCTTTCTGTGAATTCAAGTCAAAGATGGCGTAGAAGAGGATTGGTTTGGCAATATTTGGTGCCGTGTATTAGTCGGCATTCGTGAAACGCTTTCAGGATATTCAAAAATAATTATATAGTTTTTGCAATAAATTTCTTTACCGCTTGACTTGGGGAGTAAGCTGATGAATGCGTGACGAGAGCGTTACCTCCCTGAAAGGGAGGCGAACGGTAGTTGAGAGGGAGATATAAGTTAGTGAAGATAGAAAGAGAGAGAGTTACGTTTCGAATTTTACTGTAGGGGCAAGAGAGAGAGGTGCGAGCACATATTTTCTTTCTCTCTTTCTCTCATAGTCAGTTACGTTTCGCACAGTGCAGGCCTATTATCTGTTTCACACTGTAGGAGCAAGAGAGAGCAGTGCGCGCGCACATTTTCTTTCTCTCTTCCTATCATGTAGATGGAGCTAAAGAAGTTTTACTTCAGTCGTGTGGTCAAAAGCAGACTCGTTTTTTTTTATAAACCTTCGTTGTAAATAATCAAAATAATCGGTATACGGCTAAGGTTGGATATTTGTTTATAACCCCGTCACCAGTGGCGCACAGGCCACAAAACAAATAAACATACACACGAAACGAGGAAATGAAAAAAAAATAAGACCCCCTTTGAGAAAAAACCCAGTCAAAGGTCGTTGGTGAAATGGTGTATCGCGAATTACCAAAGGAAACAAAATTAGAAAAAAGCATTTATAAACAAATTTATATTGGATATGATTTTAGATTTTCACGGCCAAAAGTATTTTCGTTATTTATTTTTGGGGTGTTATGCCTTGTTGCGCTCCCTCCTTCTTTCAGCCAGATCACCAGGGGAGATGTGTGATGATGGACACTGTGACGCTGCCTGAAAAGTTGGCTAAAGAATGAGGTAGCGCAACACGGCACAACATTCCAAAAATAAATAACGAAAATTTTTTTGTCAGTTGAATTAAGAAAAAAATGTTATTGATTCAAACTAAAAAAAACCTTTTTTAACAGTACATTTTGTACATATAAAGAATTTATTAGATAATTTTAAAAGTAATACATTACATATACAACTACATAAAGTATCTATTTAAAAAATCAGGTATCTAATAGTTTCGACTATTTATAATGTCGACAAATTTACACCTGCTGGTACATCTATTCGTTCACGTTTTCACGATTTATTATTTATTAATTAGTTTATAGATTACAAAAAGGAAAGAATGAAAGGCAGATTTACAGATTTAGTTACATTGTTTAGTTCATAGATTCTCAAACTTTTTTTGCCCACCGCCCACTTTGAAAATATTTTTATTTCTAATGCCCCCTAACTCGTGAATCCGAAACAGCAATTAACCACAACGTGGGCGGGGGTAACGGCATGCCACGACGAAGGGGGCGTAATGGGATACCACGACGGAGGGGGCGTAATGGGATACCACGATGGGGTTACATTTGCCACAATGGAGGGTGCGTAATGGGATAGGAAAAAGTATTTGGAATGGGATGGGGCAAGATAGGATGGGGTGGGATGAGTTTCTCTGTATCTCCTACAGCCCCCTGAAAGTCTGAAATGCCCCCCAATTTTATCTTGGTCTTCTACTGCCCCCGTGAAGTTCTGAAACTCTACGGTTTAGTTAATACATACCTATAAGTAAATAAAAATACATGGTGAAAACAGATGACCAACTCCTTAAGGCGCCGTTACCCGCATTTCTACCGATTTCTTACATATCTCCCTTAAACATTTGAAGTTTTGAAGCTCTTAAATAAATATATGTTATTTTTGAAGATAATATCTAGACGCGTTCCACGCCGAAACGCAAATTATATAAAATTCCCTCAATAGAAAAAAATCGCAAAGTATGCTCCGAAAATAATTATAAACACGTTTTCAGTTTACAAGTTATAGTTGTGAAAAAATTCACAATGTTTCATTAAATGATACTTAATATACGTTCCACGAGATTTTTGCTCTATTTTAGTGTTTTATTAAACATTTTCGCAATTTTTGCATCGATTTTGACGCTTTAAATGTTTGCGCTCTCCTCTAACATTCGTAATTTCATATCTCTCCATCTTTTTCTTTTTGAGCCCGGTTGCGGGCCCTTAAATCTAGAGCTTATCCCTGGGCAAAGTGCAATGTACGCCACTGCTCTACACATTTGATTGAGTTTTTTTTTGCATTTGAACGGTCCCTGTTAAACGCCTATTCTCGGTCTGTTTCAACTTATGATCAAATGCTCATTAACATAGCATAGTGTTCATGGAAGCCTTACGGGGAGCATTCAAAATGGCGCAAATCATCGATTTCATCTTCGCGCGATTAAATACGATGGACGTTAAATCAACCCAATCTGAGCAATGTAAGATGGCGCCTAATTGAATATAATTATATTTTATTACCGGGTTATGTAATGTGAAGTTGCACTAACATGAAACAATTTAATAACACTCGAACAAACTTTCTATATCATTAATGTTATTAGTTTTAAGAACCCATAGTCAATGTAAGTACTATTTATGTATATTGCAATCTGCAAATCTGTCATTTGAGTTTTAAAGTTTTTTTTTCTTTAACTCCACATGGGAGACCCTGTGGAAAATAATTGAAGATGCTGGGTGGAGGGTCTTTTCGGGGAGAGGAAGGAGTGAATATGGGTCTTGAAGAGACTCATGTTGTAAGAGGGAGGAAACACAAAGGCCGGCAAATCTTTTCACATCCGAGCTGTTGAACTCAAGGACGAGTCGTAGAAACGACCTGTTCTCATGTGACAAATGTTAACCGTGTGTGTTAACAATATCTTAGGCGCGTGTTTGGCGTGTTTCCCGACTTGCTCCGGTGCCGAGGGGAACAATTACGCTAGTTCCTCGGAGCATCTTCCATTATAATACCGGTAGAACAATGACAGCATTCCCACTTGACGCCTGTGCTCTAAAGATTGAAATCCGTTGGTCAAGTTAGGAGAATCTATCCAACGGACGGACGTGTTCTGCACAGAGTCGAGGGTTTTTTTAGGTATTTTGGGGCTCCAGACCAGAGGTGGTTACCAAATTCAACCGCGGGGAGCACGTGCGACTTGTAAAGGGTCAGCAGTTGTGCATTAGGTACTATACATAAAGTATAGTATATCAATTTGGGAGGCGGGAACCAACACCTCTGCCATAGGTCACCCCAAGTGGTTCACTACGTTTGGTGATTTAGCAGGGGTGCCCGGGTTCATGGTGTGAGGATTGTCTAGGTCTTGGAGGCGGATGACCAAGACACACTGAACCCCAGATTCCTACCTACCCACCCCTTAAACCCTTTTCCTTCCCAGAACTCTCCTCTCCTTCCTTTCCTTAAAAAAACCCTCCACACAGCATCCCCAAAGATGACATAGGCCCTGAGGGAAATTGTTTTCCTCAGGGCCTCCTGTGTGTAGCTCACGTAAAAAAAAAAAATCTGCGGGCGCTGTAAACGGACCGGCCCAGTTTCTGAGAGGCTAACTTAACTCTGGCTTCGATGGAGCCCCCGTATTTGAGCTGGTGGTCACTAGTCAATATACCAGCCATAGTCGTCAAACATTATACCTAGGTACCTATGGAGTCTGAGGAGCTAGCAGCGTTGATCTTCTGCACCCCGGTGCACCAGAATAGGCCACTTGCATGGATTTCATAACGACTTGGAAAAAATCATGTGGATAGATCTTTTTAATAAGATTAAGAAAATGTTGGTAAAATTGTTTAGAAATGTACAGTTTTTGTTATTTTTAAATAAATAAATCCATTATTTAGGCTCGTGACGTCACTACATGAAAATGTCCCGTCTCCGAAAATGTTCCTATTATTTTTTTAAAATTCCACACTGATTTATTTTTTTATATGGCATCACTTTGATTTCAGGCGATTTTTTGAATTCGTTCACTAGATTTATTGTGTGTTCTCTGCGAACTTATCATTTGGTTTCACTTTTTGACAGATGCTCTGAAGAGAACCCCGTACTTTTAATTATCTACGGGGTTCTCTTCAGAACGTGCAGATGATGTCGGTACGTTTTTTAGAGGTATAATGATTATGGTACTGATTTTAACAAAATTAAATTTTATAATATTCTTATTATTATTATAATTTACAAGTACAAGTATATTACATTGAATTTAGTGATAAAGACGCTGTTCATTATAATGATTTATGGTCAATAAGATGGATCAAAGAAAAAAAATATTTATGAGATGTAATATTTTTGGTATGCCTCGTTATTCTCCTGTGCCATTCGTGTGGAAAACGTTCTTTTTTTTAAAAATGATTTTCGGCTATGTAATTATCGTTTTTTCACACCTATAAAATTATGTCCCGTCTTTCCGGTTTATAAAAAATGGTCTGATTTATCGGATTGAAATTTTCAAAAAATCCCCAGGGTTTCAAAAATACGATTAAAAAGAAAATAAAAATACAGAATGTCTTAGAATATTTGCCTAAACCGGAAAAAAATTTAAAAAATTTTGATGCAAGTGGCCTATTCATGGTCGATGTCGGCAGTATGAGAACGAATCGCTTCTCCGCCTCTTAGGTAAAACAGCACGCATGTGGAACGAATTACCGACATTCGGAGTATCTTCAAGACCTGCATCAACAAACTCCTGCCTACAGATCATTTCTTAACCTGCCCCACAATGTCACCCATCCGGTGACCATTCACCAGTTTATACGTAGTACAGCAGAGGAACTCTTTTGAGGTATTTTTAAAATTCTTCAGTATTGCCCTGGCGAAATGTACCAATTAAATAAACTATTTTGCAAAGAAAATAATCTACCAACGACTAAATGTGATCATTCCAGTTCATATAGAAAAAATAATTACGGTACCTACTAAAAAATACCATTCTTCCCTATGTTGTGGATACCATAAACCAGCGGTTGTCAACCCATTAGATCCTGCGTACCCCTTGACTCTTACTACATATTTACCCCGTTGGTACCCTCTATCTTTTGTACACTTTCTTGTGTACATGTGACCGAAAGCCATACACATTTTTTGTTGGTACTTGCCAATTGATTTGAGATTTATTGTATTACTTATGTTCTCTATTTTATACAGGTGCTTGCAGGTTTTTACAGATGCAATGCCGCCTCATGGAGCCTCATGAATGAGTTTTTCTTTTGCCCTGTTTAAGTTATCTTTGTCTTACTAACCTATTTTTTGCATTTTGTTTTTCCTGTTAAGCACTTGCATACTGCTTACTAACAACGTATGCAAGGACACTGGAGGTCTAGATTCGTTCAAAATAAATAAATGTAGCTTCGTTTTACAAAAAAATAAAAATAGAATCTTGCGAGAGCCTTGAAGGAGTAACCATCTGTTACTTATACCAGGGCGGGTAAGTGGTGAACCTCCAATGTACACACGTAATGAAACACATGTTTCATTTGTAATTTTTTAATACTCTCATTATTACATGAATTTATCATCTTTTTTCAGCCCAATTCCAATTAGAGACCAAAGTCAAAAATTTTCGCTTTACGCGATCGCTATTTTCATCTCTCTTTTTTCATATTTACGATTTCAGTTGGCATCACAGCAAACAGCATGGTTCATGTGTTGTTTGCAGTGATGACAATAGGCAGGGCTGGGCAGTATTTGAAATACTTGTAATTGAAATACGTATTTGAAATACAAATACGTTTTTTGTATTTGTATTTCAATTACTTCCTAAAAATGTATTTTGTAATTGGTATTTCAATTACCTGCTTCTGAGGTATTTTGTAATTTGTATTTCAAATACTTATGGCTTCAAAATACATTTTCAAATACATTTAGCGAACTGTTTCACTCCGCTCAGCTTTGCTTCTTTGGAAACGCACCCTTAGATAAGGGTACTTACGACCATTTATTGCAACCAAAGGTTCAACCAAAACCAAATGTATTTTGTATTTGTAATTTGTATTTTGTATTTGAAATTAAAAAAAATGGTTAAAATACTGTATTTTGTATTTCAAATACACTACCTGAAAGTATTTTGCGACAAAGTATTTTGTAATTTGTATTTTAATTACAGCAAAGCATGTATTTTGCCCAGCCCTGACAATAGGCCACTTGCATGGATTTCATAACGACTTGGAGAAAATCGTGTGGATAGATTTTTTTACTAAGATTACGAAAATGTTAGTAAAATTTTTTAGAAAGTACAGTTTTTTTTATTTTTAAATAAATAAATCCATTATTTGGGCCCGTGACTCCGAAAATGTTCCTATTAATTTTGCAAAATTCCACACTGATTTATTTTTTTTATATGGCAACACTTTGATTTCAGGCGAATTTTTGAATTTGACATTTAACGTTCACTAGATTTATTGTTTGTTCTCTGCGAACTTATCATTTGGTTTGACTTTTTGACAGACTTTATGAAGAGAACCCGTATATTTTACGCTGTCTGTACGTGTTTTAGAGCTATAATGGTAATGGTGCTGATTTTAACAAAATCAAATTTTAAAATATTCTTATTATTATTATAATTTACAAGTACAAGTATGTATATTATATTGGATTTAGTAATATAGACGTTGAACATTATAATGATTTATGATCAATAAGATGGATCAAGGAAAAAAATATTTATGAGATGTAATATTTTTGGTATGCCTCGTTATTCTCCTGTGCCCTTTCTTGTGGAAAACGTTATTTTTTAAATGATTTCGGCTGTGTAATTAGCGTCTTTTCGCATCTATAAAATAATGTCCGGTTTATAAAAAATGGTCTGATTTTTCGGATTGAAATTTTCAATAAATCGCCAGGGTTTCAAAAATACGATTAAAAAAAACGGAATGTCTTAGAATATTTGCCTAAACCGAAAATTTAAAAAAAAAAGTGACGTAGTGGCGTATTATTGAAATATTAGATATGACAATAGAGATGAAAATAGTGATCGCGTAAAGCAGTAATTGTTGACTTTGGTCTCTAAGTGGAATCGGACTGAAAAAAGATATATGTTGTAAAACCTACATTGTCTTTCTTTAACCTATGTACTTTATTTTAACGCTTTCCACCTCTAGCTGAAAGATAAAATAATAATAAATTTTAAATCATCTCATCCTTGATTCTCATCCAGTAAAAAGGTTCAAAGGTTCCACAAAACACTCGAAATAGCCGGTGTTGCTATGCAAAATTTGTCCTACCCAATCTTGTAAGTACTTACTTACATCTATTTGTGTCCCATAAACTTGCACAGTGACGGTAGGTACTGGAGCAAAGGGCATGTGCCATTTGCGAGATAATGGCTTTGAACTTCAGTAGGGTTCATCTGCCAACAGAGGTAAAGGGTACCCACACACAGGTGATCTCCATCTGCGTCATCGGGAGATATTGGCGTCACGGGGAGAAATTATTCAGCACACCTCCAAGCCTTGGTACCCGTTACAATTTATGTTACCGTCAAGAATCACACGGGAATATCACCTCTACGCCCTGCACTTAGAGGTCTCTTTGCTGAAGCAATGGCGGGAGAAAGTTCTTTCTGCGCGCATCGGTGAGATGCTCCAGATACGCAGTGAAAGGGGGCTGTGAAAGTAAGCACCTTTATAAAAAAGTCAAAAAGTTTTTATTTTATTTTTTTATTTGAAATAAATTTGTCATGCACAATAATTTTGTATCAACGAAACAAAGCACACAAAGGAAAATTGTTCGCATGGTAAAATAGTAATAAATTACATTATGATAAACTTGTCATTACGCATTATTTGACGTTCAATTTATTATGCAATTTATTTTAACAGAAAGTAATCATTTTAAGAAATGTAGTACAGTTTGACTCACTTAACTTTGCAGGTTGCCAAAGGAGGAACGAACGAGATATATTTTAAATGCATCGATTTTTGGAATCCGCAAAATTTAAATCCGCTGGAGGTATAATATTATAAGTCAATTGATTGCATCGCATAGAGGTCAATAATTATTTTTATCTTTCTTTAGTAAATATTTGAATTCTTCCAGGCAGCCGGCGAAAAGAGATTGATTTTTATTTTTATGTGAATACCGCGAAAGAGTCCCAACTGCTCCCAACAGCCTGGAGCCAGTGAGACTACGGCATTTGCAATTAGGTATGTCGCGAGGCTGAAAGTAAGTGGGGAAGGGAAGAAGATAGGGTAGAGAAAAGTAGGGAAGTGCTTTGCTATTCAGATCAAGTCATCAAGAACGGCGAAAGCCATTTCAGGCAATGTTTCATTTCTGAATGGTGGCCTTACACAAGGGCGATATTGAGAGTATGTACAACTCTAGAACGTGCCGCAAATATACCTTATATTATTTCAAATGATTAAATTGTGAAAACACAAATCTATCAGATAAAATTTATTTACGCACGCCGGGATCTGAACCCGCGACCTCCGGATCGCGAGTCGAGAGCTATGCCCCTCGTCCACGGAGGCCGACACCAAAAGAAACCAAAACAATATTTCTCAATAAAAATACTTTCTTTTTCTTGATTAACTTTTTTTCACATTTTCTTAAAAAATAATTTTTCATCACCAATAAAAACTAATTTGTCATTCCGTTACAGAAAATGTTATGTTCCTTCCTCAGTGTTTTATTGTCATATTTCTTTCTTAGAATTAATAGAATAGAACCTATGAATTTCTCGATCATTTTACCCTTTTGCGATGCCTCCTTTGCTTATCAAATGCATCTCTAGACGGGGTGGCTCTCGCCTCCCGCTCCTCGTACATTATTTGTCTCTGGTCTCAGAACGAGCAAAGCGCGGCCAGTGAGGTTCAGTTCGCGCCTGAAAGAGCGCGCGTGCGGGCAACACCAGAAGCGCGTGAATGTCAAAGCTGCTCTTTGACATAAATGGAACACTTTTCAAATAATTATTCTTTTTAATTTAACCAAAGACAAATAATACAACACAAAGCAGTGGGTGCCAGACGTTTTCAGCCAGATTTTTATTTTATTTGATGGGGATTTGAGCTGAGATTTTTTGACAAATTTGCAGTGCATTTGAAGGTGAGATTCTCTTTTACTAATAATTATTTATCTTTGCACATTTGGTGACCTTTAGAAGTTACCCCTTTGTTATCTAAAAATATTTCAGAATGCAACCCTGATATTATGTATTTGCAATTTATTATTTTTTTTCACGTCAGGTTAACAAGTTTACCGATGTACCTACTAACAAAATTGTCTTAACGCAATTCCCACTAGATACCTTTTGGACACAAATCATTTTCATTATTTATCTAGTTAACTTAAAGCTTTTAAAAATATATTTTTATTAATTTGCAATGATTTATTAATTTATTTTTATTAATCTATATTATATTTTTATTAATTTGCAATCAAATTAATTTGTAACGATTTGCAATCATCGCAAATATTTTGTTTTCAGTTAAGTTTTGTCAAGTCCCTGAAATATACCAAAAATATATAGGTACTAAAAATGCAATTTATTAATTATAAATTTTGTAATGCTACTTTAATTTGAAAGTATTTTGATATTCAATTAAAAAATGACTATCGTAGCAGGAAATAATTTATTTTGAAGAACGAAAGGGATTTTTTTACCTCTATTACGAATATCACTTTCTTTTGAACTTTTGAACTTCGTCGTCACTTTTGAAAGTTTTTTTATGAAAATCTACTTTCACGAAAACTCTGAGCTTATCCCAATTCGAACTTCGAAAACATACAAGATGTTGCATCGTTTAAAACTTTGAAGAAAGCATAATATTACGAACAAAGAGATTTACTCAGCTTCCTAAAGCTCCAGAGGGTGTGAGATGTGAAACGTGCCGTATAGTCTCCTGCGCAAACCCCTTTTGTTTCGACTCTGAACTTTGCCATATATATCTATACATCCTCTTGTCGTGGAATAGCAAATGTCAGAGGGCACTCGAAATGATAAATTTATCTCTCATTTAACTTTTTGGCTTCTATGAGAAGAAATATTTTTAGATTTGTTGGACTTGGACATAATTTTATGAGAATTATTAGTTGATACTGTCATATAGACGCAACATACAATATTAAAAAGTTAGTTTTTACGTGGCTTCATCAACATAATAACGCTCGTGTGGTGCATGCCTAACCAAAAACGATCATCTTCTTTTGCCCAACTAACTAACCATCACACCGTTTCGCCGAAGGGGCAGGCAGAAAGGAGGGACCGCCAAACAACTCGGTCTTGGTACATATTCTTTGCCTCATTCATATATATACTTTTCTATCATTCTGACTCTTAACATAGCCCTACTTAAGGGTTCGCAACCCAGATTTGTACCGATTTATTACATGGGAAATACACAGTAAGTTTTAAAGCTCTTAAAAAAAATATATGTTATTCTTGAAGATAATATCTAGACTTTTCCGCGCCGAAACGCAAATTATATAAAATTACCTCGATAGAAAAAAATCGCAAAGTATGCTCCAAAAATTATTATTAACACGTTTGTTTCAGTTATTTTTCAAGTTATATGTATGAAAAAATTCACAGTGTTTCTTTAAATGCTGTTTAAGATAATGCCCGCAAGATTTTTGCTCTATTTTAAACGAGTCGTGTTTTATTAAACATTTTCGCAATTTTCGCATCGATTTTGTCGCTGTAAATGTTAGCGCTCTCCTCTAACATTCGTAATTTCGTATCTCTCCATCTTCTTCTTTTCGGGCCCGGTTGCAGAGCCTTTAAGTATCTTCTTTTGTATTACCTCAATTGGTCGATCTCCACATACTCTACTTGTTAGGTTAGGTTAGACAATGCAACGCTCCACAAAACTTGCAGTTTTAATTTCGTTTGCAAATAAAATAAAATTCAATAAAATTAATTGAAATACTATAACTTAGTCTGCATTAATCCAAAGAAAAATATTATACGATGCACACGATGTTAATATTTGATTATACTATAGGTAAACCCCATTGCAAAGATGTGCACTGTTTACTATAAAACATACACATATATGTATGAATTAGTTTACACACAACCTAACGTACACAATAAGTATACACCCATGATAATATTTATATATTAAAACTTCTTCCAAGAATTTAATATATAAACCCTATTAATTGTATCTATTTTATTTCATATTTGCTTTCTCCAATTTAATATCGTGGTGTAATTACGACAACTAGATAACTTTGACATTTCTAAAACCGTTTAGATCATATTTCTAATCATGATAGTAAGGGCGACACAACGATTTCTATACCTATACGAATTCCGAACAGCGAACAAATTAGCCTGAGAGGTTAAGGCTCTGCAACCGGGCCCGAAAAGAAGAAGATGGAGAGATACGAAATTACGAATGTTAGAGAAGAGCGCTAACATTTACAGTGACAAAATCGATGCGAAAATTGCGAAAATGTTTAATAAAACACGACTCGTTTAAAATAGAGCAAAAATCTTGTGGGGGGCTGTGTCATGTACAATTTAAAGAAATATTGTGAATTTTTGCATACATATAACTTTTAAAACAACCGAAACAGACTTGAAAAAAATAGTTTTTTGGAGCATATTATGTGATTTTTTTCTATCGAGGGAATTTCATATAATTTGCGTTTCGGCGTGAGGAATGTATAGATAGTATCTTCGAAAATAACATATATTTTTTAAGAGCTCAAAAACTTCAAATATTTAAGAGGGATATGCAAGAAATCGGTAGAAATTCGGGTAGCGGACCCTTAAGCAATTCCACGAAATTTAGTGCTACAACTAGCTAAGCCTAGTTGCCTAATTGAAACATGGAAACACACTTGTGGTAACTAGAGTAACCCAATTATAGCATTAAACGATACCGTTTTTTGGAGATACCCACAAAAATGTAAATTCAAATAACTTGATTCCAATGCGTACGATTTTTCTGTTTGTAGCATTCATAAACTAGGATATAGAGTTATGACATGACTTTAGTGTGTAACTCAAAAATGCTTATTTCGGAGTTACCTAGATGATAGATAAAATTTTCAAACGGTATTAATCTCATTTATGGGAATAAACTTACATTTCAGATTTCTTTTCAAAAAATTTCTGTTAATCAAAGAAAATTTGTAAATATATTGAAAATACGTAAAACATGTTCAGACATACGAATTTCCTAGTAAGTCATGCATTCAAAATTCAATTATAATTATATTTTGTCAAGATAAATACATAAATAAATCTTCATAAAATTTTTAGTTTGGTGACAAAAACGTACCTTGTTCTTAGAAGCAACATAGAAAGTTAGAAATGAAGAATTCACCGTGTCCATGTTACACAACGGTTGTTATTATTAATTTTGAATTGTTTGAGTCAGCTAATTGATGTAATTGCTTCTTGGTAGGTAATCCTGTTAGAAAGTTCTATTCAATATTGTTCTGAGAAAAATGATTGTCGTTGCATTGAGGGAATATACTGTCATTTGTAGAGGCCTAATAATTTCGATACCAATAAAGGCAGAAATTTAAACATATTATTTTTGAAAACTTTGACTTCTAAATTCAATAGTTATTTTTATTTTATTTTAGCCACTGTATAAAATAACTGTATATACAAAATATAATGGTGAATTTAAGTATACATTTTGTATTTCTTAGTCCTCCTCACTAGGGGGTCCTGTGCCGAGACGGACTAAAGTTATTAAAATATAGGTACCTAGTTTATTTGTCTTCTATGTCGTTTTAGTGTCTTCAGTATGGTTTTTTCATTGACCTCTTTCAGCCATATTTTTATTCTTGATTTGTATTAATTAGAATTTTTTATCAGTTTTATGTCTTGGGGAAGGATGTTATGGAATTTTGTTATAAAGACTCGATGACACACGGCTAGTTTACAAGCTACTATCTGGAAAATTCACTATCTGTTAGTAAACTCGCCCAGTGTTATCGTGTTAATTGCTAACTAGCAGCAACTAGCAGATTGTTGACAATCTACGAAAAAAAGTTGAAAGGTCGTCAACTTTACTCGCCTACACGCTTGCTCCGCTTGCTCGTGATTGGTTTATTTATGTTTCCAACATGGCTTCCGATAAACAGCTGATTTCGACTGTCAAACATGTGAAGAAATAGTTCACGTAGGCGTCGTTATTCTTGTTACTGGCGCTAGCAGCGGCCTCAGTTTCCTACGCTTCTGAGCGAGTGGAAAGTTTTGTGTGTCATCATGACAATCTCACTCGCCGATTTTCCCGCTTTTAAACTTAGTAGATAGTAGCTTGTAAACTAGCCGTGTGTCATCGAGGCTTAACAGATAGTGAATTTCCCAGATAGTAGCTTGTAAACTCGCCATGTGTCATCGAGGCTTAAGGTATGTGTTGTTTCTTTGTCCGAATGTGGTTTTATAACTTGGAATATTTTTTATATTATTTTTATTCTAGTTATAATATGTAGAACAACACCGCTACGAGAAATACTACGGATACTTAATATACAAAAATCTAAGGATGATTATGAACCAAATTAATTGGAAATTAAAAAAAAAAATACATTAGCTAAATAATAAATATTACGTTAGCTCCACACAGGAGGCCTTGAGGAAAACAATTTCCCTTGAGTCATATGCCATCTTTCAGGATGCGGAAGAGTTTGTAGGGAAAGGAAGGAGAGGAAGTTCTGGGAAGAAAAAATGTATGATAGTGGATAGGAATTTGGGGGTCAGTGTGTCCAGGAGTGACAACGTATGAATCCATTCCTCCCACTACGGTGCAAGGCGATGAATCGAGAGAGTCCGGCTGGAAAGGTCTCCCTCAACCGGTCTCTTTCGATCTTGTCCGCCACGCAGAGTTGGTGGTCTAACCTATCCGCCGCCAAGACCTAGACGAATCTCCCCTCATTAACCCTGGCACCACTGCTAAGTCGCCAAAGGTAGCAAACCATTTGGGGTGACGTATGACAGGGGTGTTGGTTATCCAATAAATGGTTCATTGAATGAAATCCCGAGGCGGCAGTCCGTACCCACCGGTTAAGTTGAGGTATATTCATAAAAATATGCGTGACAAATATTATAAGAGAAAAAAAAAGGAAGTTCATAGAGTGGTGGTTGTATTAGAGGGTATCTATAGTTATTGTTATTGTAGAGTATCGAGAGAGCGTCTGTGTGATTTTAAGGAGTGTGGTGCAGAGTTAAAAATGTCAAATTGTGTATAGTGTGTGTTGAAAGTGTTGGATGCACGATAGATGAAAGCGTTCTGCTTAGAATTTGTGTTGCACCGAGGGAGGTTAAGAATCGTGTTTGATCTGGTTCTTCTATTTGGAACTCGTATCTGTATTCGTTCTAAGAGTTCTGGGCAATCTACAACAGATCTGGCAATATTTTGAAGGAAAAGTATATCGGCCAAGCTTCTTCGAACTTCTAATGATAGTATATTGAAGTACGCGGCTGAATCTTGGTGATTTAGATGTGTGCGGTAGCTGCGGAAATCTAAGTATCGTAGAAAACGATTTTGAACACGTTCTAGATTTTCTATACATATACAAGTATCTCTTATACAAGAAACAGATTTTGCATAAAATTTCGAGGAAGTATTTGTATTTCACTATACTTTCACGTGAGGATTCATCGTTGCCACACATGTCGGTTTTTTTCGTTATGACCATAACTTGTAAACAAGCCGAATAATATTGTCAACAGTGGCAAGTTAGTCACATTAATGATGCTGATTCAACATATGACAAACAAACATGTGACAAACCTTTCTAAATATTTAAAGGGAACAAACAAACAAGGGCAATTCACAAGATCTACATTACAACATACATTCCACCAACCTACAACTAAAACCACTTTTCGACAAAGAAATATGCAATACTTGTATATAAAATTATTTAATTTACTCCCTCTTGCAATAAAAACCATAAAAAAATAACCGACTTTAAAAGAAGCATTAAGATATGGATTATGGACATGAGAAGGAAGAATATAGATGCAATTTTGCAACCTCACAAAGATTAATGCTTGTATTGTACTTTCTCTTAGATACAACTTTATAATTTTCCTCTTGTAATATTTTAACATAGGCATTTACTTATATTTCAAACACGAAAACTTTGTACAATGTGACCTTAGAACGGGGTACGCCAGTAAGGGCACATTTTTCTCTAAAAAATTGTAAAACATAGAAAAAAATAAAATAAATAATAAAAATTAAACATCTAAAATCCCTTATTACCTGTCTACTAATGTTCGCAGAAATTACTGTTTATGTAAACCAATCGAATAGATGTTCTCGTATCAATAACTACAAAATAAAATAAAATACGCAATTTTTCCACGATTTTTATAAATATGAATCATGCTAAATGACAACTTTACTAATGATATGATTTATTTTAAACTATACTAAGTTATTGGGCAACCATAATACCACCATACAGAGTGCTATTCATTTTCTATCCAGTTCAAGCATAAATTCTCGAAATTAGTTATTTGTTCAGAGACATATATATATACCAACTTTAGATTTGAAAAAAAAGAAAACCAATTCTTTAAAAGTTTAATTCGCGCAGAACAACACAACAGGCGTCCTTTACATTTTTTTATGCGAATACCTCACAAGAGTTCCAGCTGCTCCCGTCTGGAGCCAGTGAGACTATGGCATCCCCAATTGGGGTATGTTGTGAGGCTGAAGGTAGTGGGGAGGGAAAGGAGATGGAGAAGTACCTATTCTGTTCAGATATGGTCACAAAACACGGCTAAGACCATTTTAAGCGACATTTTAATTCTGAAAAGTGGTCTTACACGAGGTGATTTTACACTAGCGACACGTATTTTCTACTCTGGAACGTGCCGCTAACATCCTATATATTATATTGTCATGAGTTAATTGTGAAATAACACAATATAATCAAACAAAATTTATTTGCGCACGCCGGGATTCGATCCCGTGACCTTCGGATTGCGAGTCAAGAGCCTTCAAAATGCATATATTGAAAGCAATGCAATACATGCCTTGGTATATGAAATTGAAGAAAATTATAAATTATTATTTTTCAAAAACAGGATCATCGCACTAAATCACCGAGGAGTATACAAAAAGTGCCAATACAAAACCTCACAACCGGATTTTAATAACTTCTCTGAGGCACGTTGAAAGCAAATTAAATAATCCAAACAGGTTTCACACGCCAAGTGCAAGGATCTCGAAAACTTGAAAATGTACCTTCTGTCTGATTATATTTTGTACTGAAACTTAACCACGTGGCGAAAGTAAATTTTTAGAATCATGGTAAGTTTATATAAAATAGTTGAATTATCTATAGTGTTATCAATGTTGTCTTTCCCAAACTTAATCATTATTTATAAATGTGGTTAACAATGATTTACAATTTTATTCTTTGATTTCGTAACTTTTTTTAAAATTTTTATCTAAAACGAAAATTATAAAGTTTCTATGTTTCCATCGCTATTTAACCAACACGATTATGTTAGTCCTATGCGCTTTATTGTTCAACCTTAACGTGAGTTTTCATTAATTAACTAGTTCTCTTGATAATAGTGCTCAAATAGGAGAAGAGAAAGGTTGGGTATTACCTGGAAAATCTTAGATAGTCAATAAACTTAACGAAAAGCCATTTCATACAAAACATGTATTCTGAATTGTATTAATTGAAAACCAGGAAGATATTAATAGTATCTTCTACTTTTTCGTCTTCCCAACTCATTGCCTAGGTAGCCTGTTGGGGTCGGCTCTTCTCATTCTCAGGTTATATTTTCTTCGGTTCTGGGTATCGCTTTCATCCAGGCCGTTTCTCAGTAATATTTTGGAGCATTGAGTCATCCAGGAGTTCATTGGTCTTCCTCTAGATGACTATCGATGAAGCTCTATAGACATTATCTGTTCACTGTGTGGTCTGATGGTCTCCGTCTTATATGCTCATACCATCTCTACTGTCGTTCCTCCAGCTTACTGTTCATGTCCGTGACAACCAGGCTACCACGAATGCGTGAACTTTTAATGCAATCTTTCAGTGATACCCCTGCCGACCATCTAAACATTCGCTTTTCTGCTGTTTCGAGTTGCCTAGATAGTCCAGCATTCAGAGCCATACGTTGGGTCTAACGATTGTCTGGTATATCTTTCCTATCTTGATAGTATCTTAAGAATCTGGATAGTATCTTCTACTGTTTACTTAAAAAAAAATTGTTCCAACGATTCACTTGAATGAAGTTTCCAATGAGAAAAATCTGAAAGAATCTCATCTGTCCATAATATTACACTTTGGAAAACGCTTTTATGTTTGATAAAATAATCTGATTTCTCGGAGACTCTTGAGAACCTTTCGTTGATAAAACAATAAAATCTAAAAGGTTTCGGATTGTTTCAAAAATGCATTGTTTTAGATTGTTTAACATTCCGTCAACCCATCCAGTGATTTATACACATGTTAAATGTTAACAAAAACTCTAAGTATTGGCATTGAGTTTTGTTTCGGCCATCAAACCCCTCGTTCGTATTCAAATTAGCGTCCTATTATGTGCCTGGCATTCCGTGGGAAACATTGCCATTGTAAAATGCTACGTACTGCAGACAACAATATGTTATAAGCATTGGCATCCAACAGCCTTATCACGTAAATCTGTTCATGTATTTACTTGATTTTGATGTATTTTTTTGGGCTGATTGAATATTTCAATGTCATTTCAAACTAAACAAAATTAATGAATTGTTTACTTCTTATTTTGATGCGCTCTCCAATTGAAGTCAATCAACCAATTATTGTTTACTGTTATTATTGGTAATGATACGAATGCTGTCTTTATAGCTTCTGTCTCACTTATGACATATGCCCAATGTTTCGTCTTATTCTCTTGACAGTAGTCCAGTTCCTTTGACCTTCAACACAATGTTTACTGATATTATTAGTGTTGATTGATACGGAGCCTGTCTGCATAGCTTCTGTCTTATTTATGACATAAGTCCAATGTTTATTCTTTATTATATGGTGAAAACGTTGAATCACGTAAAAATTACTGACAAAAAAATATTTTCAGTCATTTCAATGGATCCTTTTAATGATGTTTATTTGTTTATGGTTAATGATATTACTCATTAGAGTAGAAAATACGCCACACAAATAGAGCTCAATGTTTGGGAATACCTAAATTACATAAACACTTTTTTTCAATCAAAAACCTTTGTTCTCCTCTTCAAAGATGTTGTTTAAACAATTCGCAGTTCAGGATTCGTGCACAGAAGTTTTTAAATGTAAAAAAATCAATACATAATAATAGTATTTTACTAGCAGTGATACGTGACAAATCACGGGGTATTGTTATTCCAATTTTGAATAAGTCGGTTAATCAAAATAATTTACTTTTAAAATGTTAAATTATTGGTAGGTACCTACCTAATTTATCACTTGTCTGAATTATTCTTCACACAAGCGGTTCCATTTTTTAACTAGGCAAGTGATAAATTATTGGTAGGTAACTACCTAATTTATCAAGGATTGCCCAAGTATTTATTGCTTTTACTAAATTTTTAGCAGATAGATTGCATTTTAAAAATTTTCTGATCCTAGTTTGAAATTTAATCCTAATATCATTTTTAATACAAGTGTGATCTAATCTATTCGATTGCGGGTATCCTAAAAACCTCATCCCCTTTCATACTTTTGATTTTGAAATTTCTAAATATACCCTCGTCTCCATCAACAATTTTGCCTTTATCTATATGGATCGTTCTACATTTATCTAAACCAAAAGTCATTTTAATATTATCTGAAAATTTTTTAACTACCTTAATCATTTTCTCTAAATTTGATTCATAATTTGAAAATAATTTTATATGATCCATATATAATAGATGTGAAACTATACTACTCTCTCTTGTATTACCCTTAATTTTTATTCAAAATTTACTTTTAATTAACATTTTAGATAGAGGATTCAATGCTAAGTAAAACCAAATAGGACTCAATGAGTCTCCTTGAAAAATCCCTCTTTTTATTGAAATGTCCGGTACTACTATTTTCTTACCTTTTAAATTATCTAGTAAATCTGTATTCCAAAAGGACATAATATTTTTCAAAAAGCTAATTATAATTGGGTTAACTTTATATTTATATTTTTAATATTTAAAAAAAATTTCTTCTTTTGAATGAATAATATTTTTCATTCAAAAAGAAGAAGCAGAAGATGGTTTTAAAGGGAGATATGTAAATTCGAATGTTAGAGGGAGCACGCTAAAATTAAAAACGGTAATAAATAATTAAGCGAAAGCATTTAAAAAATGAACACCACTCGTGTAAAATAAAGTTAAAATCTCGCGACAAATGCCTACGTTGCATTTAAAGATACACTATGATTTTTTATATCGAGGGAATTTCATATACTTAATTACCATTTCGGCTCTATTAATGTGTAGATATTATCTTAAAAAAAACATATATTTATGGGAAACTTAAAAACTTAAGTGTTCAAGAGAAATATTTTACAAATCGGTAGGAATTCGGAATGCGAGGACTTAAGTTAAAAGCGATTTTGAGTTGAACGTGAATAAGCTTAAACAGGAATAATTGGTATCTATAGGTAGGTACGTATTAGGAGAATATTATTTCTTCCACGGGTTATAAAACATCTCAATTACCATTTTAATAGCATAATAATAAAGTAATTTTATTACGGTTATAAAACGTTATTAACGTATGCATGAATGTAATAGAGATGTGTTATAATAATTGAAGAGTGTGAATTAATATTATTACACACGTGTGAAGAGAGCAGGTATCCAATAATTGTTTATTAATTAATTAAGATTTAATTCATCGACAACATTAAAGCTTTACGATTTCTAGATAATTTATTATTAAGATACTTAAATTTATTCGCCAAAGGAAATAAACAACAAAATGGTAAACCAAAAAATTGTTAATAAGTATAAAGTTTATGGAAGATTACTATAGATTTAGATTGACTATGACTATAGCATCCCCAACTGTTGTTAGACTGGAAGTAGGTAGAGAGGGGAAGTAGATGGGGAGAGGTAGGGGGGGGGGGGATTAGTCAACAAACACGGCTAAATCCATCTCTGGCAACGTGTCAAAATTCTGAATGGTGGTCTTACACCAGGGCGATACTGAGAGTTTCTTCCACTCGGGAACGTGCCGCAAATATACCTTACATTATTTTAAATGATTAAGTTGTGAAAACACAAATCAATCAAATAAAATTTACTTGCGCACGTCGGGATTTGAACCCAAATGATTTCGTACACTTTATTTTGGTTTACTTTCAGGCTCTTGCGTTAGAAGTGACTATGTTGTATTATAATTTATCATACAATGTACATTTTATTTCCAATATTGAAATTCTCCCTTTGAGCATAAAAGAAAACAGGTTTAAAACCTGTAATTGTTTATTTATGGTTGATTAATTTATTCTTCATTATTTTAATGTGTCTTCATTAATATAATAAATAATTACTTACAATAGTTTTAAGAGTTTTAAAATTAAAATGTAAATAATAATAACAGGACACAGAAAAATAAAAAAAGGTAAGGTAAGGTAATATCTTGCTTTATAGGGACAAACGCATTAACCAACTCATCCATTGGGATCTCTTATTTTTAAGTCATTTTAAGTCGATCTCATTTTTCAAATTCAGAATTAGCAATATTATCTTCAATTAATTTTTTTTCCATATTTTCGACTGCTACCTTCTTAAATGATCACAAAGTTCTAAAGAATTGGTTTGTAACCTAGCCAGTGTCTCGGATAAACATATCCGATTTTATTAATATGGGACACCACCTATTGACCTTTTCTAAAAGTCGTAATGAATATTCAATTTTTATTGATATAACTCTGGTTACAATAAATTTTCAATTACATTGATGGGTATAATTCCAATTAAAATTGATTTTTTTACTGCTCTCATGTCTGTCTCATTAATCCTACTGGTAACTCACCAGTCACCAGCTAACGGGATCCTTCCCACATCACACCACACCAAACTACCGTTTTCAATTAGTGACAAATAAACTACCACATCTCCTCAATAAGGTTGTACCATATCCTTTCTGGTCTATTAATTACCTGTCCCAGGTGTTACATTTTTACTTATCGCCCATTTACTTTAACTTTACTGTTACCGCGAGAAGTATTAAAGTGATCTGATAAGAAACTGGTTATAGAACAAAATCAAAGGTTCTTGTGTGTATTAAATTACTGTAAAATTTACAGTTTATCCTCACTTCTTGTCTTGGGTTAAAAGAGAGTTTCTCATACTTTTTTTTCTATAATCAAATTTTGATTAATTTACTGATTTTCATTAATTTATTAGTCATCAAAATTTAATTAATTATTTTATAATTATGTGTTTTATTTAGATATAAAATTTAAACATTTTTTCTGTATTGTAATCTATTCTAAAACTTATATATGTAACTAGCTGACCCGGTAAACGTTGTTCTGCCATATAAATTATTTCTAGTGAATATTTTGGTTGTTTATTAAAAAATAACAAATAAAAATAACAAAAGTGTGTGGGGATGGGATCTATCCAAAGAGGAATGGAGCGCTGTTTGTTGATTTGTACAAAAATACACGTACTAAAAACGCGATTAAAAATGGGAGTTCGCGATTAAAAACCGGGAGGGTGGGGGTAGGGGGAGGGGGGGGGGGTGAAAATTTGGAGTTATAGGTATTTTTTGATGCCAAATAAAACAAATACAAAAAATAAATTTTTCAAAAAAATAGAAAAAAAAATGTGGATAAGGAACACCCTAATCACCTAGCGGTATGAAATATACTTCACGACCTATTATCATACCTACCAAATATACATACAAAAAATCGTAAAAATCGGTCTAGCCGTTTCGGAGTGCGACCACAAACACCGTGACACGAGATTTTTAATAGGGAAATAGAATATGTAAGATAATACGTATTCTATTTTCCTCGTACTACCATTTGTAGGTACTTCATAGGGGGCATACATTAATTACGTGATTAATTACAATTTTTCTTCCAATCTAAACCCCCCTCCCCCCTTGGTGAGATAAATTTGGGCCACTTCGTATATTTTTTCAAGAAGACGTGAGATTTTGTTGGACCCTCCCCCCCCGCCCCCTTTTGAGCTCACGTAATAAAAGTATACCCCCTAACATTGAGACACTTATTATATCAGTGCTCACGTATGCAGCTGAGACGTGGCTACTAACTAACTAAGAGGAATGAGCGAGTATTGGATATTTCTGAAAGGAAAATTTTGAGACGTATCTTCGGGCTGGTTCTAGAAAATGGATTTTGGCGCAGATGTTACAACAGTGAGCTCTATACTCTGTTTGAGGAGCTAAACGTCGAGCATCTAGCACCAAAGTCCCTGCTGAACTCAGACCCCAAGAAGGCCAAGATTAAGATGGAGCGACAACTTCCTCAAAGACATATCTACCTTGGAGCTTCTAAACTGGAGGGTGGAGGAAGTCTCTTGAAGATTTTCCTTACTGCTGCTCAAATTAATTAAGTATTTTCAAATGTCGAATATCTTTCTGGAGCAAATGAACAATTTTATTGGCCAGTCTGGGCATAGAAGTCGAAAGATCTTATGTAAAATTAATAATGACGTCAGTTTTCGTTAAAATCGGTATAGACCACACTTCTGTGGATAAAATTCGTCTCATTTAACTGATTCACAGTAATTTTCTTGCATTTTTTGAGTTTCATGAAAAAATGATAACCCAATTCGAACCACCAAGGTTTTCGGTTCATATAAAAGTGGCGCAAAACTACCGATATGGTCTTGAATCTTATTACACATTACAATAAGATTTAAAATAAAACGGTAGTTTTGCGCCACCCTATACAATATACCCTATACAACCCACCTTTTGTGAAACGCTGATCTAAAACATTGGACCAATTGTCGTTATTTTTTATTGGTTTAAAATAAAATCATTAAATACGCTTCCATCGACATAATATATTTTTTTATTCATCGCTATTAATTTTAAACACAATTAGTAGTGATGTGCTATGATGCGTCTCATACTAGGATATCTTATGTCGAGAGCAGACGTTATAACATGTTATGCTATAGGCCGGCCAAGTCAGTTTTCGTGACCCCTAAAAAAGATTTTACCGGTTTTTCTGTACCGGAATAATTGTAATTATACGACTTCTGTTGGATGGTACAACATTTAAAAACGAGTAGTTAAATTAATTTTATGAGTCAGATATTAGTGGTTTTATTTTTGATGTCTTTCTCATAATAACCGTTTATTTGGACTCTTTAATATTTTTGGCTGTTACTTTATATGGGTCCAAATTGAAAAAAAAGAACAAATTTTAAGGTGTGACAAATTTTTAGACTATCATGTGGGGTTATTTGGTAAACGTTTTTTTTAATTTATACATTATTAGCTGCACGCAGGGGCTCGGAATAAAATAATTATTAATTTATGGTTAAGCCGCCGCATTTTTAAGCGCAGATTACGGAAATTATACTTCATCTCAACAATTATTACAAGAAACAACTATTTACGAACACTAAATAGGTTATTAGGTTCTTAGTTTAGGTAAATTAAGTAATTCATGGGTTTTTAGTTTGAAACGAAACTTCGCAAATGTCAAATTCATACAAAAAAACATGGCCGTAATGGAGATGGTGATTTTTAAACTTTTAAAGAAAATCGAATTTCAATGCATATTTTTCCGTCTATCCCGACGGAAACCGATGGTTCTTGTGGTAATTAAGTTTAAAAGTACTTAGTTTAATTTTAAAATTTTATGCCTATTTAAAGTGTAGCGACATGCGGCGGCTTGTCCATAATTTACCCAATAATTTCCTTCAGGGCCTATATCTTCTTAGGGGATGCTATGTGGAGGATCTTTTTAAGGAAAGGAAGGAGAGGAATTTTTGGGAAGGAAAAAGGTATGCGGGGTGCGTAGGAATCTGGGGTCAATGAGTCCAGGAGTGACGGACGTCATCCATCCCTCCAACTGCGGTGCAACGTGCTGGAGAGGTCAAAAGGCCTCCCTCAACCAGTCTCTCTTAATCCGGCCCACCACGCAGTAGGTGGGCAGCAGTGGCGGTCCGTGACTTTTCAGTGAGCTAGAGTGCTAAGATTGAAAAATACAAAATATTTTAGGGAGGCTGTGCCTATCCAAACCGAAAAAATTATAAGAAGAAAAATTTAATTTCGAAAAAAAAAAGTTTTTTTTCAGCTACAACAACATCAATAATGTTGTATTTTTCAATCTTAGCACTCTAGCTCACGAAAAGTCTAGAACCGTCCCTAGTCGGCAGATGAATCCGCCGCCAAGACCTAGTCAAACCTCACTCCAAGAACTTACAATAAAATGTTGGTGTAATAAAATATTAAATAATTATTTTTATAACTTGCCAATTATATTTTTATCTCAGCCTATTTCGAATAATTTTTATTACCTACGTTTGAAATTCATTATGAAAAAAAAATTGCAATACAGAATTCCAGCAAATTGAGATTATTACCAAAAAGTCAAAGAAACTTTCGACTACGACTCTTTTGCCAAGGTCAATTTGCTGTCAAAGTGTGTCAGAAAATGTCAACATTATACGTTTATAAACTTTCGATTCGATTCACAACAATGAACAATAATAAATAAACGCAGAGCAAAATAATATACAACTTTCTATGTTGTCACGATCAGAGTGGTGCTCTACCATAACATAAATTTTTCCTGGTTTTCGAAAACTTCGTTTTGTTTGTTTCAACTCTTTAATGAAAGTTTCTCTTTTGAAAAATAATATTTATTTTTGAACTTAAAGCTAGTCATATACGAGAGATATATCCTCATAATATAATTGGGCGTAGCCATCATGGGCGTAGCCTGGGGGGGGGGGGGTTTGGGGGTTCAAACCCCCCCCGAAAAGTTAAGATATCAACATCAATAATGTTAAAAATAAAGAGATGCGAGCTGCATAACTTATTTTATTACTAATTATTACACTAATAATGTATTTTGGATTTGCCCTCTGTACCGATTATCCGATGGTAACCTTTGTACCTATATTTTCGTACCGTCTAGGGAAATTTGACTAGATCTAGGGGAGAAAAATATTTTTTAGGGAAAAGGGAAATCAGCACTAAATCTACGGAAATTTCGACCTGGTAAATTTTTTATTGCATATGACAATATTACTGGTATTATATACCCATATGTTTTTTGGAATTCCCATGAATCTTAAATATTGTTGATGTACTTACAAGCAATTCTTTCAAGAAACGCTATTTTTAACACCGATAACTCAAAATGATATTATGTATCTAAAAAGATAAATGGGGACCTCTGAAAGAAAAAAATAATTTAACTTGCAAGTTCCGTTTTTTCGGTGATTGCGGTTGATTTTTATTTGGAATTCCGTTTCTAATCAGGAGACCGCTTAAAATAAGATTTATTTTCTATATACATTTGTTACTTTAATTAACCAATGTACATAGAAAATAAAAGTTTTCAACATAAAATGTCCACAAATTGTTATTAGTTAATGCTCACGAAATACAAAGTCGTCCCCTCACCCCCCCCCCCCCCGACACGAGTTTTTATTTTTGAACCCCCCCCCCCGATACTAAAACCTGGCTACGCCCGTGGTGGCCACACATTCCCATACAGCCGTTAAAGATATATATTATTAATATATTATGACCCGTCGGTGACGACTGTACAGGATTGTACGGCGAGCGATATGGTGATAGGCCAAGCCCATATATATTTTGAGATTGATTATATCTCATGTGTGACTAGCGCTTTTAAAATATACTCATCTGGGATTTTTCTGTTTACGCAGTTTTAATAAATAAATAAAATAATATTTCATTAAATTTTAGTAGTTATATTACAAATTTGAAAGGAAACTTAAAATAAAACACGAATTAAGTTATCGTTTATCCCTTTGATTCTGCACTATTAACAAAGTACAACTTTTACTATAATGAAAAAGTCAAAAATTTATTCTGTAAAAAAATGTTGATGTTTTTTTTATATTAAATCTATAAATATAAAAATTTTGTGTCACGGTGTTTGTGGTCGCACTCCTCCGGAATGGCTGTACCGATTTTTATGATTTTTTTATGTATATTTGCTAGATATGAGAAAAGGTCGTCAAGTATATTTCATACCGCTAGGTGATTAGGGTGTCCCTATAAATAATTTATATAGCAAAACAACGTTTGCCAGGTCGGCTAGTATGTATTAAGTTTTTATTAAATGTGCCATTAGTGTAAAATTTCAAGTGACATTATTTAATGGTTTTTCAGACTCCTCCTTACCCAAGCCAATCAATCATTGTAACATGAGAATGGGTCGCTTCTACGGCTCGTTCTCGTGTTCAACAGCTCAGCTGTGGAATGATTTACTAACCTCTAACTTTCCTCCCTCTTACAACACGGGTCCCTTCAAGACTCATGTTCACTCCTTCCTCTCCTAAAAAGACTCTCCACACGGCATCTCCAAAGATAAAATAGGTCCTGAGGGAAATTATTTTCTTCAGGGCTTCCTGTGCGGAGTAAATACAAAAAAATACACCATTAATATGGAGGTTAGTGAATACAGACTGATGGAGGTTATTTTTGATCACATTTATTAACCCGTCTGCTTGTTTAGGAATAAATACATCCCAAAACACGTAATCGCGTTATACTTTCATAAGACCAAAAACGTCCCAAGAGACCTTACATTTTAAAAGCTATATATCTCTCTTCCTCTAATGCAAACATAATGTATTTTTCTTTTAACCAGAAAGAGAACAAAATAATGCTTCTTATTGTCTTTGAAATATGAAAGCTATCTTGCATAGATATTTTACAATGTCGATCTAAAGTGACAGTTTCTGATTTTTCCTGCGAAACTGGGGCTTCCGGATTGTGAGGTGCGAATATACTGAACCAAGCAGACGGGTTAAAAAGACTGCATTAAAAAACGTAGAAGGAATACAAATGAATGTGTAATGTTTATTGTGCATCTCTTTTCCATTGACAGATAACATTAAAAAATCATAATTAGTGTTTCTTGCAGCTTTGTTACAACGGCCACATGCAACCGCCATTGGACATGACATAACCCACAATTACAGAATCATAATATAATATAATCATTCATTTGGCCATTTTACACGGGGCATCCGGAGCATATCAACTCTTCGGTCCGCTGCCTCCGTATCGATTGACTGTACGTGCAGTGTTTTCAGGGTCAGTGTGTCACACGGCCGCAAGGGTACAGTAGCGAGAATCGGCGGTGCCGTACTGCTGTTGTTTTTCGAAAGAGTCTTCAACGAGTCTAGGACTTAACTCATAGAAGTCATTGTGTCATCGTGATTAGAAATATGATCCAAACGGTGTTAGAAAGAGAAAACTAAACGCTTTATATTCAAATCTAAAAGTTCACTGCAAAATTGCCTTTCCACAAAAATTATGAAACTTAAGCAATTTTTTGTTAATTATTTTTACATGAAAGACAAAAAAATTAAGCCGACGATAATGTTTATTATACATTTTCCTAATAAAATATGTGTGGTTTTTTATTTTTTTCGTTAACAATAATTTTAGTTAGAAAAGCGTAGGGTGAGCCATTTTTAAACTTTTTTATAATAATAATAATAATATATTTATTTGGAAAACAAACAGCTTTACAAAGATACATAAAAAAAGAGTGGTAAAATAAAACAGTAGCCTAAAAACATGTTTTCGCTGATAATTTATTTTTTTTAGTTTAGACAAGAAAAACATAAAGAAAAACTAAGAAAAAAAAAGTTAAGAGAAGCTAAATACTTAAATATGCATGATAAGAATATAGAAAAACACAATAAAGGGTAAACTTATGATCTTATAGGAGTATAAGGATGAAATGTATTATTGCAAATTAGGTAAAGAAATCTGATAAATAATACATTAAATATATATAAATAAAGTGGTGTGTTGTGATGCATTACATTTATCTAATAGTGTTGCTTTGAATTTGTTGAAAGTTATATTGAAGATGTCTGTATATGTGAGGTGTGTGTTATGATAGTGGCAGGCTCGGTGTATGAATTCATTTTGTAAGTAGTTGGTGTTGGAGCGGCTGTTATAAAAAAGGGATACGTTTCTGCCATTGCGACCAGGAACTCTAATATCTATTTTTTGTAAAAGATACGGGGAAGATGTCGTATTATTTAGGATTCTATACAATAACAATTGATCAGAAATAATTCTCCTACAATTTAATTTTGGGATTTTAAAGAATCGACGGATATCTTCATTTGATTGGAATGCATAAAACGACCGAAAATTTATGTAGGAGAGAAATTTTTCCTGAACACATTCTCTATTCTATCAACATATGTTATGTATCTTGGATTCCAAATTTGTGAGGCGTGTTCTAGGTTCGGACGAACATAGGTATAATATAGCAAAATAAATGTTAAAAATAAAATTTATGTTATGCATTAAAAATATATATATTTACAAAAATTATACGTTTATTTAAAATTATAAAATTTGAATGCGTATTTTCATCACTAAAGACCGGATTATATGCAACAAAAACAGCCCAAAATATGCATGCAAATATGCAATAAAAATAGCTAAAATATGCACGAAAATCCATACTTTTTATGGCCAAAATATGCAACATGAAATAATACAGGAAGTTATATTTCAAAATATATTTATTTTTATTTTAGTAAGCTATTAGTTCTCAAGGATAACAATCGTATTTTAGAAAATATCAATTACAAAATGTATATAACGAATTTACAATTTTTCTTTAAAAACGAATATGACTAAGTACTGATAAGTTTTAAGATTTTCACGGTCAAAAGCATTTTCGTTATTTGTTTTTGGGGTGTTATGCCGTGTTGCGCTACCTCCGCAAGGTAATAACACCCCAAAAACAAATAACGAAAATGACTAAGTACTGTTCTACATGTTCTGTAGACAAATTGTGTCTACGATCTCTTAATATATTTTTGTAAGAGGAAAAGGAGCGTTCTACATCTACTGATGTGACTGGACAGAATTTAAATTTGGGTGCGATATTTGAACTTATTGTGCCGGGCAAAATTTCACCTGCCCCGTTGATGAAGCTATCAATTTGGCACAAGGGTTCAAACCCTGGGTTATTGTTCAGTACATTTTCAAACTTTTCTTTGAGTTTACTCGGGAATGGCTTTGGCAACGAGGAATCCATAAGGCAAATTTTCTTCATAACCTGAGTAGATTCATTCAACGCCAATGCATGAGTTTCAAGCGTTTTCACTAGCCGCGGAGCGATCAGTCCACTAGCCGCGCATTTAGCTATCTGACGTTTATAGTGTCACTATGTGAACGATGAACGAGATCGAACGTAAATATGCAAGATCTCAAATTTTTTGCTAAAATTTGCAAGTACCACTGAAAAGGGTCTAAATATGCAAATGCATATGCAAATATGCATTTGCATATAATCCGGTCTTTATTCATCACCCTTCAAAAACAGTTTTCATCCTTTTCAATGCCTTTTTATATCTTATTGTGATTTAAACCATTTTCGTTGATGGCAAGAAAAGTTTTGGAGTTTAAATTATTTTAATTTGTCTGGTGTTTTCATTAAATACGTCTATATGAATTTCGATTTGGTTTTATAAAATGAATGCATGAATGAAATGGAATATTGGAAGTGGAATTTAACCCACTTCCCGACATCCGATCGAGCAGATAGACTCGTTGTCGATAACAAGTCATTCTTTCAATTTTTGGTGGCACTCACGCATGTACTAGGCTATTGTAATATTGGCTACCAGTCGGCCTAAATGGCACAACTAAAATTGGAAATGCGTGTATTATAGTAAAAAAAATTGTTTTTTAACTACTTTATTTTTTATTAGTTCGACAAACATGTTTATATTTTCCAAATTTCGTGTAGTCGGCTTACCATAGAAAAAGTACCTACCAGCTTCATAGTTTTATTTTGAACTATTGAACTAAGGCGATGCACTAGCCCTTGACCCATTTGGAATGGGGCGGAGTAAGCGATTTTTGGGCGTTGACCAATAAAAAACATAACCAATTGACCTTTTCGAATGAGTTCAAAATGGGTAATAAATAAAACAGCAGAAACTGCTCGCAAACTAAACAATGGTTTTGTCGTGGGAACTGTTTTATAAAAAAATATATTTAAAGCCTAGCGACTGTACCGTTGAAATTTAAGAATTCGACTAATAACAAAACCGTTTTCGTAGGTGCAGTTTGTTTACAAATCTATTTTTGTAATAGAACCGAATTAAAGCAATGACAAAAGATGGCGCCACTTCGTTAACAGCTAGCACGAGGAGCTTTGCCTGGCAGGCGTAAGTACTATTGGATTTGTAATATCCTGAATCTCTCCGGATATGGAAAGATTGATGATAATGTGATTATTATTGTAACTGGCAATATGGCAGTTGTAAATAATAATACCACGCGTCTATCCGTCTATATATTATAATGACGTCATTGCCTGTCGCGGTTACTTTGTCCCGGTGACTAGCTGTAACTGGATCCCAGTGGATCCGAGGAATCGGCTATTTTAGAAACCAGTTCCTATCGTATTTATAAAATGGTCACCAACAATCAAACTAGGTAAAGCCGAACCAAAAGCCCGCATTAACTGCTAGTATGACAATAATATCACAGAGAAGGCATTATACAACTTATCGTCATACCACCATAACATACAATGTAAACATATAATTCTTCTAAAACCTTATCTTTTTTAATGAAGGTCCACATTATTTAACATTTAACTCTACCTTCCGTGTAACGTGTGAACGTATGACGGTGTGTATGTATACATATGCATATTATATTATGTGGCAATAAAGTTTATTTTCCGGAAAACCCCCATTTCCAGAGTTTATTAAATCAGATAAAAAACAATGTTGTGTTTTTCGGGTACGGACGGTGTCAAGTTTATCGAGCATGACCAACATTTACAACGTAATATCATTTTAAATAGATCTTGGCAGGACCGGCGCTAGGGGCTAGGTGTGCCGACGTCTGAGTGCAAAAAAATAAATTAAATGACACTTCTCACACTAAACTAAATACATAGTCTAACTAACCTTACTAACTTCTAACAACTAAACTGTTCAACATACACAGACTAGTATTTTTAATATGTTTTAATGTTCATGTACTGAGTAAGATATTTATGTACTGCTTCGAGGGAATCGCAATCTGTTAACATTGACTGAAATCTGTCAATCAAGTAAAATATATATTTTTTACATTAGCTCCACGCAGGAGGTCATCTGAAGAAAGAAAGTTCCGGGAAGGAAAAGGTATGAGGGGTGGTAAGGAAGCTGGGGGTCAATGTGTCCAGGAATGACGGACGCATGAATCTACCCCGCCCGCTGCGGTACAAGGCGATGCGATGGGTCGCGAGATTCCGGTTGGAGAGATACTCGTAAAATGTTTCTTCAACCAGTCTCTCCGGATCCGGCCCGCCACGCAGTAGGTGGGCAACGCATGTGCCGCAGACCTAGAAAAACCCCACTCCATGAACCCGGACAAACTTGGCATTTAGTGAAAGTTTAAGAAGGTTTAGGTATCATGTTTTTAAAATTGATATTGACGGGCAAACATAATATTATGCAACACAAAACTTTTTATTGTATGTATGTATGATATTTATGTATGATATTTATTTATGATGTATGATATTATGTATGATATTTATGTATGATATTTATTTATGATGTATGATATTATGTATGATATTTATGTATGATATTTATTTATGATGTATGATATTATGTATGATATTTATGTATGATATTTATTTATGATGTATGATATTATGTATGATATTTATTTATATCATGTTCATTAATTTGCAAGAGTCCTAAATCATTGCACAAGCAACAATATCGGCTTTTCATTGTTGGAAAGGGAAAAATAATCAAATATTCTCAGGTTATTCGTAACCCGTTTTTTTAATCTTACACATTATGTGACATTTGGTCGCCCCTACAGAGTGCGCAAACAGTGTTAAATATAGTTAGGGTTGCCATCTCTTAAATTTGGCAACCAGGACAAGATGCGTGAAAACCCCGGATTTTAGGGCCCGGAACCGGGACATGTCAACAGGTTTTTTTAAACATAGTCAGTGTAATAAAAAACAATTGAAAATGTCACAAATCACCTATTTATTTATTTTCAAATTAAATTCAGTCATCTTTTATCATCATTATAAATGTACCTAAAAAAACAGAATCTTATTACAGTTTGTTACAAATTGTTTTAATAATCAGTTAGAATTTTTTTATTCTTAAAATAAAACACAAATTATTAATGTACTCTGTTATGAAAACAAAACCTTATTAAAATATTAAGCCTAACTAAATTCAATTAAATTTTTAAACAAGAATCTTAAAGTACTGAGACCATTTTAGTATTCAGTCTTACAATTTTTGAGGTAACTCTTTAACTCAATAATAATTATATCTTCAAATTTTTATCAGCAGCCATTTAAACAACAAAATATCTCGTAACCATAATATGAACTAAATTCACTCTTCTTAAATCTTAAGCAACAAAACTGAACCTTTTTAAAGTTTAGACTTACTGTAATATAAGTTACATTATTAATTTTTTAAAGCTTAAAATAATCAAAAACCATATCATTTATATCACCTTAAAGTTTCAATCAATGGCCATATTGTAAATTTCTTTTACGTAATAAAAACAATCATAACTTTAACTACAAAAATGAAAAGAAATTATTGCACTCATAAGTACATTATTTGATTATCTAGCTATTAAAGCTTTTTCCTCAGCCTCTCGCCTTTTTTTTGTATTTATCACTGTTTCCGGTAGGTTTTAGAATATCTTCCCTTTTTAAAAGGAATTTTGTAAAAATCAATGCAGCTGTATTCTTGGCAATTGAATTTAATTTTAATTAAATATAAATGAAACTATATATTTGTTTAAAACCGACCGGTTTCAGAACGACCGTTCCTTCCTCAGGGCAAATGTATACGTTTGACTTTAAATTTAAAGATATTTATTTTTATTTAAATTTTTATTATTTTTTTTAAACCCGGACATCAAATGTGACCCCGCCCGGACGCTCCCGGACGCCCTCCAAACTAGGACAAATCCGGGGAAACCCGGACGGATGGCAACCCTAAATATAGTGAATGATGAATATTTGAAGTAGGTGAATGATTTTATGTATTTGTATTTGCGTATGTTTACGCAAGATGGGAAGGCTGATAGAGATATTGAAATAAGGGTAAATGCAGGTAATTTCTATTAATGGAGGACTGGAACGCGGTTGGCGCTAATAAAAAACTGTTCAAAGAATCGAAGCAAGCGGTCCACTACGGAGTGCTGGCATATTATACCTATCCTGATGTATGGCAGTGAAGCATGGAACTGGCAGAGGAAGGATGAAAGTAGACTGAATGCTCTAGAAATGAGATCCCTGAGGCGTATGTGTTGTAAAACCATGTAAGATCGGGTGAGAAATGTGGAGACCCAAAAATAATGCTAGGCTTGATGAAGGCGTAATAAATAAGATTAAGAAAGGGTCGTTTAGATTGTTTGGTCATGTGGAGCGAATGAATGAAGAAAGGAGTGTAAAGAGAAATATATGATGCAAATGTGAATGGTAGACGTCGGGGACGCCCGACGGAGACATGGCACGATCAAGTGAAATAATAAGAAAAATCGCAAAGTATGCTCCGAAAATTATTATAAACACGTTTTTTCAATTATTTTACAAGTTATATAGAAAAAATTCACAGTTTTTCTTTAAATGCTATTTTAGACAATCCCCACGAGATTTTTGCTCTATTTTAAACGAGTCGTGTTTTATTAAACATTTTCACAATTTTCGCTTAAATATTATCGTTTTTAATATTAGCGCGTTCTCTCTAACATTCTTATTTATTTATTTTTTACTTATTTATATTGTGTTTTTACAGATTGTTCTCATACACGTGAGAACAACCCAGTTATAAAAAACTCAGTTAATTATACAAATAAGAAAAAATAGGTAAAGATTTATATAAAATCAATCAGCCAAATTATACAGTGCTTAAATTTTTAAACAGTTTAAATAAAAATTTGATAACATAAAACAAAAAAAAAACAGTTAGATATAAAAAAATATAAAAATACAAAGTTTACTCAAATGACAATTAAAGAGAGGCAAGACAAGAGACATAATCAAAGACACAAATTTCCATATCATATTTCCATATATTTACATATCTCTCCATCTTCTTCTTTTTGAGCGGGTACACCGCGCATAATAAATTAGTTAGTTTTGTTCGCCCCTAAGATTGGGAGCCCGAGTGCGCCGCACTCCTACTAATTCTGCGGTTCTGGTTTTTAGGTAGATATCTTTTTGAACGTTAACAGTGTTGATAAAACCATCGTCCTCATCCGTGACACTTCGTGTGGAGGTAGGTAGTGCCTACGAATTATTATCTGTTTAGTATTTTCCCGAAATCACGTTTCCGGTTAGAATACCGCCATTGTGGTTGATGATCACGATGTGTTAAATTTCGAAACTTGGTGCATTTAGTTCCAGGTGCTTGAGTCTCCATTGTAATTTACTTTCCGTGCGCTAATGGGGTCAATCACAGGAAAAAGTAGATTAATGTTTCCACTAATTTGTGAATCTCTCCGATTTCACGATTTAGCCAGTTCGTTAAAATAGAATTTATAATAATTCTAGTTCATTCCCACCATGAAAATTCAAGCGAATAATTATTGATAGCCAAATAATATTATATTTTGTTTTTATTAAAAATTGTGAGTAGGTACTAGGTACCTACGTATATAACTTCATAAGGGGTCGTCCATTAATCACGTGAGGCTCGAAAGGGGGGGGGGGGGTTCGGAAAAAATCACGTAATATCACGAGGGGGGGGGGGGGGGTAAAATGAGATATCACGTGTATTTAATTTTCGTGATAATAGACCGAAAATTTCAAAATACTTTGTACAAAAAAAAATACACGTAATTTTGGGGGGGGGGGGGTTAGTCTAAAACCTCACCACATATCACCAGGGGGGGGGGGGGGTTAAAAATCTGCTAAAAAAACATCACGTGATTAATGGACGACCCCTAACTAAATAACCATATAAACTTTTTTTATTTTGGTAGCAAAAACATTCAAACGATGAGCTTTATTTTCAGCATTATAAACCGTGAAACTTTGATAAGATTAATTATGATCATTTAACTGCCAAAATTAACCCGTATCACAGGAGATCAAATTTGTACCAGGAATCATAAAAATCGTTGTACTAATCCCTTACTGTCATGGTGAGAAGTATGATCTAATCGTTGTTAGAAAGAGACAACTCCATGCTTTATATTCATGTATAAAATTTAACCACAGAAAAATTTTAATGTGCATCTCTATGAAACCAAAGTTTCCAATAGCAATTTGAGAAAAATGCATAAAATTTCGATTTTTTTTTTCATTATTTTTTTATGAAACGACAAAAACGTGAGGTGACAATAACGTTAATAATACATTTGCCTTGTAATTTTTTTTTTCGTTTTCAGGTTTAGAAAACTTTTTTATTTATTTATTTATTTATTTGAGACACAAACAGGATATTTATACAACATTTTTGTGGGTAGTATATAATAAATTAAAATACAAATATAAGTATCCCTAGATTAATGTGTCTGCATTAATCACATATGAATTTTCACAGAAGCAAACTCTTGAAAAACAATGTAAGTATTATTTATACATAACGTGAAAACTTAAATACAAAATTGAAATACATAATAATAGCAAGTATACAATATTTATAAAGTATTTACTGAAAAGTAATATAACAATTATTATTTTTTTTTTTAAGTGCACAAATTGTGGAGGAGATATTTTTTGAAATATGTTTATATTATTTGCAAAAATATCTATGGAACTGTGTATAACAAGATCGTTCTATGACCGAGACATTCCAGATATAGGATTAAAATATCCAGTATTATTCGTAAAAATTTCAGTCCAAAATATGTTAAGGGTTCTTGTAGATTTGGGCCTGGCGTATAACTTGATTTGGTTGACTAAGTTACTGTCTACACGATTATTCACAATTTTATAGAGCATTATTAAGAGGTCATTTATGTTTCGTCTTTTAACTAGACTCTCTAATTTGAAATATGTAAGTCTTTATTCGTACCCGTCTAGAAGATGGTGGACACCTGATCGGTAAGACAAAATCCGTGTAAATTTTCTTTGGACTGATTCGAGTCTAGATACCTGTTGTTACGATACACAAATACGCCACTGCGCAAACTACAGTTTTACTCCCACGCCGCTAGCTTACCGGCGCGCTACGGGCGGCGGAACCCAAGCAAGCCACCGTCGACAGCGAGCCGCCAACCCAGTGTTGCCAACTTAGGGGTTTTCCCCCCAGATTTAGGGGGAAAATAAGTGGGATGGGATTTTTTTAGGGGTTTAATATGTTTAGGGGTATTTTTGGGGGGTTTTGTGATTTCATATATTTTTTTAAATTTTTATTATATCGTATACACGGAGCACTCACACACTTCACAATTTTATTTGTTGACTACTAAAATAAGCTGCGGAATAGACTCTCCATTGAAATGCTTCAAAGCATGATGATGGTTCGGTTCTAAATCGAAATGGTGGATCTTGCACTACATTTAATCCATCTCCTGAAATGTTAAGCTTATTCAATATTAACATGTATGATTTTTAAAAATCTGATTCTTCTCAAGAAAATGATGCAATATTTGATATTTTAAATAATTTATAAATAAAGATTATTAAAAAACATTGCAGCATATCATTTATTTATTATTATTAATTATTTTTACAAGAAAAATTTTTTTAGGGGTATTTTCAAGTAATTTGCCGGTTTCTAGGGGTTTTTGAGTTTAGTTTAGGGATAAATATTTTTGAGAGTTGGCAACACTGCGCCAACCGCACTCTTCTCCAGCGCCTGGCTTGAGCGCCCGTGTTGTCGTAAACCATTCCGCACAGTTCCGGAACATTCTGCAAGCCACGATGCAGCGTGTTTTGCATAGTGACTTGCGGGAACTCCAAGAATGGCTATATTCTTTCCCGTCACCGAATCTACAAGAGTTCAGCCCCCAGCTGTGAGTACCTGAACCAATTTAACTCCCCTTATTTGCGCGTGTTCGCAGTAAATTCACCGCGGAGATAAATAGCCCTACCAGAGAGAGATTATAGAGATAGATTCCTCCATTTTAGATATAACTGTTGTTGCTACCCTGAATTACTATGTATGCATTATTGTGATATTGTGTTTACGCAGGTGTTTTACCCAATATAACCGTTGTTTACCCTGATTACTGGTTTCACTGCCTTCCCCCAGCCCGTAGAAATTTGAGCTTTATTTCAGGAAAGACCCACACACGCCTCACAGATCCTACCACCCTGGTGGTGAGGGCCTCTCCCGCTCTGCTGACTAAAACCTGAGGTAGTCTGTCGGCAGAATGTAGGGACCCCCATTTAGGTCCGCTAACACTGTGTAATGTTATGTTTGTATTAAAATTTTTAATATTTCAGGAACTATATGTTTAGTTCTTATAATAAAACTTGAAAGCATATTCTATCACATTTCAAAAGCAGTTTTTAGTTTTCGTATGCATTCAGAAATATTCCATTTATTTGGATTTTATTACAAAGCGGAAATTTTCTGACCTTCTGACAGAATTTGCCCGAGACCTTTGAAAATACACCGTATTGATTGTCAAATATTTTTCAAACTTTTAATCGATTTTAAGAACTAAATATAATATTATTACTGTGAGAGGAGAAGGATAAGGAGATGTTTAGATGGAGGGGGTTGGGGTGAGAGTTTTTTTTTTTCAAAAAGATCTGTTGTAATTCCCACGGGAATCAAAATAAATCTCTAATAAACACCCTTCCTTCCGCAGTAGAATCTCACTTCAAAAGCCGTAATATTTTATGTTTGCCTATGGCTCGGAAGTTCAATATCTTCCTTCATTTTTTTTAATTTGATTCACTTGATTTATACGTGTGTGTTACATATTTGACTAATGTGGGCCTCACTGGGTACTTTACCCGTGCTATAGATACTATATATAATTCAGTGATGAGTAACCCGCGACCCACGAGCCCATTACGAGTGGCCCCCGAGTCTTTTCATACTGCCCTGGCTAAATAAAATATCAAAAAAAAAAATATCCGTAAAAAATATTTTATGTTTTCTGTTCTGTTCGGACAAAGGGTTTAGCGAAAAGCTGTAATCTATCTTCAATGTTTTGAATCAGTCACTCAAAATAATAAGATTTTTCTTACATACTCGTACATATTTTGAAAAATACAAAATTTCGTTGTTTGACCTTTAGTATTCAAAAAAGGTTCACCTTCGCGGTGCAATCATTTATAAGCTCAACCGTTTTACATTTCGTCTTTCTGTAAATTTGTTTGTTCGTTCCGTTACGGTTTCAAGATGGTGGCCAATTTAATGGTTCAATAAAGATTATTTTTTCAAATGTGAAATCGTCGTGTTTTTTTAACTTTCTTATTCGCATGTTTTCAATATTATGGTATGACTATAAAGATAGTTTGAAAAAGAATTGTCATTGAGATAGTGACATTTCTTTGAACAAATTAAGTGCACAATTCCTAATTTGAAATTTTAAAAAAATATATTGTAATCTTATTATTATTTATGTAATTTTTTTTTAAATTGTGGAATTGTACGATTAATTTGTCCAAAGATGACATTATCTCAATAACAATTCTTTTTTCAAATTTTCTTCAGGGAGGCAGGTACCGTAATATTAAAAAAAATTGGAATAAGAAATTCCAAATAAACACGCCGATTTCACATTTGAAAAAAGAATCTTTACTCGACCACCACCCTGAAACCGAAGTGGAACGTAAAAACATTTTTGATTATTAATTTTATTAATTATGTAGGTATTTGAGTACCTACTTACAATACTTGTGTGATTTTAGAGGAAATTTTGATTTTGATTTATTGAATAAGAGTTAATTAGAATATTGTTTTGGATGCTAGATTTCAAATGTTCACAGAACAACTAGTCAACAAAAATATTTCCTCTTGTAAGTTTACCTATAATTGCCTTTGGAAAGTGAAATACTTCCAAGCACCGGAATTTAGGAGCTAAAACCAACGCATCTAACTGTAAAATTCGGCCCGACCGTGACCCAGTGACTGTACTAGATAACTAGATATATAATACGTATGTAAAGAGACCCACAGACAGCTCGCGGCTTACAGAAGACCTTATCCTTGCTCTGAATTTCAAAATACAATATCCACTTCAGTGAAGAAGATCGGGGGAACGAGTAACGACGAAAATGAACGACTTTGCAATTTCTTTCTTTCTTCATTTACTCGTTATTTCTCATTTTTATGTTTAATTTTCTCATTTATAGTGAAAGCAGATGAGATAATCAAATAAGACAATCGTATACCACAAGATACATTCTAGATTTCTCTGATTCGGCTTATCCCGGACGTTACAAAGGCCCGAGAAAAGTTATTTTGGCTCTCAATTATATTTAAGTTTCTTTGGACTAACTAGTGTATGTCACTTTAAATCATTTATTAAATATATTTTCTAAAGTTCGATTAAGGCCCCGCAACCGAGCACCAAAAGAAGAAGATGGAGAGATATGAAATTACGAATGTTAGAGGAGAGCGCTAATATTTAAAGTGACAAAATCGATGCGAAAATTGTGAAAATGTTTAATAAAATACGACTCGTTTAAAATAGAGCAAAAATCTCGCGAGGGTTGTCTTAAACAGCATTTAAAGAAACACTGTGAATTTTTTCATACATATAACTTGTAAAATAACTGAAACAAACGTGTTTATAATAATTTTTGGAGCATACTTTGCGATTTTTTTCTATCGAGGGAATTTTAAATAATTTGCGTTTCGGCGCGACGAATGTCTAGTTATTATCTTCAAAAATAACATATATTTTTTTAAGAGCTTAAAAACTTCAAATGTTTAAGGGGGGTTTGCAAGAAATCGGCAGAAATTCGGGTAACGGCGTCTTAATCACAAATCTACCTTAGTAGTTCCAGACTTTAACAAGAGATATCTCGGACCTCTTCTTAATTATTTATTATTGACATTGAGCGAACCGAAATCATTGAAATATTTTGTCTTACAAATTATTGAAGTTAATAATATGTGTTTACATATTAAAGATTAGAGATTATTTTACCTCAAGATAAAACACTCTCGATGTAACCGTCCATTAAAGCCGTTGGAGTTTGTGCGCCCTTAGGGGTTTTTCAAACAGAAAATCATCATGGCCTGTAGGTAGTGTCATCCGCGTAACAGTGAATTTGTTCACTTGACAAAATATCAACTACCAACATTTAACCAAACTCTGACGAGCCGAGAATCGGCGGTAATCGGAGACAATTGAAATGTTAAAAAAAATAGTAAATGGTTTTGATAACCAATTTGATGACGGCTGCATAAAAGTGATGGGGATTCAAACGGTGACCGGTCAACTCAGTATAAAACCAACTCAGAACTATGTCAGAAAGGTCATTAAGGGTGATGATTAAAAAATTGGTTAAATAGGTTAAGTTAGGTTAGGGTTTCCGGCAATTTTAAAATTATTTTGAGTTGGTTTCATTCTGAGTTGGCATGGAACCGTTTCAGACAATTACGCCTTAGGTACTATCGAAGAAAAGCTTGAAGTCATATATATGCAGAATGGGGATACATACTTGACTTACTTTAACCTGTGATTCCTGATATTATTTGGAGTAAAAAATGTAAATGAAATTTTGGTCTCCGGTGACATTTTTGTTTTTTTTTTTAAATTTCACAATTGATTCGTGGGATATCTCTTGGTCTTCTTGTACTAATCTTGTATCTACTTGACTTCTGAACAATTTCCAGTGGTTTTGCATGATTATTGTAGGTTTCTCCTCAGGCGACTATTCCATAGAAAATGGATGAAAGCACCAGTGCGTAATAAACGAGTGAAATGGTTCTTATATCAACTATTGTCGTTTAAAATGCGTCGAAGCGTAGACCCGTCTCCAAAAGTATTTTTTAACCCTCTTAGTTGCCGAAAAAAGTAAATTTTTGTTTTTATAAATAATCAAAATGCTCAGATCGAAAAAAAGTTGAAGGTTCACCAGTTTACCGCTTGTACTATGAGTTTCCGGACACCGCCTATATTGTGCACCATTATTATTTGTATATTATTGTTTGGAACCAGGAAATACGTTCGTAAATTCTTCTTATTTTTTCCGTCATCTCTCCCACTGAATCGAGCGTCCTTTATATTTTCAAATAGTAAACTGCGGCCTAGAGATGAACATAGTATTGTTATGCTGTATTATATTATAGAAAAAAAACGATGGAAAGCTAAATGACTGGAGAGTGGAGAGTTAAGAGCCACCATGCGCGAAATGAAACATTTCCTGAGGATTGTGCCAATTTTGTGACAACGTTTACACTGCTTTCAAGTTTTGTTTTCATTTTCTATAAACGTAGGTAACTATCTCGCGATCTCTTGAGGAAGATTTGATAAAATTTGTGAGAATGAAAATTGTCTCTGACATTGCTTTCCAAATTTCTACCGAAATATAAGATATATATTAAAAATATATAAAGCAATAAATTATACAAGATATACATGAAAATTATATCTATACATTACCAAAAAGACAAACTAAACCATCATACTGCGCAACACAATTGCGACACAAGACATAGACATCGACACATGACTCTGAAGACAAAAACTACATTTGGACAAAGACATTATCATGATCTGGCTCCAATTTTTTTAAATTGAATTGGAAAAAGATATATCTAAAAGATATTCAAGTGACAAAAAATGCAAATCTATGACACAAAATTCAAACGTGGATTTTTTTTGCATATTTTTTCTCTTTTCCTCTCAATTATTTTCATTTGTTTCTTTCATCTTTTTCTATTTTTCTCATCTGTTTTCTTTTATTCCATTTATCTGTCAAAATTAAAATTAAATTTTTTATCTTCCAAGATTAAGATACCAAAATTAGATTAAATTCCTGCCATCTCGGAACAGGCTCTGCCTAGTGAGTGCAGTATATACAAAAAATAAATATATATTTATATGTATATTATGTAGGTATATTGTATATTATATTGTAATATTATCTTGGTTAAAAATAATTTAAAAAAATATATGTATTTTTAAGAAAATCTCTATTTATTTGCCGAGTTCAAAAAGTATTTGCTTGAAATTCCGTCGATAAAAAGTAATTGGAAAGAAGGCTCCGAAAATTATAACCATTATAAAAAACTAAGTTTAAACATTCCAATATAAATACATATTTTAATTTGTGCACTTTAGAAACCTTAGAAATAAACAAAAAATTAACTCAGTTAATAAAATAATAACACCATGTAAATCACCCTTATTAACAATGTTTCCATGTACTACCGTTCTTCCCCTCCCCCAAAATCACCCCTCCCACTACCCCCACCTAATTAAATCTTAATTATTTTTGCACTTGCATAGAATTTTTAAGTTTGCTAGTGAATGACACTGATGTGTCGAAACCCGTAGAATAAAATTTAAACTAACAAATGTATATTGAAAATTAAAACTCTTCAAAACAAAATGTCTAGAAATTGTTACATAGTTAATACCCAAGAATTACAAAAAACAAATATGGTTACCTACTGTTTTTTCATGTTTTTAAAAATGTTTGTAAAAAACACCAAATATGTCACCGAAGACCAAAATTTCATTAACATTTTTTACTCCAAATAATGTCAGGAATCACTGGTTAAACGTTGGCAGAAGCACCATCAAATTAATGATGTCGGCCATCTTAAAGTACTTATAAGAAAATCGTTACCAATATGACAAAGCGACCCGTATGGAAACTAGACGAAAAGAAACATCATGTAGAACATCTATTAGGATGACAAAATGAACTATTATTATGACTGTACAAATGATAAAAGAAACCAAAATGAATTTCTAAATACTAAAGACATAAGTTTGTGGTTCCTTATCTCTGCCACTTCCTCAATTTTATTTTATGATAATACCTAATATGTATTTCCTTTAAACTACGCTGTCTTAGAAGGTACCTAGTACTGAAATAAGTTGACCGGTGTATTTACAGCAATATATAAATGTAATAAAACTACATATATTATGTTAAAGGTTATATATTATATACATATATATGTATCTTTTATTTACACCGGCAAGGGCGTTCGTTCACCGCTACCGTCACCGGGAACAAGAAAGGGTCTCCCTCTCTCCCTCTATCGATCTGTCACTGTTCTGATTTGTCATCGAAGCCTTTTAAATCTTTAATATGAAAATTAATGTTTCTTTGATATTATCCGATTGCTATGAAACTTTTGTGATTTGTAGTGCGCACTCCCGCGAAGGTTTCTGTGTGGAATGGTGAGCTCTGGCGTTATAAAATTTGTAAATAAATACAATAGGTTGTGCGCAAGTTGTTTGAAAAATGTGTGTATTTCATATAGTTTAGGAGGGGGAAGGCGGAGAAGGTGGAAGGGGAATGCGAGAGGGGAGAGGGGAACGGGGGCGGGAACGGAGACGCATGGGAAAGGGCACGCAGGGAGAAAATTTCTTTCTTTACGTCGCATTGCAACGCACGTCGGGTGCTAGTAAGCAATAAAACTTGTGTGATAATAACATAATGTTGGTGATATATTATGTTCGATACCGTTATGTTCGATACCGTTATGTTCGATACCGTTATGTTCGATACCGTTATGTTCGATACCGTTATGTTTGATACCGATATCTTCGATACCAATATGTTCTGTTCGATACCGATATGTTCGATACCGATATATTCGATACCGATATATTCGATACCGATATGTTCGATACCGAATAGTTTGATACCGACATGTTTGATATCGATATGTTCGATGGCGTCATGTTCGATACCGACATGTTCGATACCGATATGTTCCATACTGATGGTTCGATGTTTATGCTAATTTGTCCTTCAATTATTTGTTCCAGCTAGCCATGATGGGCGGCAGTAGAAGGTCGCCTTGGCTGGGCCTGGGGGTCGTCAGTCTGGTGGTGTTCCTCTGTGGGGCCCAGGAGTACCCGGTGTCCTCCAGAGGGGACCTTCCCTCCTCGAGGATTGGATCCGGTAAGTTTATTCATTTCACGTAAAAATATCAAATGAATTAAGATTAATTAAGTTAATCGGTTGCCGGGGCGTGAAGTGAAATATTCCTTCGTGAAATTATTATATTTATCTTGAAAAGTTAACTCCATCGTGAGCTAACTTTGAAATTATTATTTTTAACTAAAAGCTAACTCCATATTTATGTAATACTAGCTGGTTCCCGGCATGCGTTGCGATTCCGTATTCGAATAAATAAATTGTTTCTCCCTGCATGTCCTTTCCCGTGGGTCCCTTTCCCCTCCCACACCCCCTTCTCCTCCCGCGTTCCCTTTTCACCTTCCCCGCCTACCTCTTCCGCTCCACCGACCCGCCAACCCCCTTCCCGCATTCCATATATTCAGTCCCAGTACATTCAGTTTTCAAACAGCTTGCGTGCCACCTATTACATTTTTTTAAACTCAAATTTTCATTATTCATGCGTGTATATTATAAATATTCATTTTTGTATATTATAAAACATTCAATCTAATTTGGTACCCAACATACTTAAAATATCTATAATTTAAAAAATCCATAGACAATTCTTTTGTTACAAAAAAAAAACAGCTGCCTGCTAAATTCACATTCATCAAACGCGAACTGTCAAACGTGCGAAGTTAAAATAATAGTTAAATTTTCTGAAATTATCCAATTTTCTGCGCAATTTTTTTAAATTTTTCTTTCCGTAAGTACCTTCTACCAAATATTAGAAAACTTAAAAATAAAGATCAATGAAACAGGTAAAGTCGTTCTGAAGTTATGGCATGACCAAGGGAAACAGGGATTTATTTTTATATATATTGATAACTTTAAATTTCTAAAAATTAAGGTCCGATTTTTATCTGGTTAATTTCCTTGAAATAAAATTACTATGCATTTGTGAATAATTTACGCAAAATATGCTCTTTTTTTACATTAGCTCCACACAGGAGGTACCGAGGAAAACAATTTTCCTAGGGGCCTATGTCATCTTTGAGGATGCTGTGTGGAGGTTTTTTTTTAAGAGAAAGGAAGGAGAAGAAGATATGGGAAGGAAAAAGGTATGAGGGGTGGGTAGGAATTTGGGGGTCAGTGTGGCCAGAAATGACGGACGTATGAATCTATTCCTCACACTGCGGTGCAAATCGAATGGTCGGGAGAATCCGGCTGGAGAGGTCAAAAGGCCTCTCTCAATCAATCTCCTCCGATCCAGCCCGCCACGCAGTGGTTGGGCAAACGTATCCGCCACCAAGACCTAGACAAACCCCATTCCATGAACCCGGGCACCCCTGCTAAGTCACCAAACGTAGCGAACCACTTGGGGTGACCTGTCATCGCCTCAGTTCTTATTTGTTTAACAGACCATTTTAGTTTTTGTTTAATCTTCACTTTAAAATTAAAAAAAGGATTAAAAATGATAGTTAATCACATAACTAAGAATTATTTAAACTAATGAGACCTTTACCTTAACGGAAATAACACCTTTCATAATGATTCATTGAAATAATGAAGGAAAACCTTCTTCTCTTGTAAAATTTTCTGATGGTCGTACTTTCAAATACGAACTAAGGCGACGCTGTGGCAGGGGTGTTGGTTGTCCAATAAATGGTTCCCGGGGCGGCGGTACCCATCCCCGCCTCCCAAATTGAAGCTAAAAAAAACTAAATTCTCATCATCCTCCACGACTCGATAAATTTATAATTTTTTTAATATCTCCAATGTTCCCTCCAGTGACATTCGTTGTTTATAAGTACTGGGACCAGTATTCTCCAGTACTACAGGAAGCTTATTGAAATACTTAGGTTTTTTAAATCACAATTACCTTTTATTGATGTAGGTATTGTAATTTATGGTTATACTTTCGAGTTATAATTATACTCCTTCCTTCCTGGCTGAAAGCTAGTCTGTCTGCGGAGCTCTAGAATTATAATGACTCTGCATATCTACCTTCGGTACAACTCGGAAACGAGACCATACGACCCGAAGATCCCACGGACAATTAAAGTAATGTGAGAACCAATCATAGACTTATTAATACAGTTATTACTTCTTCGTTGTCCCAATTACACAAAGGAATAATTACGTTATAATCTATTATAGCGAGTGACCCACGCAATAAGATTATTATTAAAATTCGTATGTAATTTACCCATTGTTTTATTTGCCCACGTGTACTACGTATATCACTGCGTGCTGAAGCATCAAAAATTCTATAACGGTGAGTTCTGACGTCATGAAATTTATGCTTCTTTTTCTAGGTGAAATCTACAGGTCAAATTTTTTTTTCCAGTTCACAACCTCATTTTCGTTTACACGAGCGCCCAAACCAAATCGTTTGGTGGACCATAAAAAAATAAAGAACTTATTCAAAATGTTTTATTACCTTATAGTTTTTTTAAAATAGCATTTTTTTTTTTATATTCTTTAATATATTTTTCATACCAATTTTTAGTTTAGCCAACGCGCAAATCAGTTGATTGGTCGTGTTTTCATCCAGCAACCTGCTGAGACCCTTCGATTTTACTACATTTAATTTAGAATAGAACGATTGTCATGTAATTTTAAACATTGCCAGTCGTTTTAAATTTGGAAATTTGTCTTCGGGGATATATTTCATATAAACTCATCAAGCTTATTCCCTTCAAACATGCACTTTAACTCTATGCTTGATTGCAGCTCTTCCAGTTCCATTTGTAAATTTGGAGGGGCTGATTCCACTTCCAACTTCCATGGGCTAAGAATATTTTGAACATTTCGTTATACTTTTGCGTAAATGCGAATCTGATATCGAGTTCATTAATTAATTTTTTGGGTTCATTTGAATATTTTTAAAGACATTTAATAGTGGAAAATTAATTGAATTATTTGACCGCAATTGATTATCGAAAAGCTTGAGTTTTGTTACAAAGGTTTTTGTATCTTGATAACACCTTGTAACTTCTGATTTAATTAATTTAATTTCATAGATTATAGATTTCATCTGGTACAAAATATAAATCTAAAAGCCATTGATTGAGCCTTTTCAATACTGTAAAGTTCGCATATAATATTGCCATTTTGGTTCATAAAAAATTTAATTTCTCCCAATTTCCAAAATCTTAATAAGCAGTTTCCACGGCACAGCCATCGAATTTTGTATAAAAATGAGATGAGATGAGAATACCGTATCCGGATTCGAGTTAACGAAGATATTCTTAAAATTGACGATGTTTCTATGAAATTTTTTAAATTGAATTAATTACCTTAACGACAACTGACATCACATGGGGCATTTTGATTCTGTTGTCAAATGATCGGAACTGAACAACTTACCATTCAGCATCCAGAAATGCAGTATCGTCAAATTTGCAAGATCCAAAGACACGTTCCTATTCCCTTGCCACATTAATAAAAATATATTAACACGCAAGAATGAGATTCGAGACCTTGGTGTGATTTTCGAAGCAAATCGAAGCAAGAGATAATTTACTAATGAAAATGCGATACGGAGAACATGTGAAGCACTTGTTCGAAGCATCCTGGAATATGGCTCCATTATTTGAGCTCCTTCTGAACAAAACCATATCCTAGAAAAAGGACAAAAAAGGTTTGGGCATTACCTGCATATGAGAGAATTTACATACTATCCATTCATGTATCCGTTCTCGTTCTTAACAGGAATGCTCGATTTCAACACCTTAGACGCCCGCCAAAAATATTTTTAGGAAAACATTTTTTTAAATTAATCTTTGGTACCATACTCAATCCACCTATGTGAAGAGGTTAACTTATGTGTCCCTAACGCGTATACTCGTGGGAAATCCCAAGCACTTTTTATGTTCGGAAAACGAGGGCTTCTGTCTATCAAAACGAGCCAATAAACAGAGCGACTCAACTGCCTTTTACTGGCCATCGACATTTTCAACGTCATTTACAGACAGTTCAGCAAATACCTTTTGACGCATATCACAAAATAGTAAAACTGCCCCCATGCCCTTTTAATTTGTAATATTCTCCATGATATATTAGTTTTACCGTTGATTTTGATATAACCGTTTTACGACGAACGTGAAAAATAAATAGATAAATATTCAATACTTGTTCAATGTTCACTTGTTGTGCAGACAGCAAAGCAAGTGAACATTCTAACTTTTTTTCCCGAAGCTTTCATGTTCAAATTAACAGCACCAACATTTTTTCCAACTATTGAAGGGGCCCCATCAGTCGCGATGTGATGCCTATGAGATTTTTCAAATTTATCTAACGAATTTGCGCGCAATTGTGACAGCATCTTTAATATCTCTTCCGATGGTTATATATTTTCGAACAATTTTCTGTAACATTCATTTGACTCGATACCTCTTATCAAAATAACAAGCTGAGCAGTGTCATTAATATCTGTTGTTTCATCCAAAGCCGGAAAAAAGACGATGCTTTTTGTAATTGTGTTGAGCGATGCACAAATTTTTGAGCGAGACTAATTTACTAATTTGGGTAAAAAGAATCACTTTTTCTGGACAGATTTCTTTAACTGCGGCAATTAGACACTCTGATGTGGACACCGCCGGTAAAGGGCTTATTTTTTTAGCCTGTGAGATATTCGAAGGCTAGCACTGACAATTCTATTCAATTGTGCAGTTTGGTTGTGAAATATGTTTTTTGGGTTGTCCGATTGATCTTTAATGATTGATGCTTAGTTCTCTGTTCGCCAATAGTAAGTTTATCAATTTCGCTATGTTTTTCTTCGTTATGTCTTTTCACGTTGTATGATTTTAAAATTAAAATAGAATCGCAACAGATCAAACGTAAATCATTGTTCTTTTTTGTCATCTTCCCATTCACTGTGGATCCTTCTGTTCTTACCTTCAAGTTTATTTTTCTCCTGTTGAATTCGTCTTCCAGCCATTATTAACAAATTATCTGATAGAAATAAATAAATTATTATACCATCAATCAAACAGTAAGCTCCACTATTTTACCACAACCACGGGCGCGTCTAACTAATAATAATTTAAGTCGCAACTGGACTGGAGTGACTGGACTAGACCCTAGACCACAGCATTTATTGTGACTGTAAGTGTTGCCATTGTTTGAAGATTGATTGACTGGGTGTAGCGAAGTCATTTTTTGAGTCGACCGTTTTGCCTTTCGCATGTCTGTTAATTTGTTTATACTTTCCGTTACGTTTCAAGATGGTGGCCGTTTTGATGGTTCAGTAAAGATCATTTTTTATGTGAAATCGACGTGTTCATTTAGAAATTCTTAGAAGAATAATTTTTATTAGGGGAAAATGACGTCTCTTTGCAAAAAATTTATAATTCCTTATATTAGGGAACGTACCCATACTACGTGACACGTTTAGGGGGGGGGGGGTCTGCAAAATGTCACGCTCCATACAAATGAGCGGCGGGTTGCTTAGGATTTTGGTCACCGGGGGGGAGGGGGGGGTTAAAAATTGCAAAAAGTTGGTCACGTAGTATGGGTACGTTCCCTTACACATCTCTAAGAAAAGGGTCGAAAGTCAAAATTTTCTCTTTTAAAAAATGTAATTTTTATCTCTGAATAATAAATTGATTGGTGATTATATATGTCTAACGAAAACCGTATTTTAATTAGATCACTCTATCTCCGCGGTATGTCGTTAACGTCTCTCTTCAACGGGGCCGCTTGTTGAAGTGAAAACTTCTTTAACGCGCCGTTGTGATTTGAAACTCGATGAAACGAAAAATAGCGATACTAAAAAGAGACAAAAATATCTATAGGATTTAGCATGCGAGAGAATGAGATGGTAAAATCGGTCTCCTCTTTGTGCGGTGTATCATAGCCTCCCCCCACTCTTGTCTACTTTAATTTTCTGAAGGTTGCACTCCTACCGCGTGTGAATTGCACACTCTGATTTCTTTCATCAATCATCAATAATTGTTGTCGCACTCCTGTAAAATTTACTTTTTTGACTTACGACCATTTTCTAAGGAATGTGCAATTCGAAATGTTACACAAAATACATGCTTTATAATTAGTAAGCAGATTTTGAGGAAGTACCTAATCACAAATCTTGTGATGTCAAAGAAAAAATTGTACAAACATATTTATGTTGTTGTACGCGAGTTCTACTGATCACAAAACTAATAGTCAGGTACTAACTGAGTAATTCGCAGTTAGTTAAGCACCCAATATGTAGAACTAGTAATTAGTATTCCAGCAATGCACTGAAGGTCTGATTAGTGGTCAATGGTTCATCCGTTTGACTATAAGGAAGATCATTATAAGGATAAGTGTGCATTAATGTCAATGTCCTGCAAGTAATTAAATGGGTAAATAGATTCAAAGACACATCCGACGCGAGGACATCATCAACAAAGCAAGGCTTTTTTACAATTACATAGTTGTAGGAGTATCTGAAGCTTAAAGTATTTGCTAATTTGACAATTTTATTTTATTTTTATTTTTACACTAGCGAGTTCCTGGCATGCGTCTCTATGCCATTTAATAAATAAATTGTTTCTCCCTACGTGTCCTTTCCCATTCATCACGTTTCCCTTCCTCTTACGCGGCCCCTTCCCCTCCCGCATTTCCACTCCTCCTCCTCCACTCCACTCCCCCCCCCCCTTCCCCCATCCCGCGAACCCCCCTCCCTAGTTCCCCTCTCTCCTCCCAGGTTCCCTTCCTCCCTTCCGGGTTCCCCCCTCTCCCCTCCCGCGAACCCCCTACACGAGTTCCCCTCCCCCCTCCCATATATTCAGTCCCTGTGCATTCATTTTTCAAACAGCTCGCGTGCCACCTATTGCAATTTTTTATACAAATTTCATAATGCCTTTTAATATAATAAAGTTTTATCTTACCTTTTCCTGACAATAAGGAACACATAAAAAAAGAATTATCGAATTTGGTGTAGTCGTTCGGAAGTTATGCGCGTACATACATTTCGGCGATTCATTTTTATTTGTAAAGATTTATATAGATTAGCTCCATACAGGAGGCCCTGGGGAAAATATTTTCCCTCAAGGCCTATGTCATCTTAGGGGATGCCGTGTGGTTGGTTTTTTTAAGGGAATAAAGAAGACGAAGTTCTGGGAAGGAAAAAGATATGAGGGGTGGGTAGGAATCTGTGGGTCAGTGTCCAGGAATGACGGACGTGTGGGTATGATTGTACCCCTCCCACTGCGTTGCAAGGCGCTGGAGAGACCTGAAGGTCAGACCAGTCTCTCCCGATTGGTGGCAGTTGGTGGGCAGATACATCCGCCGCCAAGATCCATACAAACCTTATTCCATGCGTTTGGTGCCAAACGCAGCGAACCACTTGGGATGACCTATGGCAGAGGTGTTGGTTATCTTATAAATGGTTCCTGAATAGTTTTGATCTCTTGAATGAAAGAATGCAAATCTTGGAAGTGGAAATTAACCAACTTCCCGGCATCCGATAGAGCTAAAACTCGGCAGATAGACTCGTTGTCGATGACAATACATTATATCAACTTTTGATGGCACTCACTGAAAACTGTCTTTATTAAACATTTAATTTTTCTATTGTTTTGACACTTTCATAAACCTTCCTGTACATACTTTAACCTGTAGAAATAAACTTGAAGTGTGATACTTCAAGTTACTAACAGTAATTGTTGATTTTTAGCCCGTCCGCCCCTTGTGCCCCCCCAGAAAAAATCCTGGATCCGCCCTTGCACACACGCATTTCTCTGAAATTGGCTACTAGCAGGCCCAACAGATGGCGCTACCAGGTCGTGCAGTTCGGTGTGTAGGACCGTGGCGGAGAGTCGAAACTGTTTTTAAAAAAATTGATACAATACATAATAAAAAAAATAGATGTACGAGTATTATAGTAAAAAATAAATTGCTTTTATTAGTTGATTTTTTTAGTGCTAAATCTTAATATAATGTCGTTCAATATTTTGCAATAGGTACGTGCTATTCGTACTGTGCAAAGATATTGAAATATAAGTATCTACTATACGAAGAGGATGTCTCGATGACTGAAGTGATGACTGACTTAAAAATACATAAACGTTTATTTGAACAGTCAGTGTCACCAATGAGTAAACACATTTTCAACTACTTCTTTTCTTCGCGTTTTTGTCACCCATTCTTCGAATATTACGAAATGTGCATTTAAGTACACATAAGATCTTGTATAAAATCTTGTCATCGTTTGACTAACTCTTTTTTACAATTTCACAAAACAAAAGTTATCAAACATTATTTTTAGAAATTCATCTCGTCTTTAGTAAAGTAGGAATCCCATTTGTACTGCATTCAATCTACTTTCGTTCTTCCTGTGCCAGTCGCAGGCTTCACCATCATGAATCAGGATTGGTATCAGAACTTTCTTATGAACTGCTAGCTTGGCTTCCATTGGCAACTTTTTACTAGCGACTACTGCATTCAGTACCCCGTTAATTGAATTAGCACATATGTATCATCGATTTAGCAATGTCCTAATTGTAAACCAATTCGCCTTAATTTCAGGTTAAAAACTACAGTGTTTTAGTAACCTTTCTTTAAAATATGTACCTACCATGACTTTGGGCATTCTAACATTCATAATTTAATCATTCTAAATGCATACTTTGTTTACCCCAGACATACTGACCAGGCTGCAGGTCTTCCATACTAATAAGAAACAAGCACCCCCTCATCATTCATACAACAGGCAACACACAACATACATTCAGAAAGACTTGACATTTCTAAAGATATTTGATAAGCCTAATAGAATATAACTCCATAGTTTGGTCACCCTTTTACTAAATTTATGTTCATAATGTTGAAAGAATTCAAAGAACGCCTCGTAAATTAAAAATTTTACATTCCTTCAGAGCTCATGATTTACCTGTTGTTAATACATTTTTTAAATATTTCAACTTTAGAAAATGGACGAAAATTGAACGACCTAACTTTTTTTTATATAAATGCGTCTTAGATGGGTCTTTTATGTCTATGGATCGCATTTACGACTTCTTTAATTGCTAAATTAAGTTCGTTAGTTCAATACGTTCATTAAATAAGCCAGTAGGTAATTTTGCATAACGAACGACACAATTCAAATAAATGCGTATATTGACAGTTAACCGAAATATATCGGATATTATGTGGAGTGCGGGCTAAAATTTATCTGATACTATGTGGAGTGCGGGCTAAAATTTATCAATCGTCGCATCACCGTGATCGTGATCGCAAATATTTATAACTGACCATAGATGACGCATTTGCTCAATATCGTTTTGATACAGGGTTACATTTATGGATCGATAATGCGTACCCCTACTGCGGTCGATCGATAAGGATTGTATCGATAACTTTCAGTAACTTCTCTCCGTTCCCTAGCTTGAATGCAGATCGCCAGTTCACAATTAGCAAGTGTTCTTAATGTATTCGACGTAAATTGTTTTTGTACGTTAGCGATCTGCAGTTGTCCTCCAGGCCATCTCCATAAGGGGTGTTATTGGAGGTGGCCTCCGGATGTTACGCGACGTGGGTCATCGCCTTCAGTGCCAATGTCCTAACCAGCCTTCCTGTCTCTCGAGTTCCTCTTTATTGAGACAACTAATCCAGTATTTCATTAATTTATTATCAATATAGAATCTATACACACCGGTTATAATAATGTAATGTGCACACTGCACTGTTAGACACCACCAATTAAAAATCTTGTTATGATGCCATCAGAGTGTTTGTCCGCTCAAATGTTCAATCAAAACCACTCAAAGCTTATTAAATTTCTATCATCGATAATAACAGTGAAAGTAGTGAAAATAAACACTACGTCAAATTGCGGATAAACTGGTAATTTTATAATGTCCAGTTCCTGCCCGTTCATTATTAATCCGGTTTGCATTTCCCGTGAAACTTGGATAATATACGGAAAAAAGAAACATTCTTGCATTAACTGTCAGTGCATCTATTATCTAGAAATTGCAAAAAACATTGTTGCTCAGATTCTATGCAAACCATACTCGCCTAATAACTATACATAATATACAAGTACGTCAATGCTAATAACACGTTCAAAGCTGAGATAAAAGTAGTTGATCGTATAAATTAACACTGGACTGGAATCGATTTTTCTTTTACTATAATTTGCAGCAGTTTCCATGGTTTTTATGAAGTAGACTGCAGTAATTATTATTCGTTTTTCACGACTAAAGATATCGAAGGGACTTTCACAGCGCTTTCACTGTCTTCGGTAATTGATTATATGGTGATTTTATTAAGTTATCGTCGGTAGTTAGCAAAATAGTAGTTATTTAAGTATTTTTAATAGATATTTGGGTGTGCTAATTATTGAACATTTACACTAAACTCCGAGCAGTGATGGCAGATAGGCATTATCGAAGCGTGTTGACAATCGATGTTTCGAATTATTCGTTCATTTTTATAATGATATCACTCGCTATGCTTTAAGCATTTTTATTCCCATTATTAAGTCAATGGAATGGTTTTTTTTTAACATTTTCGGATCATTCAGTTATCCAAATGTTTTATTTACCATATTGACATCAACCGAATTTTATAAAGTTAAATCGGGATTTCGCAAACTGCGAAAAACCTATATTTACTATCGATAAAGAACCAATAAAGAATTTAACAAACAAAGACAACATAATATATCTGTGGGGAACTTTATTGAATTAGTATTTTTGATATTTCACACCTTGGTCCAATCTTATTTATCTTGTTTATAAATGATCTTACAAAAATATTTTATGATGTAATCATTTTACTTTTTGCTGATGACCTCAAAATTTTTAGAATTATTCAAAATATTCACCATTGCAACATTCTTCAAGATAATATCAATAAATTATTAATTTGGTGTAATGAAAATAGACTTTACCTAAATATCTCAAAATGTCAAATAGTTAGATTTTTTCGAAAAAAAAATCCAGTGATTTATAATTACAACATTGAGAACAATGCCCTTCAGACACAAAGTAAAGACTTAGGCATCACTTTTCAATCAAATCTTTCATTTGTTAACCACATAAGAGAAATCTCTAATAGGGCTTAAAAATGTTGGGATTTATAATATAATAATAATAATAATGATTTATTGTCTTCATTTCTTAGTAACAGTAGAGATAATGATATCCTCACTGGGATCTCCCGTGCTGAGGATTTCATTTACATATTATAATTTAATTATAAGAAATTGATATGAATTAGACATAACATATATCATGTAGTATTTTTTTAAATAATTATAAAGTAAATAAGATAGTGGTTTTTTTTTATAATTCAGATTACTAGATTTGGTTTTAGTCTGTATTTGATATCAGTATATTTTCTATTTCTGATCTCCCTATATTTAGTATCCAGCTTTTTATTTGAAATTTAAATGTTATAATGTTGAGGTTTTTGAGTGAGAGTGGTATTTTATTGTAAAGTTTAATGCCATAATATAAGAAGCTTTTTTGCCCAAATGTTGTGTTAGTAGTTACTTGTTGGATAAGTTTTTGACCATGAGATCTAGTGTTTCTAATGTACGTATTAGTTGTTATTTCTTGGGTTTTGTACTTATGAATGTAAATGAGTATAGTTTTAGAATATAGTTGTTTAATTGACATGATGTTAAGATTGTTGAAGATTTCGTCAGTGCTAGTTCTTACAGGAACTTTCAGTATAATTTTCATTATAGCTTTTTGAGTTTTAATTAGTGGATTTAGTATGTTTTTATTTGCACTGCCCCATCCGATAATACCGTATTCTAACAGTGATTGGCAGAGAGCCATGTAAATCTTGATTAAGTCTTTTTTAATGAGGACATTCCTGATAGTTTTGAAAAAATAACTTAGTTTTTTAATTTTATTATTTAAATACGTAATGTGTTCGGTCCATTTTAAGTTTTGGTCAATTTTTAGACCCAGATACGTTAGATGGTCAACGTTTTCTAATGAGGGACAATCACAATTCTCATTTAAGTGATGCGGGCTATGGATTTTCACGTTCAGGTTTTCTTCAGAGTTTTTCTTATTTTTTATTTTAAAAGTGATGAATTTGGTTTTATTAGCATTAAGTGTAAGTGAATAGTAGTCTAGCCATTTTTTAATCCTATTAAGTGTGTCTTCTGCTTTCTTAAATGTTTCTGTCCAATTATTCCCATTTATTAGGAGAACAGTATCATCCGCAAAACTGATGATTTCTCCTTCACATTCTATGTGGCATAGATCATTAATGTAAATAAGGAACAGAATCGGACCCAGAATACTTCCTTGCGGCACCCCGAATTTGACATCAATACACTCACTGATTATGTTATTAAGTTTCACAGTTTGCTTTCTATTTCCCATGTAACTTTTAAAAAATATCAGTTCATTATCAGTAATCCCTATGTTCTCTAGTTTTTCAAAAAGATGTGAGTGATTTATTGTGTCGAAGGCTTTAGAAAGGTCGAGAAATATGCCAATGCATTTTTTATGTGAGTCTAGAGAATTTTTAATATATTCAATTACTAAGGCTATGGCGTTAGATGTTCCTAGATTTTTTCTGAAACCAAATTGTTTTGGTGATAATAGTTTATTTGATTCTAGGTAGTCGACGAGTTGAGTTTTAACTGTTATTTCTAAGATTTTAGATAATGTGTTTAGAATTGTGATTGGTCTGTAGTTATTGATATCTTTACGATTTCCTGATTTAAAGATTGGTGTAATAGTCCCTATTTTGAGTTGAGATGGAAATTTGCTTTCCGTGATAGATTTATTTATTAGAAAGAGTATCGGTTCCGTAATTTCATCTTGTAAGAATTTTATTGTTTTCATTGTGATTTCATCACTACCAGATGAAGATGTTGGTTTGAATTTAGATAACATTAGAGTTAGTTCTTGTTTAGTGATTTGTTTTAGAGCAAATTTAATCCTTTGTGGATTTGGGTGTTTGTTTATGTTCGGGTTAAAGTGTTGAGGTTTGGTTATTTTGTTGGCTAAATTCGAGCCTATGTTTGCAAAAAAGTTGTTAGTGTAGTTAATTAGTTTATGTACGTTTTTGTTGAGCGAGAGTGTACCGTTATCTGTGTTGATTTCTTCCAATGGGTTTGTTTTGTTTTGATCTGTGTAGGTGATTTCTTTAATTATTTGCCAGATAAGTTTTGGATTATTATTGGATTGATCTATTTTAGATCTGTAGTAATTTTGTTTAGCCGATTTAGTGAGATTGGAGCAGATGTTTCTATAGTTTTTGTAAAATAGTTTAAGGGAAAGGTCATAAGGATTGTTTTTTACTTGCTGATGGATCTTGTCTCTTTTTCTTATACATTTAAGTAGGCCAGGTGTGATCCAAGCTTTTTTGATAATTTTATTGTGTGAATATGTGTAAGTTTTTATTGAAGTGTGGTTTTGTATTTTTAATTGCAAGTGTTCAATAAATATTTTCCAAGCAACTTCTAGGTCTTCAGCATTATATATTGACTCCCAGGTTTCAGTTTGTAGTGATTTTTTTAGTTTTATGTAGTCTATAACATGTCTATTCCACGTTAAATTTTGAGTCGATGGTCGATTTTTCTTTGCATGAATGTTAAGAATTAAAGTGTAGTGATCAGTGATGGTGGATTGATGTATGATTGTGGAGTAGTTTTTATTTGTTTTTGTCATTATGTGGTCAATGCAAGTTTGCGAGGGGATTGATTTATTCATTTTGTGATCCACTCTTGTTGGTTCCCTTATGGCGGCAGACATCCCTTGGGAGAGGAGGAGTAATTGGTACTCCTGTGTTTGTGGATGTTGCCTTCCAGTATCCAGTATATTAATGTTGATGTCCCCAATAATGAACAGGTTCCTGATGTTTCGTTCTTGAAGTAGTATGGAGTTTAGTGATCCAAGAAATGGTGATAAATTTGTAGTTGAAGGCGATCTGTAGATAGCGAAGATGCATATATCTTGATCGAGTTTTATTTTCAAACAGTTTGCGTCTTGTAGTTCGATTTCTTCTATTTTGCATTCTATCTTATTTTTACAATATACAATTACTCCGTCGTTTTGATGTTTGTGAAGTTTAGTATTGAAGACTTTGTAGTTGTTGATGTTTTTATGCACATATGTTGAGGAATTTATCCAACATTCTGTAAGGATTAATAAGTCAGGTACCAAATTTAATTCATTTATCAGCATAGTGAAATCCTCAAAGTTTTTGTTAATGCTTCGAATGTTTTGATGAATTATGTTCAGGATCGGTAACTTGTCCTGGAGTACACGGTTTAACATGCAGGTATTTGTGGTGATTATTGGTTCAGGTATCAGTTTTTCAAGTGGTTCCGTTGTGAAAGAGGCCATTATAAAGATATAGAGTAGATGGAGTGTGTATATGGTTTTATTTTATTTTTTAAATCATCTTAATAGGTATATCGTTGAGATGTCTTATTTCGACAACCTTGGATTCTTTAGTTTTTCTTACAAGAATTCTTCCTGATTTTACCCAAACATATCTATATTCTTTTTCTAGGGCTCTTTGTTTGGTGTTCCAATGTAAGTTTTTGTAGTACTGGGTTAATGCCGCATTTAAATAGACGTATTGGGCTCCTTCCCCGTTGAATTTTTTAATCGGATCGCTATGCTTAGCAGCTAACATAATGTGGACTTTTTTATTGTCTACAAAATTAATTGTGATTTTTTTTTGGTTGTTTGGTTTGGAAGTCGTAATTTTAAAGGTGTCCTCTGGTGATAAGGTAACGCCTGCGAGCTCAGCGATCTGGCTTACAGTATGGGCTGGGGGTATGTTTTCCTGTAATTTAAGGCCGCTTATTTCAATACTGTTTAGCAGGGCTGATTGCTCAATATCTGCCAGATGAACCTCCACCATAGCCAATCTTTTCTCTTTTTCTGCCATTTCGTCCTTAAGTTTGTTTATATGTTTTGGTGAATCCATGATTTGTGACAATTTGTTTATGATATCGTCATATTTATCGTTAATAAAGTTGTTAAACGTTTTTATTTCTTGAAGCTCGGTTTCTATTTTTTTAAACATAACTGATTTCATTTCGTCGAATTTTGAGTTGATGAATTCGAATATTGGGTCATCTTTGGTATTTTTGTTAGACCTTGTTTCCATGATTTTAGTTGGTTTGGACATGGGCAAAATAAATGATTCAATGTGCTCTAAAAAAACTTTGACCGATTTTCTGCGAACTGTCACTTCCACTTTTTAAGTTGAATAAATTAACTTGAACAACTTAGTAAGTCACTGTTTATTATGAAATACCATCAATTTTATGTTTAAAATTATGTTTACACTTTGAAAATAGGAGTGAATAACTTTTTACTGTATTAAAAATGTCATAAATAGATCAACATGCGGGAGCAAACAAAAACAGACTTGTCCCTTTGAAGTATTATTGTTGTATTGGATTGTATTGGATTATAACTAGGCTTACTAGAAATTTTAACAATATAAAGTGTATTAAACTGTTATATTTTGCCTATGTTAGAAGTCAACTTGAGTACAATTCTCCCGTCTGGAATCCACATTATAGTATACATGTTCAAGCTATTGAAAGAATACAAAACAAATTCTTACGTTTTCTAAATTTTAAAATGGGTATTCCAGCAAATATGTTGAACTACAACACTATTTTAAATGATTTGAATATGCTCAAATTGTCCGACAGAAGAATTTTCTCTGACTTGGTATTTCTATATAAAATTCTAAATGATTTAGTTGATAGTCCGGTATTGCTAGAATTGATAAGCTTCCGGATTCCACTACGTAATACTAGAAGTCAAGATTTATTTCAGTGTAGAAATTCTGGGACTAACTACCATATGTATTCTTCTTTGCCCAGAATACTTATGGAGGGAAACAATTATACAGTGGCGGCGTAAGGTAGATTGACACCCGGGGCGGTTTTGTATTAAGCACCCCTACTTAAAATAAAACACCAAATACTGAACATGCTTACGAGATTTTATTTGACTAGACCTCCGTAGTCCAGTGGCTAAGACTCTTGACTCACATTCCGGAGGTCGCGGGTTCGAACCCGGCATGCGCAAATAAATTTTATTTGATTTATTTCACAATTAATTCATTTAAAATAATATATAGTATATTTGCGGCATGTTCCAGAGTGGAAGATACTATTAGTATCGCCCTGGTGTAAGACCACCATTCAGAATTGAAACGTTGCTTGAAAATGGCTTTAGCCGTGTTTAGTGACCAGATCTGAATAGCCAGGTACTTCCCAACCTTCCTCTTCCCCACCTCCTTCCCCTCCCCACTACCTTCAGCCTCACAACATACCCCAATTGGGGATGCCATAGTCTCACTGGCTCCAGACGGGAGCAGTTGAGATTCTTGTGCGGTATTCACTTTAAAAAAAAAAAAATAAAAAAAAAAATAAAAAAAAAAAAGATTTTATTTATTTTAACTTTGAAAAGCTTCTTTCACAAGAAGCCACCGAAACATGAATTGTTAAAAATAAAATCTAAGACATAGCGCTAAAATTGGAATTGACTCTGAATAGCCTCATTTTACAATGAATCTGAAAAACTCCAATGTAGTCCATTGAACCGCTTCTTGGGCAGAACTTTTTGCGGCTTCCAAATGACACCTCAATCGTAAAATCTCCAACACGATGTCCTTTGCTGAAAATTCATTGTAAATTGTTAACAGATTTGGAACCATTCCACGAAGATCTTCTTCTGGTGATGTTACCAATGTTTTAGGCTGAATAACACGCTGAGTAACCAGAATAAAATCCATTGCCTCATAACGATGGTTTAATTCTTCGTAAAATCTACGTGACATTCTAATATTGCTCTCTGGTAATGTAAGTCCAGCATCTCGGGCCATTTCTTTAGGCATACGTTTTAGAAATCTCCTCCTTCCTCTTTTTCCTTCAATCGGAATGTATAAGTCCTCACATTTTTTTGTTGCGTAGCAAATAGCCTTTTCCACTATTTGGTTGCGTTGGTTAAGAAGAAAATTTTTAAGAGCTTTAATGTTTATGACAGACTTTTCCAATGATAGCCCAGATCACACCAAAAGATAGCGTAGCAAACTGAAGTCACACAAAGCTGGTATGAGTGTTGATGCTATTTCTCTTCTTTCAACGCTTTCTTTGCTGGTGGTGGGATCATATATCTCTTCGAGTGTTGATACAAGCTTCTCTCTTCAGTGGTTTAGCTGCGTTGTGATGAGCAATCCATCTTGTCTCTGATAATCGTTTAACGGACATGCCTACATTTTACATTAATATTTCCCACCGCGCTAGATGCTACGTGCGGTATTAAGATTAGACCAAGCGCAAGATGAATTCATTATTTAAGGGATTTAGAAATTATATTCGAAAAAAAGAAAATATAGTTGCGATGCGTTTCAAAATATGATATTAGTATGTAAGTAGGCTTGTTAAAAAAATATCGATATATCGATATTTTTTATTCAAAATATCGATATTTTTAGCCGATATATTTTGATCCGATATATCGATATTAAATATCCACTATCGAAAATTGTATCAAAAACGATATTTTTGTATATTTATGTAACGAAAGTCACTAGAATCCAAAACCGTATAGGAACGAACGGAAAAAGTAACTGATCGGGTTCGTGACATCTAGCGGTTTAAATTCTAACTATTAATAGCTTACAATACTATCTCATATGTGTAGGTAAGTGCATAGAAATGTATGATATTTTCGGCCATTTTGACAAGTCATTCCCATAGCGCCTCCCACACGCACACTTTGGAGCGACCGAGTCCCGCGTCACTTCAGGCCGCCGCACAATGGTTTTACTAATATGAGAGCGTCGAAAACAAATCGAAATTTCAAATTGCAGGGACCATTAAATTTTGTTTCTATATCTTGACATCATATACCAGCGCATCTTTCCCCCTATTACCGAACTCAGCAAAACGTTTCGTCGCTGCGTAACACGTCAGCAAAGATTGACTTCCCGAGCAGTCAGGACGTTCGTGTGAAAGTACAATGTTTTTTATATAACATTTAGGGACTGATAACTTTTTACACCGCTTGCTGGCAAACTTTCTTCAACGTGGATCCAATACCTTTAGGTGTGTATTAAAGATTGTAAGTTTATTTTTTCATTTACTAATGCCTCAAATTTGGGATATTTAAAAAAAAAACATGTCGTGAATTTAAAAAAAAAAATACGAAGATTTCTGCAATACTTAAGATTAAGGATAAATACTGGTTTGCCTGATACAATAAAAAGGTTTAAAAATATTAGTTAGAAGATAGCTTTTTAGTTTTTTATATTTTTGTAATTATTGTCTAATAAAAATAAATACTGTTAAAAATACCACCATTTTCATTGAGATTTATGTACATTTAAATAATACACATTGTGTATAAAAATTACCATTGATAATATTGAGCTGAATACAGTATTATTTTAAAAACGCAAAATCTTTGGAAAATTTTACCGATATATCGATATTTTTTCCTCGATATATCGACGTCGATATTGATATTTTAATAAATATCGATATATCGAAATATCGATATATCGATATTTTCACTTTCGACATCCCTATATGTAAGTAGCTAGATATAAGGGTAGGTAGTTATTTATTGATATGTCTTTACAGAGGTAGATTTTGTGCGCATTCTTTGACTGTACGAGTGAGTTGTCGTTGTCACCCCTTGGTGCTTGGCACCCGGGGCGGACCGCCCCCTCCGCCCCCCCCTTACGCCGCCACTGCAATTATACCAAGTCAGTGGACATCTTCAATTTATGTTTAAACAAATATAAAATATTGTTACTGAGACAGTTCAGTTATGTACATTGAATGCTTTGTATTTTCTTATTATTCATATGTAATGTAAAAGCCCCGAAAAAGGGCGTTAATCAATAAATAAATAAATTACATATACTTACAGTGTTAAAATAATACTATATTACACACGTATACAACAATACACACCTTGATTTCAAAAATAAAAGTATATATAGATTTATTTAATAAAAACAATAAAGATCGTAAAACCTTCAATATATCAGTGGATAACTTAGAATTTCATATTTGTGGAAAAAATTAGAGTAACCGATTTATTAGTGGATGAGTTGAAAATTGTGTTGGGTTTCCACAGTTGGGTAGCATTGTGAGTTTAATTCCTCTCCTAGTCTTCCATCATTACACAAGCAACATATTCCGCTGTTAATGATGGTAGTAGGAGTTTTTCAAATATTGTCAGGCTAATCGTAAACCGGGCATGATTGTCTTTTAGAAAACAAAAACCAACAGTAGCCAAATCTTTTATTATTCTTGCCGAAAATTGAAAGAAAAGATAACGACCAAATGTAAATAAATAAACCGTATTCGGAGGCTTAGCAGTTATTTAAAATAGAGAAAAAATTTCTCGACATCTGAGTTAAGTAGCATCTAAAGAAACATTGTGAAATTTTCATATCTACAGCACGTTAAATAGCAAATCATGAATGTGTTTTTTATAATTTTTTGAGCGCACTTCGCGGTTTTTTTCTGTCGGGGGATATTTATATATATACAAGTTTTTATATTTTTTTCATATAATTAGGAACCTACTTTTCAACTCGGCATCTGAATAAAGATTATCTTGCCTTGTCGTCTTAGGGGTGATTTTTAACAAAAACAGCGCTCTACAAATTATCCAATTATTATTATTATTATCTTTAAAAAATAAATATATCATTTATTTTTAAGGGCTTAAAAACTTAAAAGCGAAGTACGTTTGTGTAAAGTTCGGAATTCGGGGTCTTAAGAGCGTTTAACCAGCCAGCGGACGAAAATCCACATTTCGTCGAAAGTTGTTCTTACGATCGTGCAGGGCGGTTACAATGAGAAAGATTAATTATTCTCCGTACCAGCTTTTTAAAATTTTAACTCAATATCGAATTTATTTCCATTCAAATTAGCTTTAATTTATACCTTCATCCAAAAATGCTGAAAGGCGTGATGATAAAACTATTAAAATAATGTACTTTTTGTAATTATTTTTTGATTATAAGTATTTATCATTTTTCAATAATGTCTAAATTTCATAATAATGTTAAAAAAATCTGAAATATATTAGTTTGTAAGTGCGCAAATAAATACACAAATGGACCAATTTTCGTCAAGAAACACATGTACATACATATTTTTTAATGATTTTATTGAAACTAAAATTAAAATTCTAAAACATGCGTTTGCTAGATAATGTATTGATTTATTTTACTGCATGATTATATTATTTGAAATGGGTGTGGTATAATACAAAATCTTTTTTGAAAATTTAACAAATCTGCCAACGACCTATGGAATAACCTTATTATACTAAAAATTAAAAAATTTTCACAAAATTTATTACATGCGAATACTAGATAAAAGAACAATCTTTCGAAATCCATTTATATTTTTTTGTGGAAAAGAGTCAATACGTCTAAAATCTGATTTAAAAATGACATATTTCTGGTTTTCTCTGGTAATGCCCTCTTAACTAACTTGTTGTTCTTGTTTTTATTTCCAGGACCCGTAGTGCCTTTCAACGCAGACTTTAAGGACCAAAAGACTGGTCTGGAGTTTGTTTACCATGACCACGAGGAGATGACGAGGTTCCTCAGGGCTACCAGCGCCAGATATCCCAACCTGACTGCCCTCTACTCCATCGGAAAATCTGTGCAGGGTAAGATACTGAATTTACATTTCTTAGGTGAATAAAAATAACACATTTTGAAATTTTTTGTTTTCTCAAAAAAAAGTGAAATGAGTGAGAGGAGTGGGGAGGCTACGAAGCACCGTACAAAGAGGATACCGATTGATCTCATCTCATTCTCTCTCAGACTAAATCCTAGATGTATGTGTTTTTCTCTATATAGTGTCCCTATTTTTTCTTATGATTTGAGATTTTCACGGCCAAAAGTATTAAAACTATTAACGTAATTTATTTTTGGGTTATTATGCCGTGTTGTCCTTCTATAGCCAACGTTTCTGACAGCATTACAGTGTATATCATCAGGGCAGATGTGTAATGCATTTTTTTTCGTTACTATAACAAAAACTGTATTAGAACAAGAATTATGTTTGAGATGACGTTCGACTTCCAAATATGACATGTCGTTGAACCGGAAAAACTCATTTTTTCTTAACTATTTTGTGTGATTTTTTTTCTAAATGTTCTATATAGTTTCTGTTCTGAATTATTATCAAATAAATTACTTATTTGATATTACATTACGTACCTACTATTAAAAAAAATCGTGCAAATATCACTCTATGTTTTCAAAAATAAAAACAAGTTCGAATGTAAATTTACCAAAATATACCTAAATTTCCTTAATTGTAGAATCATTTCCTTTCAAAATTAACATAGTGCTTTTTGAAAGTAGCATTCATTTTCCTTTCAACCATCTTAAGCAGGGTACTCACCTAACCGTGTAACCTGTAGCGTATCTGATACTGTATCAAGTGAGTACGTAGGCACGAGTCTACTGCGAGCCGCTCGCGCGTGGAGCGCAGTGTGCTCTAATCTAAATCTAGTCTCTTTCAACGGAAGCAATCTTCCGAACAGGCCCTCCATTGATATGCTTGGTGTAACCCTAAGTGACCAGCTCAGGTATGGGGGCTCCATCGAAGCCAGAGTAAAGCTAGCCTCCCAAAAACTGGGCATACTGTACAGGGCCCGCAGATACTTTAATAGTACACAACTGCTAACCCTGTACAAATCGCAAGTGCGCCCCACGGTTGAATTTGGCAGCCACCTCTGGTCTGGAGTTCCAAAATACCTGAAAAATACCCTCGACTCTGTGCAGAAACGGGCGGTCCGTTTGATAGATTCTCCCATCTTAACAGACGGATTGCAATCTTTAGAGCACAGGCGTCGGGTGGGAATGCTATCCTTGTTCTACCGGTATTACAATGGAAGATGCTCCGAGGAACTAGCATCATTGATCCCTTCGGCACCGGTGCATAGTCGGGAAACACGCCAAACGCGTGCCCAACATTTGTACACAGTTGACATTTGTCACATGAGAACGGGTCGTTTCTTCGACTCATTCTTGTGTTCAACAGCTCGGCTGTGGAATGATTTGCCGGCCTCTGTGTTTCCTCCTTCCTACAACATGGGTCTCTTCAAGACCAATGTTCATTCCTTCCTCTCCTCAAAAAGACCCTCCACACAGCATCCCAGATGACATAGGCCCTGAGGGAAATTATTTTCCTCAGGGCCTCCTGTGTGGAGTTAATGTAAAAAAAAAAAAAAAAGTGACCCGCCGACGGCGGTTTCACTGCGAGCACGAAGGCGGATACGCGGTTACCGTGGACGAGCCGTACCCACTTGCAGATTGATACAGTATCAGATACGTTACATGCTACACTCTAGGTGAGTACCCTGCTTTAGTGTTGCCATTTAAAAATATTTGAAGGATCGCTTTATTTGGAGAGTGTAAGTTTTATTGTTAAATTCGACCACATTCGAAAAATTTCAGAACAAGTTCATTCAGTTGTGCCCATCACTAATATGACTTCTTTGGTAAACCAGTCAGTGATGCCGTTCCTACGCAATATTTCTATCTATTTACCGATTTCAGTTACAATATACCGATATTCGTAGAAAATCTACCGAAACTTCAACCGAATTTATTTGAAAATCAATCGAAAATTTTGAAAATCTAGCGACATTTGTAGAAAATGTACCGAAGTTTTTGAAATTTCATAGTTCTTGGGCAATTTTTTAAAAGAGCATTTGACTTTGCCTATCTAGAGCTAGAGGAGAGAGATTAAAAATATATTAATAGTAATCCGATGACCTTCATTTAGCAGAGTAGTGATCAACGCTTTTGACCTTTCATTTTAGGTTCCGGAATCGATTTCAGCCGAAGCGCTAAAATTTTTTGACACATATTTTATGTAGATTCACGTGATATTTTGTGGGCTATTCGTGTGGGTTATTATTATTGATATATCGAGTTGGTTAAACCTTAAGAAAGAAAGTATTTTTTGCAAGTTAAATAAATTAAATTGTACCATATTCAACGTAAAAAAATCACAAATCAATCCATTGGGAAAATGAGTGACAAAATGAAAAGCGAATTAGAAATCTATCGTAAAATTTTATGGATTTTAATAAAATAAATATCACAACTACCACAGTGCACATTTTTATTGATACCTAAAGTTAATTGCGTCCTGTATTCGTGCACATTTGTTGCAGATATTTTTTTTTACATTACTTACTTTATTTTTAATTAAAAAAATAAATTTATTTGCAAAACAGTATAATAAATCATAACCAATACATTGCAAAAGCGGTTATGAAAATTTAAAAAATTCTTAAACATTTTTTAGCATAATAAATACATTTACATTTGACAATAACTAAATAAAAACATTAAAATCGAGGTTTCTTAGTTGCCATTTTTCTTCTTTAAAATGGACCCATTTTTAAGATTAATTTGCTAACTGTATTAGAAGAAAATACTCTCTGTTTGTACGTTTTCCTTTTTTTAAATACATTGTCTAGTTTATATAAGTACTACACGTTTGTTGATGGCGTTCAAAAGAGATAATTTTAACGATTTTTGGATGGTCCGAACTCCTATAAGAAGTGACTTGTTAAAAAAAGCAAAACGTACCGACACGCTAGTGGTCGATATCTACATTATATTAAAAAAAATATTTGCACTAGTGTCAAAATCCAGAGCGGAAATCGGGGAATACTTTTGTATTTGGGAGGCGGTTATGGGTACCGCCACCCCGGGAATCATTTATTGGATAACCAACACCACACAGGTCACCCAAAGTTGTTTGCTACGTTTGATGACTTAGCAGGAGTGCCCGCATTCATGGGGAGAGGTTTTTCCACGTCATGGGAGCCGATGCTTCTGCCCACCTGCCGTGTGGTGGGCAGGATCGAGAGAGACTGGTTGAAGGAGGTCTTTTATTTTCTCCAGCCGGAATCTCTCGACCCATCGCGGTTGGAGGGATGGATTCATACATCCGTCACTCCTGGATACACTGACCCCCAGATTCCTACCCACTCCTCATACCTATTTCCTTCCCAGAACCTCCTCTCCTTCCTTTCCTTAAAAAATCCTCCACACAGCATCCTCCAAGATGATAAAGGCCCCGAGGGGAATTGTTTTCCTTAGGGCCTCCTGTGTGGAGCTAATGTAAAAAAAGTATGGGCAAAACGCGCGCCGCTCGGTTTTCCCCTTAAAATATAGATTTTTCATTACGTTAGCGGATGAAACACTAAAGTCCTCAAAAATAAATAATTAACTGGTTCAACTAGTTATAAAAAACCACGTAAGTCCAATTTACTTTAATGCAAATCGACGAATGTCCCTTTTACGAGGTTTATGCTCTAAGAAAAAATTAAATTCAAACATTTTAGTTCCATAAACACGGAAGTCCAGATGTTTTCCAAGGGACCGAACAAAGTAAACTTATTCATACAAAACTTAAATTACTATATTATGTACCTACCACCTAACTATTAAATAAATGTATTAATATTAAGTTTATTTGTACTATATCTATGTACATTCTTACTTTTGTTTGTATGTTTTCTATTTTGCGGATATAATTTTCGTATTCGCCTTTATTTTTTTAAATGTTTTTATTTATTGCCAGGGCAATCCCTGGTGAGATACAAAACTCATTTCCTCAATGGAATTCGCATTCGGAGTGTAGGGCAAAATCAGTGATACATCGACGAGTATCGGTACGATTATATACGTAAATATTATTTACGATTTGGATGTTATTTATTAGACATACGTTTTCATCAAGCGCTAGCATCTATTTTAATGATATTTTCTGTGTGCGACCTGCTAGTTTTTACGAATCAGGATATTTAAAAATTATAGGATTATATTAAAAGTTGTTCGCTAATCAATTACGAGTATTATATATTTGAAATATTTGATATATGACCAGACTATTGTGAATCGTAATGACTGTCACAGACAAAATTAACGAAGACGTGACGAATCTTAATAAAATGTCGTATAAATCACAAAATTATCATTTTTGTATTCATCGTCTGCTGACCGCAGACCACAGATTCACAAACCGCAGACCACCTACAACAAATTTCACTGTGCAATATTTTTTTTAACCTTTTCCACGCGATCGTAACAACAGTTGATACGGCAAAAGCCATGCCTCACACGCGCCCGTATCAGCCCTTGTTACGCTAACTTCGACTGCCGATATAACAGCGCTACTATGTCACAGTATTTTTTCCCGCTCGCTAGGATATTCGTGTAACTATCACGATGCTGACATATTCAGGCATATTTCGAAAGTAAATTTTTTTTTCGTAAAAAACATCTATAATCAAGTGAATGTGTCCTCGTGCCTCGTGGTACTTGAAATGTGACATATACATACCGCGTATGGGTATTGAAAAAACGGAGTAGATCAACGCGGGTAAAAAGTTAATGATTAATGAATACTCCTAATCGTCAACATAATCGTTACACGAGGGAAATGATATATTTGAGAGTTTGTTGATACAATACAAAAATCTGTGAAAGTATGTTGGTTTAAATGGGTAATCGGGTAAAACAGAACGTGATAAAATTTAATAATAGGTTAGTTTGGACGTTAATGATAGGTTAATTTTTTAAGTACAGGTCAGGTTGGATAAGGTCAGGATAGATTAAGTTAGGTTAGCTTAGGTTATCGTGATTTATATTTGATATATTACGCCATGTTGTACATACTTCTTATTCACACCTAGTCAACACAAGGACAGGACAATATTGTATTGTCCGGGCTCTGGATCTATTGTCCTAGTGTGAGTACAAATACACTTAAGAAGTACAAATGTATGTCGAAATTATTATTTTTTAATATGGAAAACAGGTTTCAATTTTCTGCTAAAAGTACTGCTTGTATAAAAAAACGGAGTATGCAATGATGTAGAAGTGAAACTTTCAGTACAACTAAAGTAGACAAGAGTGGGGAGGCTACGAAGCACCGCACAATGAGGAGACCGATTATACCATCTCATTCTCTCGCAGATTAAATTCTATAGAAGTATGTATTTGTCTCTTTTTAGTGTCGCTATTTTTCGTTTCATCGAGTTTCAAATCACAATGGTGTTAACGAAGTTTTCACTTCAAAAATGTGTCGGAATCCTTTAGATTTAGATTTTAATTAAACAATTCGCATTTTGATTGGATCCCTGACACCAGCATTAATTAGTGTGTAATAAGTCCTTACCAATTGTTTTGAGCATTATATCAAAATTGAACCAAACGTTTGAGCAAACGTGAAACATTGGTGCAAGGCCACAACCTTTTTTGTTTTCCATGGCCGATTGAAAACAAAAAAAGCGTTGTGTCCCGAAACAATGCTTTATTTTTGTTCTATGTTTTGAAAATTTTGGTCGCTGGAGACCTAACTTAAGTGTTGTTTTGTTTGTTTGTTTGAGCAGGTCGCGAGTTGTGGGTCATGGTTGTATCGGCGTCCCCGTACGAGCACATGATCGGCAAACCTGATGTCAAATATGTGGGGAACATACATGGAAATGAGGCCGTCGGAAAAGAACTGCTTCTTCACATGATTCAGGTACTTACTAACTATAACACTTTACTAGCTCTCATTACAGTTAAGTACCTATTGTTTACTTGTTATAAACATATATAATACACGGTGTCCGTAAACTCGCAGTTCAAGCGGGAAACTGGTGAATTTACATCTGATTTGGTTTGTGGTATAACAAACGGAGGCGTCTACTAATATCTACAGGAATTCCAAAAACTGAAAAAATCGAACTAATATCTATGAGAAGGAAAGTGTTGACGAATATCTACAGCTCAAACTGTTGACGAATATCTATAAGAACCAAAGTGTTGACGAATATCTAAAGCACTGGCAGAGTTTGGATTCGCAATTGTGTATAGCATATTTGAATAACGTAATATTGCGTATGCGGTTTAAAAAACTTAATTTATGTAAGAATGTGTGTAAAAATCCCTAATATCGGACTATTGGACACATTTAGCTGATTAATCCAACCTACTCTCTGTAGATATTAGTTCAACCTACGCTCTGTAGATATTAGTCAACACTCTGAAGTTCGTAGATATTAGTTCAACATATGAGCTGTAGATATTCGTCCGACATACAGGCTGTAGATATTAGTATCTGGAGTCTAACAAACAGACTTCGATGTTGACATTTTTAGGTCTAATTTAAAACTTCGGTCGCGGGTTGTTAATATCAGCTGATAAGCTGTAATATCAGCTGAAATTTGCAATTTGGTAAGCTGTTTTATATTGAGAATATTCGTATTTTCGAACAAGTCTTCATTAAATTTTAGGTTATGCAAAAAAAGTTACGAAAGAAAATGAAACCCGATCTGTAAAAACGTGTATTTAAACAGGTCACAGGCAGTGTCGCGGAGCGTGCGACATGGAACCTTTTAGTGGAATTATTTTTGTCTTGCAGTGCGCGCCATTGGACCGGTAAGGGTTAATAATAATAAAAAACCTTTTTTACGGGGGTATTCCAGTCTAGAGGCATGAATTGTAGGTATTTTTTCAGGTGCAATAAAAAACAATAATATTTTAAGTAGCCATTATTTTACCAAATATTTATTAAACATTAAAGAATGCATGAAAAAAAATTAAACGAAAAAAAAATATTAAAAAAGTTACAGGGTGTTGAAGTTACAGTTTCTCAAAAAATGGCACGCCCTGGTTGACACAATTGCAACCCTCCTAGTAATCAGAAAAAAAATTTCTTAATTCAAACAAATGCTGCTATGGCCCGTACCTCGGAAAAGTAAAAAAAAATTTTGTTGGCAAAATGGCAGCTGTGTGAAATAAAATGACTTTTTTTCAAACTTTTTTTTACTTTTCCGAATTTTTTGAAAATGGTAAAAATTTAAATTTTGTTACAGTTCTAGTAGGGGCGATAGGGTGATATATAGAGAAGGCTCACACTAAATTTAAAGTAAATTGGTTCAGTAAAACTTGAGACATCAACGGTATGAGTGTCAACCGTCTCGAAAAAAGTAGTTTTTAGAAAAATGAGTTTTAAGTTTTGTTCTATTTAGATTCTAGTTAGATTCCGTCAAAAACCACGACACTGAAATGGTTTTAACTTTTAAAATAATTTTAATTTCGAAAAATCCTTTAGAGATATTTTGAATATCTGAACTATGGAAATATGAAAGAAAATTCTAGACTAGAATACCGCATTAATAACACTCCCGATTAATTTTCAGTATTTGGTGACTTCATACGAGACAGACAGCTATATCAAGTGGCTGCTGGATAACACTCGAATTCACATTCTGCCGTCCCTCAACCCTGATGGATACGCCGTCAGCAAGGAGGGGCAGTGCGACGGAGGACTCGGAAGGTTAAACTACAAATTAATCATAATATTATTGTTTTCGTTATTTATTTTTGGGGTTAAAGCCGTGTAACGGTTCGTTAAGCCGTGTTGCGCCACCTCCTTCTTTAGCCAACGTTTCGGATAGCGTTACAGTGTCCATCATGAGAGCAGATGTGTGTGTCCATCATCAGGGCAGGGATGTAGCGCAACACTGCAAAACACCCCTAATAAAATCTAAAATCATGTAATGTTATTGTCGAAGTGTTAAGTTTTTTATAAAAATGGATAGTGATTTATTTATTTATTCAGGGTTCTTATAGATGTTGTCACTTTCGTGAAAACTATCTGTACTTGTATATTAGGTACCTACATAAAATTAACATATAAAATCCACATAAAAATATACAATTATAAAACAATAAAGACTCAAAAGACTTATGCAAAGAGAAGCAACTAATACATAATATAATTAGTCCAACAATTGTCACATATTTTGAGCAATGGCAGGACATTTTTTCTGAAACTGTTTATATTATTCTTTAAAATGTCTACTTCAGCATAATCTATCTTATCAAATTTAGTTTTGAAGAGTTTTATTTCACATGTGCATTTGTTACTTCATTTTTATTTATTCCTATACCCTCTCCCAAAATCACCACTCCCACTGCCCCCACCTAATAAAATCTACTCATGTCTGTATTTGCAAAATTTTTAACTTAGTTAGGATTGCTAGTGAATGTCACGAATGTGTCGAAACCGGTAGCGGATAAATAAAAATTAAGTAACAGTACATGTCAAATAAAACTCTTAAAAATAAAATATCTAGAAATTGTTACATGGTTAATGCCCAAGAAATACCTTACCATCTTTACATAGTATAAAGCAAAGTCGCTCCTGCTGTCTGTACGCTTAGATCTTTTAAACTACGCAATGAATTTTCATGGGGTTCACCAATAGAGTGTGTCATGAGGAAGATTTAGGTATATAATTTATCAAGGTTTTGAGTAAATTGGTTGAAATGTATAAAATATAAAGGGAGCGGACTGACAAGCGGTCTGCTAGTATATTATAAAGTCGCCAACATTTGAGTCAGAAGGCTAAAACAGGCAATATTATTTTATTTAATGTATTCCGGTTAATGTATCTACAGATATTTATTGGGATAAATAACATATACAGATTAGAGCAGGTTCAAAAAAATTAAGTCATACTGTCTTAAAAATATGCAAAGTAGTGGTGCCTTGCAGTTTGCAGTGACATTCCTTATGATCGTAGCTACGCTTCTAAATAAGTTTTTGGTTTGGTATATTGTATATTCATAGCGAAAACATAGTTTTTCAAAAGACAGACTTTCTGGTTGAATGGTGTACTCACTAACACAATTGGAACGTTAACTACAGATACAACGCCCGAGGCTTTGACCTGAACCGCAACTTCCCCGACTACTTCAAACAGAACAACAAGCGGGCCCAGCCAGAGACAGAGGCTGTCAAGGAGTGGATCAGCAAGATACAGTTCGTGCTGTCGGGCTCTCTGCACGGGGGCGCGCTGGTGGCCAGTTACCCCTTCGACAACACCCCCAACTCTAGTAGGTTTTAATTCTGCCATCATTGTATTTGCTAAATCTAGGTACATATGTCTCATACACGTAGTCAACCAACGCCGGTTCCATTCATTTCCTGTTGGAATTTATTGATTAGGTCTACAGGGAGTGATGTCTAATGGCCGTTATACATGACATCTTCTTTCAGCCCGATTCCAATTAGACACAAAAGCCAACATTTTTCGCTCTACGCGATCGCTATTTTCATCTCTATTTTCATATCTAAGATTTCAATTGTCATCACAGCAAAAAACATATGAACCTTGCTGTTTGCTGTGATGCCAACTGAAATCGTAGATATAAAAATAGAAATGAAAATAGCGATCGCGTAGAGCGAAAAGTTTTGACTTTTGTGTCTAATTAGAATCGGGCTGAAAAAAGATGTCGTGTATAACGGCCATAAGGCCCTAAACTGCCACATAGACCTTGATTTTCTCATTTGACTCCCATTATACGAAAATGCCTCATTTAAGTGCTCATAGATGGGGACTAAACTCCAAGGGAATCAGGTAAATACTGGATGTGAATAGAAACTGTTGGAGGAGCTATAAGGACTGTTAACAAGATTCTGCTAACTCAATAGACACATGCAGTTGTTGGGAGTGGATAACACCAAAGAAATAATGACTAAGGCCTCTGCACATAAGATTTTTTATATTTGTTTTTCTTCTTCATTTGATTTAATTTACTTTGTTCTGTTATATTCCTGTGTTTTGTTTACTTATGTAATCAATTTTATAATTTTTTTTTTCTATATTTTATATTATTTGTACTATGACTGTCAATGTCTTAAAATGGCACTTGTGCCATCAATTCTAAATAAATAAATTATGTGAAGAAGATGAAGAAACATCGGTTTATCATCTTTCCACCATGATGGGAATAGGGTGCAGATTTGAACATTAGACACGAATGACGATTGATGATAATCTTCTAACGTTCTACTCAACTGACATCTTTGAGACACCACAAAACTACATATAACTAACTATACTAACGACATCTGTTGAAGGATGTTAAAACAACATGACTAATCCTATAGTTATTGTGCATTTTATTGTGCTTGCCATCAACTGTTATTTGCTGTTACATATTATTAATATAAACTATTTAATAATATTTTCTGATACTTAAATACGATAAACAATCTTTATTAATTTCCATGCAACTCTTTATCAAAGGGATTTGTCGCTCGTCTGCATTATGCTCGGGTAAGTTGGTATTTAAATCATCCTTCTAGATTTAAATTTAAATAAAACATGCAATTTTTACCACAAACTACAATAATTATCGCATTTGTTGCGCATAATATCTTCAGCTTTATGTGAAATTAACTTTCCTTTTTAGAATTAAAATGTTAAATATGTTACTCCAAAGAATTAATTTACATTCAAATATACGCTGCCAAAGTGTAAAACACGCAATGTATCTAGAAAAAAATCTAATTAGATTGTTGTCCTTTACATGTCCATTCGGCGCAGTCTTCCAAAGCTACTCCTCTTCCCCGTCCTTGACTCCGGATGACGACATCTTCAAGCACCTCTCCCTCATCTACTCCAACAACCACGCTAAGATGTCACGTGGCGTGTCCTGCAAGTCCGGCTCACAGAACTTCGAACACGGCATCACAAATGGTGCAGCTTGGTATCCTCTGACAGGTAAAAACTTTTCAAGTATTATCAATTACCTTTGTTCAATAATTTAATTAGGTTTTGCCACTGAGGGCTCTTTATTTTACTTCATTTACAATAAAGAGGGAGAGACAATCTAACAGCCATATTTGCCTACAAGCATCTACTGAAAATTATTTATTTTGAGTAGGTAGGTACAGTATAGGGTTATACAAATTTGAACTACTTATAGAAAAAAAAAAATAACAAATAAAAGTTCTCAGAGCCTCTTCCATTGGGAATTTTTTGGTTTACAGAAATATTTTTGTTCACAACATGTTTCAATTGTTGGTGATGCAGCTTTGAAATAGACATTTAACGCAATGAAGGTAAGGACTATTAATGATTCTCGTGTTATAAATATCCGTGTCCCTGTTAAACCTACTCCACTTCATCATCTTTTCCATTGTGACAACCATAGCACTAACTATTTATATCATTCACCACTAGTGCGATTTCACCGAACTGCGATTATTTATATCTTCGCAAGAAAGCAATACTGCTGTAACCACCACTACCTATGAAAATACTTTATAAACACAATTTTGCAAGTTCTGCGTCGATCTATCTGGGTCCCGTGACTCTACAATGATAAATAAGAACTGTACGACGCTGGAAAAACTAGCCATTTTGTTAACCATACGTTTTTTAACTGATGTGTACACCTCAAAATCCTCAAAAGTATTTTCATTCGTAGTGGTGGTTGCAGCAATATTGCTTTCTTGCGACGATATATAGACCTTTTCAATATTTTCAAAACCGCTCCGTCCTGCATCGAAGCAAAAGTAATTAATTGTAAATATATAAGTTGTATTTACGTTTGTAAATAAGTATTTATTGTATTGATATGTTTTTCTGTATGTTTGTAAATGTTCGACATATATTATGTCTGCAAAAGCCGATTTTCGATTATCTTTTGATCATATTCCTATGAAATTTTCACATACAGGTGTTTCTTTTAAGTTGTAAAAATAAGCAAACAAAAAAAATGCTTTAATCCATTTAATAAATAAAATAATAATATGCCATATTTTTTCTTATAAATTTTGCCATTGTTCAAGATCAGCTAAATTCATAGGATTTGGCCAAAAACAGGAAAAAAACATGATGAAAGAAAGGAAAAAGAAGACAAAACAGAAAATCTAAATTTAATAAGAAGAAAATGTTTTAAACACATATTACGATCGCATTATTAAATAATGGCCATTTTGGTGTTTCAGGTGGAATGCAAGACTACAACTACGTATGGTATGGGTGTATGGAAGTAACTTTGGAATTATCATGCTGTAAATTCCCGCCAGCGCATGAACTGCCCAAATACTGGCAAGATAATAAAGCAGTGAGTACTATTCATACCAAATACTAAAATTATTAAAAAATTTAGAAATTGAAGTTGCTATTTTATTCCATAAATTAAAACATACGAGGGTCGATCAATAAGTACCCGTGTTTGAAGACAGGTAGCAAGTTGATATTACCGTCGTGCACTGCCATCTGTCTTGCGACACCATATTAAATTTCAGACTGATTCGTAGGTCAGTTTTTATTTTGCAGCCTGTTGTATCACACGTGTTTCGTGTTTTTCGATAAAATGGAAAAAGAGCAACATCAATCCGCAATTCGCTTTTTATTTTTGGATGCGAAGAAATAAAAGCGTGCAAAGTAGCAGGAGTCTTAATTAATACTTTATCTGATAAGTTAAGTGTGAGAAAGATGTTGCCGAGCGGATTACACTCCAGCAGATTCATCTGGAATTGTCGTGGCCAAATTGTATGAATTGCACTATGAATTGCCCGACCTAACTTCCTGTGACTCCTTTCTGTTCCCCAACATGAAAACATGGCTCGGGATAAAAAAAATCAGCTCAAACGAGGAGGTTTTTGCCGAAACAGAGGCGCATTTTGAAGAGTTGGACAAATCATATTTTTTGGAAGGGTTTAAGAGAAAAGTGTGTTGACCTGAAAGAAGATAACGTTGAAACGACCTTGCATCTTCATTCCTTCATGATCAACCCTCGTACTTATCTACTTACTTTTGTAAAGAGAGTAATGTAATAAATTTAATAATATAATGAACCTAACTGGAACCATGTTTACAAAAGGTAATGCAAAAATTATTGTGGCAGACGAATAGTAAACTAATGCACAATTATTATCTTATTAGCGCAGACCCATGAAAATCACAGGATATTATTGTAGGATTTAGCTGAAAGATTTATAAAAAAAATATTTCCCTCAGAAAGACGATCAGAAATTTATCTTTTGAAATAAAACCGTAAACTTGAAAAATTACGACATCTGCCAAAAACTTAACTAAAAGAAACACATACCTATTTCAAATGTAGAATTATTAATGAATAAAATAATTTTGGTAGCTACTCTATCGCTTGTCTGATCGTTCCCATAATATTACCTACCAAATTTGAAAAGCTACTCCCCGTCCCACAGGTCATTGAACCATATTAACACACAGACACCACCGATATTATTATTTTTAATAGTTCATATGAGACGATGTTGTGTGATGGTGTAGTCTCTCTGCCTACCCCTAAGAAGGAAGACGTTGTGATGGTTAGTTAATAAATGTATATTTTTTTCAGTCCCTCATCAAGTTCCTATCGGAAGCCCACCGAGGTGCCCACGGGTTTGTGATGGATGAGAATGGCAACCCCATTGAGAAGGCGTACCTGAACATCAAGGGAAGGGATGTCAGATTTCAGACCACCAAGTACGGAGAGTTCTGGAGGATCCTGTTGCCAGGAGTGTACAAATTAGAGGTAGGAATTCTATTTTTTTATTTATCTATATAAAGTTTGATTATAAATGTTTCGACGCCTTTCTCACTAGGATATATCTGAAATAGGATATACTCGAGAAAAAAATAGGTTTTAGGTCAATACAAATTGATTTTTTACATAGCATTGGCATTTCCATTATGAGCTATTTAGCTTCAACCAGCGTATCATTAAAAATTCCTTTCTCTGAATATAACTAGCTTTTCTGGGAAAACTACTTACGGTAGATATTATATTGTTTTTAAAAATATATAAATATATTATCTGGTAAGGAGGTACAATTTGCAAAAATAATATTGGAAAAAAACCGAATATGTTATTACGAAAATAGAATCAGCTGGCGCACGGCGATAATTTAGCGTCGACGATCGAGAAGTTAAAATATATATAATTTTATCTGTTGAAAAATAAGATAAGACATCATATACAGGGTGTAACAGGACGTACCGAGGGATTTTAACCAGCGATTCCTGAGTGTATTTGGTGTAAAAAATGTACACGACATTTTGAAGTCTGATGACATTTTTTTTCTATTAAAAACATTAAAAATATTTTTCCATCACATTCCGCCACTGACACAGTTAGGAAAGAGGCGCGTTCATAGCCAGGCGGTGATTTGATAAGCATTGCGTCTCGTTCTAACAGCGTGTTAATACTTGAAAGAGCGCGCGTATCGCTGACACCTACATAGCGATGGGAACAGTAGCGGCATGTGATTGAAACACATTTTTTTAAATTTTTAATAGAAAAAAAATGTCATCGGACAGCAAAATGACATGTATATTTTTTACTCCAAATATGCTCAGGAATCACTGGTTAAAATCCCTCGGATACGTCTTGTTACACCCTATATATTGCTTCACATTTTTTAATGTTTTTTTTTTGTTCAGTATTCAAATGTACACGAGATAAATTTATTAAAACTTATTTAGTTTTATTTAAATCCAGCGCAAAGCCGGGAGGTTAAACTAATGCCTAAGCATTTAATAAAATTTTCAGCATTCTTATAACTTCAAAGAGCCATATTGATAATATGAAATAGAAGTACCATAATTATTGTTTTGTTTGTTTTTCTTTGTAGATTAATGCCAATGGTTTTGCACCGAAGGAAGTAGAGTTCATGGTTGTTGAATCTCACCCAACACTGTTGAATGTCACCCTTCACTCCGCTAAGGTAAGAAACGTGAGAAAAATGAATATTTTCTAACTATTATTTTCAGGTGTGTGGGAATAAATTGTGTTGTTTATTCATTTATTTTCTTCATGACAATATATTGTGAATTCTTATGTATTTTCAAGTTCACTGTAAGATATCTGATGCAAGGGTATGGTATTTGGTAAAAAAAATAAAACAATGTACATATGAAACTTAGTAAATTATCTCATACATACATATTTCAGAATAAAAATAAATTATTTCTTTAGACCACTCACATAGTTTGGTTATTTTGTGAACGCCTTTCTAACTGAGTTAAACCCCTTATATTTCTTAACTTATATGCAGCTACACTAATATGTTTCATATGTAAGCATGAATAAAAGTGTCTCCAGCGCTACACGCATAAATTTATGTATTCTGACTTTAGCGGCTGTATACTATATACTTAAATACATGACGAATTTAGCAGATAATAATAACCAAAAAATAGTTTGAATCTTTATCTTATCTGGCATCCACAAGTTAAAATATTCTTATAATTTGTGCTCTTGGGGGGTGACACTCAGTCGGGTGGCGCCCGGGGCGGTTCGCCCCCCCTCGCTACGCCACTGTATGTGTGTGAGGTGAAGCATTATTTTTTATTATGCCTCACTGTTATATTATAGCTGTATCCTGCACCTTATTGTTTATTTATGTGTTTTAATATAATTAAGAGAGAATTCATGATTTTTTTAAAGATAAGCAATTCATAAAACTGCCAAGAAATAATAAGAAAAATTATTGCAGTTTAAAAAAAAAGGTTATAATTGTCAAAAAGAGTGCTGCACGTAGAGTGATATTTTATTGTACATTTAGGGTGCGTTTCCATAGAAGCGGAGCTGCGCGGAGCTGAGCTGAGACTTATAAAAATTGACCAATGATATTTCTCAAATCACACATCTCTGTGATTTGAGCAATATCATTGGTCAATTTTTGGAAGTCTCAGCTTAGCTCCGCTTCTATGGAGACGCACCCTAAGAATGCAGCAAAAAGGTTAAGATGAGTTTGTCACCTAAAATAGATTTAATAATATTATGTATATTTTTCACAGCCCTAATTGTGAAAGAAATTTTGTGAAGCAGAGAAGTAGTAGTGAAAGGAAAAAAATTGCTATCACAGTTAGGAGAAGTGAAAAATATACATAATTTTATTACATTATTGTAGGTGACAAAATTCATCTTAACCTTTTCACTGCGTTCTTAACATACAATAAATTACCAAATGATGCGTTATTACGAGTATCTTCCACACTTAACAGTGGAAACATAAAATGTATGTTATTATTTGCACTTCAACCGATTTTTAACGACCAGATGTTCTTCCCACGAGTCCATGCTCTTACCTCTCACGGAGATATTGTATATGCTTCGATCCAAAGGAATAAAAATATTTATTTTATTTTCCCCACATTATCTATGCATGCAGACCATAGACAAAATAACAATTCCCCACTATATGTACATATATATAATATTTGTTTTATATGTAAATGTTGCCTGTTATTACCTACAGGGTTACTTCGTGAAACATAACTCCCGAACAAGGAAGCCCTACCAGCCCAGCAGGAAAACCTCTTATTCGGCGGCTGGCACTGGAGACATCCTGTTCCCCAGTAACTAACTATCCTTCCAACATTCCTCATCCATCAATGTACTCTTATTTATGATGCTTGTTTTCTGTACGACCCAATTATTATTGCTACATAAACTTCTGGCACGGTAAATACTTATTACTTATCTTGCTTGTGATGCAAATCAAAGACAATTAAATGAATTTAGTGATCTATGAATTGCACAACATCAACAATTGAAGACTTCAAAACCCATTGAGTTACAATGTCTCTATCACGTCCGGTTAGCATTGAAGTTATTTTAAAATGTTTACATATTTGTGACATCCAACAAGCAAATTCACACTCTGTTAGCTCTGAAACAAATTTATCCTTTGTTCCAAGAGTGGTTATGGCAAAATTCTGTAGAATGCTTTAATTTTAACAGAAATGAATACAGATTTAATTCTGAATGTGCTATTCGGTATTACTCAACCAATTCAGTGGAAAACTCAATGGGTTAAGTAAAACAGTGTAGTGGCGTATGTGATTAAATAAAATATTGTCGTATTAAAAATAAAATGTATAAAAAAATTTATCCAGACACTATCTAGATTGCATTTAGTTCGAGTTGAATCTTGCAATCATATATAAAGATAGCAGTCAATAATATGTGCATTAAGAAAATGAAGATAATGTTGGTAGTTCTTAGTCGAAGTATGATACAGTTAAAAGTGACCGAATTTCATATGGGTTCCGAAGTTCAATCGGTAGAGCTCTTGCCATGTAAGCAAAGGGTCCTGGGTTCGAGTCCCAGCGGAGCCAATATCTTTTCTGATTTTTCTGTCTCAGATTTTCGCTAATATTGTCTTCATTTAATTAAAAAATATTGTCATTCAAAAATTTAAACAAATGATTTGACTTCAATTTATAATATAATTTTTATAAAATGCCAGGCATTACATACCCACATACTTCATATATATTACAAGTAAAGCAATTCAATGATCCTGATTCCATTTCAACTGTTGGAACTTACCAATTCAATTTCTTGCCATTATTTATGTTAACATAACTTTTTTCGTTAGGGAACGTACCCATACTACGTGACACGTTTAGGGGGGGGGGGGGGGGTCTTCAAAATGTCACGCTCCTTACAAATGAGCGGCGGGTTGCTTAGGATTTTGGTCACCGGGGGGGGGGGGGGGGGGGGTTAAAAATTGCAAAAAGTTGGTCACGTAGTATGGGTACGTTCCCTTAGAATTGCGATCTAAGTTTATTATTTTTCATAGTTTAATATTAAATTGAATTTTTAATCAAATACTTATTAAAGTCTGCTAGTTTTTTGCTATATTATTTAGCATAGCAGCCGTTTTTCCTGTTCAAGGCATTATCGGTATTAACTGAACATTTTATTATTGTAATGGTTTACATACTCCAAAATGCGCTAGTTTTGGTGTTTTAATTAAATCTGTTGTGATGGTGTTGTAACAATAAAATGCATTTGTAATAAGTCAAAGTGAAGGGTGAAATAGCTGTCACGCTAAATAGTAAATTGAAAGAACCAGCGGAACTTAATAAAATTACGAAATAAAAATCTCATTTTAATGTTAATTAATATATTAAATTATTTATTATTATTGTATGCTTTGCATTTGAAAATATTAAGGGGAGTGTTTGTAGAAGATGGCATAAAGATTGGAATAGGTAAAGTAAAGAAAGTAGCTCGGATAATAAAAGTAGTTTGTCATCAAATCGTTTAGAGAAAGTTTAGTGATTTATTATCTAGGTAGATACTTATTATATTAAACATATTCAAGTCAATATCACACAGTACCTATTTAAAAAGAAGTATTTCTAAAATCTGAGTAGTTTAGAAATAGAAAATTTTGTTTTAAATTCATCACAGAAATACCTCAAAAATATATCAAATCATAGTATTTTTGTGCAAATACATACTTAAAAGAACATATTTTGTAGAGAAACTTTATTTATATTCAAATAACAGAAATCAGAGAATGAAAATGGTTGATATTCTCGAAGATGCGGAATTACGAAAGGCTTATTAAATCTACAGTAGTAATGTTATAATATATGTAGAATGTAGATAAAAAATAATATATTGTACTAATGAGTAATTTATAATATTATTCTGTAATCCCCGTAACATCCCACCCATCCCCAAGTGTACAAAAGAACAACTATATTGGTGGCAGGTCTACTTATGTATCTCTTAATGTGAGTATTCAAACCTTATTACTTTATTATTATTGTATAAAATATTTTATGATAATTAGGAACATAAATATATAATATGTATTATTACCCTTTCAATATTTATTACCTACATATTACATTTACTGATATTTTGTTCCTCAATTGTTTTTATTTGTACAACTAACAATACTTTATCAAACATATTAGTGTGTACACCATGTTTCGTGCTTTTACTGTGAAATATAAAAAATACATTTCCCAATCATTTGGAGACATGAAGTGAAAAAATAGGTCACAACTTTGTCCGTTTGATTTGTCCTTCGTCCGCTCTAACGCATACCGACCAGAAACTACAAAATCCGGTCTACACGCAGTGCGCACCGATTATCACTTGTGGAACACGTTTTGACGAGATATGAGTACTCAATTTTGCCTCTAATTGTAAAGCCCTGTTATCCGAATAAAGTTTTTAAAATTTTAGCACTTCTAAATATATGAATGTAAAAAAAAAAGTTTGCTTAGCTTTTACTTACGATGCGTGGGTATAGATACAAAGTAACAAAATGGTATTTAACTCGTTGAATGCCGGGGTATGCCAGCAAAAAGCACCACCAATAAAAACGCGGCATTATGACACCACGTGACATTTCGTGTCTCGCGATTCTGACACTGTCCTTGAGAAATTTAGAACAATAGAAAGGTCAAAACCGCAGTTAAAGGAATTTTTCCCGCGCATGCGCAAGAACTGCGCACGTTCCCGCGCTCCGGTAAATCATTAATATAAATTATATGGAGTGACCAGACGCATTGCGGTTTTCTCTATGGTAAAGAGCGATAATAGAGCAAGCGATTCAGACCGTGTTCTTCATACACTTTCTTTATACATAAGGGTCAAAATCGCGTGTAAAGTCTCATGATATGCCGGCGCACAAGCGGAAAATGAGTGGTTAAAAGTGATTTTTTTTTTCAAAACACTCCTTTTATATCTACAAGAGTTTATGAATTTCTCAAACCTTTTCTACAATTTATTATTAATGACGAAAATATTAACATTTTTTCCTTAAATTTATATAAAAAATCACCCCCCAAAGTTTTGCATAGCGTATTAGTACATATTAGTTTTCGTAAGCCATATGTGTACATATTAGTATTCGTAAGCCGAATTGTTCCATGTTTTTTCAAAGTTAGAATCAGAGAGTATAAAAAACATTGTGTAAGGCTACGTCCGCATAGGCAGGCGGCTTGCTTAGCGCCTAGAGCCTAGATAGGTAGTAGATAGCCGATGGATAGCCGCTTAGCGTGTATCCAGGTAAACCAACGTGTTGGTTTTTTGCCACTAGGCTCTAGGCGCTAAGCCAGCCACCTGCCTGTGCGTTCGTAGCCTTAACGTACCGGAAGGAAATACTACCAATTTGTAACTTTGAACTGGTTTTGATGATTGTTTTTGAACATTGTGTTAATGTACCGGAAGGAAATACTACCAATTTGTAACTTTGAACTGGTTTTGATGATTGTTTTAACTTTCCAGCGCGTTGACGGAGGTCCTTTCTACCGACCGATATCACCTGCTCAGTATGTGCCTCGCCCCCAGCAGGTCAACGCCCCCGAGTCTAGCGGGATACTGTCTTCATTCACCAACGGCCTCAACAATCTCGTTAACAACATCTTCGGTTAGGCTGGACATATAGCTTACCCGATAATTACTTTAAGGAATGTTTAAACTCTTTTAAGATTCTAACTAAAAGTACAAAGTATGAAAGAAAAGAAATTTATTGTCATCGTCAGATATCCAATTATTGCGCATTGAAAATTTTTGCCTTTTTATTTAATAATAAACAGACCGCTAAGTATCTATAAAAGTGTTCCATGTTATGGCACTTTATAAAAGTTTTTATGCCGAAAATGCTCTTTAAGTGCTCCTTGAGTTTAAGATTAAAAAGCCATGGTAAAACCCTATTTACCGATGAAAGGTTATATTATACCATTGCTTTCCCTATCTTTTCCAGTAAGACTTAAACAGTATCTCAGTGTGTATGTCAGCATTTTGAAGTTATTGCCGGAGATCTGTGCCCGGCGAGCGCTTGTAACCGACTGAAGCCCTTGGTATCTCATTTTTGTGGCCCATACTTCAAATGCCAATATCAGCTCTATCTATATGTCTCAATGATTATAGTTTGGAATATTCTACAAATGAAACATTGTTGACATGAAAAATCTTAAAAGAGTTTGCAATATGCTAAAAATCGTAATATTATATAGGATAATTATTAACTACGATGTAGAAGATAAAAAATACTTAATTTTAATATTTCAGAAATACCTACTTAATAACTTGACTTCTTATATTATTTATAGGCATTGACATATGTAATTGCATTCACAAACAAATTCTACATGGTTGGAAAATTAAAAACTGAATGTTCAGAGTTGCCGTGTTTAAAAAAAACCTCAGTGTTTGCAGTACAACAAAGAGACAGAGTAGGTACCTAAGCAAGTACTTAACTACTTGAAAAAGATGATTTATTAAATATCTTTTTGGGCCCTTGTCACCACTACGACGAGATATTAAAAACAATTTATTTAATTTATAGTGCCCCTCCCCAAAAAATGTTTGTATTCTAAAAGAAAAGACCCAAATCCTATGAATGTACAATGCTTATGTGATAGTTATTTTTAGACAAGAATCAAATTGGTTGTTTTAAGCTGAATTAACAAATTATTTCCCTCCATAGGTGATAAGCAAACATCACATAGCTTTACTAGTGTTAAGGATATATTTTTCTGAAACCACATCTTGTATTATTTTTATTGTTGTTTTAAGATTGACAAAATAACATACATTGTTAAAGTTAAGAATGATAATATGTTTTATTTTGAAGTACTGATTGTATTAGCTAATTAAGAGTATTATTTTAAGTTGATTTAACAAGTAAATGTTTCGCTAAGGCTATTTTAAAAGACTTGCTTATAATTTTTGAGTAAATTGTGTTTTAGATCTCATAATAAAAGATTAAAACAATTCTTGAGATTATAATGCTTGGCTAATGAGTTTATTGTAGCGTTCGACCATGTTTGACAAATAAATTATATTTAAATCTTCAATAATAATATTTACCTAAAGAATTTTGAATTAGATTAGGTGTTGTGCAAAATGTGGTAGTTTAGAATGTTTCGAAGTAAATTTGTCTATATTATTAGAATGAATTTTGAATTGGATATCGTATTGTGATAATTGGTCATTGTCTTCCCATCATATTTTTGTAATAATTATCAAAGATAATAATATGCAGGCAGGTTCTTTAAGATTGAAAAATCGGAATAAAATGTCAGACGAAATAAAGTGTTACATAATATTGGCAATAAATTGATTAAGATAGCTGCAGTATCATCAGTAATATTCCTATTTTTGAGTAATGTAGTGATCTGTCATTTTAATTCTAGGAATATGTCGGACGGTGTAAATTGTAGATGCAATAGAAAGACGGTGAATTAATATTGCCGCTGATCATTGTTTCAATAAAAATATTTATTTTATTATTTGTTTTTTACTGCCTTCCAAGATTCCTGGAAAACTTCTGTTAATCCGAACAATAAATTAGGGGCCATCCATAAATTACGTCACACCTTAAGAGGGGGGGGGGGGGGGTCAAAATTGCAAAATATGTGACGTCAACGGGGGTCTCACAATGGTGACGATGTGTGACAGGGACGAGGGGGGGGGGGGTCAAAAGTCATGAAATTCATATGACGTAATTTATGGATGGCTCCTTAACGAGAATGATGTTTGATAGAATTAGGTGAAAGTGAGTGCAGGCAAAAGAAAAGGATAACCATATCACTTACCACGATAACATCTGCTGGAGAAGTTCAGGCATTCAAACAATTACATTGACCCAGCGCGTTGCACCACAGTGGGAGGGAGTCTGTCACTCCTGGACACACTTGACTCCTAGATTCCTACCTATCCCTCATACCTTATTCTTCCCAGAACTTCCTTTCCTTAAAAAGATCCTCTATACAGCATTCCCCAAGATGATATAGACACTGAGGTGAATTATTTTCCTCGGGGCCTTCTGTGTGGGATTAATGTTAAAAAAATTACTAACAGTTACCCGACAATAATCCTATGGCTTCAAGTTCTGCAAAGGTTTTATTCAAGTTCTGTTATTATATCATTATTGTTCAGTTGTTTCACAATAACCAATCGAGCGATGGCTATCCAAATTTGGGTAGATGATTTAAAAAAATAAATGAAATGTAAATTTAAAGATCGAAATTTTTTTTTTCATAAAATCTAAAAGTATTAGATAAAGTACTTAAGCAACTGCATAACTTACTTACTGTTTCGTTTAGATAATAATTAATGATTAGCTCAAAAACAATTAATGATTGTTTCACAATATAAGAGTTTTATTTCATTGGTATTAAAATACTGAAGGTTAATAACCACTCGGACCCATAAGCTTGTTTACACGACAATGTAACATTACTAGACATACATATGAGGCGTACCTGAGTTATTAAAATACAGTTTATCTGAATGTGATAATGTTTAGGACTGAATTCAAATGCGTAATAAACAATGACAAGGTATGCGCTCTTAGAATATTCTAACACAGTGGAACAGATAAACTTGCTGCTAGCCCCTTTCCTCTAGTTACAATAAGAAGGTGTAAACGAGACCAAAGGACATCGCGCATAAGTATACGTTACTTTACTTTGACTGCAAAGTGAAATGTTCTACATGTCGAAAAATACGTGAAACAAACTAAAAAAAATTTTAAAACCAGCAATTTGAAATGTCAGAGAATGTGATGCAGAACCATATAAGCAGCGAAGACTGCCAAATCGCATGTTTATCACAATCAGAATTAAACATGTTTCAATTGAATCGTGCAATTGTTTAAAAGCTTCTAATAGGCCACTTGCATCACATTTAAAATGTTTTTTTTTCCGGTTTAGGCAAATATTCTAAGACATTCTGTTTTTTTTTTTTAATCGTATTTTTGAAACCCTGGCGATTTTTAAAAAATTCAATCCGAAAAACCAGACCATTTTTTATAAACCGGAAAGACGGGACATAATTTTATGGGTGTGAAAAAACGATAATTACATAGCCGAAAATCATTTTAAAAAAATAACGTTTTCCACACGAATGACACAGGAGAATAACGAGGCATACCAAAAATATTACATCTCATAAATATTTTTTTCCTTGATCCATCTTATTGATCATAAATCATTATAATGTTCAACAATATTACTAAATCCAATGTAATATACTTGTACTTGTAAATTATAATAATAATAAGAATATTATAAAATTTGATTTTGTTAAAATCAGCATCATTACTGTGGTGTCTTCTATCGGGTAGTAAATAATATCCGTTGATGTTACAATGTTTATTGATTGACAGGTTAATATGGAGAGAGCGCTCAATAGCGGGTACATCCCTTTTATACATCCCATACTCGCTATCTCTCTCTCATGCCGTCACCCTCATACACATACGTCACACCCCCCACACTTAAAACCTAATTACATACATTTCTTTATTCACAAATTTATACAAAACAATAATATCTAAATATTTCCATTCCATAGTATATGTAATTATTCTTGCTCTTCACGTGTAGCGTGGGCGTTGACCTCGAGGGCGTAACCTCCCCTCCCATGGTGTAGGTGACCTGCAAAAATTAGAGGAATTAGGAAATTTGGTCATGTCCACATCCGAGAGTGGACCCAGGTCCAGCAAATCATCAGACCTGTCACACTCCCCCCACCTAACCTTCCTCTCTGAAATCTGATCATGGTGGCGTTTCCAAATTTGTCCCGTAGACATAATTTTAACTAAATAAATCCTATTCCCCAATCTTTTAAAAATTTTCCCTAAAATCCATTTATTATTATTACTTCTTAAATCCCTGGTTAAAACTTTAGAACCAACATCAAAGTACTTTTTAAATTTTCTTCCTCTATAATACTTTTTCTGTTTATGCTGGCTCAATAACATTTTGTTTTTAACCGTGCTGTCAATTCCTTTAAAACCTTGACTCTCAACATTATCCACTATTGGAATAATCGTATTAAAAATTGAACTAATCTTCCTACCCAACATTAATGTACTAGGCTCAATGCCCGTAGACATTGAAGGCGTATTTCTAATATCAACTAAAAATGTCAAAAGTTTATCTTCAAAATCAGTAGGAAATTTATTATTTACCATAATTTTTTTTTTTAAATTCTTCACTGTTTTAACCCCATTTTCAGCTAAACCGTTAGAAGCAGGATGCTGTACAGCTGAAGTCAATGATTCTATATTATAATTATGACAAAATTCCTTAAAAACTGACGATGTGAAAGCTGTACCATTGTCACTTACAATTTGTTCCGGGATTCCGAACATAGAAAATAATCTTTTCAAAACTTTTATTGTACAAAACGAATCTACCTTATTTACAATATGACAGTCTATCCATTTTGTAGTTGCATCAACAATAATTAAAAAATTATGACCTCCCAACGGCCCCATGAAGTCGATATGCAATCTACTCCAGATTAACCCATTGATTGGCCAAGGTGCCAACTCAACTTTACATGAAGTAGGTAAACATTCCATGCATCGAGCACACTGTTTCACAGTTGCTTCTATATCATTGTTCATTCCGAGCCAAAAAAAAAAAATTTCGAGCAAGACTTTTTGATTTTACAATGCCTAAATGCGATTGATGTATAAAATTCAATATACTCTCCCTTAATTCCCTTGGAACTACAAATTTATTATTATAAAATAAACATGCATTATAAGTCGATAATTTATTCCTAAAATACCAGAATTTCAATAAATCGTCCTTTAAAAACTTTTTATCCGGCCAACCATTAGCTACGAACTCGATAATGCTCGCTATATTTACATCATTAATCGAAAACTGTTTCATCGTTTCCGCATTTAATGTTGTTTCTGACTCGATTATGTTCACAAACTCTGACTCAACCGTATTCACGTTTAAAGTATCAATATAATTTAAAAAATAATCGCTAGCATCAATATCGTTGCTACACACATCTAAATTATCCTTATTATTAATCGGCATTCGTGATAAGAAATCCGCTTTGTTATCACCTGACTTAATATGCTCTATACTATAGTCAAAAGTCTGGAGTATTAGGGCGTACCTCTGCAGACGGTTAGCGGCCAGCACAGGTACTTGCTTATCCGTGTTCAAAATGCGTACTAACGATTTATTGTCGCAAGCCAAAACAAATTTATTGCCGTATAAATACTGAAAGAATTTCTTCAACCCAAAAATTATAGCACACGCTTCCTTATCTAAAATAGAGTACTTTAATTCTGTTTCTGACAATAATCGGCTAGCAAATGCGATAGGTCTCTCTAAACCATTATCATATACATGGCAAATCACCGCTGCTAACGCTTTTTCAGATGCGTCTGAAATAAGTTTAATTGGTAAATTAGGATCAAAATGCACTAAAATATTATGTGAAGTCAGCAGTTTCTTAACTCGCTCAAACGCTATATTACATTCCTCAGACCACACATACTTTACTCCCCTTTTTAACAAGTTATACAATGGAGACAAAATACCTGAAATATTGTGAACAAAAGTTCTATAATAAGAAATAACCCCGAGTAAACTCCTAAGTTCCGAAACATTCCTCGGTATTGCCATTTGAGTAATCGCACAGATTTTATTTTCTAAAGGCATAACTCCTTTCCGCGAAATTCTAAAACCTAAATATTCTATCTCAGTTTCTAGAAAAGAACACTTATTTTCATTAATAGTTAAACCACAATCACTTAACTTGCTAAGTACAGATTCACAAATAGAAAATAATTCCTCTTCAGAATTTCCAAACAACAAAATATCATCTAGAAATATACGAATGTTACGAAGTCTACCTACTACCGCCTGAATAACTTGCATAAATATAGCCGGGCTTGTGGTCAAACCGAAAGGCAATACTTTATACCTGAATAAACCTACATGCGTACTTATCACACATAATTTTCTCGACTTCTCGTTTAACGAAATCTGACCAAAAGCATTACGCAAATCTATTTTCGCAAAAAATTTCGCACCATATAAAGATGAAATTAAATCTTCTATACGAGGCAATGGATATTTCAACTTCGCTAACATAGGGTTTAATGTGGTTTTAAAATCGGTACAAATTCTAATTGAACCGTCTTTCTTTTTTACAACAACAATCGGACTAGCCATATCACTTATTTCTACCTTTTCAATTATATCTTCACGTAACATCTTATTTAATTCCTCCTCTACCTTTCCACGTAAACTAAAAGGTAACGGTCTTGGATTTACAAACTTTGGCCTGAACTCCGAAATAACTTCGATGTTAGCTTCATAACCTATAAGCCTACCCGATTTTTCTGAAAACACATGAGCATATTTTTTTTTTAAACTATCACGAAAATCTAATTGATTATCACAACTAGTCTCACTGGTATTTACCGAATTTATTCCACTTAATCCGATACCGAAAACTTGTAAAAAATTTCTACCAACAATCGTAGAATTACCGTTTTTAATTATTATAAACTGCGTATCTACACTTTTATTTAAAAATAACACACTTAAATTAACTTTACCTACAATATTTAACCGTTTCCCGTCATATCCTGACAATTGAATATCGCATCTTTCCAATTCATAAGAAACAAAATCTTTTAAATACACTTCATATGGAATTGCATTAATTTCAGCGCCGGTGTCAACAATCGCTCGCAGAACAGTGTTACCAATAATGAGATCTACGAATATCGGTTCCGGCCCCGTGTCGTCATGCAACATAAAAACCGAATTTAATCGTTTATTCTTATTACCTACATTAATTTTACTGTTTTTACACACATTACTAGGATGACCCGATTTATTGCATCGATTACAAAAAATATTCTTCCAACAATCTTTCTGCAAATGATTCGTTTTTCCGCACAAAAAACATTTTTTTAATGCAATATTTACTGGCGTCTTACTACGCACTGCACTTTTAAATCTGATCGGACTATCCGACCTGGATTTACGGACAACATTACTATCCTTATGCACAACATTTAAATTCGTATCAACTTTCTTAAAATTAACAACATGTTCCCATGAAGCTGCTAACTGAATGCATTCCGAAAAAGAAGTATTTACCCCCTCAACGAACAACTTATGTTTCAATTTTTCATTGAAAATTCCAATAATGAATATGTCTTTTAAACAAGGTTCCAGCCTCAATTCAAAATTGCACGTCAAACTCAGTCCTCGCAACCTAGCAGCGTAATCTTTAATAGATTCGTTAGCTAGCTGTTTACACTTATAAAATAACTCACGCGACTCGAAAATATTTTGAATAGGTTTGCAATGTGAATCAAATAATTTACATAAATCATCAAAAGAACAAACAGAAACTTTTTTAGGGAAACATAGATCACATAATAAAGAGAAAGTTTCTTCGGTGAGGCAACTCAGCAAAAATGCTCTTTTGCGTTCTTGTGATAACACTTTGTCATCATGTAAAATGAGGGCCTGATCCAGTCGTTCCTTGAACAATGACCAGTTTCCCGTTCTGTAACAGAACGTCCCCAAATTTTTACAAACACCCTCCATTGGGGGAATTTCCAAACAACAAAATAATCAAGACTACTTATCTCAGCACTTCCAAGAAGGCTACACTCCGAGGTCCACGTTCCACGTTCCACGCGCACGCCACCCAGAGCCGTAGATCACCGTCCCCGTCTGGCTCCGTCTCCCGACAGCTGCGGATCCAATCCCTTCTCCGAGGTCTTCCTTCCCAGACTGCAGCGACGGAAACCACGTCCCGGTTTCCGGCTAATCCACTCGATGATCCGATCCTGACCTTGACCCGATCCTTGATCCTTGTACCCCGTTACACGGTGTACCCTTGTGTATCCTTGACACGATCCTGTACCCCGTTACACGGTGTACCCAACGACAATAATTTTGCAAATTGCCGTACCCACACACGCGAATAATTGCGTGTGGCTGCTCCAAATTCTTCTTAACGCGATCGCTCCTGCGATCGGCCTATTTCCTGACAATCCTTCAGATTCCGAAATCTACCGCGTAGATTCTTCCAATTTACGTAAAAATTTACGAACTACCGAGCTGCGCCAACTGTGGTGTCTTCTATCGGGTAGTAAATAATATCCGTTGATGTTACAATGTTTATTGATTGACAGGTTAATATGGAGAGAGCGCTCAATAGCGGGTACATCCCTTTTATACATCCCATACTCGCTATCTCTCTCTCATGCCGTCACCCTCATACACATACGTCACAATTACCATTATACCTCTAAAACATGTACAGACAGCATAAAATGTATGGGGTTCTCTTAAATGATAAGTTTGCAGAGAACAAACAATAAATCTAGTGAACTTTATGTCAAATTCAAAAATTCACCTGAAATCAAAGTGTTGCCATATAAAAAAAATAACTCGGTGTGGAATTTTACTAAATTAATAGGAACATTTTCGAAAATGGGACATTTTCATGAAGTGACATCACGAGCCCAAATAATGGATTTATTTAAAAAAAAAAACTGTACATTTCGAAAAATTTTTACTAACATTTTCGTAATCTTAGTAAAAAAATCTATTCACACGATTTTTTCCAAGTCGTTATAAAATCCATGCAAGTGGCCTATTGAGTAACCAGCCGCATCTAGTTATTCATAACTGGGAATGTTTGTCTTTCTTTAGACAAATAAAAAAACAAAATTTTGTATACAAAAATACTTTTATCATACAAACTAATAATTATTATAAAAAGAGCGAGAAGTTTACAAAAGATTCAATGCACAGGGATGCTATTCATTATCCTCTGGCCGCACGAGGTCCCTGGCTATCTGGAAGGCGGCAATGAGCGAGGCCAGCTGGATGTTCTCATTACACCCGGTGGACAGGTACATCTCCATGTCTGACATCTTCATCAGCAGGGTGACCAGCACACTGGAGGGGAGTTCGGCTGAAAGAAAAACAAACCCATTAAACTCGATCTATACGTATGTCGTTTCGATTCATCGGCCGCTATCCTCCTACACAGACGTCGCATGATCCAAGAAGTTTCATTAAAACACATAGTAGAGCCAGCGTTGTAAAGGTTGAAAAATGTCCATAAATAACACATATCTAAATAATGGCGGTAACACTACTATATCCAAATACCCTAGAATATTAAAAATATGTTCAACTCCAGTAAAATATTGGCATTATTTACTTGTAATGGATGGCAACTCTGCCCGCTAGAGGCGCTACGTTACAGGTTATTTCTTATTTAAAAATCCATTAAAATGTATGAGAAAAGACCAAACCTCACAACTCATACCACTAGAAGGCGCTGGTATAGCATACTGCCATCAGAATGTATGGGAAATTTCAGATGTTGGAGGTGTTATAACTATTCTACAGTATTTGCATTTTGTCTGTGACCATAGATAATAAAAAGAATGGAGATGGACTATGAACCATTATAAGTATGAAGCCAAGCTAAAGTAAAAGTAAAAGTAAGTAAAAGTACTAAAAAGTACTAAAGTAAAAGTAAGCCAAGTAAAAGTGTCGCCAACATTGTTCACCCATACTACTGCAAAGCTCATCTACGCACAACGGCGCCCCACCTTTGTTCCTACGCACCAAACACATAACTTTCATTGGCTCCACCGCTTCGATAGTTTGGTTATTGCAGTAGCTCGACAGTAGTCGGCTTGTTTCCAATCCATTTCTCTCTATTTGATATTTTAATAATAATACTCTTTTGTTAGATAAGGGTTTCTTGTCAGAGTACTTTATGTAGGTTGGTAAGTTTAAAATATATGGAAAGTTACTCACTGCGTTGAATGACGTGATGGATTTCTGTCAAGATATCACCGAGTGCCAAGCCTTTAGCATTTTTTAGATCTCTTATTTCTGTTGGTAATTTGCATTAAGGAAAATTTAAAACACAATAAAAATTCTGTGGTACAAATCTTGGGATTTATGGCTTCTTAACTCTCCCGCAGCCAACTGGGCCCAAGGTAGACCCCAAAATTACTATCCTTCTTATATCCTATATCTAGACATCAATTATATTTTTAGTATTTTAGGTATTCCTGCCCAAAGGATACATAATATGCCGTTTAAAAAAAAATGTGAAAAAATCTTTGATCGCACAAAAAAATATTTTGACAAATATAGGTAATATTCCCAGTTCAATAAATGGACAAATAACCAAAATAAAAAGAAAAAGGGATATTTATGGTTTAAATGCCCATAAAACAAAAAAAATCATGGGGTCGTTGGCCGACCCACTTGGTTACAGATGTTATTTTAGAGTTAAATGGCCAGAAACTTCAATAAATTAAAAGACATTTTTGTTACATGTAGACCAGGGGTGGGGAACCTTTTTAGCGTCGCGGGCCATTTGGATGTTCATACTTTAACCCGCGGGCCGCACTCCGATTTCAGCCTCGGGGGGGGGGGGGGGGGGGGGGTGAGCCAAATTCGAATCAAAGAACTGGTTTTTCTGTAACTGATTTAAAAAATATAGTAACGTAACTGCCAACACTCTTTAATTATAGCTACACTCAGAACATGCAAATGCTTTTTCTGAAATTCTAGCTTCATATAGTCTGCACCCAGAATTTTAAAGCTGCAGTTTGAACATGAGAATGCTTTCCGTCAAAATGCATCAGCAGATGACATCACAACTAAATTTTTTCGTTGCATTCTGAACACGGAACTAGTTTCAATTTAGATTAAGTTTGCATGCGGGGAATCAAAACTACACTCAGAACATGAAAATGGCTTTCCTCTAATTCTGGCAGCATAAAGTAAGACACTAGAATTTTATAAATGCACTTCCAACATAAGAAATGCGTCAGCAAATGAAATAACACCTGATGCGTTTTCGTTGCATTCTTAACACAGAACTGGTTTTAATTACAGATTGAATCTGTACGCGGGGAATTAAAACTATACTTAGAACGTGAAATTGCTTTCTTCCAATACTGGCAGCATTCACGCAACTACAAATTTATAACTGTATATTTATGCACATCACACATTTATATTTATGCACTTCTCACACGAGAATGGTTTCTTACGAAACACGTTAGCGAGATAAACCCCACCTAAAACTTTTTCATTGCATTCTTAACAAGAAATGGTTTTAATTATAAAGTGATTTTGTACTTTATAATTAAAACTCCACTCAGAACATGAAAATGGCTTTCCTCCAATTCTTGCAGCACAAAGAACGCAACTAAAATTTTTTAAATGCACTTCTAACACGAGGAATGCGTCAAAAAATGAAACCCCACCTGGAATTTTTTTCGTTGTATTCTAAACACAGAACTGGTTTCAGTTAAAGGGTGAATCTATACGCGGAGACATAAAATTACTGAGTGTAGCCATTTTATTGAGTTTACAAAAATGGCTTTTCTCTAATATTGGAAGCAAAAAAGTAACTAGAATAGTGAATAGAAAAGTGCCCTTCGAAAACGAGAACGGGTTTCTACGAAATGCGTAAGCAGACGAAACCACACATGGAATTTTTTCACTTATTGTTTTCATTGCATTTGCACACAAAACTGTTTTTTCCATCAGAGCGAATTGGATTGTGAGTTCCCAGTTTTAATTTATACTGCACCTAAAACAACAAAATGGTTTAACCTTCGAAATGCGTTACGGTTAGCAGATGAATCCGAAACAGGAATTTGCATTGTGAACACTTGATTGGTTTTACCTTTAGAAAGATTCTGCATGGGAGTCCACTATTCAACCAGCTTAAATTAAGTTGTACTCTGATTACGTTAATGGGTTTTATACATTTTTTAGCGTATTTATTGTTCGCAATATAATTTTATACTCATTAAACTAATTACAATAAATTAAGTCTAGTGATTTTTTATGCCAGAAATGTGGCAATTATTATGGCATTACTGTTTGTATTATAAACATAATGTTAAGGGGCGTGCTTGACTTAATATAACCAGTGATGAAGATTGTTATATCTAGCTTTTAGTTCATCATCGCTTTGTAATTAAATAATTTCGTGCTGCAGATTATAAGGCATATTCGATGGTTCGACGTTGAACGGTGTAGCAAGTGTGTTCAATCCGTTTGCTCTCTTTTCACGTCCTTAAATCGTTCATTAAATGCCTTACTTAATTTCGCGCACTCACCAGCGTATTCAAACGATGTAGAAGGCTTTTATCCATGCAGTGTTGGAAAATGCCTTGTGTTATTCATTTCGAGTTACTTTCCATAGCCTTAATTTAGTTTCAAATGATTTCACGTTTCACTCAGTTTCAACTTTTCTTTTCTTTGTAGTTGTCATTAATAGGATTTTATTGATTTATTTTCAACTTTACTTCCGCAACGTCGACTAGAAAATAAATTTTATGACAGACTGCCTAATTTCCCACCGAATAGAGTTACTATCAATCTTGACATATCGGAACTGTCCCGTTCAAGAAAATTAAAAGTTCCGATGGATTTTCACTATCGTTTAACAATAAAAAATTAAAATAAAAGTAAGATGGGAGGTTTTATCCCGTTTTCATTGGTATCCAAATAACTTGCTAGTAACAATTTTGTAATAAAGTCTTAAAAATGCATCTGAAACACCGTGAAGAACCCATCCCGTTCTGTGTAATTTTTTGTGATTCTTTCAGCAGGCCGCACCAAAAGTGCCCGTTTAACAATAACAATAACAAATTAAAATAAAAGTAAGATGGGAGGTTTTATCACGTTTCCATTGGTATCTAAATAACTTGCTAGTAACAATTTTGTAATAACGTCTTAAAAATGCATCTGAAACACCGTGAAGAACCCATCCCGTTCTGTGTAATTTTTTGTGGTTCTTTCAGCAGGCCGCACCAAAAGTGCCCGCGGGCCGCACCAAAAGGCCTCGCGGGCCGCATGCGGCCCGCGGGCCGCAGGTTCCCCACCCCTGATGTAGACAATACCATATTTGATAAAGTGACATTTTTATTTTTGTCTTTAACTAACCCAGTAGAGGTAATATCCGGAGAAAAAATGAATGTATAAGATCGACACTGTAATTGCAGTTCTTCATACTGTGCGTGGGTACGATTCTCAAACACTGCAAACGTAGGGTTTAAAAAACTAAAATTACATATGTGATAGTTTCTACTCAATCTTTTCAGATCACCATTTCTAATTCAGTCATACATACATGGTTTGGGCACACTAACAGAGATCTCTTTTAAACTGCATTCAGTCTCCGTCTTACTCCTTATTTGGCCAATTCCACGCCTTACTGTCATAAATTAGGGATGGTACCAGACCTCTAAGTTAAATGCAGTCCATATTAGAGATATTTAGTCCATCAAGATATTTGTCTAGTTTAGGCAGTACAATCACCTCAGGAAGTCGATGCACTTCTTATAATTTCTTTATTTAATTTGAATGTTTGATTTGAAGTTTTTTTAATAATATTACAGATTTAAAGTATATACCGTTTAAACAATGTTTATTATCCACTGCATTTAGGAAGTACGTGGCTCTCCCCACAGGCATCCTCGAGACTCTGGTACAAAGAAATCTATTCGAGCCAGAATCTCATTGTTAGATAAATATCCATTTTAGTGAAAGATAAAAACATTTAAGTAGAGCTATGTAAGTGTTTCTAAGAAGTGATAATTGCCCAAGATATAAATGGATAGGTATAGCCAGAGGTAATACTGTCGACGCAAAAATAAAAATCTTAAAAATGTCTTTCAATGCACAAAATGTACATTAGTTCGTGAGGGAACCAGGTGATAGAATTTGACTCCATTGACTTGAGACTAGTGTGTTATATAACAGCCTCAGCTTTTGTGCGTTGTGAAATGAAAATGAATTTCTAATTATGAAGCCAAGAAGCTTGATGTGTTAGTGAAAAGTTAGATTATTATTTGTGATGGAATTGCTAATCTTGGAACCATGTCAGCATTTATAATATGGTCACAATGCAAGTCCAAGGCGGGACTTAGCTCTCTGGGCTCGGTTCCATATTAAAAAAATTTATTTATTGCGAATTTGTATAATTGTATTGTATATGATTGTAAAATAAATAAAGGTCAGAGTGGGGAAGGAGTAGCAATCAAAGAGAGAGGTTTACAAAGAGAAAGCGGCTGGCCGTCATCAGGTACTAAGGTAACGTTGTCAAACCCACTATCAATGGGGGCCACAAATCGGATCAACAGCAACACTAGTCTCATCTACACCCCTATCTCTGCTTGCCCGCCTTACCTCTATTCGCCTTCTTTCATTTCTGACCATCGCCTCACACTGGAGCATGAACTACTTTACCTCTCTCTGGGCCACACCAGACTAGGGGGCATACATTAATTACGTGAGCAGTTTTTCTTCCAATCTAGACCCCCCCCCTCCCCTCTTGGTGAGATAAATTTGGGCCACTTCGTATATTCTTTTCAAGTAACGTGAGATTTTGCTAGACCCCCCCCCTCCTTTTGAGCTCATGTAATTAATGTATGCCCCCTTACATCTTAAGATTCTTGTTATCATCTACTTGATAGCGATTCTATATCTTTTGTGGGATCGTTATTAGATAACGGACGTTATCTCCTGTCAGATTTATGTGATTTTTACATATTTACTGCCACATATTTTAATTTAGATCGTTTTAAACACGAATTCCTGCAAGTACGCATGATTATTTATTCATTTAATGTACGTTGTACGTATAAAAAGCTAATAACAGCCATAAAAGTGACACAAAGATAACGTCCGTTATCTAATAACGATCACACAGATGATATAGAATCGCTCGGCAGCTCTATAGCAGCAACAAAAACTACGATCTCCCTTCACACGTGGTGAAAGGAGTGACATTTTGCGCATACATGGATTGGGACCTCCAGCCTGTATTCACAGTACTTTGCTCACCCTGTCGGGCACATTATTGATATTTTTAAAAGGATACTTTTATTGCACAAGGCAAAATCATCTTCGTTGAGGAGCCAGTTGACAATGCTCGAGATATCATTCCTCAGAGGATGTCCCACGCAGGTGTACACATTATCTTCAGTGACATCTTTGTAAGCCATCCAGGTACTCTGGAGAGTATTGAGCACCTTCCTCATGTCACCTCCAGATAGGGTTAGCAGTGCCTTCAAGCCATCATCGGACACCTTTAAACTGAAAGACGTCACATTATTATTTATTGATACGTATAGCACTTTTTACTAAATAAGATGCAATGAAAAAACATATTATTAAGGTTAAACATCACATACATTATAATCTATGCATTCATAGATGTTGCCAATTAAATTATTTTAGGTTTTTAATTACTTTTTGTTTACTTTTTGCACGTTACGCTTTAAAATATTAAGGTAAATTAATTGTTTGCGTCCGTACATATTTAACATGAATATAAAGAAATAGTTTTTTTTTCCATAACCAAAAAACAAACCCAAATATTTCAAGAAAGGCTGAAAAATTCAATTTTGTATCGGTGACTCAATCCAATATTGTATTTTTCAGCCTTTTTTGAAAGATTTGGGTTTCAACATGTTTAGAAAATTATGTTTTGTTCATCAGGGTACCTAGCATGGTCGATCGATATAGGTTTTATCGAAAATATCGGTAACTTGACATCGCTCCCGAGCACGACTGCAGGCCGCTAACGAACAAACAACAGTTCATAACGACGAAGGGTTTCTAATTTATTTCACGTGAACTGTTATTTGTTTGTTAGCGGCCTGCAGTCGTGCTCGGGAGCGATGACAAGTTACCGATATTTTCGATAAAACCTATATCGATCGATCATGCTAGGTACCCAGGATAAGATTAATATATTATAATATATATTTGCAAAGTTTGAAGAAGAAAATATTAATTTTATCATGATGAAGAAAACATAGTTTTCGAAGCATGTTGATAATATTGATTGTATAGTGGTTTTTACAAAGTTATTTGTTTTCATTTTATTAAAAATGACACCGCAGTATATTTGCAAAGTTTAAAGAAATAAATATTAAATCACAAACCGTCCTAAAGAAATGTTGAGTTAGAGTTATCAAAGTTTTGCAAACCTAATGCGGGTGCAGGGGAAATCCAAGGTAGGGATGATTTTGTTGAGGTAATTGCAGATGATGAAGTTAGTAAGTAGAATTACTCATACCCTTCCTGCTTTATGACACGCTCCACTCTGGGCACGATCTTGCTGGGCTGCAGAAGGCGAACCTGAAGCATGTGCAGTGGGACTTTCGGGCGGGGATGATCATGGTGAGGTTAATTGCAGATGATGCAGTCAGTAAGTAGAACTTATCATACCCTTCCTACTTTATGACATGCTTCACTCAGGGCACAATTTGGTTGGGCTGCAGGGGGGCGAACCTAACCTAAGGTGCAGCGAGACTTAAGGGCGGGGATGATCTTGCTGAGGTAATTGCAGATGATGCAGTCAGTAAGCAGAACTTATCATAACCTTCCTGTTTTATGACACGCTCCACTCTTGGCACAATCTGGCTGGGCTGTATGGGGCAAACCTGAAGCAGGTGCAGCAGGACCGCAGGGTGGGGATGATTTTGTTCAGGTAATTGCAGATGACGTAGTCAGTAAGTAGAACTAATCATACCCTTCAATAAGTAAAATTATTGATACCCTTCCTGTTTTATGACATGCTCCACAGCAGCGGGACTGCTGGGCGAGGATGGTCTTGCTGAGGTAGTTGCAGATGATGCAATCAGTAAGTAAAACTAATCATACCATTCCTGCTTTACGACATGCTCCACAGAAGCGGGACTGCAGGGCGGGAATGATCTTGCTGAGGTAGTTGCAGATGATGCAATCAGTAAGTAAAACTAATCATACTATTCCTGCTTTACGACATGCTCCACGGAAGCGGGACTGCAGGGCGGGAATGATCTTGCTGAGGTAATTGCAGATGATGTAGTCAGTAACTAGAAATCATATCCTTCCAGCTTTATGACATGCTCCACAGCAGCGGGACTGCTGAGCAGGGATGGTCTTGCTGAGGTAATTGCAGATGATGCTGTCATTAAGTAGAACTAATCATACCCTTCCTACTTCGTGATATGCTCCACAGCAGCAGGACTGCTGGGCGGGGTTGATGCCGTCATTAGGTAGAACTAATCATACCCTTCCTGCTTTATGATATGCTCCAAACAGCAGCGGGACTGCTGAGCGGAGATGATCTTGCTGAGGTAATTGCAGATGATGCTGTCATTAAGTAGAACTAATCATACCCTTCCTATTTCATGATATGCTCCACAGCAGCGGGACTGCTGGGCGGGGTTGATGCCGTCATTAGGTAGAACTAATCATACCCTTCCTGCTTTATGATATGCTCCAAACAGCAGCGGGACTGCTGAGCGGAGATGATCTTGCTGAGGTAATTGCAGATGATGCAGTCAGTAAGTAGAACTAATCATACCCTTCCTGCTTTATGACATGCTCCACAGCAGCGGGACTGCTGGGTGGGGATGATCTTGCTGAGGTAAACGCAGATGATGCAGTCAGTAAGTAGAACTAATCGTACCCTTCTTGCTTTATGACATGCTCCACTCTGGGCACGATTTGGCTGGGCTGCAGGGGGGCGAATCTAAAGCGGGTGCAGCGAGATTGTAGGGCAGGGATGATCTTGCTGAGGTAATTACAGATGATGCAGAATCGTACATTCTCCGTGTACTTTTCAATGACTAGAAGAAAATGATATGTACATTGTTTTAGAAATGTTTGATGGTAAATTTACACTTCCGCAAATGTGAATTTAAAAATAGTTTCAACTATTTATTTTTAACTTTATGAGTAAAACCTCAAATTGTAATATTTAACTACATGAAGACAATATTAGTGAAACATTGAAAAATCTCCATAGAGATAGAAACAGAAAAATTAGAAAAAGATATGGGCACATCTGGGACTCGAACCCAGGACCTTTGGCCTTCAGGTCCGCAATTCTACCAACTGAGCTAATGTGTCCCTATCCGATTTGGTCATTTTAACTGTGTTAGACTAAGAACTACCAACATTATCTTCATTTTCTTGGCATAGTTTATTGGCTGCTATCTTTATGTATGATTGCAAGATTCAAACCTGAACTAAATGCTATCTAGATAGTGTTTGGATAAATTTCGATACATTTTATTTTTATTACGCAACATCTATTGACTTTGAAAAAAAATGTAAAAGTTAGATTTGTATAAATGTAGTGTCACAACACGTCAATAAAATAGGCATAATTTTTATTTTTCATGGATTAGCTCCACAAAGGAGGCTCTGAGGAAAAAAAAACCCTCAAGGACCATGTTATCTTTGGGGTTGCTGTGTGGAGGCTCTTTTAAGGAAAAGGAAGGAGAAGAAGTTCTGGGAAGCAAAAAGGTATGAGGGGTTAGTAGGAATCTGGGGGTCAATGTGTCCAGGAGTGATGGACATATGAATACATCCCTCCCACTGCGGTGCCAGGCGATGGGTCGAGAGAGTCCGGCTGGAGAGGTCTAGGTAAATTATAATAAAACACACATTAAAATCAAGTAAATAGTTTATTATTTGTACAAAATATACTCCATATGACATAATAAACAGAACAGCTACATAAAAACTAAGCAAACTTCTGTGTTATAATCTTTTCAATCGCACACCACTTTGTGCATAAAATCTCTGAAAATGATCAAAAACCCAAACCAAATCAAACTCTGTAGAGATAATGAAATACAATTACTATAAAATCCTTTAAAATTACAGAAAACATATGTATTGTTATATTTATCATTGTAAATTACAAACTGCAGAAGTTGCTTTCCATTTAAGTTCCTTCATGACTTTTTTATTGTGTTTGATTGTATCCCTTTTAATCCTTTTTGATTTTTGTTTTCCGTGAACCATTTTGTTGTTCTCGTTGGTGTTTTTGTCGGTTTCTTTGATTTTAGCGTTGATGAGTTGTGTGTTGTTGGGTATATTCCTCAGCGGCCGGCTGTGGGGCGCTAATTCAGCCTTCAGTATTGAAGAGTTCACCAGGTGTGACTTGTTGATAGGTACCCCCAGGATATGGGATACCAGTGTTATGATTGTTGCATTGACCTGAAATTAACAAATTATTGCTGCTGTATAAAAACAAAGGTGTCATCAAAGATATTCAAACACAAAAGAGATATGCTATGATGTCCGCGCAACTGTCGGTGGACTGCGACCTAATCAGGGTAGTTTGCATACAAAAAGAATTTGTCCATTTCGTTGATTTTTTGAAGGTGTGCATTAGTATTGGTTAACAACACAGTTTGAATATGGAAAGAATTCGTTCATTTAGTTTAACGTTCGTTTGGTTTATTCGTTAATTTAGTTTATTTGTTAATTGGAAAACAATATCGGCGACACCCGGAAGCGCAGTCCCACCTAGTAAAAACTGCAGATAGCACATCTATTATATTTCAATATCTTTGGGTGTCATAGTGATTTGTTTTTGGGGTTTTTGCCGAGTTGCGCTACCTCCTTCTTTAGCCAACATTTTGGACAGCATTACAGTGTCCATCATCAGGGTACTGTAATGCTGTCCAAAACATTGGCTAAAGAAGGAAGTAGCGCAACACGGCATAATAAATCACTACAATACTTTTTGCCGTGGAAATCTCAAATCATTCCAAAAATAAATGTTGTTTCAGCATTGAATTGTTCACTTCAGTTAATTGAAAGTGAAAAAAAAACGTTTGCTATCAATGTCTGTTACTAGTTATAGGGTACTTGTTGACTGTATCGCAACTCATGAAGTGACAAAGATATTGGTAACTAAAGGCTTATTACATCTATCCTTCTCCTTCTTTTTTTATAAACAATGCATGTAACGTCAACCTCTACAACTGTAGATAATAGAAACAAAAGAAGATATGCCGTGCCGACAATCGCCGAGCTATGACCAAACTGCAAGGACTAATAAAAGTTGTGAGCTTGGCATGAAAGTAGAAACAAAGGCGGGGTGCCGAGGTGCCATTTTTTATGGGTGAACGATGTTGGCGTAACTTTAATTTGTGAGCGCAGTTTCATATACCTGCCTAACGATTCTGCATTGACCATTGACATTTTCAACATCACTTACAGAGAGTTCAGCATCTATAATAATGTTTGGATCATTTCTATTGTGCCGTTTTCGTGAGAAAATCACCTCAAGGGTGCTTTTCAACTTTTGCCACATTATTTTTTTTTTATACGAAAACTGCACAAGAGTACCAACTGCTTCCAGCTGCCTGAAGCCAGTAAGACTATGGCATCCCCAATTGTGAGACTGTAGGTAGGTGGGGAGGGGAAGGTTATGATCTAGTCACCAAACAGGGCTAAAGCCATTTCAAGCAATATTTCAATTCTGAATGGCGGTCTTACACCAGGGCGATACTAAGAGTATCTTCCACTCTTCACGCATGTCACACAATAGTAAAACTGCCCCCATGAGCTTTAATATATAATTTAAAAAATACACATCTCCTTTGTTTCTATTATTAGTTGTTAACCTCTCTTTCCATACACGTTCTTTGTTTTAAAGAAAGAGGGAAAGGTTGCAACAGAGTTTTAAGCGGAAGGACCATTTTAAATACCCGTAAAGAAATATTGTGACGTTTTATATTTCAAACATAAAACTAACATTCTCCCCCGTCCTGGCGGATCCACTGAAGTTGAGACACCCGAACTCGGTGGCAAAGTCATTGACGCATCCGAGTCGCACGGCGCGCTGGTGCTCCAAGTCGCTCTTGTTGCCAAACACGGCCAGCAGAGGCACGGGCTCCGAGCCCGCCAGGATGTCTGACACGCTCTCCAGCCAAAGGCCGAGGCGCTCAAAGGTCTGCAGGTTGGTGATGTCATACACTAGGAGTATTATCTGGAAACAAAATGTATTGAATTTTTATTGTGTTTAAAGTTAATAGAGAAATATTTGTGATTTATTTTGTTCGCTATTGAAATATTAGAAAAATAGAGAAAGTTAATCAATTTGCATAAAATATTGTTGCAAAAGTGTGTTTTTAAATCAAAACCCTTTGATTAGTGAGTTATTTTTTTATCATTTACTTATATTTTTTTATAATACGTAAAAATGTTAGACAAATATATTTGTGTATCTATAAACCATAATTTAATTGAAATTACAAACATGTTAATAGAAAATTTTTAATAAAGTCGTACGGCCGCACATACGCGGCGATACTCTAAATGGATCTTTCGAGTGCCGCCGCATACGTGTGGCCATACTGCTCAAAGGGTTAAGATTAATAGTTCCAGTAAGCACTTAGGTTGTAGGCCGTGTGCTATCTCCCATTGTGCTTACATGTGCTATCTCCCATTTTGCCTCAATCCTTTAACAATAACCCAGTTCTTTTATAAAGTTCACCAGAGTTGTCATTGGATATGTGGATAAATCTTCTGGTTCTACAGTGTGTCTCCCCAGGTATCTGAGGAGATAGCTGCAACCAGATATCCAGCTGGTTCCCACCAGCGCAGGACATTGGCACCATAAGTGAATTGGAGTCTCTTCATCCTCTTCACATTTTCTACATCTATTGGTGCTTTCCACTCCCAATAGCTGCATGTGACTCCTGAGATGACAGTGTCCCGTTAGTAATCCCACAAGTTCCCTCAAAAAACTTTATAATCGTCATAGTTCATAGATGGCGCTAATTAAAATATTTTGGCAGGTTATGCTTTAAAATATTAAGATGAATTGTGTGTTATTATACATATCGACTGCAGTTTAGTGGAACCCTTCAAGCCACAAAATGAAAACTTTACAGGAGATAAAAACGAATATTTACAAATTTGTAAAACTTATTAAAAATCTTGAAATTAAAATATTGCAATTCTGTTTATAATTCCGAAAGATTTGAGGGTTGTCTAATTTCATTCATCATTGTAAAAGGACTAGTATTTAGTAAGCAGATTTTATTTTTGCAGATTAAATAGTGATATTATAATGTGAGTTGCCTATATTCTGTCAGATTAATTTATTGAAAAATCACTGAAAGGGATATGGTCACGCCACATCCCCGCTGCCCGGAACTCGGTTATTCGCCTATCCCTAATGAATTGGTCTATCAATGCGGACGTCTGCAGGTACTTCCCAACTTTTTTATTCATTTAATTTTTAACTTTTTACCCGCGTTGATCTACTCCGTTTTTTCAATACCCATACGCGGTATGTATATGTCATATTTCAAGTACCACGAGGCACGAGGACACATTCACTTGATTATAGATGTTTTTTACGAAAAAAAATTTTACTTTCAAAATATGCCTGAATATGTCAGCATCGTGATAGTTACACGAATATTCTAGCGAGCGGGAAAAAATACTGTGACATAGTTATGTTATATCGTCAGTCGAAGTTAGCGTAACAAGGGCTGATACGGGCGCGTGTGAGGCATGGCTTTTGCCGTATCAACTGTTGTTACGATCGCGTGGAAAAGGTTAAAGATCTGTACAAATGATTATTGTAAAAAAAGGTTTGAAGCTATGATATCAAAATTTTGCTTAATAATAGTTGAACTAATTGTCAATAGATGCCTCCATTGTTACTTTGATTTATCAAAGTAACGATTACAGTAACTTTTTACCATTGGAACCATTGATTTTTTTAGTACCGAATCAAATTTTCTCTTCTAATTTCAAACTCTCAAAGACCAAGGCATCTGCATTCTTACTATATTAGAATTGATTGGATTGTCCTGTTACAACACTGTTCTTATTTCCTTCCCTCTCTTTCTTCAGACTTGCAACATTACATAAATTGTGATTTGTAAAAATTTCATTAACTCCAAGAGAATAAAACTCAAAATGAATGGAGAGGGGTATCAGATACCAGGAGCACATATTGGCAAAGAGGGGAAGTTCACTACAAGAACTTCTTTTGGAACAGATAAAATGAATACTAACATGTGATGCGTATATATAGTTGGCCAGCATGGGGGAATCCCGGCCCGTGCCGGCCACGTCGCACAGCTTGAGGGGCACAGGGGGGCGCGCGGGGCGTGTGGGGGGACACTCCCCCAACAACACATCAGCCCCCTGCGTCAGCCCACCCCACTGGAGGCCTAGGTAACGCGCGCATAGCATACTCTGAAATGAAAACATTGATGAAAATTTTGTTAAAAAAAGAAAAGTTTAATAAAAAATATGAATCCCCTGAAAAACTATTTATTCTTATAGGCGAAGGATCTCAATAGCTGGTGGAGTAAGAAATTAACTCTTTCAGACCCAGTGTTAACTCTAATGAACATTGGATGAATCTGAATCTTGAATCTCTATTATCAAGCAAATCTTTTTAAAATCTTTAAATTTTTTTAAAAATTAACTTCATATAGGAGGTCCTGAAGAAAATAATTTTCCTCAGGTCTTATGCCATCTTCGGGATGTCGCCAGGAGGGTCTTTTTGGGAGAGGATGGAGTGAGTATGGGTCTTGAAGAGAAGCCGGCAAATCGTTCCACTGAGTCGTAGAAACGACCCATTCTCATGATACAAATGTCAACCGTGTACAAATGTTGGGCGTTTTTCTGGGCTAATGACGCTAGTTCCCACCTGATGCCTGTGCTCAAAAGATTGGAATCCATTTGTTCAGATTAATATGGGGAATAGATCGAACGAAAACATCAACTCGGCCTAAAATGGATATGGATTCAACCAACACGTTTTTAAGAATTGAATATTGAAACAATATTTACTATTAAATTAAGTATACATCACAGAGAAAAAAGGTTAATACTAATCAATGGAACCTCTGAACTACCGAGATAAACTTTATACCTTATTAGAAATTTTAGATAAATAGTCGATATCGAAAATAATAATAATAATGCAATATTTGGGAGGCGGGTTCGGCCGCACCGGGAACCATATATTGGATGACCAATACACCTGCCTTAGGTCACCCCAAGTGGTTCGCTACATTTGGGGTGCTTGGGTTCATGGGGTGAGGTTTGCCCAGGTCTTGGCGGCGAATGTGTCTGCTCACCAGCTGCATGGCAGGCCGGATCGGGAGAGAATGGTTGAGGGATTCCCTTTTTCCCTCTCCATCCGTACTCTCTCAGAACATCGCCTTGCACAGCAGTGGGAGGGTTGGATTCATACGTCCGTCACTCCTGGACACACTGACCCCCAGATACCCTTACCTATCCTACCCACCCCTAATACCCTTTTCCTTCCCAGAACTTCCTTTCCCTAAAAAGACCCTCCACACAGCATCCCCAAAGATGACATAGGCTCTGTGGAGAATTATTTTCCTCAGGACCTCCCGTGTGGAGCTAATGAAAAAAAAATGTCCGTCATTGCTGGACACTTTGATCCCCAGATTTCGACCCACCCCGCATACTGTTTTTCTTCCCAGACCTTGCTCCGCTTCTTTTAAAGACCCTTCCGCACAACATCCCCAAAGATGACACAGGCTCTGGGGAGAATTATTTTCTCGGAGCCTCCTGTGTGGAACTAATGTGATAAATCAGTTCACCTAAACATGCACGAATTAATCTCAGATAAATAAAGTTATTGACTTACTTTTCCTGTGGACGGCTCGCCAACCAGCGAAATTTTAACTTGTCTCTCCAAATCAACATCTTCTTCCGAATCAGACATTGTCCATCATACTTTATCACCTTCTCCAAACTCATCTGGCACCCACTTCTTGCCCAGGGGGCGGTGCACAATACTTTTACCCTTCTGCCAACCTAAACACTTGTCACGCCACTGGACAAAATTAATTAAAATTTGAATTGCATCGGTATAAATAAATTACGCTGTTCTGATGGTGTCGCTTGTTCAATGTTGTTGGTATTTTTATGTGACTTTATGAGCTGCGCGCTTGCGTATTTTTAATTATATCGAGTTACGAAAAAAATCGCGAAATATGTTTTTATATAATACATGGCGAAATTATAACGCAGTTGATTGATTCATGAGAAATTCGAGAGCAAATTGCTAAGTTCTAGGATGAAATCATTTAAACTTTAATTTCAGTTGATTTGGAGTATGTGGAATTAACAGACAAGGGTTGATGGTAAAATAACCAAAAATAAAAAATAATATTCTGAATTATGGATAGGTATTGCAGATGATTACGAAAATATTAATTTAAGTTGAGTCAATATTATATTGTAGTTGATTACGAAAGTGTAAAGTTAAGTTGAGTGAATAATAATTCAATATAATATTGCAGTTGAGTCAATATTACATTGTTGTTGATTACGAAAGTGTAAAGTTAAGTTGAGTCAATATTACATTGTTGTTGATTACGAAAGTGTAAAGTTAAGTTGAGTCAATATTACATTGTTGTTGATTACGAAAGTGCAGGGTTGAGATTAAAATCTCTTGATTTAAATCAGTGATGCAAAAAAGCGATCAAGTGATTTAAAAAAATCAATGATTAAAATCACTACTTTTTCGCTGCAACGAAATCACATAAACATAAACTATGGCACGCAAACACGTGCAATGCTAAAACTGCTAAGTGCAGTTGCTTCTTCTGCTGGGATAGAAAGAATATTTTCGGCGTTCAATTTGGTGCACAGTAAAATAAGAATTAGATTAGGCAATCAAAAGGCGAGCAAATTAGTCTTCCCTTTGAAAAGACTAAATTTGGACAAAACAAAAAAAAAACAATATGAACAACATACCCAAATGGTTTAATATTTTAATTTTCTTAATTGTAGATTTTTTTTTGAATAAGCAAATACTATTGCTAAAGTTAAAAAAAATAATCTCCAAGCACATTTCCTATTGCAGGTGGGTTGGAAGAAATTTCTTTAAAAGACAAACGCCTATCTTTTCTGATCTTCTTAAACGACTTCGAAAAGGAGGAGGTTCTCAATTCGACTGTATTTTTTATTTATTTTTTTTTTATGTTTGTTACCTCAGAACTTTCGACTGGGTGAACCGATATTGATGATTCTTTTTTTAATTGAAAGCTGGTGCTTCCCGTGTGGTCCCATTTTAATTTGGTCCAGTTCTGACAATGGCATCCATGAGAAAATCATATAAGTCTTAAATTTGCATCAAGTATGTGCGCGACAAATGGACGAATAACTCAATATCACGCCAACCGATTTCGATGATTCTTTTTTTATTGGAAAGGATGTACTTCAAGGGTAGTTTGATGAGAGTTTGGTTAGGTTCTGATTATGGGATCCATGACAAAGTAACGGAACTCTCCAATTCTGAAGAACAAATTTACGATACTCGGCCGAATCTTAATCGAATTAGTTAGTGTACTTCAGATTCACTAAAAATCAAAAAATAAACAAAAATTTTAACAAAACAAAAAAACGACTTCAAAAAATGCACAAAAAAGTAAAAAAATAATTTCGTATTCTTCTACAACTTTATAATCAACTTACCTTTTCTACTCATCAATATGTAGGTACGATTGTTATTTTTGGAGTCGGTGTCAACCAAGGTACTCGCGGCCCGGCGTGTTCACTTGACAGCTCCTCTCCCGCCGACACCGACTCCAAAAATAACAATCGTACGTAAATATTGATGAGTAGAAAAGGTAAGTTGATTATAAAGTTGTAGAATAATACGAAATTATTTTTTTTTTTACTTTTTAGTGCATTTTTTGAAGTCGTTTTTTTGTTTTGTTAAAATTTTTGTTTATTTTGTTATGTTGTCTTAATTTTTTAATGTTATAATGTTCAAAAATGTTTGTGTACAGTAAAGTGTTTTGGAAAGACTGGTATATTGATTTTGAAATTTATAAATTAAAAACGAAAATGAACAAAAACATTTTTTTTTAATATAGACTGACTTCCGAGTTAAAATAGAAGAAAAGTTAAAAAAATTAAAAAAAATGATTTTAATCAAATAAATCCGATTAAAATCAAATAAATCCGATTTTTACGATTTAAAAAAAAAAAATCATGATTTTTATCAACCCTGCGATAGTGTAAAGTTAAGTTGAGTCAATATTACATTACAGTTGATTATAAAAGTGTAAAGTTAAGTTGAGTAATAATTCAATATTATATTGCAGTTGATTACAAAGACGTAAAGTAGAGTCAATATTACTTGCAGTTGATTACGAAAGTGTAAAGTTAAGAGCAGTCAATATTACATTGTAGTTGATTAGTGTGAAGTTAAGAGCGTTTAACCAGCCAGCGGACGAAAATCCACATTTCGTCGAAAGTTGTTCTTACGATCGTGCAGGGCGGTTACAATGAGAAAGATTAATTATTCTCCGTACCAGCTTTTTAAAATTATAACTCAATATCGAATTTATTTCAATCCAAATTAGCTTTAATTTATACCTTCATCCAAAAATGCTGAAAGGCGTGATGATAAAACTATTAAAATAATGTACTTTTTGTAATTATTTTTTGATTATAAGTATTTATCATTTTTCAATAATGTCTAAATTTAATAAGAATGTTAAAAAATCTGAAATATATTAGTTTGTAAGTGCGCAAATAAATACACAAATGGACCAATTTTCGTCAAGAAACACATGTACGTACACATTTTTGAATGATTTTATTGAAACAAAAATTAATATTCTAAAACATGCGTTTGCTAGATAATGCATTGATTTATTTTACTGCATGATTATATTATTTGAAATGGGTGTGGTATAATACAAAATCTTTTTTGAAAATTTAACAAATCTGCCAACGACCTATGGAATAACCTTATTGTACTAAAAACTAAATTTTTTTCTGGAAAATTTATCACATGCGAATGCTAGATAAAAGAACAATCTTTCGAAATCCATTTATAATTTTTTGTGGAAAAGAGTCAATACGTCTAAAATCTGATTTGAAATTGACATATTTCTGGTTTTCTCTGGTAATGCCCTCTTAATGTTGAAATGCTAAGGGAACGTACCCATACTACGTGATACTTTTAGGGGGGGGGGGGTCTTCAAAAGGTCACGCTCCATACAAATGAGCGGCGGGTTCCTTAGGATTTTTGTCACCGGGGGCGGGGGGGGGGGGGTTAAAAATTGCAAAAAGTTGGTCACGTAGTTTGGGTACGTTCCCTAACAACTTCACTCCTGGACACACTGACCCCCAAATTCATACCCACCCATTTATTCTTTTCTTTTCTACTTCCAATGCTTCTTTCCTTAAAAAAAACCCCCCACATAGCATCTCTAAAGATGTGGAGTGGAGTAAACACGAATTATATTGCAGTAGATTTTTCGAGTTTAGAATTTGATCGCAAAATGTTAATAATATTATTACGAAATTATATCGCAGTTCGTTTGGAGGCTATGGAAAAGAAGTCGCAACCGCGCAATGCTAAATTTCGATCGTCCAGTTGATTATTCAGACATCTCCGAAAAATCGAAATTAGAGTTGAGTGTGCAGTAGTATGTAAAAGTGAACCCTCTACCTGGTCCAATACTCAGATTACTTGTAAACACCACCAAATCAATTATAATACAGAAAAACTTGTAGTGAATTAAACAAAATGTTTTCTGGGTCACTGTTAGGATATTCCAAAATGTCATTTTATTATTAAATAAAATGACATTCCGGTGTTACTTTATAGTATTTGATATGCAAAACACAGACATGTGTAAATAATATTTGATTTATGGTGAGCATTCGCATATTGCTTTCCTAATTATCTCAAAACTTAGTTTTTGGAGATGTCCGACTGATCAACCAGACTGTCGATATCGATGCAGAGAAAATAATATAAATTACATTGAAGTTGATTTCTGATTTTATGGGGCTAACTTGTAACTCTCGAAATTTTAAAAATATGTATAACTAGCTGGTACCCGGCATGCGTTGCAATGCCATTTAATAAAGAAATTGTTTCTCCTTGCGCGTCATTTCCCATTGGTCCCGTTCACCTTCCTCCTCCCCTTCCCTTCTCGCGTTCCCACTCCTCCTCCTCCACCTTCCCTCTTCTCACTCTACTCCCTCCCCTTCCCTCGTCCCGCGAACCCCCTTCCCGAGTTCCCCTCCCCCCTCCCTCCCTCCCGCGGATCCCCCTCCCCCTCCCGAGTTCCCCACCCTCCCGGTTTCCCCTTCTCCCTCCTGCATTCCATACATTAATTCCCGATACATTCATATTTCAAACAGCTCGCGTGCCACCAATTGCAATTTTTTTAAACAAATTTTATGATGCCAGAGCTCGTATGTTATTCTGATGTATGAGCTATACGAGTATTATTGTAAAGATTCATTAAAACCAATCAGTAGTTTTTGCGTGAAAGAGTAACAAACACACATAAATCCGTGTTTCGTTTAATATTATGGCTGTCCGATAGCATACGATCTAATGCCATTTTGAACATTTTCACTAAATCATTGTTCTGATGAAGAAACGTTTGCAGTTCTTGGGCAGTGGTTCATTTCACTGTTGGATTATTTATACAGAGTATCCGTTTTCGCATAAATAGTGAGGTCACACAATACAAAAGAAAATTGTAAAATTTAAAAACATTACCAATCAATTTCAATTAAAGGCGCGCCGCGTCCTTCACGCTATGGATTAACTGTCCGCCGACTTGTACTAACTGAAAGTCTACTAGAAAAACTGAAATATTGGATAATAAATATAATCCAAATTATACAAATAGCCTCGACTAACTCAAAAAACTATAAGAATCTAATTGGTAAATTCTAAAACATCGGTAGTCGCGTCGCTATATTTAATTGGAATATCCCTTTTTTAAATACATCGATGTATTTAAATTTAGAATTTGTATTCTTGATTAAAGCCTCTCAAAAATAAGAAGATGGAGAGATACGTAATTAAGAATGTTGGAGAGAGCGCGCTAATATTTAAAACAATAAAATTGAAGCGAAAATTGTGAAAATGTTTAATAAAACACGACTCGTTTAAAATAGAGTAAAAATATCGTGGGGAACATCTAAAATAGCATTTAAAGAAAATTGTGAATTTTTTCATACATATAACTTTTAAAATAAGTGAAATTAACGTGTTTATAAAAATTTTCGGAGCAAACTTTGCGATTTTTTTTTTCGAGGGAATTTCATAAATTTACGTTTGGGCGCGGAGAACATTTAGATATTATTATCTTAAAAAATAACATGTATTTTTTTAAGAGCCCAAAAACTTCAAATGTTTTAGGGCAAGATATATGTAAGAAATCGGTAGAAATTCGGGTAGCGGCGGCTTAATGTATGAATGAAGTGGAATCTTGGAAGTGGAAATTAACCCACTTCCCGACATCAGATCGAGCTGAAACTCGCAGAGAGACTCATCTGCATTTTATCAACTTTTGGTGGCAATCACGCACACACACGGCCATTTGCATTTCTCTGAAATTCGATGACATTACAGCAGTTAATATACGAAATAAATGCCAGTCTTATCCAATCGGGGTTTGGCTCATTTGGCAGCATTGTTGACTCCAGTCCCTGGGTAGGAAGGTTCAATCCTTAGTCAAACCATATATATATATTTTAAAGTTTTAAAAGGTGTTTGAAAATAGATGAATTATACTTAAAAAACGTTTTTACGTGTAGATTTTTAAAAATATTTTGTTTTGGCGGGGATGATGGGCTTTTATTTTTTCTTCTACCACTCATGATTCTTAAGAAGTATGTCAAGGATTATTACAAATTAAGTAAAAATTCGATTGTATTAACCCCTCAGACAGATTTGTTCGCTTTTCGGAACAACTTATATAGATCACAGAAATCATTGTGTCTCCCTTACTATCATAGTGAGAAAAATGATCTAAAAGGTATTGGAAAGAGAAAACACCACGCTATATACTCAAAGCTAAAAGTTAGCCACAAGATAAATAAAATGTATACCTTTATGAAACCAAAGTTTCCGAAAACAATTTGAAAAAAAAAACTGTGAACTTTGGGAATTTTTAATTAATTATTTTTACATGAAACTACAAAAAAGTGAGGTTATGATATTGTTGCATATTTGTCTAATTATGGTGTTATTATTATTAATTTTTTTTCATTACCAGTAATTTTAGTTCGAAAAAACGTAAGGTTGAGCTATTTTTAAAACTTTGAAGTTTGCATTAAAAAAATTATATTTAAAAAATTAACTAGTTATTTTTAATAATCAAAATTGATAACGTATTTCATCACCTTTCAAATATAGTTTTTAGTTTTTAGATACGTTAATAAATATTATATTTATTTGTATTTTATTGCAAAGCGGAATTATTTTGACCTACTGAAAGAATATAGTTGAGGCCTATGGGGTTAAATGTACATAATAATTTTATCGAATTTTAACATGCAGATAATTGGAAAATTGCATATTTCTGTTCTACAATAATTAGAAACTTGTAACGCAAGACTCCTGGACACACTGATCCCCAGATTCCTACCCACCCCTCACAACTATTTCCTTCCCAGAACTTCATCTTCTTCCTTTCCTTAAAAAAAACCCTCCACACGGCATCACCTAAGATGATACAGGCTTTACTCAGAGCCTCCTGTGTGGAGCTCATCATATGTAATAAAAGAAATGTGTGGTTTCACTATAGTTTATTAGAGGCGTCAATAAAATTACACGCCAATGACCGTCCCAAGTCCCAAGTATCAAATCCAAATTATTAATAATAATTTGTTGAACTACAAAAAGATTTACTATTATTATTCTTCAGTTTTGAAGAGTGGAAACGACTGTCACGTGAAATATAAAAAAACTTGTTACAAATGCGAAAAATTCTTTAAAATAAAATTGCCTAAATGCTTGAATTACGAACATCACCAAGACATAAAAAAATAACAACACTAAAAAATAACACGACTTTCTATTGAGAGTTCTATTATCTCTATTTGATATTTCAAATAAAATAATTAAATAATAATATTAACAAATAAATTAATACAAAGATAAATATGTGTAAAAGAATGGGTTAATATTTAGTAAGACCGTTTATTGATTCAAATTCCGTTCAATTATGCCACAATTTTCGCGAAGTAGGTTTTATAAACAATAATTATTGAAACCGACTTTTAATATTTTCGAATTCAAGTCTAAATAAAACGCGATGCTGAGATTAAATTTGCAAAAAAAGCAAAATCTATTTTTTTGGTTTCTTTCGTAAAATGATATTGGTTTCATAAACGGCTAAATCTGTTTAGATAGCTCTTTAAAATCACAAAAAAATACACGTTGAAAACACTTTTTGAACATAATTATTTACCGTCACAGTCAAATTATAAAAAAGCTTTTGCTTGATACTGAAAAAAGTGTGAGAGAATTTTCTCTGAGTGAAAGTTTGGTGAGAACCGTAGCGCAACTTTTCATAGGAACGACTGAAAGAGGGACAGGCTTGTGTGGTCACTTTCATTGCTAACGGTTCGTCTACACCATAGGTTCCCAACCTTTTTTTGCCCACCGCCCACTTTGAGAATATTTTTTTTTCTAGCGCCCCCCAACTCGTATCTGAAAGAGCAATTGTCGTCACGATTATATTTACCAATGGTGGCGGGGGGGGGGGGGGGGGGAGAATGAAACCAACTCAGAAGCACCTCATAAAGGTCATTAAAGAGTGATGATAAAAAAATATTGATTAAGTTAGGTTAGGATTACCGGCAATTTTAAATGTATTTTTTCATAGCTTTTAATGACCTTTCTGAGGTGTTTCTGAGATGGTTTAATTCTGAGTTGGCATGGAACCGTGCTGAATTTTTTTTTTCTTGGGTTTTATTGCTCAGAAAAATTACACTTGTGCAGTAATTCACGTGACACGCTACAGTGGTATTGTAGACCAATTTCCGTGTTTTGACGTCTAACTTTCCCTTTATCCTGCTTTTCTTTTTCATTTTAATCTTTTCTGCAATTTTTTAATTTAACATTTCAAAGTCAGTGTTTAGTTTTAATTTGTTATAGATTATGATTCCCGAGTATTTAATTTCTTCTACTTCTTCAATATTTAGATTTTCTATATTAAGGGTAGTAATTTCGTTGAGTTTCTTCTCTAATACCATGAATTTACTTTTAGTTACATTTATTTTCAGTTTATTCGAAGAAATAAAACTTAAAAAACCTTAATATATAATATAGAAGTGTTCTTTAAAAAAAAAAGCTTTTTTTGACAATGCATCTCCGATATTATTTGGTATAATATATAAAAGTGTGTCATCAGCAAAAGTTTGATAGAACAGTACTTTAGGCACTTCACTATATCATTAATATATATACTTAATAAATAGGAGCGGTCCCAATACAGATCCTTGAGGAACTCCGAGGTTTACTGTTGTTCTTCAGATATAGCATCTCCAATTTTGTTTCTTTCCTTTCTATTTTTATTTTTATTATTAGTTATACATGTTTCTAAGTTTCTTACAGGTTTCCCACCTTTCTTCTGGAAATTGTATTTTACAGGCTTTATAAGCTGTATCCCTTTGTTTTTTAGAAGATTTAGGGATTTCATAGGTATACTATTTATTTGTATCTTTTAATATACTACTAGCTGGTTCCCGGCATGCGTTGATATACCATTTTTAAAGAAATAAATTGTTTCCCTGTTCCCCTCCCGCATTTCCTTCCCCTCCCGCGTTCCCTTTCCACCTTCCCCGCCTACCCCCTCCCCTCTTCCACTTCACCGTCCGGCCAATCCCCCTACCGCGTTCCATATAACAGTCCCAGTACATTCAGTTTTCAAACATTTCGCGTGCCTCCTATTACAATTATTTTTATTCAAATTTTCGCTTTTCATTCAAAACAAATATTCATTTTTATATATTATAAGAACAATCAATCATATTTGGTACCTAACGTAGGTATCTATTTAAAATATCTATAATTTAAATAACCCACAGATAATTCTTTTTTTACAAAAAAAAACGTTCGAAAACACAATTCAATTTCGTCAAACGCGCGAACTGTCAAACGTGTGAAGTTAAAATAGTCGTTAAGTTTTCTGAAATTATCCAATTTTCTGAGCAATTTTCTTAAATTTTCTTCCCGTAAGAACCTTCTACAAAGTATTGGGAAACTTAAAAAAAAAAGTGAAATGAAGGCGTGACCAAGGGAAACAGGAATTCATATTATATAAATATAAATACTACCTAATTGTTTCTCCCTGAGTGTCCTTTTCCATTCGTCCCGTTTCCCTTCCGCCTCCCCTTCTTCTCCTGCGTCCTCTTCCCCTCTCGCGTTCCCACTCCATCACTTCCACCTTCCCTCTCCCCACTCCACTCCCCCCCCCCCCTTCCCCCGTCCCGCAAACCCTTCTCCCGAGTTCTCCTCCCCCTCCCACGTTCCCCTCCCCCTCCCAGGTTCCCCTCCCACCTCTCGTCTTCGCCTTTCACCTTCCTCGCCTTCCCTCTTCCCTTTACCGCTCCCTCGTACCGCCAACCCTCCTCCCGCGTTCCATATATTCAATCCCAGTACATTCAGTTTTTAAACAGCCCGCGTGCCACCTATTACAATTTTTATTCTAATTTCCATTTTTCATGTATATTAAATTTGGTACCTACCATAGGTACCTATTTAAAATATCTAAAATTCTTGATTCGATTCAAACTATTAGGGGAGTAACTACTTTAAATAAATTTATTAACTTAAAGATTTTCAAAAATAGAATTTTACTTAACAATCATTGTTTTGCAAAATATCCTTCTCAAACACGCGTACTGTCAAACGTGCGATAGTCGTTTAGGTTAGTAATAGGTTTTCTAAAATTATCCAATTTTCTGCGCAATTTTCTTAATTTTTCTCTCTGTAAGAACCATCCTCGTACTTCAAGGAATATTCGAAACAAAAAAAAATTAGCGAAATCGGTTCAGCTGATCTCGAGATTTGCGCTTAGCAACACATTAAGCGATTCATTTTTATATATAAGAGAAGATATATTCGTTGTAGGCATTAGTTCATTTACTACTGTTTTCAGGTGTCCTATTAGTTCATCTGCTTTTCTGTCTAAATTTCCTTGGTTATCGCAGATCCACTTTTTGTTTTCTAATGCCGTACACAATTTATCATTATTATAGTTCTTTTTATTCCTGTATATATATTATACTTCGTGTTCCCTGAGGCTTCAGACTATTATATCTAATTTTTGTAATAATTGTTTCGTGATCAGATTGATTTTGAATTCTTCCGCAGCATTAACTTCGGCGTAAAAGTCATTTGAAATTACCAAATTAATCATGGCTTTAGAGTTTTTTCATATTCTTGTATAATTTTTGACAAGTTGCTTCTTACCCAGGCAATTTATGATGATTTGTAATCATGTGCTTTTTATATTGAATATTAAAATCTCCACAGATGATTTTCAAATCTCTTGTATTTATTTGCTAACGGCACCATTCTTCAAAAGAATCTAAGAATTTTGTATCATTTTGATTTGGGGAATGATAAATAGCTGCATAGGTTCCCAGCTTAAAATCCTTCAATAGCCAGTAGGTATCCAGGTATTATTTTTATCTAGTACCGCATTTGTTGTGACTTTGTAAGAGATGTTGTTTACACACTCACACACATACACTACAGAATTAATGTGATAACTCCACCTGTATGCCTGCTGCTAAATGAGTCGCAACTAATTGTCGAATAGCCCTGAAATGTTGTTTCATTTTGGTTAATTTCTTCGGTAATACAGGTTTCGCTCATCATCACTATGTGCAGTTCGTATTCTTTTAGCATGTCTTCGACTTCTTCGATATGTGCTAGCAAACTAGCTATGGGTTTCTCTGGGTCTCCTACCGCCCCCCTGAAAGTCTGAAACGCCCCCCAATTTTCTCTTTGCCTTCTACCGCCCCCCTGAAGGTCTGAAACGCCCCCAAGGGGGCGTTATCGCCCACGTTGGGAACCTATGGTCTACACTGTGCTCTTTAAAAGCAACACATTTTGACGATAAATAAAACAATAAAATTTGAATATCGAAATGTGAAGTTGTTGGCTAAGTAAAAAAAAAGCAAAAGAAAGAGTAGTTTAGATAATTTTATTTAGGTACAAACGGGATAGAATGTACATCACATTTGGAGTCGATTTGTGGTATGGGGCCATTAATTTATTACTAGGGGGGGGGGGGGGGGGGGGAGGTCGACCATGTCTTATTTTTTCTTACAAGGGGGTGAAGGGGGTCTCGATAGTTCTTACGTAAGATCACAAAAATGCGCAAAATTTAAATTATTAGTACCTTTGTAAGTACAAATAAACATTTCTAAAAATTGTTACTTTGAAAAATAAACTTTAAAACAAACCAGACGTGTATTCATTTTCTCCTTTATATTCATATTTATATTAGAGGGGGTCGGCCTATTCTTATTTTTTCTTATAATAGGGGGGGGGGGGGGGTCGAAAACTAGCAAAATTCGTCTTACGTAATAAATGAATGGCCCCATAAATTGAATATTTCCCAACGTATCCGAAATCTAAAAACTGTTTTTGAAAGGTGATCAAATACGCTTTCAATTTGACTATTATAATTGAATGCAAACATAAAAAAGGTTTTAAAATGGCTCACTTTACACTTTTTCTAAATAAAATTACTGATAACGGAAAAAAAACACACATATTTTATGGGACAAAATGTATTATTATAAACGTTATTTTCATCTCACTTTATTATCATATCATAAAAATATAATAAATACAAAAATCACGTTTCATATTTTTTTTTCAAATTGCGGTCGGCGTCGGAAACTTTGGTTTCATGTAAGTGTACATCTTAATTCTCCTGTAGTAACATGTGAAGCAGTAAAAACTCTTGAACGCTGAGCTCTGGCGTCAAGAAACCTGCATAGTTTTCATTTAATTTACAAGTCAACGCGGCAATTTTGATTCGAAACTATAATACACAAATAAAATAGCCAGCCGAGGGGAAGAAATATTTTTCAGGAAGAAAGATAGCATAGTGTGCACGAGCCCTATGGCCGACTGGGACCGATTTTCAGTGGCCGCTAGGTTCACGACATTATCAGATATATTTCCACAACTATAGCCCTATAATGCACACAGGTATATATGTATGTATTTTTAAGTGGCGCAATACAAGCATAACTCAGGTTGATTTACAGAAAAGCCTCGCAGAACTTACTAGAACGATGATATAATTCAGCGGTTTTCAACCTTTTTGAGCCTGCGTACCCCTTGACCCTTACTACAAATTTGTTCTACCCCGTAACCAGTGGCGTAACTAGCATGGGTGGCACCCGGGGCGGATAACGTGGTGTCATCCCCCTCCCTCAATTACAATACGCACAAAAACAATGTCGTACAAAAACAATAAGTTCGATCTGATTTGAAATGTGTGTATTTTCGTCTACTTGCAGAGAAAAATATTTTTACACATTTTTTACTCTTATCTACAACTGACATCTCGACATCTTAAGGCATTTGCCGAATTCGCCGGGAAACAGTGCTGTCTAACAGCGGTGTATTTGTCATTTTCTTTGATATTTCGTGGCCGAGCATGCATCGGACAATGTCTTTGGTACACGGTATAATTAAATCCTCTGCAATTGTATGATTTTCTCAGAGCTGTTTCCTGTGCTTTAGTAGCTCTTGAGAAAAGCGAACCTATATTAACAGTTAAGATGAAGTTACACGTGAAATCCTATTTAGATACTATTTTGATTAATCTTTACGACGAATCGGCTTACAGTATGAACATCAAAAAATATGCTACGGATAAATCGAAGCTTTTACTAGCTTTTCTATGTATTGGAATTACAATAAAATTATTATTTACATAACAAAAAATATAAGCGTAAACCACCAAAAAAAATATTTTTTTCATGACTTAACTATGAAGTAATTAATACAAGAAACACTTTTTTAAAAATACCCCTTTTTATGGCTAAGACTATTTTTGAGGTTTTCTATGTTCTAACTTTTTTTCGTTCTTTAGCGTTTATATTCCTCTTAAATGTTTCTGTTTTCTTTCAAAAAAATCTCTAAACTGAGCTGACTGACTGACTGATGTATGGCGTTGCAGCAGGCTGCCAAACCACCGAGCGTAAACCGCCGAAGTTTGAAAACGTTGAGCAGAGTTTAAAATCATACATTCGTGCCGCGTACCCCCAATCTTGCTTCGCGTACTCCAAGGGCTACGTGTACCACAGGTTGAAAACCACTGATATAATTAAACACAAGTGGAATTGCCAGAAAATAGTGGTCGAAAAATTAAATCAATAAAATTGTATACCTCACTTCTAAAATGTGTAGTTTACAGCTTATACATAGATATACCTACCTAGTTCAAACATATAAAATGGAGTTTAGAAACAGCATTTTATATGTTTTAGTTTAGAAACTCCGTTTTATTGTTTTCAAAAATTTGTTTAAAAAAACTTTGAAAAAAATGCAGACATTTTTTTTCGTAAACAATGTTTTTCCTAAATGTGCCCAAATACAAAAAAAAAGTATGGTAAATAAGTAAAATCAACTAAAGTAATTCCACAAATTTTAGTGCCACTACTGGCTAAGTCTTTTTTTATATGTATATCTCACAAGAGTTCCAGCTGCTCCCGTTTGGAGCCAGTGAGACTATGGCATCCCCAATTGTGTGTTCTGAGGCTGAAGGCAGAGGGGAGGGGAAGAAGATGGGGAAGAGGAAAAATATATCAATTGAGGTTTCCAATGCGTTACGATTTTTCTGTTTGTAGCATTCATAGACGAGGAAATACAGTTATGTTTTTAGGGTATAACTCTAAAACGCTGATTTCGGAGTAATCTAGTCGTGGTAATTACCCCATGATATTGTGTGCTTTGTAAAGGGCTGATATTGAACTATTTTACAAGAACTAGGTTATACAAACAGTAGATATATTTTTAATTATATTTCTATTTGGTTTTTGCTTTGTAAATTTCAGTAGCACGTACTCGTAAGTAATTATTACAACGTATTTTGTTGATTTTGTATCTGACAATACATGGTGACAAATTGTTTTTGTCACGTCATGTTTTGAAAAGCTGTTGTTTGTGTTCTAAGCCGATGTTTGTTTATTTCAGTTTGTTTATATGCCCGTAAAAGACAACTGAAAACAAAGGATACTATTCGACGCAACGCAATACAAAACACTGCGGTTTAACGTAATTGGATTACGGTAAAATAAAATAACGGCGACTTTAACGAAATCGAATTTGACTTTGGGATTGACACAAAAAATATTCCATAATGAAAAGTTTCCAAATTCAAATAAGAAACAAACAGCGAGTCAAGTTCGATGGTACCGCGCGTTTTCATCCCGCGACAAAATATCCTCCGACAAAATATCACTCGACATAATATCCCAAGGACAAGTATCCTACGGACAAAACATCCCCCGACAAGGAAGGAAGGAGACAGAGCAAGGAACTTACAGTTTCGATTTAAATTTGGCGCCGAAAGGTTTTGTTGGGTTAGGAGGTTAGGTTATATTAGGATATTTTGTCGGGAGATGTTTTGTCCGTGGGACACTTTGTCGGGGCATGTTTTGTCCGTAGGATATTTTTGAAATTGCTATAATGTATAGTGTATAGAAATACAAAAAAAAATCTACAACTACCACGTTGATACGCGTTGTAATACCATGCGTTAATGTATTCGAAAATAATGTAATGCTGATGTGAAGTAATAATAATATTTTGATGATTTGTATAGCGCCGTTTTTGTGAAAAATCACCTCACGGGCGCTGTAAGACTAACGGTATCTCAAAAATATATCAATAAACAATAATAATAGCCGGTTCACACGGTTCAATTTTAGTTGATCAACTCGACACTTGAAAGCATATTGACAGGTGTGAACCTTCTTTCAACAAAGTTGAACGAGTTTTTTGTTGACTAGCTAAAGTTGATAGCCCGTCTACTTTTGACGTTCGAGTATGACCGCGCCATCTTGGTTACCATAGTTACTCGCGGTCACAAGTAGACGTCAAACATTCAATTCAATATTCGTTAGACATTCCTAGTTTCTACCGTCATGGAATCCGTATCAACGAAAAAATATCTAAAATGGTCGAATGATTTGATGTTCAAATTTATGCATCCCTGTCTTTGGGATCAAAAGCAAGAAGTGTACAAAAATAGAAATGCCCGTGATACTGCAATAAATAATATGTGTTTCATTTACACTAGATACCTACCCAATATATTATGATAATGACAGAAAATAGCGGTAAATATTCAGAGACATGCGTCACTATTAATACGCATAAATTAAAAGAAAAAAACAATTTGTACAAATCTTATAACAATAACTACCTATGTCAAACTTTGACGTTTGGCGTTGTCGTTTTTAGATTATGGTAAAGCTAACTAACGAAATATGCATTATTTCCTTTCTTCTCCGGTTACTGTAGTTAGTAGTAATTATTATTAATTTAAACATCTCTGAAAAATTTTATCGCCAATTTTGGAAAGCAGCTCATCAAATTGTTTTTCTGTCATCCTCAAGTGATTTCTATATCCTTCGGAGTCTTCTAGGGCCATCTCTTTCAAAATTGTGTTGGGTGCGCCTAATTCACTCCTTCTCATGATCCATTTTCTCGCCCAAATTTGACGTCGTTTTTTATGCTTTTCTCGAGCTCGTCTCGCAGAACCTCAGAAGTTAGAGAGACGCACGCACTGACAATTTCAGTTGGCGCCATCTTGAATGTCAAATTCGGTTCTACTTAAATTGAAACGTGTGAACATAATCTTATTCAACTTTTTACGTTAAATAAAAGTGGATCAACAAAAATCGAAACGTCTGAACGCGCCCTACTAATCACTGTTATGTCTTTTTGCAGATAAGGTTGTTCGACTTTGTATTTCGTCTGTCTGTAAATTTTAATAAAATATGATATAATATGGAAGTAATGGTTCAGTTAAGACTGTTCAAATGTGAAATCGTCGTGATCATTGAACTTTCTTATTCGCATTTTCTAATATTATGGTATCTACCTGCTTACCTACCTAAAGAAAGTATTAAAAAGGAATTCTCAATGAGATAGTGACGTTTCTTTGGAGAAATCGCATAATTCCTAATTCCATAAGTAAGTTGATGAGTACAGAAATATCTACGGGTGAAATGCAGATCCGGGCACAGTTTAGAAATTTAATAAAAAGGCACTTTCTAGATGAGAAAAGTGTGGAGAAGATGAATAAAAAATAAATTAAGGCGCGCTCGGCAAAATTGAGGGAGATACAACCGTTCAAAGTATTTAAAAATTCACTTGGCGAACGGATATTGACAGTTCGTTGTTCGTTCGCCGCTTTTTTTTCACCGCTTAGGTATGTTGGATCCCAGACCTAATACAGAATTAATAGTACGCCAGAATCACAAACCATGTTACACAAACCTAGCGTAGCCGCTAAACCACTTGAAAACTGGGATGTTTTTCTTGCCTTGACGTGAGCAGGCGCTATAAAGGGGCCCTTATTTTTGTATCACAAACCATGTTTAGCCAATGACGTTATATAAAATAAATAGACTCGTTATAGTCTCACATACTCACAATATAATGTGGAAAGTAAGGAACACTCTTTTGTTTTAGCGATTTTCAATAATTTCTTTAATTCAAAAGTTTATTCCTGTGTGATAAAGATAGACAATCAAATAATGTGTATGTATGAATGGCACGGATACATTAGCGGGCGGCGTATTAATTTCTTCGCTGAATACTGCTTTCACATCACGGGTGTGACTGAGATAACAAGATACTCTCACTCGGTTACACTACGCACAGGGGAGGGTAAAGGCGGGTAAAACAAGACACACGGGCAAATATTTTTTTTATTATATTTATATGAGTTATAATTAGTAATACAATATTGGTACTATTATAGTAGTATTGTAAAAACATATTTTATTATACAGTACAGGTCATAGGTTCAAATGAGTATACAAATCTATTTACAATTTTCATCAACGACATTATAAAACGCTTTCCTTTGACCGTGGTATGTAAATCGTCTTTATTGAAATGAACTGAACATATTGTGCTGTAAAGCGAAGGTGTCCAATCATGTTCGCATCTTTGAATGCGAACAACAGTGGTCCATTTCTGTCGTCGTAGTTGATCACGGGGAAACCTAAAATTCATATTTGATAAGTCATAATAAATGTATATTCAAATAATTGTCATTTTACGTTTATAAAGTCACAGCGTAAATTATAATTATTAATAGAGCTTAACTACAACTAGCGTGTTTACGTATATTAAATTATAGTGTCTTGTCATTGTCAGCAAGGAAGCTCGGTTCGAGCGTTATGAGTTATGACAATTCAAACATAATTAAATTAATTAACGATTTACCCTGTGTACGTTTTACCCCATCTTTCCCAATAGAAGAAAACTTGTGCGGGACGCTGTGTGAACCGACCTACTGTTAGCAGGTTGTCTTTGTTATGCTCGTTACTTTTTGATGCAACGTTCTCTGTCTCGTAATGACGTGAAAACCGCGAGCGGGAAACATGAAAATTTATTGTAATATTTATAATAATCGATAATATTAAGTAATTTGCGTGTACTTACAAATGAAGTGTTATTCCTTCGCCTTTACTATTATTTGCAGTGTAATTGAAACATTTTCTCTTCACACAGGAGGGCATTTTGACACTTTTTAAAATGCAATCTACTTACTGGTAAGTACTGGTAAGACGCAACCTTACTCGACGCGTAGCAGTTTAGTACTAAAGTACTAGATATCGAGACCGGTACAATTGTCTTGCGATTGTCTTCCCACTTTGAGATTTCTACCCCTCGTCTAATATAGTATGTAACGTCATTGTGTTTAGCGTATTAGGTTATAAAAAAAATGGCGGGCGGACGCGGGCAAACTGTCAATATCAGTTTGTAAAGTGAAATTTTAAATACTTTGAACGGTTGTATCTCCCTCAATTTTGCCGAGCGCGCCTTAATTTTTGTTTTATTCAGCTTTTCCACACTTTTCTCATCTAGAAAGTGCCTTTTTATTAAATTTCCAAACTGTGCCCGGATCTGCATTCCTCCCATATCTACTACTTTTTTTTTACAATGCAGGAGGCACTGATAAAAAAAAATTCCTCGGGCCCATATCATCTTTGGGGATGCTGTGGATCTTTTTAGGGAAAGGAAGGAGAGGAAGTTCTGTGAAGGAAAAAGGTATGAGAGGTGGATGGAATTCTGGGGGTCAATATGTCCAGGAGTGACGGACGCTTGAATCCATCCCTCCCACTACGGTGCAAGGCGATTGGTCGAGAGAGTTCGGTTGGAGAGGTTCAAGGTCAGGTCTTCATCAACCGGTCTCTCCCGATCCGGCCCGCCACGCAGTAGGTGGGGAAAAGAATTTGACACCTAGACCCTAGAAAAACCTCATCCCACGAACCTGCTAGGTCACCAAACGCAGCAAACCACGTGGGGTGACCAATGGCAGGAGTGTTGGTTATCCAATAAATGGTTCCAAAAAACTTACAACAAATCCCATGATTTGAGAGGAAATTTTGGTTTTGATTTATTAAATAAGAGAAAATTAGAAAACTGTTTTTTTTTTTTAGCATATAAAATATAATGTACATTTAGATGATGTAATAATTTGTATACATGTTCATATTCAAATATGTTAATACCACTCTTCCATGGAAGCATTAGCTTGTGTCTGGAAGAGTAGTGTACATTTTTTAATGCTATATTAAATCATAAGTTCTTAATTTACAATGTGAATGTAAAAAAACAATAAGTTGTAAGTTCGGTGTTATGTAATTATAAGTACTTATCAACTATCAAACAATTTTATTATTTGGATAATGTATCTAGAATTATTGTAATCAGTTGTTAAAAACAAAACAAAAATTAACTTATTTGAAGAATGGAGTATCACTAGGAAACTGAGTTATAAGTTATTCTTGAGATTAGATTAGTCGGAAACTTTTTTTTTTTTTTGAGATTATCTTTAAAATATTTTTTAACAGTGTTTATTAATTGGATTTTAACATTAATTTTTCTAATTTCATCCGGTAGTCGGTTGAAAATAAGTCTTCCTTGATAAGTATAAAAATTTTGTGCGAAGGAAGTGTTTAATTTTGGGCATGAAAAAATATATTTATGTCTTGTACGGTTTTCAGTTATAAAATGATACTTTTCTTTTTCTTTTATAATTTGAATCAATGCATTTCTATTGTACAGATCTTTGAAAGAAGGTACTTGGAATTCCTTAAATAATTGATCCGTTGGGTAGTCAGAAGGTTTTTTTAATAAAATTTTAATTATTAGCCTCTGCACAACTCCAATTGGGGAAAGATTAGTTTTGTATGCGGATCCCCAGCTAAATGATAGCATATTGTAAAGTTGATTGAACCAAAGCATAATATATTAGATATAAGTTTTTTACAGATAAAAAATTTCTGATTCTTAAAAATATATAAATCAATTTTCTAATTTTTTTTACAACTTGACAAATTTGTTCCTTCCATTTCAAATTTTTATCGATAATGACTCATAAATATTTGATTGTGTTTGTTGTTTTTAATATTGTGCAGTTTTGGATACAATAATTTTTACTATGTGTTTTGGAATTATCATGGATGATGATGTCAATGTTTTTAGGGGTATCATTTTTGTGTATTGCAAATGGAATTACAAATGTTTTATCACCATTTAGTGATAGTAAATTTACGTCGAAGAAATTCTTTAAAATATTTATGTCTTCGGTGGCTTTAAATGTTAATTTTTTCCCAAGTTTTATCGCTAATTAATTAATCTAGATAGCTAGTCAACGTTTTAACTACCTATCTGGTAAAAATAATGACTAGTTTTCCAGCGTTCTCCCATAAACCATTTTAACTTCCAATTACATTTATTCAAAAATTTTATAATACAAGATACATAAGGGAACGTACCCATACTACGCGACCAACTTTTTGCAATTTTTAACCCCCCCCCCCCCCCCCCCCGGTGACCAAAAACCTAAGCCCACCGCCGCTCATTTGTACCAAGCGTGACATTTTGAAGACCCCCCCCCCTAAACGTGTCACGTAGTATGGGTACGTTCCCTAAGCTACTCATCTTATTAAGGGGAACTTATGCGTTGTCCCATTTCTGCCGGTTTCAAACAAATCTTAGATTTGGATTTGAGATCAAAATACCCAACCAAACTGAAAAATTATTTTTGGAATCAAAAGATATATCAAATATCTAGTTAGGATGTTGTGATGTGATGTGAATTTTTTCAATGTAAAATGAGCGTTTCAGGCTGACAATTATTGCTTATAATAATTGTTACCCTTTGTGCTATGCATAAAAATCTTGTCTAAACGTTAGTTTATAAATTAAAAAAATAATAATGAATATTTGACAAGTTTAAGTATTTCCCCAATAAATGCAGACACAATTTGTCTCGACGCCACCTAGCGAGGGATTTAACACTAACAATGTCTCTCTTGCAAAAATAAAGTTGGTTGTTTTCAGGTGGAAAAAATATAATAAGCAGTAATTGTTGAATGAAACACTAGTATATATTGAATTATTTGGCGGGTATTTGATAAGCCGCCATAGCTCAGTGGTCAGAGCATCCGACCGGCAATTAGAAGGACACGGGTTCAAGTCCCGTTGGCGGCAAGTATCTTTTCTCGGAAGATTTTTCAATGTAAAATGAGTGTTTCAGGCTGACAATTATTGCTTATAATAATTGTTAACATATATTTTTTTAAAAGCTTAAAAACTTCAAATGTTTAAGGGAGATATGTAAGAAATTGGTAGAAATGCGGGTAGCGGAGCCTTAAGGGGGTATTTTAGTCTAGAAGCCAAAATTTAGGGTTTTTTTGACGGTAGATAAAAAAGCTCTAAAGCCATTTTTTATAGTATGTATATTTATTTATAATTTAAGAATCCATAAAAAGTTAAAAGATCTTGAGATTTCGTGACACACGTTTCGAAAAAAGTAGTTTTGAGAAAAACGCGGTTAAAGTTTTGCTCTATTTAGATTGCAGTGATGACAATTGAAATCGTAGATAGGTATGAAAATAGCGTTCGCGTAAAACGAAAAATGATGACTTTGGTATCTAATTGGAATCAAGCTGAAAAATATGTCGTGTATTGTAGGCTTTAATTGGCTATAACTTTTAAAATAAATCGAATTTTGAAAAATTGTTTTAAGGAGATATTCGTGAATATTTAATCTATCGAAATAATATGAAGATTTTTTTCTAGACCAGAATACCCCATTAAGAGGAACGTATGCGCGGCTCGTTTCTGCCCGTTTCATACAAATCTTAATTTTGGATTTGAGATCAGAAAAATATTAAAATTTAAATTATGAGATATAGGAAAATCAAATATTTTAATGTTTCATGATTTTAGAGGCAATTTTGGCAATTATTTGTGAGTAAATGAAAAACATTATAAAAATAATTTTACTACATTTATCTTAAAAATATAATGAAACTAGCTGACCCGACAAACTTCGTACCACCTCAGAATCAATAACTGTTGAATTAAATTCAGTTTTTTTATTAAGTTAAAAATTACGCAATGAAGCAATTATCAATGCGCAACTGTCCGTGTTTTGTTTTTGTCATTATCAGAGATCGCGTTGTGTACGGATTTATATTTTTGTGATTGTCTTACTTTTACAATTACTTACGGAAATTCGGGAGGCGGATACGGGTGCCGCAGCCCCGGGAACCATTTATTTAATAACCAACACCTCTGCCATAGATCACCCCAAGTGGTTCGCTACGTTTGATGATTTAGCAGGGGTGCCCGGGTTCATGAAGTGACTTATGTCCGGGTCTTGGCAGTTGAAGCGCCTGCCCACCTGCTGCGTGGCGGGCCGGATCGAGAGACTGGTTGAGGGAGGCCCTTTGACCTTTCCAGCCGGACTCTCTCGACCCATTGTCTTGCACCACAGTTGGAGGGATGGATTCATACGTCCGTCACTCCCGGACACACTGACTCCCAGATTCCTACCCACCCCTCATACCTTTTTCCTTCCCAGAACTTTCTATCCTCCCCATTCCTTAAAAAGATCCTCCACACAGCATCCCCTAAGATGACATAGGTCCTGAGAGAAATTATTTTCCTCAGGGCCTCCTGTGTGGAGCTTATGTAAAAAAATGCGTTTCATTTGGTTTCATTCCAGAGATTTATTGTAATTATTGTATTTTTTCTTGGAGGTGTGCAGACATACGTTCACCATTTGTCCCATTTTCGACTATTGACATTGAGTATGTAAGAAAGAAGAGCAGCATTATATGATTAAAAACAAATGCACAACAATCAACGCATTGACATTTGACGTTTTCGAATGTTTGGAATTCATGCACAGTTCAATATTATACCCCTCACAATATTGCTGCAGTTCTTTCAAAATAGGAGAATTCGTTCCATAGAAAATGTAGTGGGAAAATAATTTTCGTTTTTAACGATTTATTTCGTTAACTTTTGATGTTTTAATAGTTATCCTATCCGGGGCGGAGACAAATCCAACAAATCAAAGATCATCAAAATCGGCCCAGCCGTTCTCGAGTTATAAATAGTGTAACTAACCCGACTTACGACCGCATGGACCGTGAATCATGTTTGTAGTAACAATATCAAACAGTAATTGATTAGTAAAAAATTTAAAATTAGAGAAAAGAGGCCGGCTTCGTTCTCATCGGGTCAGAAGTGACACCGGTTTGAATTACTAATATCACCTTAAAAAAAATAGGGGTTAATGGTAGAAGGGTGAAAATTTAGGGCTGCATGTATTTTTTAATGCCTCACCATAAAAAAATTAAAAATAAAAATTTGTCCAAAAAAAAAATAATAAAAAGGAGGAGTGGAACACCCTTTACTTTTAGGGGTATGAAAAATAGATGTTGGTCGATTCTCAGACCTACCAGATAAGCACACAAAATTTCATCAAAATTGGTCCAGCCGTTTCGGAGGAGTATGATAACAAACACCGTGACACGAGAATTTTATATATTAGAAGATAGATATAAGATAAAAAATAAAAATTCATAAAAGAAAACATTTTGGCGGGTGTAAATTTAAAATACAAATTACGTTTTTACGTTACCTAGTGTAGTAATTACCTCAGGATATAATTAAACGAGTGATTAAAACGACCGTATTTATTATGCTGGCATTATTGATTCATTTTAGCCCAAATACCTAACATTACAATATGAAAACTTAAATAATAAGTAGCTATTTATAATTTCTAGGAATAGATAAATCAATAGAATTTACTAATTATTAATGCCGCATTATTTATTCAAATCGATTTGTAGACAGAAGATTACAGAGTAGAAATATTGCCTACAGACTTTTGTGCTAATCGTTGGGATTCTAGTTAATCGAATCTAGTTCTCGAGCTACCGCTGGGACTCTAGTTAATCGAATCTAGTTCTCGAGTTAAGTAACCGTTGGGACTCTAGTTAACAAGAGTCCCGGTTTCCGTGGTCGAGGGGCAAGGCTCTCGACTAGCGATTCGGAGGTCACGGGTTCAAATTCCAGCGAGCGAAGATAAATTTTATTTGATTGATTTGTGTTTTCACAATTTAATCACTCAAAATATTGTAAGGTATATTTGCGGCACGTTCCAGAATGGAAGATACTCTCAGTATCGCCCTGGTGTAAAACCATCATTCAGAATTGAAAAGTTTGTTTGAAGTGGTTTTAGCTCTGTTTGGTGACTAGATCAGAATAGCCAAGTACTTCCCTATCTTTCTCTTACTCATCTCTTTCCCCTCCCCGCTTACCTTCAGCCTCACAATTCACAACACAACCCATTCGGGGAGGCAATAGTCTCACAGGCTCCAGGCGATTGGAACTCTTGGACGGCATTCATATATTCATATCTATCTATATATATAAAAATCAATTGCTGTTTGTTTGTCTCGCTAAAACTCGAGAACGGGTGGGTTGGTGAGAATCGAGTTTAGATGATTTTAGTTTTGAAATGTTTGTCGTAGTCCAGGGAAGCTTTAAAAGGTGAGAAAATATGGAAAAGTTGCGAGGAAGATAGTAAAAACAACATTTTCATTTTCCCATATAAACTGTTCTACCCAACTTTCCTGTCAAACATTTGACGTTAATCGGGTCCACTAGAATTGAAGCAAATAAAATAATAATTATATAAGCTTTTTTAAGTTTTCTAATAATTTGCAGAAGGTTCTTAAGGATAGAAAAATTAATAAAATTGCGCAAACATTGGATAATTTCAGAAAACTTCGTACGTTTGGCAGTTCGCGAGTTTGACGAAATAAATTTAGCACGAATTGCTAACCGTTCATCCAATAGCGATGAAAATTCAGAGAGTTGTTGCGAGCATGCCCGCAAAGGTTTCTATAAATACTGGTGAGCTCTGGCATTATGAAATTTGTATAAAAAATTTCAATTGGTGCCACGCGAACTGTTTGAAAACTGAATGCACCGGGACTAAATGTATGGAATGCGGGAAGGGTAGGCGGATGGGAGAGGGGTGAAGGATAAGGGAGGGGAGGGGAACTAGGGAAAGGGGGTTCACGGAACAGCGGAAGCGGACGAGGGGAGTGGGGAGAGGGAAGGCGGAAAAGTCGGAGTGGGAACGCCAGAGGGGAAGGGGATGCGGGAGAGGAAGGGGAGGCGGAAGGGGAACGAGACGAATTGGAAAGGACACGCAGGGAGAAACAATTTCTTTATTAAATGGCATAGCAACGCATGCCGGGTACCAGCTAGTATCTATATAAAAAAAAACTACTCCCGGCCATAAACTATAAACTATATAAAAAAAAAATGTCCGGAGCTAGTGGTACTATAGAATCCCCTATTAGGGTTTGGGGTTTGTTGTGAGGCGATGGAGAGCAGGGAGTAGGAAAGAGAAGGAGATGGAAGAGGAAGGTCGGAAAGTGCCTGGCTATTCAGATCTAGTAATCAAATTAGCATTTCAAGCAACGTTTTTTTTTTTAGGTTTTTTTTTTTTAAGTTTTCTTTATTCATTAAATTTTTCATTACACACATAGGGGACTTTTCGACCACCATGCTAGGCACATGCCCGTGTTGTGGTGCTCGATTTTCTATACAGTAGGTGCATTCTTATGAAATACGAAGAATGTGAAAGAATTAAGAAATTATATACATAAAATTATATAATATTAAATAATACAAAAGAATATAAAAGAATGTAAATTGCTCTAGAGTAATATAAAAGAGTTAGGAAAAATATAGTAGAATATTAAATAATATGAAAAGTGTAAAACATAGAAATCATATAATGAAAGAATACAAAGGTATGTAGTTATAAATATATAAAATAAGAGTAGGTATGGTAAGCATATGAGAAAGGATTTTTGTTACGTTGAGAATCTAAATGTGCGTGGTTATATTGGTAGGTACATTATTTTACACCAATTTTTGTACAAATAAATGTTAGGTTTAAAAATAAAATAAAATGATTTTTAAAAATGATGTTTCCTCCAAATAAATGAAGTAATATAACATACTATATTATACTAATAGCAGTAACAGAAACGGTTTAGGCAAATGTTGACCTTTATAATAAAATTAGACATGTATCCCTGTTTTGGCAGAAAGTGTTAAGTTAAGTCAGGTTTCGATTCTGAACAGTTATCAATTAGTATTTCACCAGGGAAATTTTTAGGTAATCGCTTGTAAACAAAGTAGTGTTTTACTTTTATTAATATGTCAAACCACGAAATAAATGTTTCTACCAAAATATATTTTAATTTAATTTCAATTTGGGAGGCGGGTATGGGTACCGCCGCCACTGGAACCATTTATTGGACAACCAACACCCCTGCCATAGGTCACCCCAAGTGGTTCGCTACGTTTGATGACTTAGCAGGGGTGCCCGGGTTCATGGGATGAGTTTTGTCTAGGTCTTGGTGGCGGGTACGTTTGCCCAACCACTGCGTGGCGGGCTGGATCGGAGGAGGATTGAGGGAGGCCTTTTGACCTCTCCAGCAGGATTCTTCCGACACTTCGCCATGCATCGCAGTGTGAGGAATAGATTCATATGTCCGTCACTCCTGGCCACACTGACCCCCAGATTTCTACCCACCCCTCATACCTTTTTCCTTCCCATATCTTCTTCTCCTTCCTTTCCCTTAAAAAACCCTTCACACAGCATCCTCAAAGATGACATAGGCCCCCAGGGAAATTGTTTTCCTCGGTGCCTCCTGTGTGGAGCTAATGTAAAAAAAATAAAATAATGTGAAACAACACGTTCGAACCCGTGACTTCTGGACTGGTAGTCGATGATCTTAACCGCTATTTTATATAACACGAAAGCAAAGTTATGCTTTAAAGATAAAGCTCTAATATTTATTTAGAAAACCTCATTGTAGGAATTACCAGTAATTCAATTTTTAAATGCTGGCAATTTTTATTTTATTGACAGTCAATGGCGGAGCGGTTTAAAAAACCAACCGTTTTAACTAACTAACTAACCATCATCCCGTTTCCCCGCAGGGGTAGGCAGAGAGGACGGACCGCCAAACAACTCGGTCTTGGCACACACTCTTTGCCTCATTCACATTCTATTATCCTGACTCTTGACATGGCCCGACTCAAGTATCTGATTCATTTAATCATGGTGATTTAGCAGGTGTGCCCGGGTTCACGGGGTGAGGTTTGTCTAGGTCTTGGAGGCGGATGACCAGGACAAACTGAACTCCATATTCCTACCCACCCCTTAAACCTCCTTCCTTCCCAGAACTCTCCTCTCTTCCTTTCCTTAAAAATCCCTCTACACAGCATCCCTAAAGATGACATAGGCCCTGATGGAAATTATTTTCCTCAGGGCCTCCTGTGTGGAGGTCATATAGAAAAAAAAATGCCATGTCTTCCGCAGGCGTCCCCGACTTCTTCTACCATTCACACTTGCGTCATAATTATCCTTACACTTCTTTCTTCGATCATTCGCTCTATATGCCCAAACCATCTGAGGATTCCTTTCTTAATCTTACTCATTACGCTTACATCAATCAGCCTTGTATTCTTTGCTGATCTCCACATTTCTCACACGACCATACATGATTTTACCTCACATGGATCTTATTTCTTCAGCATTCAGTTATAACTTCGTAGTTTCCACATATTATTTAACCTGCGTGTTACAAGGCTCCTCTGATAACATCGCGTTTACGAATCTGTTTGTTTAATAAAATGAATCCGTTTTAAACATTAAACATCTTTATTTTAATCATCCTATCATAACTTCCATCTCGCGTTATCACGAAAGCATTTTTTATTCAAATCGATTTCCCGCTTGTACTGTGTGTTTCCGGACACCGTGTTCGTGCCAAGGGAGGCAAAGCTCGCGAAACACTCAGCTGATTGGTAATTTCGATCGAAATAATACTAGGTGCTGCAGCGAACAGTCTTAAATATTAAATAAGTCCATGTTTAGACACGGCTTACGTACTTGGGGAAGGGTACAATATAGGATTGGCTTTGCTTCTAAATTGGTTGATTAGATTATGTTTGCTTTAGAGTCAAGGATGCAGAGTTCAATCTAATAAAAGTAAGATAGCTTTTGATTTATTGATAATTTTATGAATGATGCATTCGTAGAAATGACAGAAATCAGTTGAAGAAAAACTAAAAATATTTGACGGACTTCGGCAATTATACATATACAGGGTCATGTTAGGGAACGTACCCATACTACGTGACACGTTTAGGGGGGGGGGGGGTCGTTGGTCACGTAGTAGTAGGTTACTACCTACTTATATGTAGGCAACCTACGTGGTTTTTATAATATAGTCCAGTAAAATAAGGATTTCACTCCTAAATGAAACCGAATAAGCTGAAAATTTGTGTAAACCTTTATTTTAGTATTCTACATGTTGTCTCAAAAGTCTCATACGGTAACGTGTAAGCGTCTTTGGATATTCAAGGTCAAAGGTCACGAAAATCAGTTTTTTGGAAATATCTCGCTTCCTTTGCCTCGATTCGTATTTGCATTCCATATAAAAGTTGTAGAGTATAAAATTCTCTATAAATTTTGTCTGAAACAGTTTTTTATAAGCTTAACCGTTTTTAAGATTGAGCGCGAAGAGTCTGGAGCGCGAAGCCGTACATCCTATGGCGCAAGGTCAATGGCGTATCCCAGTTCGTAGTACAGTTTTTTAACTTAATTTTTCGTTCAATATTATGTAGTTAATTAACTATTTAATATATTTTATAGATATTACCTATGAATCAAATAGTCATTTGAGTTATTAAGTGAATTATTTTTAATATATTTTAATTATAAGAAATGAAACAATGTTACTTTGTTTGAATCACTTGTATGTTTGATACGTTTTAAGATTTTTACGGCCAAAAGCATTTTCGTTATTTGTTTTTGGGGTGTTATGCCGTATTGCGCTACCTCCTTCTTTAGCCAACGTTTCGGACATCGTTGCAGTGTCCATCATCAGGGCAGATCCGGTAGATGTGTAATTTTTAGTGGTGAAGTGTGTGCTTATTTACTTCGAAGCGATACCGTGGAGCTGTCGAAAAGTGTACAATAGTAAAAATTCAATCAGAGAATCGAAATAACAACGCCTCGAAGAGAATGAACCTTCAACATCACCAAGCGTACCTCGCAATAAAAGAAATGAAGTATTTGATTTTAAAGAATTATGCTTATTTCGTGGCGAAGTAGCTAATAAAGCAGCAGAGGTGAAAGTACAAACGCACTAGTAAAGTAAGCAGTCTCGAATTCAAAGACAATGTTATGAAAAGAGCAGAAGAACAAAACGATTCTTTAGATAGTAAAATTTCATGTTTCCTGTGATCATGACTTGATACCTGCTGAAGAAAAATACCACGCCGTTTGCTACAGTATTTTTTTAAAGCCAATACCAGCTGTAATAAGAAAGCCTCGTCAAGATGGTCAAGTCACTTAAGGGAACGTACCCATACTACGTGACCAACTTTTTGCAATTTTTAACCACCCCCCCCCCCCGGTGACCAAAAACCTAAACCCGCCGCCGCTCATTTGTACCAAGCGTGACATTTTGAAGACCCCCCCCCCCTAAACGTGTCACGTAGTATGGGTACGTTCCCTAAGCAATGAAAAAGATTTTTATCTGTATAGAATATCATGAAAATTCCCAATTTACATTGTCAGAGCTTAAAGATATCCCTACGGTGTATGTACCAAGTGATCAGAACCAGAACTTTAAAGGACTGCCGTCATTATAGGAAAATATATTGATTTGTTAATTGTTTTAAATATACTTCACCAAAAGTTTTGATGAATATCCCCGTTGTAAAGAAAACATTTCATTCTTATATGCGTTTAGTAGCCGTGACACGACTTCTGCTCTTTTTAGGAAAGGAAAAAATCTGTCTTCAATACGTTAGAGAAACTACCCAATTTGGATATACTGGCAGTATATAATACTCCAAAATCTGAGAACATCTTCGCTACATACAGTTCATTAAGTCTATTAAAATGAAATAAACCTGTGCAGTTTTCAACTCTTCCACCAACGAGTGCAGCAGTTCAGCAACATATCAATCGTGTCTACTACCAAATTTAAACTTGGTTAGGAAATGATTTAGAACCCCTGGGATGGGGTTGAGTGCTGCAAAATGAAGCCCTGGAACCGACAAAAATATTATTACCACCTGCACCAGATGAACTGCATATTACAATGTTCTGTAACTGCACGAATTGGTTCTCGCTGTGGATGCTGAAAATCAGGGTTGCAATGTTCGTTAGCTTGTGGCCAATATAATGGACATGAATGTCTCAACGCTTCATCGTATCAATATGATCTCGACAAAGAAATCGCATATGACCCTGAAGTTTTTGAAGGTTTGGAGATGGATGTCATTGATAACGAGGATGACGATGATAATGAATCTTAAATTGTTGAGCGACCGTAAGAAGAAGGCGACGAAGAAAAAGAAAACTAACTCTCATCCTGGCTAACTAATAACTAAAGTAAAAAAAAATCGACCCAAACTTCAGCTTAGATTGTACAAATTTAATTATATATGATTGCTAAATAAAAATATCATTTTGATAGTGTCCCGCACTCGTGGCTAATCAAAATATTAAAAATATATAAAGTTAACCCAATTATAATTAGCTTTTTGAAAAATATTATGTCCTTTTGGAATACAGATTTGCTAGTTAATTTAAAAGGTAAGAAAATAGTAGTACCGGGCATTTCAATAAAAAGAGGGATTTTTCAAGGAGACTCATTGAGCCCTCTTTGGTTTTGCTTAGCATTGAATCCCCTTTCTAAAATGTTAATTAAAAGCAAGTTTGGAATAAAAATTAAGGGTAATACAAGAGAGAGTAGTATAGTTTCACATCTATTATATATGGATGATATAAAATTATTTTCAAATTCTGAATCAAATTTAGAGAAAATGATTAAGGTAGTTAAAATTTTTTCAGATGATATTAAAATGACTTTTGGTTTAGATAAATGTAAAACTATCCATATAGAGAAAGGCAAAATTGTAGATGGAGACGAGGGTATATTTAGAAATTTCAAAATTCAAAGTATGAAAGGGGATGAGGTTTATAAATATTTAGGATACCCGCAATCGAATAGATTAGATCACACTAGTATTAAAAATGATATTAGGATTAAATTTCAAACTAGGACCAGAAAAATTTTAAAATGCAATCTATCTGCTAAAAATTTAGTAAAAGCAATAAATACTTGGGCAATACCTCTACTAACGTACTCATTTGGCATAATTAAATGGTCCAATACAGATTTAGATAGTTTAGAACGATTAATTAGAACTACGTTAACAAAATTTAATTGCCATCATCCAAATTCAGCTATAGAACGAATTAATTTACCTAGAAATTTAGGAGGTAGAGGTGTAGTCAAAATAACATCTTTGAAACACAATCAGGTAGAAATGCTTAGAAATTTTTTCCATAGGAAAGCTAATAGCTCAGAAATGCACAAAATAATTTGCAAGGCAGATAGAAATATTACACCTTTAAATTTATATGACGAGAATGCCAACATTCTTATAAATACTAACCAGGAATTATTAGATTCCTGGTCAAATAAAATTATTCACGCAAAACACTTCAATTATCTCAACCAAACGTATGTTGACAAACTTTCGTCAAACAAATGGTTGAGTATTGGAGAGTTGAGCGCAGAAATAGAAGGATTTATGCTTGCCATTCAAGATAGAGTCATTAATACTAAAAATTATAGAAAGCATATAATCAAAGATATAAATCAAATTGATGATTTATGTAGAAAATGTTTGGCTTTTCCCGAAACTATAGAACATATTATATCGGGATGTTCTATATTAGCGCCTTCCGAGTATACATTTAGGCACAATCAGGTTTTAAAAATAATTCACCAAAGTTTGGTAATTAAACATAACTTGATTGATTGCCGTAATGTAGTACCTTATTATGAATATGAACCAAATTCATTTATAGAAAATGAATTTTATAAAATATATTATGATAAAACTATACTAACAGACAGAACAATTAGTCATAATAGACCTGATATAGTTTTACATGACAAAATTAAAAAAATAACTTATATCATTGATGTAGCTATTCCAAATTCCTGTAATATTCAAAAAACTGTTTCTGAAAAAATTAGAAAATACACAGATTTAGGAAATGAGATTAAAAGAATTTGGCATTCTCGGACTATAAAAATATTACCATTTGTTATTTCGGCCACTGGCATAATACCTAGGAATCTGATTCAAAATTTAAGCATATTAGATTTGTCAAAGAATTTGTATATAAAAATGCAAAAAGCAGTAATTTTAAATACATGTAGGATTACAAAAGATTTTTTAAATATTTATATTGAGGGATCAGTAGGATTTATAGGTTCAATTAGAAATGCCACAGAGCCGAACCCTCTGATATGAAAATATCTGGAGTCGGTGAATTATATTCCCATTTGGTCTCTAGTAGGTTGACATGTTGTTCTTGTATTTATAATACTTATATAGTGCAATTGCATAACGTGGATTCACTAGATGATCATTTGGGGAAGTGTATGAAAGGGTTTAGTTTTTCCTTCTTTTTTTTTTTTTTTTTTTTTGGGGGGAAAATTTAACCCGGACATTTAAATCTGGTGCGTAAAAAACATGTTTTCTTAATTTCTTTCCTACTTAAAGTGCAATTATCTTTAATGAGATATTTAAAAAAAAATCATTTAATTACTTTATTATTTATATGAAAAAGGCAAGTAGTATTAAATGACTCTTTGATTTATAACTAATACTTATAAATAAAATATATTAAATAGTTAATTAATTAATATTTAACGAATAATTAAGTTAAAAAACCGTCCTATGAACTGGAATTCGCCATTGACCTTGCGCATGTACGGCTGAGCGCTCCGCACTCTTCGCGCTCAATCTTAAAAATGGTTAAGCGTATAAAAAATTATTTTAAACAAAATTTGTAGAGAATTTTATACTCTACAACTTTTATATGGAATGCAAATACGAATCGAGGCAAAGGAAGCGAGATATTTCCAAAAAACTGATTTTCGTGACCTTTGACCTTAAATATCCAAAGACGCTCACACGTTACCTTATGAGACTTTTGAGACAACATGCAGAATACGAAAATAAAGGTTTACAGAAATTTTCAGGTTATTTGGTTTCATTTAGCGGATATACCCTATTTTTAGCTTAAGTGACTGGGCTAATATTCATGAGTAGATACACAAACATAAACACCACATAAGAGTCCCAACACCGTAATGCAGTGGGACTCTTATGTGTTTTTTTTTATTAGCTCCACACAGAAGTCGTCTTTGGAAATGCCGTCTGGGGAGTCTTTTAAGGGAAAAGAAGAAGAAGAAGTTCTGGGAAGGTTCGCTCCCATTGCGGTGCAAGGCGATGGGTAGAGACTCTCCTAACCTAGACCTCTCTACTAGAGAGGTCTAGGTTAGGTCTCCCTCAACCACTCTATCCCGATCCGGCCTGTTACGCAAATAGGTGGAAAAACTTATTCGCCGCAAAGACCTAGACAAACCTCACCCATGAACACGGGCACCCCTGCTAAGTCACCAAACGTATCGAACCACTCGGGGTGACATATGGCACCTATCACAAATTGGGGTAAGTTGTGAAGAAGCAAGAAGTGGGAAGGGGAAGAAATGTGGAAAAGGAAGATATCTGGCTATTCTGATCTAGTCACTAAAGCCATTTCCAACGTTTAAATGGTGAATTTTCACCAGCAGGACACTGACAGTATCTTCCATTTTGGTATCTGGTTCCTATCCAATAAAAAGGTAAATATGGTAGGTACTGTTAAAAAAAAAACACTAATCAATTTTTCCAACATCACAACGAAAATAAGTGCAAATAATTATGTAGATTACATAATAATTTTCCAACATCTTGTGTAGGTTATATTATAATTTTCAATATCCTATGTAGATTATATTATAATTTTTTCAACATCTTATGTACATGAACATATATTATAATTTTCCAATATCCTATGTAGATTATATTATAATTTTCCAACATCTTATGTAGATTATATTATAATTTTTTCAACATCTTATGTATATTATATTATAATTTTCCAATATCTTATGTAGATTATATTATAATTTTCCAACATCTTACGTAGATTATATTGTAATTTTCTAACATCTTATGAAGATTATATTAAAATTTTCCAACATCTTACGTAGATTATATTAAATTTTCCGTCATCTTACTCTTCATACGTAGATAAGTAGGTACCAACATAATATTATTACTTCGTAGTGTAGGTATGTAATATTATTACAACATATTATTACTTCGTGGAGTGGGTATGTAATATTAATTTATTTCCAGAATAAACGAGCAAGTAAACATAATACCTAAATTTTTCTAACATAACTTAGTAAAAGTAACGTTATTACGTCGATAATAACGAATTCTTGATAAGAATTTCAACAATAAGCGCCTCAGGGTTATAGGGGCTTAACGCTTGGAAATGTGTCATGGTTTTATCCGTATACGATTTCGATTGAACCTATTGTATACCCACACCCCTACATATACTCGTATATAAAATCCGGGTTAATCGGAAGTAGAAGTAAATACATACCTGCCAAGTGAACAGTTTTACGTCTCCGTATTATGCTTTTGCTGGCCCCAATAAAATATTCAGGCTTTATTTTGCAGCTTCCTCAGGTAGGCTGCCTAGAAAACTGTATGAACGAAATTTGACCTGATTAAATTACTAATTCCCTTAACCCATATTTTGTCATGGTTAGATTATTTTCACTTTGCAATAAAATACAAAATAATTAATTATTTCTGAACGTATCCGAAAACTAAAAACTGATTTTGAAAGGTGATAAAGAACGGCTTCAAATTTTATGATTAGAAATAATGATATAATTTATTAAATATAAAATTTTTGAATGCAAACTTAAACATGTTTAAAAAATGGCTCACTTTACCCTCCTTCAAATTAAAATTTCTGGTAAAGAAAAAAGAAAAAAACACATATTTCATTAGACAAATATATAATAAACGTGATTGTCACCTTACTTTTCTGTCGTTTCATAATAAAATAATTAATAAAAAATAAAAAAAACGTTTCATAAATTTTTTTCAAATTGCGGTCGGAAACTTTGTTTCGTAGAGGTGCACATTTTAATTTTTTTTTGGTTAACTTCTAGGTTCAAATATAAAGCGTGAGGTTTTCTCTTTCTGACGCCGTTTAGATCATATTTCTCACCATGACAATAAGGGAGATACAACGATTTCTATGATACCTATGTGAGCTGTTCCCAAAAGCGAACAAATTAGATCGAGGGGAAGGTCCTTAACCCTCCGCCCGTCGCGCCTTTTTTGTAACGCGAGGTGTCACGTGGGGTCGCTTAGGACCCCAAAAATAAATATGATTAAAGTGTTGTTGTAGCATACATTTTATATGTTATTTTAACTGATTACAATTAGGTGATAATAATTGCTTTGAAATAAAAAGAAATGTTAAAAACTAGTTATTTATTTTCAATGCAAGAGCTTAAAAATCAACAAGGAACATTTTTTTTAAATTTTGAATAATATTTTTTAATAGAAAACTTTAAAAAAAAATCTAACCAATTTCCATCAAACTCACAACTATTTGAGGTTGATATAGACTTATTATTATTACAACAAAAAAATCAACAAAATACAATATAAAAACATATAAACTTGATTTTTCATGGTATTTTGTTGATTTTTTTAGCCTCACGCCGAAACACAAGTCTGTATCTAACATCGCACATGCGCAAACTAAATTTTCTCGGCGCTTGCGTCAAGTATAGTCCCTTTTAGGAAGCTACCTAAAGTAAGAAATCAGTGGAAACATTTAAAATGAACATAAATAGTATTTCTGTAAAGCCTGGGCTTTTAAAGACCCCACGCGACGGGTCGAGGGTTAAGCAATTCGACCATTAGAACCTACATTTTTTCTGTCATTTTTGTCGATCTCATATTTCCAAATCAGAATTAACAATCTTAACCTCAAATAATTTTCCCTGTTTCCAAAGTACCAATATTATGCAAAATAAGCATGACACGCAAAAACAGCACTGAAGGGAATTTGAAACCTTCATAAAACAACGCGATACGTGACCAGCATCTAAATAACGTATTTTCCTAATGGAGAGCGTGTCGTATATTTTTGTGACTTGAATTGTTTCGTGATTCTAAAATCATAAATCCCAGAAATTAAAACGTAATTTGTTGACGAACAATTAAATTGGGGAAAGAAAAAGCCACCGACCGGACTCCGTAATTTGGTATTGACCGATATTATAAAACGCTTAGCCGCGCACCCAAAAAAATGTATGTTCCGTTTCGACCCTCCCAAGTTTCTGTTTTATGTAATGCTTACAGATAGGTATTACAGCGAACTGAGTCACGAATTATGAGAAAGGAACGAAGCAAACGCAAGTGGCGTTTCGCGCCATGTAATTTTTAGTGAGTTTAAATGGAAAATGATGCAGTCAGTTGTTAAATAAAAAATAAAAAATTCGACATTTCTTTATCTTCCATATTTCAAGAGAAGGGTAGAAATACATAATTACGGACGCGAGGTCCACTTTTTTAGACCTCGCTTCTTATAAAATCTGTTCCTAATTTTCTCTTCTATCTATATATATGTATCTATATCTATCACTATTGTATATAGAAATCATCGCGGGCATGCACACATCAAATCCCCAAAGTTTCATCGCAATCGGATGAACGGTTTAGCAATGCGTAATTTCATGATGCCAGAGCTCACTATTGTATGTATACAGGTACAACACCCGCCGTTTTTGTTTAGCAAGCTAAAAAAGCAATTATTTTGTATTTAAGTACCGGGTTGCTACTTCCTTCCTTCTTGTGTTCGTGATATAGTGTCAATTCTTAATAATAATAATACACGTAAAATCATATTTTATATTTAAAAAAAAATGTGTAGATGTGTAATGGAAATCTTTCAGTTCAATTTTCATCCACTTCCTGAAATATCGAAATGTGTGAGTTTTCGCACACGTGATAAAAATGATTACAATAAATACAATAACAAAAATTAACCAATATTAAAGTATATTTTGCTTTATTAGTACGTGATTAGCGTGTTTTTTTGGTCTTTTTCAGGGTGGCCACAAAAAACGGATTTCAAAATTCCCTGATAATTCCAGGTTTTCCAGGGCAGTTTCTACATTTTTCCCTGATAAGTTTAATTTGATATAAGGGGATATCGTTCGTTAGATAAATAATAAAGGGAATTCTGTCATCTACAGCATTTATTATTTCTTTGCATCACAATAATCTATTAAAAACAAAATACACTTGTTACAAATCTATGATATTTCGCCTGAAGACTTTTTTCAAGCTTTTGAAACGATAGATAGAGATATAATCATTAAAAAACTATCTAAAAATGGAATAAAAGGAAAGGCATTGAATTGATTCAAGGATTATTTAACTAACAGATATCAAACCACAAAAGTGGGTGAGACAATCGCCGAACCAATGAAGATTACATTGGGAGTACCACAAGGGTCTGTTCTCGGACCTATTCTTTTTATAATGTACATTAATGATATGGTAAAAGTATGGCAGACGACGCATTGATATACAGGATGGGCAAAATTAATCATCCAATTTTGTTTTTTAATAACTTTTTTACTAAATAAAAAAAAATGATTTTGAATAATAAAAATCTTTATTTGGACTTTTGCAATTTTATTCTGTTAAGTGGAAAAGATGATATCCGTCAAGTGACTGCCGCCAGTGTTGATACAAATTTGTGCCCGTTTTATCGCATTTTCCATGACTTTCCTCAAGATTACCGGTGATAACTGTTCGCATTCCTGTCGAATATTCTCCGTAAGGGCTGCGATTGTCTGAGGCTTGTTGGCATAAACCCGCGACTTCAAATGGCTCCAAAGAAAGAAGTCTGGAATGGTTAAATCGGGCGATCTTGCTGGCCATACCAAATCGCAAAAACGAGAGATTACGCGACCAGGAAACGTTTCCTTCACAATATCCATTGTGGCTCATGCTGTGTATGCGGTTGCACCGTCTTGTTGAAACCACATGTTCACCAAGCCCCGCTCATCCAATTCCGGAAGTAAGAAGTCGTTTATCATGGCTCTGTAGCGTTCGCCAGTAACAGTGACCGTAATGCCAATGGTGTCCTCAAAAAATATGGCCCGATCACTCCTCCCGCGTCAACGCCACACCACACAGTGGCTTTGAGTGGATGTAATGGCTTTTCGTGTATCACACGCGGATTTTCAGTGCCCCACAAACGAATATTATGCTTATTGGCGTAACCGTTTAAGTGGAAATGCGCCTCGTCGCTCATGGTGACTTTCGACACAAAATCACTAAAAGCGTTAAAGCTTAAATCGACACAATTATTCCACGTTCTTGCGGAGCATAGCGCTCCATTGCTTGTCTGTTTGTATTCTGTAGCTGTCTAGTTCACAAATGTAAAATATGATTCACGTTTGCAAAAATTATAACATCTTCCGATAGGGTGATTAATTTGCGCCTATATTATGAACTCATAATGAATCATTTAAATGAAGACCTACATAATATATCAATATGGCTGAAGAAAAATAAACTAAAATTGAATGAAAACAAAACTATGTCTATGAACATTGAAAAACGAGTAACGCAAACAAAAAAAAGACATATTGATAGACCGTGAAGTTTTGAAAGAAGTATTTTAAATTAATTATTTGGGAGTAATAACTGACTCCAAATTGACTTTCGCTCAAAATACAAAACCAATTATTAAAAAGATTGCCAAAAAAATTTCACTGTTGGGAAGAATAAGAAGATTCCTTGACACAGTCTCCAGTAAAAATGTGCAAAACGCAATCATTGTACCACACATAAATTACTGTAGCAGCATTCTATTCTTAGCCAACGACGGATTAATGAAACAAATGACAATTCTACAAAACAGAGCAATGAGAACTGAATTGAAGAAAAATAGGTACACTTCAGTCAAGAAAATGTTGAAGGAGTTAAATATCTTGTCATTCAAACAAATTATTTACTTCAATACTATATTGTTAATCTACAAAATAATCAATGGCCATAGGTCTATTGAATTCCTAAGAAAAAATTATTAACTACAAAGCAACACCATAAGACGAGGAAAAGAAATGAACTAAGACTCCCCTTCAGGAAAAAAACACAGAGTCAAAAGTCATTGATGTACGGAGCATTGAAAATATTTATATATAAGGATTGCATTAGGATATAGATAACTATGTACTTATTTAAAACACCGCAATAAAACAATAATAAAACAACTTTGGGATTTCACAAATCGCAAAATAACGAATTTAGTTTTATTTTTGGAATTCCCTGATATTCTAAAAAAATTTTGAAATTCCCTGACATTTCCCTGATAATTCCAGGTTCGGTAAAATTCCCTGATAATTCCAGGTATTCCAGGTTTTCCAGGTCTGTGGCCACCCTGTTTTTAGACCATTTTTTTTACCTACCTACACCCTCACTGTGCCATATCTAATTCTCTCTGGATCTTCTACTGTCCCCCTGAAAGTCTCAAACGACAATATAATTAATTGTAAAAAAACGGATAATATAATTACATAATTGTACATGAAAAAAAATATATTCAAAAAGAATATATAACGGATAATATAATTGTACATGAAAAAAAAATATTTTAAAAGTAAACAGCAGATATTTGTGCGGGCCGCAAAAAAACGAATAATATAATTGTACGTGAAAAAAACGGATAGTTTAATTGTACATGAAAAAAAATATAGTTAAAAAGAAAACGGCAGATATTTGTGCGAGCCGGAAAAAAAACGGATAGTATAATTTTACTTGAAAAAATACATATTTAAAAAGAAGACGCCAGATATTTGTGCGGGCCGCAGTTTGACGACCACGGATTTAGACGGTGGGTTGACGACATCAAAGCCATAGCAGGTGGTGCATGGACAAGAGTAGCTAATAATAGAGAGAAATGGCGACAGTTGGAGGAGGCCTTTGTCAATTAGTGATATACAGACAGGGAGTCGATGCATGATAAGTGTTATAAATATTATAAATAATGTAATGTAATTTACTGTCTGAATAAAGGCTATTATTATTATTAAGTAGTGCTAATAAAATGCGAGGCAGTTCACCCTGAAATATTCAGGTTTAATCTAAGATTGGCGCACGCTCTTTGTCAAGAGTTTCTTTGAACCCAGCGTGCAAAAAAGGCTGTGGAAAAAATACAGGTAATACATATAGGTAAAACAGAAGGTGTTCTACAAAGCGAGAGCTGCCAAAGAAGTTTTTGAAGAAAAACTTCTTTACGCACGCTCGACTTGGGTGGTAAGCTGGTGAATGCGTTTTATTTTTAATATGAATACCGCACAAGAGTCCCAACTGCTCCCGTCTGGAGCCAGTGACACTATGGCATCCCCAATTGGAGTATGTTATGAGGCTGAAGGTAGTGAGGAGGGGAAGGAGATGGGAAAGAGGAAGGTGGGAAGTACCTGGCTATTCAGATCTGGTCACTAAACACGGCTAAAGGCATTTCAAGCAATGTTTCAATTCTGAATGGTGGTCTTACACCAGGGCGATACTGAGAGTATCTTCCACTCTGGAATGTGCCGTGTTACGAAAAGTGTGATGTTACGAAAAGTGTGATGCGAACGGTAATCGATGCGAACGGTGATCGATGGCGAGGCGATCGGTCGGGCCTTTACGCACGCTTGACTTGGAGAGTGATAAGGATAAAGATAAAGATAAGAACAAGGATAAGGATGGTCACCCTAAGGTCGTAGGTCACCCCAAGGTAGTAAGTCATCCCACGGTCGTAGGTCACCCCAGAGTCATAAGTCACCCCATGGTCATATGTCACGCAAATGTCAATGTCATAATGTTCTTTTATAATTTAGTGAAGTTTTATTTCAGTCGGTCTAAAGCACACTCGTTTTTTTTAACGCCTCGGGCCTATTTTGATGGAAGGTCAAAATATTTTCGCTTTGCAATTAAATCTAAATACATAAATGGAATATTTCTGAACGCTTCCGAAAATTAAAAACTGTTTTTGAAAAATGATTAAAAACGCTATCAAATTTTATAATCTTACTGATATTATAAACGTGAAAGATTGTATGGATGTATGTATGTTTGTTACTCTTTCAAGCAAAATCTAGATACTGAATGGATTTTAATGAAAATTTACAATAATATAGCTCATACATCAGAATAACATTTAGGCAATAATTTATAAAGCTCGTTAGGAAGGGGGCGCGGGAGGGGAACGGGGACGCACGGGAAAGGACATGCAGAAGATGGCATTGCAACGCACGCCGGGTACAAGCTAGTAATGTATAAAATAAATCTGTGAGATATCTACGGTTTTTTTTTTTACATACAAAATTGTAATAGTTAGGGGCCAAGAAATAGCGGTCGCACTACACCAGCTATGGTTAATACGGCTTACCATAAAACCATATTGGCCACAAATTTCCATTCCATTGTCCGCCGCTATTGATTGGCCGTTGAGGGGGATGTTAATGGGGAAGGCTGGTCGAGCCGTGTTGGTGGTCGCGGGTTGCCATGGGCACCAGCCTGACAACAAGCAAGGCGTGACGTCAGACCAAACCACCATGGGTCAGCTGGTCACGTAGTTACGACCACTGACCGAATAAATCCTAGAAGTGTGTGTTTTGTTGTAACGGCCATCAATACTAGCGATTCTTTGGAATCTGACACGATTTACTCGAAAACGAAAGATCAAGTTTTACCACGAAATCGACTTCAAAAATTTGACGTAGATTCACCAGTTTCCAGCTTGTACTGCGAGTTTCTGGACACCGTAATAAACACCAATAATAAGAGAAAAGGAGTAAAAATATTGTCAGTTTATTCGTAACTGGGAATGTTCGGCTTTCGTTTTAACCCGGCGTCGATGACGCTGGGTCACAATGACCCGAGGCGATTTAAAACGGCTATATTTTTCTTAACCCGTCAACCGTTCGACTTGAGCGCTTGAGTAGCTGGATAGCTGAATAGTAGCCTATTTTTATTGGTATATATATATTTGTATTTTTTTTTTTTTCATTGGTATATTGTTATTTTATCTGTATAAACATTGTAATTATAATAAAACAAATAATATTATATAAACATTGTAATTAAATAAATGTGGTTAGCTGGAAGAAATGGGGTCTACCCATAAGCTACACCTTTTGTAATTTTTATTTTACAATAAATATTTTTTGATTTGATTTGATACAACCCCCTTCTACCCGCACCGCCGCACAGAAGATTATTTACGGAAACTACTGGGAAACAATTCAAAAAGTGAGGTTAAAATAATTATATTTGAGTAGTCTTATATTGCAATTAAATAACAAAAAGTTTTGAAATTGGACAAATTTCTTGTTGAAATACTACACGGAGGCGTGGACACGCTTTCAAATACGGCGTTGTCCGTATTCAGTCGACGAACGCCACGGAAGGACTTAACGTTACGCCCTAGTCGGATAGCTGCAGTGTGTGTATTTCGAAGTTTTGTTGTAAGAATCACCATGGAAAATATAGCTGGAAGTATTTACATAAACATCTAAAATTTTCAGATTTATATATTTTTAGTGTGTATAGTTTTTAAAGGTCACAAAATGGTGTCTTTTTTAAAGAGATTTTTAAACAATTAATAACCTTTACATCTGTATCTGTAGAGAGTGCATCTTTTTTCGTTCAAATTGGTGTGTTGTCTCATGCAGATTTTATTGATTGCGTGTTAGTTTTGAACTATAAAAACACTGTTTCGCAACCAACTCGAACCAACTCTTTAACAAAACTCTCTTTTTTTAGGGAGCCATCTACGAATTTTCCACAGAGTTGTTCAACTTTTACGGGAAGAAAGACTTTTGTATCCGAATTCACATAGATCCCGAAGAATATTATAGGATTACCACATCCGGAAGTTTGTTTTAAAAAATTGTTCATCGATTATGAATTCAGCGGTCGCACAAGCTATAACTTCATTTACACTTGCGCTCACCGCGCTATGGAAGAGTTGTAAATATGTAGAGAAATATTTTCTGCGCAAACATAGCTAATGGCTACGAGATGGAATTATTACCAAAAACAAGGACCTACCCAGCTCTAGTAACCATTTAGAGCCAGCCAAGGCAGCCGGGCTACCGGCAAAATCTTTCGAACTAAGTAGCGAAAAATCTAAACGGCAAAAACTATATTCGTTTATTAAATATCGTTCTTTGGAGGATTTTTTTTGTAACAGAAATGAAATTACAATCATCGTGAAAAAGAGATGCAGAAAAGGTATAGAAAGCCATTACATATTCACGAGCTTCAAGAATGAAAAGAGTTTTTAACTTTTCATCCAAAAAATATTTCATCTTATACCTATTCCGGAAAAGGTATTAACGGACATTGATGAGCAGGGGATACAAAGTTTTGCAATTATTTTACAAGTGTCATCCTGTGGGTATGACGAAAACACTGAAATTTTTTTATCTATTTTGTAAAGAGTTTGCGCGCATCCGTATAACCAAATATTTTATTTTTTAACACCGTAAGCATATATTATATAGTTCCAATGCGAACCTCAATAAACACTATTCCTACAAATATTTGAAAGCATGTATTACGAGTATTATTGTAGTATTGTCATCTGCTTCTGAAACAGATGACAATACTATAATAATACTCAGAAACAGTGTTTCATAAATCCATCGTTTAAGGGGGTATTCCAGTCTAGAAAAAAATCATATTTCGATAGTTTAGATATCTTAAAAAGGATTTTTCGAAATTCGAATTATTTTAAAAGTTAAAGACATTTTAGAGTCGTGGCAATTCGATAATTTATGCGGAATCTAGATAGAATCGAAATAGAAAACGCGTTTTTCTCGTAACTCATTTTTTCGAAACGTTTGTCACGAAATCTGCAGTTCTAATTAACCGATTTTCTTGAAATTTAGCATTTTTTTTTTATATATCCTCCTATGGTAGGAACCAACCACAAATTAAATTTTTATTATTTTAAAAAATTCGGAAAAGTTAAAAAAATAACTTCAAAACTTAATTTTTTTAAGTAGCTGCCATTTTGCATGAATAAATGTTTTTTTTTTCATTTTTCCTGGTTTCTACCATCATGACATTTGTACTGAAAAGAATATACCTTTTTTTAATTTTTCAAATGACCAGAACGGTTGGAATCGTGACAAGATGGACACGCTCTTTTTTTCCCCCTCTGCTTAAACAGCGTCTAACTTCGTGAAATGTAGGTATATAATTTTTTTGAATTTTTTTTTTGTGAATTCTTAAAATATACATAAACATATATTGTAAAAAGATGTATAGTTAAAATATTATTTTTTATTTTTTTTTAAACGCCCGAAATTCGGGCTTCTAGACTAGAATACGCCCTTAATATGCATGTACCATGTGCCCAAGGTTTCATATACAATGCTATATAACATTTATTTCATAAAAACCGCGTAAAATTTTATTTAGAACCATAAAATAATTGTTTCCCGCTAGAATCGCTAAATAGCCCGCTGTGCGCCGGCGTGCTCAGTGCGACGCCGCTTGCGGAACGAGATACAGGAGATATATGAGAAAAACGGGTTAATATGAGCAATAGTTGTAATGAAATTTTACATTTACTTTTTCATAGTTGATTTCGCATGTGTTTCTTAATAAGGTAATAAAAAGTTGATTTATAAAATATACTGGTATTATTAATATTTTTTTATGAGCAAAGAACCCATAAATAATTTTCAAAATCAAGATAACCCTTTCAGTTTTGGTACAACCCATCGATAAAATTCGGGTCACGGTTACCCGGCATTGACGTCGGGTTAAAGCAATAATAAACCTTTCAAGAGTCCCAATTACGAAGGTGAAGGAGAAGGGGGGAGATTAGGTAGAGGAAGGTTGGAAAGTACCGAAAGTACAGATATTCAGACGTAGGTACTTCCCCACTTTTCGGGAGCAGTTGGGACTCTTGGGCGGTATTCACATTTAAAAAATATGCCATCTCAAACTGTTCGATTCTGAATAGTGGAATATTCACCAGGGCAGTACTGGGAGTATTGTACTCTTTCAGCCTTACTAATAAACAAGGCGAAAATTTTATACAATTGATAAACAACCGTGTATGTAAAAACGTTAATAATAGAAACTACATAAAATAGTTCATAGAAAGATATACAGGGTGAATGTTAAAGGACCTACTTGACTTAATTTAACGAGTGATTCCTGGCTTTATTTGGAGTAAAAATGTTAATAAAATTTTGGCGTCCGGTCCCGCTGACTTTTCAGAAGTCCTTTATTTTTTTTTGTTTTTCAAAATTTATTTATTCAAAACTTTATTTTCTTCCACATGTCATCACTGGCTGAGGACCCAACGAACCCGTCACCCCGACCATAACTGTCCAATACCTACTGATTTTTTTGTTAGTTGAAAAAAAATCATCAAAAATGTTACTGATTTCTTTTAAATTTTTTACTCTAAATAATGTAAGGAATCACTGGTTAAAGTAAGTCAAGTACCTACACCCCATATACATTGTTTATACAATACTAGAGGTTTGTCTAGGTCTTGGCGGTGAATGCGTTTGCCCACCTACTGCATGATGGACCAGAACGCTAGAGAATGATTGAGGGAGAGACCTCTCTAGCCGGACTCTCTCGTCCCATTGTCTTGCACCGCAGTGGGAGGGATGGATTCGTACGTCTGTCACTTTTGGACACATTGACCCTCAGATTCCTGCCGACCCTCATACCTTTTTCCTTCCCAGAATTGTATCTCCTTTCTTTCCCTAAAGACCCTTCACACAGATCCCCAAAGATGACAAAGGCCCTGAGGGAATATTTTTTCCTCAGGGCCTCCTGTGCGGAGCTAAGGTAAAAACTGACAATATCAAGTTGTCACTCCATTGGAAAAATAGGTAGATATGTCGTTTTGGTTCAGGAGCAAGCGTTGCTTCGTAATGCGATCCAAGATGCAAATCGACGGACCCAACGAACAATGTGTTTCGTTTCTGTATTTTAACTGATTTGAGAACAAGGAATATGGTGTCGTTTTGATCTTTTGCATTTCATTTCACTTCATACAAAATTCCAATTTATAGGCCTTTAAGGGGGGAAATAGGTGTAAGATGGCGTATTTTTAGTGATTTTCATGAATTTTTAAAATTATTTATACTTTGGGGTCATTTTACTCAAGTAAATCAAGATTGCATTCTAAAACTATCAAATATTTTTCTCAAAAAACAACCGAGACATGTTTTTTTAAAATTATTTATACTTGGGTGTCATTTTACACATATAATCAAGATTGCATTCTAAAACTTTCAAATATTTTTCTCAAAAAATAACCGACATATCAGCTGCCGCGCATTGTAAGTCGCCATCCGGCTGGACAATTTGTGTAACTCCTGGAGGTCACAATTTTCACTTGAAATAAATTTTTCAAGAAAATTTACTTTTTTACAAGTGTTTCTTATATTTGAACTTCACCCCTTACGAAAAAATCGAAATTTAATATTTTTTCGAGGAATATGAAAATTTAGTATGATTTTTTAACATTCATTCATTCATTTACGCTTTTTTGCAATAAAAAAATAGTTAAAATAAGGATACAGTTAAGGATTTGGGTTCAAATAGAGCGTATTTATATAAAGAAACTATGTGCTGAGTTTGATAACGATTGGTCAAAAACTGAAGGAGCTAGAGGTTACACAAATTCGAAAAAGTAGTTTTGAGAAAAACGCATTTGAACATAAGAGTGGCAGTAAAGTAGTAGTGGTTCGACCGAGGGACACTCCGTTAAACACTTATAACTTTTAAACGGTGTGGAATTATGGTTTGAAATTTTCAGACTATATTTTTGAATAGTTCTACTATCAATTTATGAAAGAAAGAAAATGAATTTTTTAACACCTATTTCCCCCTTAAATCTTGAAAATGGAATGAAAATAAGCCAACAAAACGATTTTCAATTTTTAGCAGATCCGACATTGTTCTTTGGAATCGTCGAAATAGTTATTATATAACAGGGTTTCCCAACCAGTGGTCCGTAAGAGGCTAGAAGATGGTCCGCGATGATCCACCGGTCAATAAACGAGCCAGCGCGATGGCGGTCCCTGGTCGAGAAGTCTAAATAAAAAAAATCGGGACAATATTCATCATTATTTATCCTTATTGTACCTTGTGGTCATTGGCCATTATGGTATACCGTTTCGCCCCACCCCATCCTACCCCGTTCTACCCCCTCCGTTGTGGTAAATATTCTGCTAGAACCCGTCCCACCCTATCCTATTATTCCGCTAGGCTAGAAGATGGTCCGCAATGGTCCGCCGGTCAATAAACGAGCCAACGCGCGGGCGGTCCCTGACCGAGAAGTGAAAATAAAAAAAATTGAGAAAATATTCATCAATATTTATCATTATTGTACCTTGTGGTCAGTGGCCATTATGGTATTCCGTTTCGCGCCACCCCATCCTACCCCCTCCGTTTTGGTAAATATTCTGCTAGAACCCGTCCCACCCTATCCCATCACGACCCTCCCGCTGTGACTTCATAAAAAAATTGGCCAGTCCATTGGGGGGGGGGGGTTAGCTAGAGAATTGTGGTCTTGGGGGTAAAACTCGGTCTCCCTCTTTACGCCACTGTTTGTGGTCCCTGTCGAAAAAATAAACGTAAAAGTTTTTTTTTTTTTTTTTAACAGTGAATAAATACCGCACAAGAATCTCAACTGCTCCCGTCTGGAGCCAGTGAGACTATGGCATCCCCAATTGGGGTATGTTGTGAGGCTGAAGGTAGTGGGGAGGGGAAGGAGGTGGGGAAGAGGAAGTTTGGGAAGTACCTGGCTATTCAGATCTGGTCACCAAACACGGCTAAAGCCATTTTTAAGCAACGTTTCAATTCTGAATGGTGGTCTTACACCAGGGCGATACTAATAGTATCTTCCACTCTGGAACATGCCTCAAATATACTATATATTATTTTAAATGAATTAATTGTGAAATAACACAAATTAATCAAATAAAATTTATTTGCGCATGCCGGGTTCGAACCCGCGACCTCCGGATTGTGAGTCAAGAGTCTTACCCACTGAACTACGGAGGTCGTCAAAAGTGGTCCCGGGTCAGAAAAAGGTTGGGAACCACTGTTATAGAACCTAGAAAGCACCTCTCGCAGGTCACGTAAGCAGTGAGCACAGGTCATAACCCGAGTCATGAGTCAGAACTCGGAATGGCAATGGACTGGACGAACATAGACCAAATTGTAAAAGCAAAAGTACTCAACGAGATTAAACGATTTTCCAGATTGAATTTCAGGAGTGTAGTATTTTAAAAGTTAATACCATTAAATAAGCTGACCTAGCTTTAGAGTCGTTTGGATTATCGACCAGATTTCTTACTTAACCCCTCAAGCTAATTTGTTCGCTTTTCGGAAAAACTCGTATTGTAAATCGTATCATCGAAATTGTTTTTGTCTCCCTTACTATCGTGGTTAGAAATACGATCGCAACGGTGTTAGAAAGAGAAAACGCCACGCTTTATATTCAAATCTAAAAGTTAACCACAAAATTATTAAAATGTACACTTTTATGAAATGTAAGTTTCCGACCGCAATTAATTATTTTTACATGAAACGACTAAAAAGTGAGTTGCAAATTTTTTTTTTTTTATAAAAAAAAAATCTAATTAAATACGACTTTTATTTTTTTTCGTTATCAGTAATCGAAAAAACGTGAACCCTTTTTAAAACTTTTTTATATTTGCATTAAAATTTTTTATAGTTTAAAAATGATATATTAAATTAACCCCTCAGACCTCGGGCCAATTTAAATTCAAAATAAACATAATTTTTGAAATACAAAACTTATTAATGCAAACATAAAAAAGTTTCAAAAATAGCTTTTCTAACTAAAATTACTGAAAACGAAAAAATTAAAACATTCACATATCTATTACTTTTAGGCAAATAAATCACTTTTTTGTCATTTCACGTAAAAAAAAAAAAAATTTTACTAAATTTCATAAACTTTTTTAAAATTGCGGTCGAAAACTTTGGTTTAATAGAGGTGTACATTTTAATTATTCTGTGGTTAACTTTTAGATTTTATAAAACATGGTGTTTTCTCTCTCTAATATAGTTTGGGGGCATACATTAATTACGTGAGCAGTTTTTCTTCCATCTAGACCCCCCCACCCTTGGTGAGATAAATTTGGGCCACTTCGTATATTCTTTTCAAATAACGTGAGATTTTGCTGGACCCCCCCCCCCCCCCGCCCATTTGAGCTCACGTATAGCATTAAAATAGGATGTAAACTTAACATTTATAACCAGTGGCGTAGCTAGGTAACCAAGGGCCCTGGGGCAAATTAAAAAATGGGGCCCCACTGCTATGTAAACTGATTAGGTTTTATCAAATAAAAATATGAAATATACAAATACTTTAAAAATGCTAAGCTACTTAAGCTCTTTTTTGTGCACTGCAGGGCAGGGAATAAAAATATTAAACAGTAACAACATAAATTACAATTAATACTTGGTGTAGGTTTGGCTAATAAAACAAAATAGAGAAGATTCAAGAGTTTATTATATAAAGGTCGGGCCTACCAACTGACTAAATAACAATTATATTTACAGTTTTTTCCTAGCTTTAGTTTCCGTAAAAGTATCAATGACTTCGTTTAAATCCAGGCTTGATGCGGTTTTGTTTTCAATTGCTATTAGCGATAAATGTCGGAGTCGAGTTTGGCCCATCTTATTTCTTAAATAATTTTTAATTATTTTTAATTTGCTAAATGACCTTTCAACTGCTGCAGAAGTTACAGGAATTGTAAAGAATAATAACATTGCTGTAAATACTTCCGTTAGGTCGCATTCTAGCAGGCTCGCATTCTAGGCTTCTCAACCAACACTGCAGTTACCACATTATTTGAGTCACTATAAATAGAAATATTTTGGCCAGATGTACTTGCAGAAGGCTGACTAAAAACTTGTCAATTTTTGTTTACTATCTTCTCTTTCTTGGTGTTGTTTGCGTTTAAATGCACCACTGGGTTTCTTCTTTTTATCCATAATTTTAGTTTTCTAATTTATTTAAACAATACAATATTATTTAATTAAATGAAGACAATATTAGCGAAACTCAATCGAAATCTGGAGACAGAAAAATCAGAAAAGATATTGGCTCCGCTGGGACTCGAACCCAGAACCCTTTTCTTACATGGAAACAGCTCTACCGATTAAGCTACGGAACCCATATTAATTCGGTCACTTTAAACTGTATCATACTTCGACTAAGAACTACCAACATTATCCTCATTTACTTAACGCACATATTATTGGCTGCTATCTTTATATATGATTACAAGATTCAACACGAACTAAATGCAATCTAGATAGTGTCTGGATAAATTTTTATCCATTTTATTTGTAATACGCGACATCTATTGACTTTTTCTGCAAGTCTAGGATGAATATTTATTATTAATTTTTTAGACTTTATGAGTAAAATCTCAAATTATAATATTTAATTAAATGAAGACAATATTAGCGAAACTCAATCGAAATCTGGAGACAGAAAAATCAGAAAAGATATTGGCTCCGCTTTTCTGATTTTTCTCCAGATTTCGATTGAGTTTCGCTAATATTGTCTTCATTTAATTAAATATTATAATTTGAGATTTTACTCATAAAGTTTAAAAAATTAATAATAAATACAATATTAGATTGTACTCGAGTAGGTAGGTACTCACTGTTCACTGACGACGTTGAAGTAAAATAAAAGGAAAGAGAAACACACTGATACGCTACAAGTGTCGTTGGGGAATGACGCACATATCACTACACTATCCCGATCCGTCAAATTGACAACACTGCCAACCTACAGAAAGAATTTGGGGCATAGGTTCCCAACCTTTTTTTGCCCACCGCCCACTTTGAGAATATTTTTTTTTCTAGCGCCCCCCAACTCGTAAATCTGAAAGAGCAATTTGTCGTCACGATTATATTTACCAATGGTGGCGGGGGGGGGGGGGGGGGGGGAGATAGGATGGGGCAAGATGCGTTTTATTTTTATTTTTATTTTTTATTGTATATTTTATTTGGTGACCGGCAACTCAGAATGAAACCAACTCAGAAGCACCTCATAAAGGTCATTAAAGAGTGATGATAAAAAAAATATTGATTAAGTTAGGTTAGGATTACCGGCAATTTTAAATGTATTTTTTCATAGCTTTTAATGACCTTTCTGAGGTGTTTCTGAGATGGTTTAATTCTGAGTTGGCATGGAACCGTTCTGAATTTTTTTTTTCTTAGGTTTTATTGCTCAATAAAATTACACTTGTGCAGTAATTCACGTGACACGCTACAGTGGTATTGTAGACCAATTTCCGTGTTTTGACGTCTAACTTTCCCTTTACCCTGCTTTTCTTTTTCATTTTAATCTTTTCTGCAATTTTTTAATTTAACATTTCAAAGTCAGTGTTTAGTTTTAATTTGTTATAGATTATGATTCCCGAGTATTTAATTTCTTCTACTTCTTCAATATTTTGATTTTCTATATTAAGGGTAGTAATTTCGTTGAGTTTCTTCTCTAATACCATGAATTTACTTTTAGTTACATTTATTTTCAGTTTATTCGAAGAAAAAAAAACTTTAATAGTGTTCTTTAAAAAAAAGCTTTTTTTGACAATGCATCTCCGATATTATTTGGTATAATATATAAAAGTGTGTCATCAGCAAAAGTTTTATAGAACAGTACTTTAGGCACTTCACTATATCATTAATATATATACTTAATAAATAGGAGCGGTCCCAATACAGATCCTTGAGGAACTCCGAGGTTTACTGTTGTTCTTCAGATATAGCATCTCCAATTTTGTTTCTTTCCTTTCTATTTTTATTTTTATTATTAGTATTTCTCTGTCTATCGTTTCAAAAACACGTCTAAAATCCAAGAACACTACTATTGTATTTTTCTTCTGATCCATACTGGTTTTCCATTATGAATATTTGTTTCTAAACCCTGCTGTTTTACAAGAATGTTATTTTTTTCAATAAATTTTCTCATCTCTTCTTTAACTATGGATTCTAGTATTTGTTCATATGTAGGTTATCCATTTATTTTTCTGAGATCTTCGAAATTTTTAGCATTTATTATTTTGGGCACTGGAGTTATTATGGAAGTTTTCCACGACTGCGGAAAAATTCCCTTTAACACAGATTAATTTATTAGTGCAACTACTTAAATTTAATTATGCCTATAGTAATTTCAGACGTCGATGATTTTTGCGTCATTGTATTAAAAATTTTCATTAAATACTCACTGTTACCTGAAAATATTATTATTCTCTCTTCTTTCCGATGATTGAGAAGAAGTATCTGTGAATAATGAAATACTCTTATTTATGTTTTCGACACTTATTATTAAATTTGGCTATTTTCGTTTTATCATCTTCAACTCCATCGGGAACCGAACTTGCTTAATGTTTTCCCTCTGTTTGCCACTTATAATTTCTTTAAGTGTAGTCCACATTTTTCTTGAATCTCTTCGAGAGGTAATAATTTTTAGCCTCGAATACGAATTTTTGGTATGTTTTATTTCTGTACTTATACATGTTTCTAAGTTTCTTACAGGTTTCCCACCTTTCTTCTGGAAATTGTATTTTACAGGCTTTATAAACTGTATCCCTTTGTTTTTTAGAAGATTTAGGGATTTCATAGGTATACTATTTATTTGTATCTTTTAATATACTCTAGCTGGTTCCCGGCATGCGTTGATATACCATTTTTAAAGAAATAAATTGTTTCCCTGTTCCCCTCCCGCATTTCCTTCCCCTCCCGCGTTCCCTTTCCACCTTCCCCGCCTACCCCCTCCCCTCTTCCACTTCACCGTCCGGCCAATCCCCCTACCGCGTTTCATATAACAGTCCCAGTACATTCAGTTTTCAAACATTTCGCGTGCCTCCTATTACAATTTTTTTATTCAAATTTTCGCTTTTCATTCAAAACAAATATTCATTTTTATATATTATAAGAACAATCAATCAAATTTGGTACCTAACGTAGGTATCTATTTAAAATATCTATAATTTAAATAACCCATAGATCATTCTTTTTTTACAAAAGAAAACGTTCGAAAACACAATTCAATTTCGTCAAACGCGCGAACTGTCAAACGTGTGAAGTTAAAATAGTTGTTAAGTTTTCTGAAATTATCCAATTTTCTGAGCAATTTTCTTAAATTTTCTTCCCGTAAGAACCTTCTACAAAGTATTGGGAAACTTTAAAAAAAAGTGAAATGAAGGCGTGACCAAGGGAAACAGGAATTCATTTTATATAAATATAAATACTACCTGGTCCCGGCATGCGTTGCTATGCCATTTAATAAAGAAATTGTTTCTCCCTGAGTGTCCTTTTCCATTCGTCCCGTTTCCCTTCCGCCTCCCCTTCTTCTCCTGTGTCCTCTTCCCCTCTCGCGTTCCCACTCCATCACCTCCACCTTCCCTCTCCCCACTCCACTCCCCCCCCCCTTCCCCCGTCCCGCAAACCCTTCTCCCGAGTTCTCCTCCCCCTCCCACGTTCCCCTCCCCCTCCTAGGTTCCCCTCCCACCTCTCGTCTTCGCCTTTCACCTTCCCCGCCTTCCCTCTTCCCTTTACCGCTCCCTCGTACCGCCAACCCTCCTCCCGCGTTCCATATATTCAATCCCAGTACATTCAGTTTTTAAACAGCCCGCGTGCCACCTTTTACAATTTTTATTCAAATTTCCATTTTTCATGTGTATTAAATTTGGTACCTAACATAGGTACCTATTTAAAATATCTAAAATTCTTGATTCGATTCAAACTATTAGGGGAGTAACTACTTTAAATAAATTTATCAACTTAAAGATTTTCAAAAATAGAATTTTATTTAACAATCATTGTTTTGTAAAATATCCTTCTCAAACACGCGTACTGTCAAACGTGCGATAGTCGTTTAGGTTAGTAATAGGTTTTCTAAAATTATCCAATTTTCTGCGCAATTTTCTTAATTTTTCTCTCCGTAAGAACCATCCTCGTACTTCAAGGAATATTCGAAAAAAAAAGAATTAGCGAAATCGGTTCAGCTGATCTCGAGATTTGCGCTTAGCAACACATTAAGCGATTCATTTTTATATATAAGAGAAGATATATTCGTTGTAGGCATAAGTTCATTTACTACTGTTTTCAGGTGTCCTATTAGTTCATCTGCTTTTCTGTCTAAATTTCCTTGGTTATCGCAGATCCACTTTTTGTTTTCTAATGCCGTCCACAATTTATCCTTATTATAGTTCTTTTTATTCCTGTATATATATTATACTTCGTGTTCCCTGAGGCTTCAGACTATTATATCTAATTTTTGTAATAATTGTTTCGTGATCAGATTAATTTTGAATTCTTCCGTAGCATTAACTTCGGCATAAAAGTCATTTGAAATTACCAAATTAATCATGGCTTTAGAGTTTTTTCATATTCTTGTATAATTTTTGACAAGTTGCTTCCTACCCAGGCAATTTATGATGATGTGTAATCATGTGCTTTTTATATTGAATATTAAAATCTCCACAGATGATTTTCAAATCTCTTGTATTTATTTGCTAACGGCACCATTCTTCAAAAGAATCTAAGAATTTTGTATCATTTTGATTTGGGGAATGATAAATAGCTGCATAGGTTCCCAGCTTAAAATCCTTCAATAGCCAGTAGGTATCCAGGTATTATTTTTATCTAGTACCGCATTTGTTGTGACTTTGTAAGAGATGTTGTTTACACACTCACACACATACACTACAGAATTAATGTGATAAATCCACCTGTATGCCTACTGCTAAATGAGTCGCAACTAATTGTCGAATAGCCCTGAAATGTTGTTTCATTTTGGTTAATTTCTTCGGTAATACAGGTTTCGCTCATCATCACTATGTGCAGTTCGTATTCTTTTAGCATGTCTTCGACTTCTTCGATATGTGCTAGCAAACTAGCTATGGATTTCTCTGGGTCTCCTACCGCCCCCCTGAAAGTCTGAAACGCCCCCCAATTTTCTCTTTGCCTTCTACCGCCCCCCTGAAGGTCTGAAACGCCCCCAAGGGGGCGTTATCGCCCACGTTGGGAACCTATGATTTAGGGGAATTCCCCAGGCATAACTTTTGAATTTCTCTCAACTGAGTTGTCATGATTATAGTGGGGTTGCAACCTGTCATATTTATTTTGAAAATGGGAGAAATTTCCAACAGTTCAGTTCGATCGAGATTTCTGGTAAGGATTCGAGGGCCCCCTGAGCTTGAGGGCCCCGGGGCACTGCCCCGCATAGCCCCTAGGTAGCTACGCGCCTGTTTATAACATACCTAAAAGTGCAAACAGACCAATATGCAAACAGGTAGGGTGTAATAATTAATTCCGTAAGGTTTTTGCTAAATTTCCTTAATACCATTCCAAGATAGGGCCACATTCTAGTTACATATTTTCCTAAAATACCTGACACAAGATTGAACTTCAGAGGGCATTACCAGAGAAAACTGGAAATACGTCATTTTCAAAAAAGTTTTTAGACGTATTGACTCTTTTCCACAAAAAATTATAAATGGATTTTGAAAGATTGTTCTTTTATCTAGCATTCGTATGTAATAAATTTTGAGAATTTTTTAAAATTTTTAGTATAATAAGGTTATTCCATAGGTCATTGGCAGATTTGTTCAATTTTCAAAAAAGTTTTTGTATTATACCACACCCATTTCAAATAATAAAATCATGTAGTAAAATAAATCAATACATTATCTAGCAAACGTATGCTTTAGAATTTTAATTTTAGTTTCAATAAAATCATTAAAAAATATGTACGTACATGTGTTTCTTGGCGAAAATTGGTCCGTTTGTGTATTTATTTGCGCACTTACAAACTAATATATTTCAGATTTTTTTAACATTCTTATTAAATTTAGACATTATTGAAAAATGATAAATACTTATAATCAAAAAATAACTACAAAAAGTACATTATTTTAATAGTTTTATCATCACGCCTTTCAGCATTTTTGGATGAAGGTATAAATTAAAGCTAATTTGAATTGAAATAAATTCGATATTGAGTTATAATTTAAAAAAGCTGGTACGGAGAATAATTAATCTTTCTCATTGTAACCGCCCTGCACGATCGTAAGAACAACTTTCGACGAAATGTGGATTTTCGTCCGCTGGCTGGTTAAACGCTCTTCAAAATCAGAAATTGCTTTAGATTATGAGAATTTGCCTTTGCAAACTTTGACACCTCAAAACATGGTAAGGCCAAGTTAGAACTCTATCCAAGTAAAGTGACGAACTACACTGCTTCTCGTAAAAACGATCAACTGTGATACAAATAAAATGGCAATTGCAAAAGGTTCAAGTGATGTTAGAACCTTGTAAAACAAATGTAACTGTTAGAAGTACCTATCTGGTGACTCTGAAAATAATTTTGATTATAGAAATGAGCAAAAGAAATGGTTTGCATAGAAATCACTTGCCTGTGATGAAATAAAGATCTTTTGTAAAGTTGTGGAGGTAAAATAATTATAAACATACATACTTTGATGATAGTACAGTCAATATTGCTTTTACACGATTTTGATAATCATGGAATGTTAATTAAAGGGCACTGTTTTGATGTGTCAATCAAATATTTTATTCAATTCCTTCCTTTTATAATAATACAAACAGTTGGACGTTTGATTGCAAATTTTAAGAGGGAAAATTTAGTCTTGAAAAACAAAGGAAAAATAGTGGAGATGATAAAACAGGAATCTACAAAACTGGCTCTACGTATAAAGGAAAATGATTATTATGATAAAACAGGAATCTACTAATATTGAAAATTAAATGGAACCACAGAGACATCTGTTGACATCTTAAATTAAACACGGAACACGGTCAACAAAGCGTGATGGTATAGGTCTCGCAAGTTAAGTTGACTTCATCACAGTACTCACACAGATGCAAAACCTTCATACAGCGTGTTTCGTTTTAGGTTTTTAACAAAAAAGCAATTAATAATTATTTCACAATTGAGAATTCGAATCCAAAGCGTGTTTAAATCGGTAACGATAAAACTGATGTTGTTTTACAACATTTTTATAGAAACACTGAAGGTTTAGGAAGAAAAATAAGTTTATTAACTAAATGTGATAATCTTTAGGATTGAATTCAAATGGGTATTCATTACTAACAACAAGGTTAAAAAAATATTGTGTTATTTAAAAAGATTAATTTATTATAATATTCATACTTATATAGATAATATTTTATAAAGTAAATAATCCACAAGCCGCCACACGCCGCTACACGTTTAATAGGCATAGATTTTGAAAAGTAAACCACTGTTAAACTTAATTACCAAAAGAAACATCGGTTTCGGTCGGGATAGATGGAAAAACATGCATTGAAATTCGGTTTTCAAAGTTATAAATTTCCCATATAAGACATCTCCATTGCCGCCATTTTTTTGTACGGATTTGACATTTGTAAAGTTTCGTTTAAAACTCAATACGCATGAATTACTTGGTTTACCTAAACCATGAACCTAATGTTGAAATGAAGTGTGATTTCCAAAATCTGTGCTTAAAAATTTTGCTGCTTATGGATTAAGTATTTATTTTTTATAATTATGTGTTAGCAATCATCAGCAACAGTAATTATTTAATTATGTATCAGTCATCATCAGCAACTATCTATACGTATATTATCTAAAATATAACAGATTACTAACACAAAGGTACAAAAGATTAACTGCTGAATAGGTACTAGTCTGTGATACTCCAGTTGCCTTAGACGTCAAATCATACAAGTCATTTATGCTTAAAAGTTGACCAACGTTTTTTTATAAGTAAAATAATTAAACATACGGAATAAAATTTAACGAGTTGGTCCATTCAGTGATTTGCCACGTTCCGTATCGTAACAGGACTCCATGATATCGTAATAAATATTACAAACACTTTACAATCACTCTGAAAATCTACTCTTCAAATTTAAAAATTTGATTTTGTCACTTGCGAAATGTAGGTGCACGTATGTTTAAATCAAATTACGAACCGAATGAAGAGAATAGAACACCCTGTAAGTACAGCCTCAAAAGGGTGTCGTAAAACTTGCCTCTCTTCTAACTAGTTGCAATAAGTGGGCGTAAGCAAGACAGAGAACCTTATCGGTTTTGTGGGCGTCGCTTGACATTCACACAGATAGACCAATACATCAATACTAAGCAGTGGCGGATACAGGGGGGGGCGCAGGGGGCGCGCGCCCCCCCCTTGGCCACCCTAAATACAAGAAAATCTTTCTTCAATCATTCGCTCTACATGTCTAAACCATCTAAGCGTCCCTTTCTTAATCTTACTTATTGCCTTGCATTATTTTCATATTTTTCTCACACTATCATACATGGCTTTCTATAGCATTTAGTCCTTCCTCTGCCAGTTTCATGCTTCACTGTCATACATCAGGGTTGCTACCCCGGTGCGTAGTCGGGAAACACGTCAATTCACGTGCCCAATATTTGTACACGGTTGACATTTGTCACATGAGAACGGGTCGTTTCTTCGACTTGTTCTTGTGTTCAACAGCTCGGCTGTGGAATGATTTGCCGGCCTCTGTGTTTCCTCCTTCCTAGAACATGGGTCTCTTCAAGACCAATGTTCATTCCTTCCTCTCCTTAAAAAGACCCTCCACACAGCATCCCAGATGACATAGGCCCTGAGGGAAATCATTTTCCTCAGGGCCTCCTGTGTGGAGTTAACGTAAAAAAAAAGAACTCAATTGTGGACTGCTAGCTTCGCTTCTTTCGACAGTTTTTTGTTAGCGCCAACGGCGTTCAGTCCTCCATAAATGCGGAGTTACCGGCATTTACCCATCTTTCAATATCTCTATCAGACTCCCCATCTCTCGTAAATATACTTCCCGAATACATAAACTTATCCACTGTCATTTTTGGGTAACTGTTACAAAATATACCTATTATTTTATTTTAAAAAAAAAATGTCTTTGGAGATGCTATGTGAAGGGTCATTTTAGAGAAAAGAAATAGTGGAAGGAAAAGGGTATGAAGGTGGTTAAGACTCTCTGGGTTAGCGTGTCCAGGAGAGATGGATGGATGAAACTTTCCCTCCCACTGCAATGCGAGGAAGTGGGTCGAGGGATTCCTGCTGGAGAGGTTAAATGGTCTCCTTCAACCAGTCCTTTCCAGCTCGCCACGCAGTACGTGAAAAAGTGTGGCGAGCTACTCGTACGCTACTTTGAAAAATCACATCCCACGAACTCAGGCATCCCTGCTAAGTCACCAAACTTAGCGATCCACTTGGGATGACTTATAGCAGAGGTGTTGTTTATCCAATAAATAATTCCCGTGGCGGCGGTACCCATACTCGCCTCCTAAATTGAAACTTTTGCTTCATTCACATTCATAGGTCGTTTCATGTAAAGGTACCCTTAACACGGCTCAACTCAAGTATTTGTTTCCCTTGATCGTATAATGCAGCCCTACTGCTCCCTGTGGCCAGCCAAGTTTTAAATGTGCGGTCCGTTATTTACTGAAGTGGAAACTTCTTTAGCACCAATGTGATTTAACAAACACATCCATCTGTATGTTTTAGCCTGCGAGAGAATGAGATAGTATTTTTTTTACATTTACTCCACATAGGAGGCCCTGAGGAAAATAATTTCCGTCGGGGCCTATGTCATCTGGGATGCTGTATGGAGAGTCTTTTTGAGGAGAGGAAGGAATGAACATTGGTCTTGAAGAGACCCATGTTGTAGGAAGGAGGAAACACAGAGGACGGCAAATCATTCCACAGCCGAGCTGTTGAACACAAGAACGAGTCGAAGAAACGACCCGTTCTCATGTGACAAATGTCAACTGTGTACAAATGTTGGGCACGCGTTTGGCGTGTTTCCCGACTATGCACCGGTGCCGAAGGGATCAATGATGCTAGTTCCTTGGAGCATCTGCCATTGTAATACCGGAACAAGGATAGCATTCCCACCCGACGCCTGTGTTCTAAAGATTGAAATCCGTCTGTTAAGATGGGAGAATCTATTAAGCGGACCGCCCGTTTCTGCACAGTCGAGGGTATTTTTTAGGTATTTTGGAGCTCCAGACCAGAGGTGGCTGCCAAAATCATATAGTCGGTCTCCTCTTTGTGCGGTTCGTCGTATTCTCCCCGTTGTCTACTTTTTAGTTTTCTTATATCTTTAGCGCTCCCCCCTTGAGTTTTTTCTGTATCCGCCACTGATACTAAGCATTTTTATTGCTTTCAACTTAAGATGTTTTACCTATAATAATACATTCTAATTAGAATCCTACATTTTCCCACTTCAGTCCATCGCATAAATTACCCAATACAATAACAGTGTAAGAATAGCCAATAATGTGTTTTTGACATTTTGGTGTGATTTTTTTATACAATTAGAACATATAACCGATTTCCACAATTTTTTTAAATGGCACTCTGTGGAATGCTACGTAAAATGTATTAAGTTTATGTATTATTAAATGGCACTCTGTGGAATGCTACGTAAAATGTATTAAGTTTATGTATTATTAAATGGCACTCTGTGGAATGCTACGTAAAATGTATTAAGTTTATGTATTATTAAATGGCACTCTGTGGAATGCTACGTAAAATGTATTAAGTTTATGTATTATTAAAAAAAGGGCTTACTTCTTCGCAGAGCGTTCTGGGCATCATTAGTCATGGCATCTGCTTCGTCGAGGATGACAAGCTTGAAGCCAGCCTTGAAGATGGTTCGGGTGGAAGCGAAGTTCAAAATCTGGCCTCGCACTATGCCAATACCTCTGTCATCTGAGGCATTCAGTTCTAGAACCTGAAAGTAAATATGAATTAGGATTTGGTGGAAAATTACAATAGATTTTTTTGCATTGTGTAATATATAACAATCAGCACCCAAAACATTTTAACTTCTTCTTACATATTATAACTCCACAGGCACAGGATTTGAGCGAAGGGAACCTGGGTTTTTTAGAGGCTTTTATTATAGGAAGAAGGAAATAGCGAAACCGACAAAACATTCCACAGTCGAGCTTTTTAACGTAAGAATAAATCGTAGAAGCGAACCGTTCTTATGTGGTGGATGTTCACCCTACCTCTTCAGAACAAGTTATGCTCATTGAAAAGGTCTGTATTGAAACTATTTAGGTTTGTAGGTTGTCAGTTGACAGTTGAATTAAAGGAGTTACAATAATAAACATTCTTACCATAGAATTGAACTGTTGTGGAGTATACATCTGTCTGGCACAAGCGAGGATTGTCGAGGTTTTACCAGTTCCAGGCGGCCCATAGAACAACAAGTGAGGCAGCTGGTCCTCCTTCATAAACTTGCTGACTAAATAAAGAAAAAAATACAAAAAAATTAGGTTATTAAAAACAAATACATAAGGAAATCAAACCATATTTTGGGATTTCGGTAAATATCGGTTCGGACTGGCCACGCTTATTACGAATAATTTTTTGAAAAAAAACTTTAGATTCGCCTTAATTACTATAAAAGGAAACTTTTTGGCTTTGGGGCGGCGGAAAATAATGCATTTTAATTTTCAATTGCATAAAACCAAAATTCACTTCGCGAACCGACGACGCAGCGAAAATCCGCAGCCGTAGCTGTCACTGTTATGGACAGCTGACTTCGTGGGATAAAGCGCGTAATTATGAAATTTCTCTAGCGGGCTTGTTTGTGTAACATGGTTTGTGATACAAAAGAATGTGCCCCTTTATAACGCCTGCTCGCGTCAACACAAGAAAAACATCCCAGTTTTCAAGTGGTTTAGCGGCTACGCTAGGTTTGTGCAACATGGTTTGTGATTCGCGGTATTTCATGTAGGTATCCCACGAAGTCAGCTACAGTCCATAACAGTGACAGCAGGGGGGTATAACTCCGATCCAAATTTTCAACCAAGACCGAAGATAGATAATATCTATGACTGTGTGACGTCATCTTTGCGCAATCTCTCTCCACCAATGGGAAATTGGATGCCAATAGGAAAACTTTGAATTTAAGCTTTTGACAGCTGGGTGAAATAATGTATCCGGATTGCTCTCAACGGTTTATTTCAATGCGACGCGAATTCAAAATTTGCTTCCTAAACAAATGAAATAGAATTGAATACGTTTATTATCCAATTTTGAGAACTCGTGCATATGTTTGTGGCTACTAGTATCGCAAAACGTCTCATTTCGCGATATGATTATGCTCGTGAAAACCATTATAACCTGCAAACAAAAAGGTACAAACATTTATATGAAACATTTCTGCATTTATCTTGTTTTGTTTTTATCTGTCGGTCTGTCTTGATGTATCTCATGAGATGTTTTCTTTAATATTTTCAGCTCGAAACACTAAATCCTATCCTTACAGCTGACAGGCCGGTGGAGATTACTGGTGTCATTCCCCTAGAGAAGAGAGCACGTTCCACGAACGACGGCCTGCGCCTACTGATCTCTGGGTTTGTTTGCATTTTACCTTATTATAATAATACATATAAAAGCATTAATTTAGCACCTTAATAATGACATATGATTGTTGTAGGTATGTGGGATAGTAACGTTGTGGTGTCATGTCAGGAGATGGGGCTGACGTGTGCCACCACTCTCTTTCACCGCTGTTCTTGAGCGAACATAAGAAGGAGGAAGAGTACTCCATGGCCTGGACCAGGATGCAGCAGGACCAATATATTCTCAGTACGCTTAGCTTTTCTAAATTTGTTCTATTTTTATTGTTAAAGAGAGTACGAACACATTGTGCAATATAGTTGTGAACTTGGAGCAGGTGGATGAGTTTGTATATCGTGGGAAGTATGTGTATGAGAGACGGGAAGGCTGATAGAGATATTGAAAGAAGGGTAAATGTAGGTAATTCTATTAATGGAGGACTGAATGTGGGAGGAATGCAGATCCGGGCACAGTTTGGAAATTTAATAAAAAGGCACTTTCTAGATGAGAAAAGTGTGGAAAAGCTGAATAAAACAAAAATTAAGGCGCGCTCGGCAAAATTGAGGGAGATACAACCGTTCAAAGTATTTAAAATTTCACTTTACAAACTGATATTGACAGTTCGCCCGCGTCCGCCCGCCATTTTTTTTATAACCTAATACGCTAAACATGGTTTGTGATACAAAAAAGTGCCCCTTTATAGCGCCTGCTCACGTCAAGGCAAGAAAAACATCCCAGTTTTCAAGTGGTTTAGCGGCTACGCTAGGTTTGTGTAACATGGTTTGTGATTCTGGCGTACTATCAATTCTGTATTAGGTCTGGGATCCAACATACCTAAGCGGTGAAAACATGGCGAACGAACAACGAACTGTCAATATCAGTTCGCCAAGTGATTTTTTAAATACTTTGAACGGTTGTATCTCCCTCAATTTTGCCGAGCGCGCCTTAATTTATTTTTTATTCATCATCTCCATACTTTTCTCATCTAGAAAGTGCCTTTTTATTAAATTTCCAAACTGTGCCCGGATCTGCATTTCACCCCTGAATGCTGTTGGCGCTAACAAAAAACTGTGTAAAGAAGTGAAACTAGCAGTCCACAACGGAATGCTGGTACCTACCCTTATGTATGGCAGTGAGGCATGGAACTGGCAGAGGAAAGTGGGCTGAATGCTGTAGAAATGACACCCCTGAGGATGTGTGGTAAAACTACGTATGATACTGTATATTTTCTGCCTGTACAGAGTACAAAAAATATAATATGTACATTTTATATGCAGCAAAGCGTTCATCGGTCAAATCGTTGTACGTATAGGTAGTTTCATATCAATGATCGATGAACCGGTGGATGCAAGTTTTATCCATAAGTTGTTATAATGGATTGTCTACTTTGTAGTTGGAATTAGATTGCAGAAATATAAGTTTGTGCAGAGTACCTTTGAGGTATTTTTTTACAAAAAATGGCGCTATACAAATCATCCAAATATTATTATTTATGATCAAGCAATGCAATGCAAGGCTGATCATAATGAGTAAGATTGAAAGGGACCCTCAGATGGTTTGGGCATGTAGAGCGAATGAACGAAGCGTGGGGTGTAAGTAGAATATATGACGCAGATGTGAGTGGTAGATGAAGTCAGGGACGCCAGAGGAAAACCTGACACGATCAAGGGAATCCGATACTTGCATCGGGCCACGTCAAGAGTCAGAAATAGTATGTATGAGTCGATGTGTGAGTGTGAATGAGGCAAAGAGTGTGTGCCAAGACCCAGTTGTTTGACGGTCCGTCCTATCGGCCTACCCCTGCGGGGAAACGGCGTGATTTTTAGTTAGTTTTTCTTGTATTTCCTGTTTTTAATAAAATACTAAAACGTTTAATTGAGTTTTTCATTTTTCTGTTGAAACCAGAGAAATGTCAAAGTCGATACTATCGTAGGAAAGCTAAATCTTATTTGAAATTGTTCTTCCCCTTTTGAAGGGATTGAAATTTCAAGTAATTTTAGGTTATTTTTACGACAGTTGGTTTCTTCATAGGGCAACGGGTTTCAATCTGACAAAGCTCTGTTCGGAGAAAATGAGCAGTAAAGAAAAGTAAGCTCATTTTCTCAAGGCAGCGATTGTCAGATCCAGCTCTGTTCCCTGGGGAATATTTTGACATTTAATTTTATTTTTAAAATAATATTTTAGGCTAATAAATTGGGTAGGTACTGAAAGATAATTATATTGTCTATGGTCGAGCCTTTTATTTTGGTTCCTCTATCCCCTTGTCTATGGTATGTGTGACGACATCGTTGCGCATATCGAATAAAAAGTCGTCAAATATAGGTATGTATATGGTCAAATAGCGTTGACACTTGGTCCATAGTAGACATGGGCAAATTGATTCACAGCAATGAATCAATTCAATCTGATTCACCTGGTCAAGTGAAATAATTCATTAATTCATTCATTTGATTCTTCGATTCGAAACTTCATTTTGGTTTTGTACGTAGGATGCTCACATTTAGGAACCTCCCAAATAAAGTAATAAAAATGAGGATTTTTTCGCATAGCAGATAATTGCGTGGGTATTGGAAATAACATTAAAAACACAAAAATATCATATGTAGGGATTTATTACGTACATTGCAGCCAAAGTACATTTATAATTTTTTTTTGAAAACTTGTTTCATTAAGTTTTACATCTTATAGCACAGAGTTTTTAAAGGGATGAAAACTTGTGAGTAACTTTAGTAGGAAAAATATATATTTTGAACCAATTAAAAAATAAACGTTTTACAAACTTTATCATGTGATTTTATGAACAAAAGTTCATTTTATGAACAAAACAAGTCACTAATAAAATCGTGGTGTATGTATATATGTGCACGAATAGTAACCAGAAAACCACCATTTTAAACATTAAAAAACCTTAAAACAAAAACTTATACACCAAAAGACAAGCATCCATTCTTAATATTTTATAAACCCCAAAATCAGTAAGTACAAACTAATGACGAAGCCATTACAAAATCATGCCATCGGATGATAAAAAATCTTGCTCCCTATGTATTACAAAAGACAAAAGTAAAAAAATAATATATATATGTATGGTAGCGTGTATATATATATGTATATATATATATATATATATACACGCTACCATGTGTATAAAATAAATAAAAAAAATTCACTTAGTTAAAGAATGCTCAAAAACAGATAAAAATTAAAAATAAAATAAAAACATACCCATACTCCAAATGCCTTTACATAAAAATTATACATACAACAGACGTAGAAAATATACACAATTTGTCCACATATTCATTAGTACTATTACTGATAAATAACTTAAGTAACATAAATTGTGAAATTAAAACAGTAAAATAGGATCCAAGCGTCGAAAAGATGAAGAAAAAGTTATTTCAAATTACAGTTTAAAAATAATATTTGGGCCAGTTTGGAAGATTTCAAACGAGATCTTCTGTCAGTAAGAGTAAGCCCTGCTTTTGAGAATATTCTCTCGCATGGTACTGAGGTTGCCATTAGGCAAATTACTTTTTTTGACAATGTATATAGATTTGGAAACTTGTGTTTTTTTACATTCCCACCATTCAAGCGGATCGGAATCTCTGTGTAGAAGCTCTTCCTGCATATATTGATCAAATTCAATAGTTGCAGCAACCGTGGGGTCAAACATTATATCAGATTGATAGCTTGTAAATTTCTCGTCGTGCTTTGCCCATAAAAAATTTGAAATGAATGAATTTAATGTCGTGGTATTGGACGTAGACGGTTCCAGACGTTCAGGTTGAATGTTTATCGGATGGAATTGTTCAGAATTGTATATTAAATCGGAGAGTTTTGATTTTAAACTATTAACCACCCTTTCTAGTTTTAAGGGATCATTAAATGGGATCTTTTTGAATCTTGGATCCAAAATGGTAGCCTCGGCTATTAAGCCTGGACCATCAACATCACAAAAACGTTTTTTAATTTGAGTTTTCAAGACTTCAACTAAATTAAAGAGCTCTGGATATAAATCGGCGTCCACAACCTGGCTATTGGCATGTCGTTCCATCGCCTCACAATAAGTTATTATTTTGGATGACGTGACTTTTGCGTCTGCGGACATATCGCGGGTAATCTCTTCAAATACTCCTAAAATAGGCACGGTTTTTATAATCATGTCCCATTCCCGTGCACTAATTTTGATTTGACTCCGATTTAAAGCCAATGTTGAAATTATAGCATCTTTAACTCTCACTACCCTTAACAACATATCATAAGTTGAATTCCAGCGTGTCGGGACATCTTGTTTTAACTTTAATGGAGGAAGTCCCATTTGACGTTGCACTTCTTGAAGTTTGGAAAGGGCGTGAGAGCTCCGTTTGAAATACTCTACCACTGATTTAATTTTACTTAAAGTAGCCTGCATTTCTTTAATGGAAGTCTGCACAACCAAATTAATTGAATGGGCAAAACAACCAACGTGCCGCCAACCGCCCAAACGAACAGCCGCAATCATATTTGCGGCATTATCTGTAACAATTGCTGTTATTCGTGAACCTAAATTAAACTCTTCCACTTTACTTTTCAGCAGAGAGCTTATATTTTCAGCGGTATGTCTTTCACTAAAATCTGCCATGCCCAAAAGAGTTGATACTAACTTGGAATTTTCATCAACGTAGTGAGCAGTTAAAGCGATAAAGCCTTCATTGTTTATAGAGGTCCACGCATCGGTGGTAATACAAACAGATGAAGCTTTTTCTATTTTACTTTGAACAATTGAGTACGTTTCATCATACAACTTTGGAATCAGAGTACATGATAGAGTCTTCCTGCTTGGTAGCCGATATTCCAGGCACAAAGTGTTAACAAATGAAATAAAATCTTCCTCTTCTACAAGGTGTAACGGGTGATAATTCTTCACAATCATTTTTACCAACGCAAAATCAATTTTCATCCGCTTATTTATTGATATTTTCCTAGAGGAAATCAAATAATCACTTATTCCTGGTTGCTGCCTAAGTTCTCTTAGAACAGAAGTCGTAGGAGATTCGGTGGCTGTGTTATTTTCTTCTAGAGGATTACTTGAACGTATTGGTGAGCGCTCACGTGCCGTTGAAGTGGATGCAGCAAAATACACGGAAGGCACAGGACGCTGGACAAGAATAGTTGGATGTTTATGTCTTAAGTGCCTATTAAGATTTCCCATGCAGCCTAATGCAGCGCTCAAAATGGTGGAGCAATGAACGCATTTTGCTTTTTTCCCTCCATCTACTTCAGAAAAGTGATACCAAATTTCACTTCTTTTTCTGGAAGACATCTTGACTATTCAATAAGTTTCTATAAAAAACGAAGGTCATCATTAGACGACACCGAAAATAAAAGGTAGCAATCAATTTTTATTTTTTTAACATAGAAAGAAATGCTGGCAAATTGGATCCCAGAATAAAAAAATATTGTTATCTTACTAAAATGATCTATATTATTTTTACTAAGAAAGTACAAGAATTGGTCCTTAAGGCGCCGCATCCGCGCTCAAAAAGAAGAAGATGGAGAGATATATAATTACGAATGTTAGAGTAGCGCGCTAGCTAATATATTTAAAGCGACAAAATCGATGCGAAAATGATGAAAATGTTTATTAAAACACGACTCGTTAAAAAGCAAAAATCTCGTAGAAGGCGTCTTAAGTATCATTTAAAGAAACATTGTGATTTTTTTCACAACTATAACTTGTAAAATAATTTAAACAAATGTGTTTATAAAATAATTTTTGGAGCATACTTCGCGATTTTTTTCTATCGAGGGAATTTCATATAATTTGCGTTTTGGCATGGAACGCGTCTTCTCGAACTCGATATTCTCTTTAAAAATAACACATTTTTTTAAAGAGGGAGATATGTAAGAAATCGGTGGAAATTCAGGTAGCGGCTTAAGGTTTACCTTCATATAAAAAATTATAGGTACTTTTTAAAAAATATTTACTTGCCTTAAGGCTCTGCAACCGGGCCCGAAAAGAAGAAGATCGAGAGATACGAAATTACGAATGTTAGAGGAGAGCGCTAACATTTACAGCGACAAAATCGATGCGAAAATTGCGAAAATGTTTAATAAAATACGACTCGTTTAAAATAGAGCAAAAATCTCGCGGGCATTATCTTAAACAGCATTTAAAGAAACACTGTGAATTTTTTCATACATATAACTTGTAAAATAACTGAAACAAACGTGTTAATAATAATTTTTGGAGCATACTTTGCGATCTTTTTCTATCGAGGGAATTTTATATAATTTGCGTTTCGGCGCGGGCAAGGTCTAGATCTTATCTTCAAGAGTAACATATATTTTTTAAGAGCTTTAAAACTTACCGTGTTTAAGGGAAACATGTAATAAATCGGTACAAATCCGGGTTGCGGGCCCTTAAATAAAGGGGAAATTAGTTACGTTCAAGGAAATAATAATGCCACCGTGTTCGAGGGATAAGTCTCTCGACTATAAATCCGAAGGTCGCGAGTTCAAATCCCGGCGTGCGCAAATAAATTTTAATTGATTATGATTTATTTATCGTATTTCACAATGTCACATCACAAATATGAATTAAAAACATAATATACTATAGGTATTTGCGGCACGTTCCAGAGTGGAAGATACTGTCAGTATCGCCCTGGTGTAAGAACACCATTCAAATGTTGAAACGTTCTTGAATTGGCTTTAGTCGTATTTGGTGACCAGATATGATTATACAGGTACTTCCCCGCCATCCTCTTCCCCATCTTCTTCCCCTTCCCACTACCTTCCACCTCACAAAATATCCCAATTGGGGATGCCAGTCTCACTAGCTCCAGACGGGAGCAGTTTTGACTTTTGCGGTATTCACATAAAAAAAAATACTATTTTCGCGCTTTGATACATCCGATCCGATCACCTGGAATAAGTTTCACTCAAATATGTATTTTTCAAATGCACTTACCTCAATGGTGAAGTCAAAATCATGCGCCGAATAAAAACTAATTAAAAGTCTGAGCGACACGCGTCATACAATTTATTACAAAAATAAGGGAACAAATCACTCGATTATCATTTATCACGGTTCGACAGCCGACTGATGTAACTGATGTTTTGTTTACGGCTAGGTAGAAAGATACCATAAGAAAACAATAATATAAATAAACATCGTTTTGTTTCGAAACGCATTGCATAATTTACGCACGCGTGAGGGAGAAAAAATATAGGATAACTTTCGCTTTTTACTATTTTTATTAACAGAAGTTCAGGTTCCGAAGTGGGAAGTTTTGCCCTAAGTTGACGGCTTGCCCGCGCGGGAACTAACGACGAACCGATTCTCTGCGGGCATCAAGGAATGAATTAGGAACTTCTGACTAATAAGTCTTGCTGTGATTTGAATAACTTGCATTTCGCGGACCTATAAGGACTCGATATCTTTAAAGGGCTAGCGAGACTATCAAGCGGCTTGGCTCAATCACGTAGTTTTTTGTCTATGGCTAGAGTTTTGACCGCATTTTGACCGTCTCCAGAGGTGGCTTGAAGCTTGAGTCAAGCGTTGCGCAATAATCTACGTTATTGCGCAACGCTTGAAGCGAATTTATATTTCTTCGGCGTAGACAACAAATCATAGACAAATAAGTACCTGAGTGGTGATTTTAGATATTACGTATCACGTAAAACGTTTATAAAAATAGATTAAATTATTACAAAATAGGTATTAATTATTTTTGTGTTTACTTTGTAGAAATCCATCTGATTTTTCTTTTAAATTAATGTAAATATAATTTAATAATGTTATTACGTTAATGTTATATTAAAATATTAATATATAACATTTATTATAACATAACAAATAATTATTTTTCTTTACTAGATTCCATCTCGCACAAAAATCACTTTCAAATAGCGAAAATGACAGGAAACCATAGACAAAGGAGTAATATCTCGAGAGAAATATCGTCTAGACATAGACTAAGGCTTGGCTCAACGGCTTGAAGCGCGCGTCAAGCTGTTGAGGCAAGCATTCATAGACAATAACGGAAAAATAAATTTACGTGCTGGCCGTCAAGCCGCTTGATCGTCTCCAAGCGTTCTGGCAAGCATTTGTCTATGCCTAGATGTGATTTTCGATAGTTTGTTTGGTTTATTTATGGTTGACAGTGAATTTTGTGCGGCTGAAATAAAATGGAATATAACGGAGACAAAGCATTCTTAGCCCTTGGGTTATCTTTGTATTTTAATAAAAATAAACGAATTTGGTGTCAAGAATGGTACAATTTGTGATCCCGCTTTACTCATAAGCATTTACGAAGCGTATTACAGGCACGGCACCAAATGATTACTTACACGCATTTTTTCAAAATAGATGATCGTAATTATTACGAAGCATTGTTGTATATTTCCGTTGATAATATTAATTGATAAAGTTGATCAAGGAAAATTATTTATTCCCTGTTTCTCAGATGTTCACAAGACCTAAACAATATTTTAAATCAGTCAAAGCAGTTACATCATTAACAATAAGAAAACAAAAAATACTTGCAGAACTGAATAATAACATTAATAGAAGTTACAATATTATTAAACAACGAGAGAAAAACATACTTGTAGAACTTAATAATAAATAATACTTGCTGGTACCCGGCATGCGTTGCAACGCCATTCAAAGAAATAAATTAATTCTCCCTGCATGTCCTTTCCCGTGCGTCCCCGTTGACCTCCCGAGTCTCATTCCGAGAATACTGCACAAGAGTCCCAACTGCTCCCGTCTGGAGCCAGGGAGACTATGGTATCCCCGATCGGGGTATGTTGTGAGGCTGAAGGTAGTGGGGTGGGGAAGGAGATAGGAAAGAGGAAGGTGGCGAAGTACCTGGCTATTTAGATCTGGTCACCAATCACGGCTTATGCCATTTCAAGCAACGTTTCAATTCTGAATGGTGGTCTACCAGGGCGATACTTAGAGTATCTTCCAATCTGGAACGTGCCGCAAATATACTTTATATTATTTTTAAGAAAAAAAAATGTGAAATAACACAAATTAATCAAATAAAATTTATTTGACACGCCGGGATTGATCCCCCGACCTTCGGTTTACGAGTCAAGAGCCTTACTTACGTCAATTTTTCTTTCCGTAAGATCTTTCCACAAAGTATCGGAAGACTTAAAAAAATCTTTCAATTCCTTCCCCTCCCTCCAATTTTATTACTTTTTCTTTCCGGAAGAACCTTCTACAAAGTATTAGAAAACTTTAAAAAATATATGAATGAAATAGGTAAAGTGGTTCTGAAGTTATAGCGTGACCAAGGGAAACAGGGATTCATTTGTAGAAATCCATCTGATTTTTCTACAAATTAAACACAAAAACAATAACTAAAATCAGATGCATTTCTACAAATTAAACACAATAACAATTAATTCTTATTTTATATTAATTTTATCTAATTTATAGAATTGTTTCATGATGCGTGAGAAATGTAACAAATTTTGAAAAAAATCTGTTCTTTTATGTCGAAGAACGCTAACTATTAATGTACATGGGGTCCTATTTTATGATTCTGCGATTGTTTCAAAAATGTAATTAATTTCAAGAAATGGCCAATATCACCTTTAATGAGTGATAGCCAAATAAATAATTAAAAAAAATATATCAATTCGCATCAAGCTCGCCGCCAGCACGTAGATTATTGAAGCTTGCTTCAAGCGTCCTCGGGTAGACTGTCAAAACGCTTGGCTCAAACGAAAACTACGCGCAGTGTTGCCAGCTTAACAAAAAACTACGTGCTTGAAAGAAATGCTATTGATAGTGTCGGAATCTCTTAACAGATTGGAATTAAGCTGTCCGGCCGAATTGACTCGACACGTGGGAACTAGGGTTTGGGTCTTGGGACAACAACGTCACAAATGAAAAAGAAACAAATGTTTTGATTCCTTGAATAAGTGAAACAGAGATTGGGGTTGAGGATTGAGCTCTACGGTCCGCACAGACCTGTAGGACTATGACAAATTAGTGGGACCGGCGGGACGACTGTGAAACAGACGCGACAATCAGAATTACTTGCTCTTGGCTGACTCGCTTGTCGGTTGGCGGTTTTGTCGCTTGGACTGGGGAATCTCTCTTGCCTACGGGGTTTTTGTACGGATTTACTGCGCGGGATTACTACACGTGATATGCAATTTCGCGGCGCGCCGTCTGTAGAAGGTGTACCTACCTATCCGCGCAACTAATATCCAGAATAATATTTAATTAAATTTCTACGAAACACTACAAAATTTACAGAGTACATTATTATTTCCTTACCTCAATATAACATGAAATAATTCATCTGTAAAATAAATTAATAGAAATAAAAATAAATATGTTAAAAAATGGATGCAAGGCCAAGGGTAAGGAATAAAGATTTAATTCGTTTTGAAAATGAGAATAAAATCGAGTGTGTTACATAATTGAATTTATTCATTTAATTCATTCATTCAATTTTGCCCACGTCTAGTCCATAGTAAAACCACGAAGTTATCAATCTAATGACTGGTTTATTTATGAGTGACAGCTACGGCCGCGGATTTTCGCTGCGTCGGTTCGCGAAGTGAATTTTGGTTTTATGCAATTGAAAATTAAAATGCATTATTTTCCGCCGCCCCAAAGCCAAAAAGTTTCCTTTTATAGTAATTTAAGGCGAATCTAAAGTTTTTTTCTAAAAATTATTCGTAATAAGCGTGGCCAGTCCGAACCGATAATTACCGGGATTTCTTTTAGTTAGAAAATGTTGCATTCTTACTTGTTTTAATGATATCATCGTGTGATACAAGCTCGTCCAATTTCGCCGGACGATATTTCTCGACCCTGTAAACATAACCTATAATTCAAAATCCGCACACAAAATAAATGCAGTTAGATTATGAATATAAAATTTATTTGTGCTTGAAGAATTATTTCTTACCATGGTAGATTACTTTTTACTTCGCCTAAAATCATGATTGCTTACGAATTGTTTACTAAATAAACGCAATGAGCGGAAAAACGACAAACAAATTTGACAACTGACGAACTGAAAGTGACACAAAAAATGGCGCCAATATAGTAATTGTTGCCAGTCGCATTAAATATTTTTTTTCGCTATTCTCGATACGAGTATGTACTGGCAACCCTGGTCCGTTCTGTATTTTTTGCCGTAGAGCAGGGGTGGGGAACCTGCGACCCGCGGGCACTTTTGGTGCGGCCTGCTGAAAGAACCACAAAAAATTACACAGAACGGGATGGATTTTTCACGGTGTTTCAGATAAATTTTTAAGACGTTATTACAAAATTGTTACTAGCAAGTTGTTTAGATACCAATAAAAACGTGATAAAACCTCCCATCTTACTTTTATTTTAATTTGTTATTGTGAAACGATAGTAAAATTCCATCGGAAAATTTAATTTTCTTGAACGGGTCAGTTCCGATATTTTAGGATTGATAGCAACTCTATTCGGAGGGGAATCTTAGGCAGTCTGTCATAAAAATTATTTTCTAGTCATCGTTGCGGAAGCAAAGTGGATAATAAATCAATAAAATCCTATTAATGACATCAACGAAGAAAAGAAAAGTTGAAGCTGAGTGAAACGTGAAATCATTTGAAACTAAATTAAGGCTTGGAAAGTAACTCGAAATGAATAACACAACGCAATTTCCAACACTGCAAGGACAAAGGCCTTCTACATAATTTGAATAGGCTGGTAATTGCGCGAAATTAAGTGAGGCATATAATGAACGATTTAAGGACGTGAAAAGAGAGAAAACGGATTTGAACATATTTGCTAAACCGTTCAATGTCGAACCATCGAATGTGCCTGATAATCAGCAGCACGAAATAATTCAATTACAAAGCGATGATAAACTAAAGCTAGATATAACAATCTTCCCAAATAAAGTCAGGAATCACTGGTTATATTAAGTCAAGCACGTCCCTTAACATTTTGTATATAATACAAACATTAATTCCATTATAATTGCCACACTTCTGGGATAAAAAAAATCACTTCACGAAATTTATTGTAATTACTTAGTTAAATAAATATAAAACTATTTTGCGGACAATAAATATGCTACAAAATGTAGAAAAACCAATCCGAGTACAAAACGTAATCAGGGTACAACTTAATTTAAGCTGGTTGACTAGTTAACTCCTATGCAGATTCATTCTAAAGGTAAAACCAATCATTTGTTCACAATGCAAATTCCTGTTGTGGATTAATCTGCTAACCATAACCCACTTCAAAGGTAAAACCATTTTGGTGTTCCAGTTGCAGTATTAATTAAAGCTGGGGACTCACAATCCAATTCACTCTGACAGAAAAACAGTTTTGTGTAAGAAAAAATTCCATGTGTGGTTTGGTCTGCTTACGCATTTCGTAGAAACCCGTTCTCGTGTTTGAAGTGCACTTATAAAATTCTAGTTGCTTTTTTGCTTAAAGTATTAAAGAAAAGCCATTTTTATATACTCAGTAAAATGGCTACACTCAATAATTTTATGTCTCCGTGTATAGATTCACCCAATAACTGAAACCAGTTCTGTGTTTAGAATGCAACGAAAAAAATTCCAGGTGGGGTTTCATTTTTTTGACGCATTTCTCGTGTTAGAAGTGCATTTATAAAATTCTAGTCGCGTACTTTGTGGTTTTAATTCCACACGTACAAGCTCACTTTATAATTAAAACCAGTTCTGTGTTTAGAATGCAACGAAAAATTTTCAGGTGAGGTTTTATCTCGCTAAAGTTTCCTAAGAAACCATTCTCGTGTGTGAAGTGCATAAATATAAATGTGTGAAATGCATAAATACACAGTTATAAATTTGTAGTTGCATATGTGCTGCCAGTATTGGAGGAAAGCAATTTCACATTCTGAGTATAGTTTTAATTCACCGCGTACAGATTCAATCTGTAATTAAAACCAGTTCTGTGTTAAGAATGCAACGAAAACGCATCAGGTTTTATTTCATTTGCTGACGCATTTCTTATGTTGGAAGTGCATTTATAAAATTCTAGTTTCTTACTTTATGCTGCCAGAATTAGAGGAAAGCCATTTTCATGTTCTGAGTGTAGTGAATTTTGACGGAAACCATTCTCGTGTACAAAGTGCAGTTATAAAATTCTGGTTGCAGAATTTCAGGAAAACCATTTGCATGTTCTGAGTGTAGCTATAATTAAAGAGTGTTGGCAGTTACGTAACGATTTTTTTTTAAATTAGTTGCAGTAAAACCAGTTCTTTGATTCGAATGTGGCTCACCCCCCCTCCCCCCCCGAGACTGAAATCGGAGTGCGGCCCGCGGGTTAGAGTATGAACATCCAAATGGCCCGCGACGCTAAAAAGGTTCCCGACCCCTCCCGTAGAGAAACACGAATCGAACCGAGACGAGATTAAATTCTCGACTGTCATCTGTCATTCTGACGTTTCCAATTTCGAAATAGGCAAAACTTATAAATTCTAACTTATTGGAATATCACCGTTTTAAATCATTCGAAACTTACATTAAACTATAGCAGATTTTAATTATTCAGTCTAACTTATTGAAACATCGTCTATTTGAGCGCAACCTAATAAAATATTATAATACTATCATGATTTGTTTTGGGGTATTATGACTTGTTGCGCTACCTCCTTCTTTAGCCGTTAATACTGATGAATAATTTTTGTGAACGTAGGTAGGTAATTACCTAATGCTTTTGTAAAAAGCCGGGATGATAGACGAAAGCAAATTAGTTTCCCTGGTGAGGAATCACAAAGTTCTTTATGACAAAGATGATAAAAATTACAATAATAACTTGAAGAGGGATACTTGCTGGACAGACATTGCAGATGAAATGAAAACTACAGGTAAAAAATGTATTATCGCTAATTAAATGCTGGTTGCAATTTGCAATGAGTGTTTTAAGACTTGGCATTCTGAATTTCTTCCGATTTATAACATATTTGGTAAATATTCGGAACAAACGTCAACGGTTATGTAACGGGTTTGTGTATGTTATCTTTACTTTAAAAAACAGCCTACGTTTTTGAATGGTTTGTTTGGCTACGCAGGGTTTGTGTAGCGGGCTTGTGTATATTATCTTAATTGTAAAAGTTTTATCAAAAAAAAGTGCGTATTAACCGTTGACGTTTGTTCCGAACTGCAAACTAATTCTTCAAGTAGCATATGATACAGACTCTGAAAAAATTTACAAGATGCTCGACGTTTTGTCAATCAGACAACTCTACGCTAAATCGTCTATTCTTCACCTCTTCAAATTCAAACTGCATATCCCTTTACTTTCTCAGTCCTCAATAACAAGCCGGTCTTCAATAAATCTAACACTTAACATCCCGCTAAAGCACACGACCCACGGACAAAGATACTTTAACTACTATTCCATCAAACTATATAACAGCATGCCACCTTCTTTGAAACAACTTGCTGATTATTCACCAACATATAAACTAAAAAAACAAATCACAGACTGGATAAAAACTAAAGGAACACTCTTTTTCCAAAACCTATTTACTCCAAACCAAACATAAAAATTAACTTGGTATTTAAATTAGACCACTAGATCTACAAAATAGATTAATATTGCATAACTATTTTTAAAATATTGGCACTAATATCATCTACTTTTGTTTGTTTCTTTTATTCTCTTTTCGTCACAACTGCTCTCAAGTTCACTCTTCTTGTATATTCTTTGTTTTTTTCTTTTTACTATAATGTATTATCCATTGCGTCTTTAGTATATTATGATGCTCAACTTACCTCAACTTACTACATTGTGTCTGTATAATATTATGATGACTATCTCAACACAGCTACCTACACCCAGGGCTGGGCAGTATTTGAAATACTTGTAATTGAAATACGTATTTGAAATACAAATACGTATTTTGTATTTGTATTTCAATTACTTCCTAAAAATGTATTTTGTAATTGGTATTTCAATTACCTGCTGCTAAGGTATTTTGTAATTTGTATTTCAAATACTTATGTAAAAAATACATTTTCAAATACATTTAGCGATCTTCATAATGATAATGAAAAATAAACGCACATAGATAATACATAGACTATAAACGCTAGAATCCTGTATTATTGTCCTTTGCACTCTTAATAATCATTATTTGGAGGTCTCTTAGTACACATTAATCACGTAATTAATACATTAATTACGTGAGCTCAAAAAAAGGGGGATGGTCCAGCAAAATCTCACGTTACTTGAAAAGAATAAACGAAGTGACCCAAATTTATCTCACCAAGGGGCGGGGGGAGTCCAGTTTGGAAGAAAAACTGCTCACGTAATTAATGTATGCCCCCTTATCATTGCTTTATATTATAATGTACCGTACATTTTTTTACGTCATGCTAGTTATTATTATTGTTCTGTGCTATAATAGCACTGTTATTGTACATTTTGTACCATATTATATTACTTATACTTTTCATTGCTTTGTATTTTACATTTTTGTATCATAGTATTAGATCAAGCACTATGGGAATAATTTGACTGATTACTAGATTATTTTTAAGTTAATTACTGTAGAGAAGAGCAGGGAAGTGAAATAACACAAAATTGCGCTATACAAATGTCATCCATTTATATATAAAAATTTATCCTTGTTTCCCTTGGTCACGCCATAACTTCAGAATGACTTTACCTATTTCATTAAATTTTTTTAAAGTTTTCTAATTCTTTATAGAAGGTTCTTACGGAAAGAAAAATTAAGAAAATAACACAGAAAATTGTATAATTTCAGAAAACTTTACGACTATTTTAACTTCGCTCGTCTGACAGTTTGCGCGTTTGATGAAATTGAATTTAGCAGGCAGCTGTTTTTTTTTGTAACTAAAGAATTGTCTATGGATTTTTTAAATCATAGATATTTTAAATAGGTACCTATGTTAGGTACCAGATTTCATTGATTGTTCTTATAATAAATTACTAGTCAATTCGTATGTGGTTTCACGCTTAGATTATTGCAATGGAATATATGCAAGTCTTCCTAAATATCAAGTCAACAAATTACAATCCGTTTTCAACGCTGCGGCAAGACTTATCACCGGCGTATCTAAATATTCCCACATTTCAGAGCATCTCAAAAATCTACACTGGCTTAAATGTCCTGAAAGGATCCAGTTTAAGCTCTGCTGGATGGTATTTAAGTCCCTTAACGGAATGGCTCCGGCTTACTTATCGGAATTGTGTATTCCAGAAAATTCCAATTATCGTCAGTCAACCCTGAGGTCAGCAGCGTCATCAGCTATCGGAAGGTTAAAGGAACCAAAGCGCACACCAGATACTAAGTTCGGTGAGCGCGCTTTCGGAGTGTCAGGACCTAAAGCCTGGAATGGACTGCCATATGACTTAAGAATGATCACAGACGCGGCGGAATTTAGAGCTAGACTTAAAACTCACCTTTTCAGACAGTCGTATCCATAAACTCAAAATCTTTCACCTTCACATTCAATGCCCTCGACACCGTAAATAACTAACCTGTAAAAACGTAGAAAAAAAAAAAAAAAAATGAACATTCTCCAGCCCTAAAGAGCCCTAAATATCAACAATACTTTTGCCACTAATCTCTAATAGTCCTAAATTCTCCAGTATTTTAAAATAAATACCAACTCTACTTTTGCAACTAATCGAGGAATTCTAGCCTGGGGTAATGCATATTCCAATGCCCTTGATCCCATCATGAAAGCACAAAAACTAATCATAAAAGTAATTCTTAAAATGCCGCTTACTACCAGCACTGATACTATCTTCAATTCCTTCAACGTTATGGACACAAAAAAACAGCTCTACTCAAGATCCATATTACTTAATTTACACAAAAACAACAAAACACCATACAAAGCTACACAAACAATACACAATACCCGAGCCAAAAACAACGAACTTCTCCAAACTCCTTTTTTCAAAACCACCTTCGGGCAAAGACACTCTAAATACATAGCTTGCAAACTTTACAATACACTACCAACTACGATCAGACAAAGTGACTCCTTTACAAAATTCAAACAAGATATTAAAAAATGGATCATAAGTATTGGACGCCACACTATCACAAATATCTGTAAAATAAATCACACATAGACAGAAATAACTATTCACATACAACCTAACCCATATAAAATAAATGAAAATAATGGAATCCTGTCAAATTTAACCTATAAATAGATTAGGCAGAATTTATTTCATTACTCCATCTCCAACATTTATAAAATAACTCTCTTTAAAAGATTTACCACCCTTCCAATCACCCTTCTGTTTTAATTCTATTCATAATATGTATTTTACCTGAAATATCCTTGTAACTACTATATTCATTTATATACCTGTACGCCTGTCTCGACACAGGTATACCCTAGTGAGTCAGGCATACAAATAAAACCATTGTAAATATATTTTAATATAGATAAATAAAAAAAAAAAAAAAAAAAAAAAAATCTATTCATAAATGTAATACTAGGGAAGCAAATAATGTAAAATCATGCAATGTCCAGTGTGTTAACTGTAATGTCCTCCGCTGCAAAGCCGTATCTTCTCCATAAACTTTCTAATTAAAGTGTGTTTATCGGAAGTGACCAGCCAGGTAAGTATGTTTCCGTATCCATTTATAAATAGTAAAATTAGTTAGAACCTAAGCATTCCTAATAAATTGTACAGCGCCCTTGAGGTGATTTTTCACAAAAACGGCGCTTTATAAATTATCCAATTATTATTATTATTATAATATAGAAAAATGAATATTTGTAATATGTGAAAAATGAAAATTTGAATACAAAAATTGTAATAGCTGGCACGCGAATTGTTTGAAAACTGAATGTACTGGGACTAAATATACGGAACGCGGGAGGGGGTTGGCGCGATGGGAGGAGCGGGAGAGGGGAGAGGGTAGGCAGGGAAGGTGGAAGGGGAATGCAAGAGGGGAAAGGGATGCGTTAGGGTAACGGGGACGCATGGGAAAGGACATGCACAGAGAAACAATTTATTTTTTTGAATATGGCATTGCAACGCATGCCGGGAACCAGCTAGTCTTATTATAATAATAATTATTATAATCTAACACCTAAGTCCCATAGCACAAAACTTGACAAGTGGAGCGGAGACGAGATGTGTCTCCTGAGAGTCCTGAGCAATATGATTAGTCAATTTTAGCACGTCTCTGTTTCACTCTGCTTAGCTCTGCTTCTATGGAAACCTTCGAGATATCCTTGGTCGAAGATGGAAACGCACCCTTAGATATGGGCACTTACGACAATTTATTGCAACCAAAGGTTCTACCAAAACCAAATGTATTTTGTATTTTGTAATTTGTATTTTGTATTTGAAATTAAAAAATGGTTAAAATACTGTATTTTGTATTTTGTATTTCAAATACACGACATGAAAGTATTTTGTATTTCGTATTTTAAATACATGCAAAAAAGTATTTTGTAATTTGTATTTCAATTACAGCAAAGCATGTATTTTGCCCAGCCCTGCCTACACCTACTATATGTACAATACTGCCACCATGGGTGGTACTACGGAGTCCTCCTTGAGAGCCTCAAGGGGGATACTGTGCTAGCACTTATGATGGCATAATAATACATGCGTACACCTCAGCACGGGTTCTCCCAGTGAGGTGTTCACAATCCATAACCACATTCGTTTTAACTAATTACATACAGTTGCCGATCATATTTCACTCTACTACCTACTATGTTTCATATTAAGAATATTTTTGTTTTACTTCCACCTAATGTCATTGTCATTGCACTTATTAACTGTATATTATTGTATTTATTAACTGTATGTAAAAGCATAGAAATGAATAAATAAATAAATAAGTGATTTGACAGTGTGAAAGCAAATTTTCAATTTACGTAAATAAAATTAAAAATGTAACATTTTCAACCTCCCCCAATGCAAATAGTTGTCTTTTATGGTAGAAGAATCTAAAAGTTTTATAAAAAAAAGTGAGTATTAACCGTTGACGTTTGTTCCGAACAATTACCACATATTTTTCTTCTTAAGTTCTTAAAAAAGTACACCTTGTTTTTGAAGATAATATCTAAGTATACATTTGTAGGGCCAAAACGGTAATAATATGAAATTCCCCTGATAGAAAAAAACACATTTTGTTCTGTTATACAAGTCATAAGTATGAAAAAATTCAGCGTTTCTTTAAATGCTACCTAAGACATTTGTCAAGAGATCTAGGTCGAATAAGTCATGTTTTATTAAATACTAGCTGACCCGGCGAACTTCGTACCGCCTCAATAACTGTTGAATTAAATTAAGTTTTTTTATTAAGTTAAAAATTACACAACAAAGCAATTATCGATGCCCAACTGTCCGTGTTTTGTTTTCGTCAGTATCAGAGATGGCGTTGTGTACGGATTTATATTTTTTGTGATTTTCTTACTTTTCCACTTACTTACGGGAATTTTTGAAAGCAAGCGGGTACGGGTGCCGCCACCCCGGGAACCATTTATTGGATAACCAATACCTCTGCCATAGGTCACCCCAAGTGGTTCGCTACGTTTGGTGATATAGCAGGGGTGCCCGGGTTCATGGGGTGACTTTTGTGCGGGTCTTGGCGGCAGATGCGTCTGCGCACCATCTGCGTGGCGGGCCGGATCGAGAGAGACTGGTTGAGGGAGGTCAATCGACCAATGGGTCGAAAGAGTCCGGCTGGAAAGGTCAAGGTAAAAGGTCAATTCCGGTCAAGGCAATGGCCTTGCACCGCAGTTGGAGGGATGGATTCACTACCGCATACACTGACCTCCAGATTCCTACCCACCCCTCATGCCTTTTTCCTTTCCAGAACTTCCTATCCTACCCTTACTTAAAAAGACCCCTCACACAGCATCCTCAAAGATGACATAGGTCCTGGGTGGAGCTTACGTAAAAGAAATGCGTTTTATTTCAGAGATTTATTATTATTGTATTTTTTCCTTTGGAGGGGTACAGAGACATACGTTCTCCGTTTGTCTCATTTTCGACTATTGACATTTGGTGCGTAAGAAAGAGGGGCAGCATTATATGTTTAAGAACAAAAGCAAAACAATCACCTCATTGACATTTGACGTTTTTGAATTTTTGGAATTCACAAACAGTTAAATATTATACCTATCACAATATTGCTGCAGTTCTTTCAAAATATGAGAATTCATTCCATACAAAATATATGAAAAAATTAATTTTCTTCATAACTTTCTTTTTCATAATTTTTTGCGATGTTTTAATATTTATTCTGTTATCCGGGGCGGAGACAAATCTAACAAATCAAAGATCATCAAAATCGGTCCAGCCAATCTCGAGTTATAAATAGTGTAAAAACCCGACTTTGTTTTATGTATTAAGATTTTCACAGCAGTCGTTTATGTCTATTCTTTACAATTTGATTTCATAAGCGCTCTCTCTCTACCACTTGTATTTAAATATCTTCCGGGGAACTAGCGGTAGGATATAGAGGGAACATTCAATTGCACCACTATTAAAACTATCGATGAAGTGGCAGAAAGACACGGACTCGACAAAACCACCAGAAGGTGGCCGAAGAACATGTTCTCAGGTCGGATTCTACGGTGAAAAGGGGTGAGGTGAACTTCAGAGTATTGATGACATGAGAGTGTCCACAGGGAGGGATCTTGTCACCCTTGCTGTGGAGCATGGTGGTGGACAACCTCATCAGGAAACTCAATAACAGAAGCCATATACATGAGGGTATGCGGATGACATCACAACCATAATAAGGTGTTGGGATGCAGACATGACCAGAGGCCTCATACAATCAACCTTGGCAACAGTGGAAGAACGGTGTAAAGAAACAGGGTTGTCCAAAAACAGGAAATCGGAACAAGACTGAGTGCAATTAGCCTGGCAGTTGGAATGAAGCAGTACGGCAAACAAGCCGAATACTTCTTCAGACAGCAGTTTGGTGTGATGTACTCCACCTGGGAGGAATGGGGCATGGTCCCAGGTCCAACCTCCAGATAGAAATTAATCTGATTCACAGAGGGGTCCAAGATGGAGGAAGGAACGGGGGCCGGGGTATCCAAGAGGGAACTCAGCATACCTCTAGGAACACCCTGCACTGTGTTTCAGGCTGAAATGAAATCCATCTTGGCCTGCACACAGAAGAATATACGTATCGGGTACAGGAATAAGAACATAACCATATGTTCTGATAGCCAGGCGGCCCTAATGGCACTGGAAAGTAACCGATGCGACTCCAGACTGGTGATGGAAAACAGGACTATTCTTACAGAACTCGCTACCATCAATAAAATAACCCTGATATGGGTACCAGGACATAAAGGTATTGAGGGCAAAGAGCGGGCTGACGAACTAGCAAGGAAAGAGGCGAAAACACCACTGCGGGATCCGAGTCGGCGTAGGACTAGCAGCTTGCCACATCAAATTACATATTGAGAGGTGGGTCAAATCCCAGCTCTGGAAGGAATGGGAGAGGGCACCCGGAATGAGGCAATCCAAGTACTCATAAACGGACCGGACCCCAGATTGACAAGGAAACTACTCGATGTGGACAGAAACTCACTGAGGGAACTGGTAGGACTACTAACGACACTGCCATCTCAGGAGACACATGCAGCTATTGGGAGTGGAAAGCACCAATAGATGTAGAAAATGTGAAGAGGATGAAGAGACTCCAATTCACTTATGGTGCCAATGTCCTGCCCTGGTGGGAACTAGTCTCAGGTACCTGGGGAGACACACTGTAGAACCAGAAGACTTAAACACATATCCAATGACAACTCTGGTGAACTTTATTAACCTGTCATTTGCCAGGAACGCGCCGGCGCGCGAGAATCGAATTTCAAAAATGAATATTAATTCAAATAATTTGGATGCGATTTTAAATTTTATTCCATTAATTTATAACATAAAATAAAGCTTAAAATAGCTTCCTCCATTCTTGTTCTTAAGGTAATTTAAAAAAGGTAAGGTAAAAAACCCTGGCCTTTGACAGGTTAAAGGGACTGGGTTATGGTTAAAGGATTGAGGTAAAATGGGAGACAGCATAATGGGCCTATGGCCTAAGTTCTCACGGAAACTAGTTGTAAACCGTTTCCGCAAAAAAATAGATATATATCTTCCTTTCAATCCGTCATCGTAAATGCCATTCTTGCGAGAATGACGGACTTGACTAACGAACCTATGCTTGATGTTTCGGCATCTAAAATTACCTGATTATATTATTATATGTTTTATGTAGGTTAAATAATATTTGTTTAGAATTAAACCCAGGACGCAAACCAATTATGCAGTTTGAGTTACTATCAAAGGTTGGATTGCGATCCAAGAGTTGTCTGATTTGTTCGTTAGATGTCGATAGAATCATTTTTTGTTCTTTGTCTTTCTCACACAACGAACAAGGGAAATATAGATGTATGAAATCCTTATAAAAGGGTTGCATCGGTAAAATTAACTCACTTCTTTACGAAAACTTGCACTAAGAAATTAAAATACTACTGAACCCTTGTCCGTTGGGTGGGGAAAGTTATTGTCGTCAGTTACAAGTTTATAAATATCAAATCATAACAATAAAAATTCAAGAACTTAAAGTTAAAACAAAAAAGTGCTTCATTTATAAAAAACCAGTCTACCCAAAGAAATTCTCCTGAGTGAAGACCTCAATTTTTTACATTTGGTCCTTCGAGCCGGATTGATCCCATGAGCGGATACAAAAATCAATCGAAGCCAGACATGAACCAGCGATAAACAAAGGAGAATTCTGATGAAGCGGATCTTCAACAAGGGCAAGTGACCATCCTATTATTTTTTATCCATTTGATCCCATAGAAAAGAAACAAATTCGGTTAGACCACTTCGGTATTTTATTGTTGTTGATATAAAAAATCGCAACGGGCTAATTGTTACAATTGATATTGGCAAGATTTTTTGTGGCTAGCTATGATTATAGTGTCGCAAAAAACGTAAAAATCGGAATTGTGGTTTCATTGTTTTGATTGTTTTTGAATTTGATGTTTTTTGATACTGTCGATAAAGCAGGCGACGGGTACCGTCGTTGTTTTATTTGCAACTGAAACTAACAAAGTTTTTTGTGGGTAGTCATATGATTATGCTACGGCAAAAAACAGAAGGATAATTATTATAATACATGAAATGTATTAATTGATTATTCAAACAATCTGAAAGCGATCGTTGGACGTTGGTTTGACTCCGAAGTGTTTTTCCAGTCGGTAAAGCAGGCGCACGCCATTTGTAAAGTCAGATCGAGTCGCGAACTTTCATAACAAAATAATAACAATAGATTTTCTTGTTGTTGAATACATGCATCTAGTGATCTAGTGTTTTGTTAAAACAAAAGAAACAATCAAGTAAAAGACAGTGCAAGTTTTTTGTGTTTTAGTGTTTAGCGTGGTTAGAAGTGAACCACGCCAGAGCAATCAGTGAGTATTGATTGTCTGTTATTTACGAAAATCCCTGTTATTTACGAAAATCATGGATTTGAAATATTTAATTGCCCAGTGCGGCATATGTAAGGGAAAATTGTATAGATTTAGCAATTACTTGGATGGGGAAGAGTTGTTAAATTCGGAAATCGAAATACGTTTGAAAAGAATCGAACCTATTCTAGATGTCTTTAGAAAACTCCAAGATAAAATAGAGACATTATTGCCGGATGAATTAAAAAATGGAACCGAGCGAGAAATGTTTGAAAATTTATATTATATTGTATTGGCAAAGGCCAAGGATAAATTCAACGAAACCGGTAAAATCATCAATTCTATCAAACTTTCAATCTTTGAACCGCCTCGGTTCAAAGAAGATTATGAGCACAATTGCATTTATTGTAATAAAAATCATAAAACTTATAATTGTCAAAAGTTTTTAAATTTAGCAATAGAGGATAGATTGACAACAATACATCGTTTGAATGCTTGTCTGAAATGTTTGTCGGTAGAACATAAATTTCCGGATTGTAAAAATAAATATAGTTGTCACAAGTGTGGAGCGAATTCACACAACACTTTATTACATTTACAAAATGAAGGAATGCAAAGTCATCAGGGAAGTGATACTTCTTCAAGAGGACTTATTATTAAAAATTGCGCATTAAAATCATCCAGCAGAAAAGCTGATATCCCTATTACCGGAATTCATAATGAAATAAAGCATATTAAAAACATTGTGGATTTGGAAATATCTTCCAATTATTCGCCATATTCAAAGAGGATTGAATGCCTAGTATTGTCGGAGGTGACCAGTAATCTGCCGCAAATCTCATTTCAGAAAAAAGGCACCGGCATCCCCCAAGGATTGCAATTGGCAGATCCAAACATTAATGAAACCGGCCCGATAGACATGTTGATCGAGGCTGACACTTTCAAGGAGACTCTGCACTCTGACCGGATGAAGATTCAAGATTCCGGACCCATCTTCACTTCAGAAAAGAGGCCAGTAAAAATTTGTAATCTTTCACTCAACTTAAAACATAAGCAAATTGAAAATTTGTTGAAATTAGAGGAGCTAAATCCTATTGAACATAGGAATCACGAGGAGCGAGCGTGTGAAGAAAGCTTCACAGCTGCTCAGAAAAGAGATGGCAGAGGCCGTTTCATTGTAAGTTTAATACAACGCCCCTGTGCGAAACAGCTAGGCGAAAGTCTCCCTATGGCGGAGAAGAGATTGTATAATTTGGAGAAAAAATTAGCCTCAAACCCAGAATTAATGAAAGATTACAAGAATTTTATGCAGGAGTGTAAAGACTTAGGTCATATGACGCAATGTGAACCATTGTCACAAAATCAAATACCTTATTATCTGCCTCACCATGCGATGATCAAGGAATCTAGTACAACTAGGAGGACCAGAGTCGTAGTCGATGGATCAGCTAAATCCTCAACTGGAATTATCCCAAATGATGCCCTCATGATTGGGCCGACATTGCAAAAGGATTTATGTGCACATCTGTTGAATTTCAGAAAACATCAGTACGCGTTAACAGCCGACATAGAAAAAATGTCCCGGCAGATATTAGTGCAGCCAGAGGATAGGGACTTACAACGTATCCTTTGGAGAGACGCACCCAGCGAGGAGATTCAACATTATCGATTGAATACAGTCTACGGTCTGGGATCATCATTCTTAGCCCCAAGATGTTTGGAGCGGCTAGGAAATGAAAATCAAGGCACAAATCCCAAGGTCAGTCACATTCTTAAAGAAATTTTTTACATGGATGACCTGATGGCGGGTGACAGTGGTGAAGAAGATTGCTTGCTAAGTAGAAGCAAACGACGGATGTTATCCTACATAGCATCCATTTTTAATCCCCCGGGTCTGATAAGACCTGTAACGATAGTAGCGAAGCTACTAATGCAACGTCTGTGGCAGAACAAAACTCAGTGGGTTGAAGATATATCTCCTGACATTTGGAAAGTTTGGAGAGCTTATATGGAAGAATTGCCGCAGATAAATAATGTGAAGGTACCTAGGAGAATCATTTGTCAAAAGCATGTGATATCAGAAGATAATGCTGCGGATGTACTATCCAGAGATATTAGGACTTCTCAATTATTGACATCCACCATTTGGTGGCACGGACCCGATTGGCTAACTCTTGCACCATCCAGTTGGCCATGCGGAGAATCTACGTACATAGATCCACCTGAGGTGAAAACAAAAACTGTAGTGTTGGCAACAGTAACGCAAGATTTGGATATTTTCAGGAACTACATCTCTCTACTAAATCCTTATGTACATAATGATTTACCTTGCGTAGGCGGCAGGCTTTCCGAAGGAAAATTGCTGTCAATAAATCAACGACATCCAATCTTGCTGCCACCACATCATAATTTAACCAAATTAATTATGAAAAACTACTATCATTTACACTTGCATGCAGGTACTCATACCTTATTGGCAATAATCAGATTGAAGTTCTAGCCAATAATAGGAAAATTTAGTGAAAATGATAATAAGGAAATGTGTAATATGTTTTAGATCAAATACAAAGACTATGCAGCAAATAATGGCAGACCTTGCAGCCGAAAGGAGCTTATATATTTTTGTTATTAATGTTTTTCTTATGTATGTTTATTTGTATGTGTGGTGTCAAAAGCCATACACTTAGAACTTGAACTGTCTTTGAATACAGAAAGTTTTTTAAATGCCTTGAAGCGTTTTATCGAGCGTAGTGGAAGGCCGAGTAAATTATTTTCAGATAATGCTACTACCTACTATCGGAAAATCATTATCGGGGCTATCAATTCAATGGGGGTACATTCCGACAAGGGCGCTGCACTTTGGAGGCCTTTGAGAAGTCAGAATGAAATCTGTTTAAATGTCGGTTGAAACGGCTAGCAAGTAACTCCTTATTGATATATGAGGAATTAATACCGTTTTGTGTCAGATGAATTTTGTTTAAATTCTAGTCCTCTTACCCCATTGTCAAATGATCCAAATGACCTAAACTCCCTCAGTCCCGGTCACTTTCTTGTTGGTGAAAGCTTAGCGGCGATTCCAGAACAAGATCTACAAAATATTTCAGTCAACAGGCTGAATAACTATCAAAAGTTATCCTTACTAATACAATGTTTTTGGTCGAGGTGGCGATTGGAATACCTGGCGCAGCTCCAAAGCAGAACGAAGTGGACCAACGGACCTAATGCGCAACTAAAACCAGGCGATATGGTGGTCTTGAAGGAAGACAACCTACCACCATGTGTGTGGAAACTCGGACGTGTAATTGCAGTCCATCCAGGAGCTGACGGGAGAGTACGTGTGGCAACTCTCAAAACCTCGCATGGAACTACTCAGAGGGCCATCTCAAAGCTGTGTCTATTGCCAATAGACGATAACGAGGAGCTGAAGATGTCAACATCCCCACCCAACGGACCAGACGCTGTGTAAGCACAAAATGCAAAAAAAAGGAACTTGTGCTTTATGAAAAAAAACAATGAGTGCATAAAACAAGATAAACCAATAAGTAGTAAAAAAAAGGCAATATAAAAATTTGTACGTTGAAGGTAAAAAATAATATAAAAATTTGTACGTTAAAAGTAACCAAAAAGGACAAAAAGAAGATATAATAATAAATTAAAAGTAAAAATCAGTGTACAAAATGTGGAAAAATGTGGAGCAATAAAAACTTGAGTGTGGTAGGGAGTGATATAAAAAATAATAAAACAAAAAAAGGATTGTAGATCCATATATTTAAAAAAAAAGGATAAAAACACTTAATGAACACTTATAAACTAACATAGCCTGCTGGCTAGAATTGCAAACTGCATATATAGATATATCTGGAGACATTGTAATAATTCCAAATGTGGCAATGAACTATGGAAGGAAGGATGAATTATCTTTATTAAATTTTTTCCCGAGGAAGGAAGGAAGGATGACCAGGAAACCTGCCGCGACATGATTGTGCTGTCTATATTATATGTTTATATGTAATTATTGTTATGGTTTCTGTTTGTTTTTAAAAATGTAGTTTGTTTTTGGAATTATCTTAGTGTGTTATGTTATTGAATAACTTTAAAATTAATTTAATGAATTTGAATTTGATTTGAGCAAAGTCAATATTTAATTTAGGCTCATAATTTGTTTGCATAATGTTATTTGTATAATTTGCAGAAAAATGGATTCGATATTTCAAAATAAATATCTGCCCATTTTGGGGCGGAGGATGTTTAGAATTAAACCCAGGACGCAAACCAATTATGCAGTTTGAGTTACTATCAAAGGTTGGATTGCGATCCAAGAGTTGTCTGATTTGTTCGTTAGATGTCGATAGAATCATTTTTTGTTCTTTGTCTTTCTCACACAACGAACAAGGGAAATATAGATGTATGAAATCCTTATAAAAGGGTTGCATCGGTAAAATTAACTCACTTCTTTACGAAAACTTGCACTAAGAAATTAAAATACTACTGAACCCTTGTCCGTTGGGTGGGGAAAGTTATTGTCGTCAGTTATAAGTTTATAAATATCAAATCATAACAATAAAAATTCAAGAACTTAAAGTTAAAACAAAAAAGTGCTTCATTTATAAAAAACCAGTCTACCCAAAGAAATTCTCCTGAGTGAAGACCTCAATTTTTTACTTCAATTCAATTTTTTGTTTCAATCATTTAATTTATTTAATAAAGGGAATTAACAACAAAATATCTTGTAATTCTAAGAAAAGATTATATTTATTATTTGCAAATAAATATTATTACAAACATATATTGATGTAAAAACACCTCCTGCTGTTTGCTTTCGAAACTAAACAACCCAATGCCTCTAAATCGAAATTTTTTAAGCGGAATGCTGGGTCTTAACCTATTTTTAATATTATACTAGCTGGTACCCGGCATGCGTTGCCATGCCATTTAATAAAGAAATTGTATCTCCCTGTGTGTCCTTTCGCATTCGTCCCGTTCCCCTTCCGCCTCCCCTTCCTCTCCCGCGTCCCCTTCCCTTTTGCGTTACTACTCCGCCTCCTCTACCTTCCCTCTCCTCCACACGCCCTTCCCCCGTCCCGCGAACCCCCCTCCCAGTCCCGGTATATTCAGTTTTCAAACAGCTCGCGTGCCACCTATTGCAATTTTTTTATTCAAATTTCATAATGCCAGAGCTCACCAGTAGTTTTATAGAAACCTTGTCCTGACAATAACGAACACACATAAAAAAGAATTATCCAATTTGGTGCAGTCGTTCGGAAGTTATGCACGTACATACATTTCGGCGATTCATTTTTATTTATAAGAAGAAAGATGATTAATTCTTTCGGTTAGATTTTATGTGAAGTTATACTTCCTTCTTGTTTTGGTGTGTACATTATCAAAATGGGAGGCGGGTGTGGGTACCGCCGCCCCGGGAACCATTTATTGGATAACCAACACCCCTTCCATAGGTCACCCCAAGTGATTTACTACATTTGTTAATTTTGCAGGGGTGCCCGGGTTCGTTGGGTGAGGTCTAGATCTTGGCGGGGAATGCGTTTGCCCACCGGGAATGTGTGGTGCGCCGGATCGGGAGAGATTGGTTGAGGGTACCTAATCTGGACCTCTCCAACTGTACTCTCTTGACCCATCGGCTTGCAGTGAGAGGGACGGATTCATGCGTCCATCACTCCTGGACACATTGACCTCAGATTTAGCAAGCCCTTTATGTGTGATGGATCGTCCGTCAGTGTTCCAACTCACATTAACTTAATTGTATATATGTATACACTTTCCAAACTGTGATTTTAGTGATCATAAATTATATCATCACGGTTTAATCATGAGTTTTCTAAATAAATGTAAGTGGTGTACTTGTAAGAATTTTTGTAATAAATGTGATTGTTATATTGTATAACGTATACACAATTTTTTTAAAAATTTTATTTATAAAAGAAAGACAAACATTCCCGGGTTATGAATAACCCAACAATGTTTGAAAATCTCCTACTACCACCACAGTAAGCGGAAAATGTTGCGTGTGTCATGGTGGAAGACTTAGCCAGCTGAGGAATCGAACTCGCGACGCCCGGGTGGGACACAAATGCGACGCCCACTGTTCAATATACAATAATGATAATTGTTCTTGCCTTTATTTAGAATTACTATATATTTTAGTCTTTTAAATTAAAGTATCTAAATAGGGGGCCGCGACATTTTCCTCTGCCCCGGGCGGCTGACACCCACGCTATACCACTGTCAGGTATGTTTATCAAACTAGACAAAATAATTTTGAAAAAAATTTCTTTCCAGAGAATGAATGCAAAACACACTGGAAACGTTTGCGGGAACAATACAGAAAGGCCATACGATTCAGATGTGAAGCAACTGGCAGGCGAAGACCATGGAAGCTGGAATTCGAAATGAGTTTCCTTCTGCCACACATGAAAGAGATAACTTATGTCCCAAGATACTCTAACGAAGGAGAAAAAACCCAAGAAGACAATACCATTGAAAATCTTAACTGCAAAGATATTGAAGAAGAAACAGAAAAACTGATTGACCAGTTACAATCATCTCCTGAGTCTACATTCCTTGATAGCTCAAAAAGAGATAGCAATAGAAAGTCCAGCGATGCAACTACATCTGACCATCCATTGATTAATTTTTTCACCAGTTTGGGAGAGACAACGCTTACTCTGCCACACCACCTGCAGATGGAAGTAAAAAGAAAGGTTTTCGAAGCCGTCCACCAGGCTGAAATTGCAGCTCTAAATGATAATGTTTCTGTAACTAAATCAGAATAGGAGTAAACTTATCAAAAATTAATACATTAACTCCACACAGGAGGCCCTAGGAAAAATCATTTCTCTCTGGGCTTATGTCATCTTTGGGGATACTTTGTGGAGGGCCTTTTTGAGGGGAGGTCTTGAAGACACCCATAATGTGGGAGGGAGGAAACCCAGAGGCCGGCCAATCATTCCACAGCCGAGCTGTTGAACTCAGGAACAGGTCTTACAAGCGACCCATTCTCAGGTGACAAATGTCAACCGTATACAAACGTTTGGCATGTTTCCTGGCCATGCACCTGTTGCCAAAGGAATCAATGACGTTAGTTCCTGGGAGCATATTCATTTGAAATACCACACCTGACGTCTGTGCTCTAAAGATTGCAATCCATGCAAGATGGGGGAATCTATCAAACAGACCGGTCGTTTCTGCACAGTCAACGGCTTTTTTAAAAGTATTTTGGGGCTTCAGATCAGAGAAATGTGGCTGATAGCTCCGTTGTAAGTCCATCTGCTCATGGAGCAACTGAAAAAAAACCAGTTGGCAACTCAAGTCGCTAACCTGTGTACTTCAATGGCGGCCCGCACACTACGCAACTTATCAAAGATCAGTTTTCAACGCCGACGCAACCTGTCACTCGCAACTCACTGTGCAAGTCGCCAGCTAGTCGCCAGTGCGTTTCAGTTGTCAGTTGCGCCTCACGAGCTGTCAGTTTTGTAATATATAAATGTTATCTGAGCCATTGACCTACTATATCTAGACAAGCCCTCTCATAGTAAAAATAAGAAAAACATAACCCCAAGTAACAGTAATTTCGCCATCTTGCTGCGAGTTCCCTGTAATATAAAACTGAGCACCAAGTTATCCCATGGTGTAATTTGTCGAACTAATACATCAATAATTGGTCACATTTTGGATGCGTGAAAATATCGACAAGCTGCGTTGTGTAAAAGTGGTTTTCAAAGTGGGGGTCGCTAGACATTCATAAATTTAATTAGAATGATGGATAACATATAAAATACATTTGCCTAATAAATAATGTATTGTTTTTATTTATTTTTTCATTATCAGTAATTTTAGTTAGAAAAAACGTAATGTGAGTCATTTTTAAAACTTTTATGTTTGCATACAAAATTTTTATATTAAAAAAATTATATGTTTATTTCGAACTACAAGAGTCAGTCAAAAATTAATGCCTCCTTTTTTTCTAATTAAATAAAGTTACTTAAATGAAAAAATTGAATTTGAAAATTGTGCTATTCCTCAAACTTTCATCTACAATCTACTGCAATAGTAACTTTCTGAGTCAACAGGTGTCAGCATTGTCGTCGTTTACAAAATGACCGATATCAATTTTCGTATTAGTCAGCGTTCTGTGATTGAATTCTTGAATGCAGAAGGTGAAACACCTATTCGCGTTCATGAGAGACTGAAAAATGTGTACAGTGATGCGGCTGCACAAAAATTGTGACCGGAGACGAAACATGGGTTTCATGGAACCTGAACAGTCAATGGAATGGCATCACACAAACTCACTGAGGATGAAAAAATTAAAACTATTGTGAAATGCTGCCTGCTCATTACATAATAATAATAAACTGCGATCGGCAGGGTAAGTTATTTGCGACAGTGTTCAGGGATGCAGAGGGTCTGATTATGGTTGATATTTGGAGCAGCGATGCACAATAAATTCTGTCCAATATGTCACAACCCTTAAAATGTTTAAAGCACGTCTTTCGCCCAACAAAGGTATGGCGGATGGCCTTAGGAAGTAGGACCGTGCCTTTTACCACTCTGGGATACATGCCCTTGTTAAAAGATGGACCAAAACTTTGGGAATGGATGGAGATTATATTGAAAAGTGACAAATTATTTGTCAATAGTATGGTTTTCATCCTACGTAATTACAATTTTTAATTCTCGACAATTAAAGGATAAAAAGCATAGGAGGCATTACTTTTTGACTGACCCTCGTATAAAATTTGAAACATCCCCTTTCCAAAAAGTTTTTAGTTTTCGGATACATTCAGAAATATTCCATTTATTTGAATTTTATCGCAAAACGGAAATATTTTGACCCTCTGATAAAATACGGTCGAGGCCTGAGGGGTTAAATATTATAATTTTCGAAATTTTTAATTTACTGGAAAACTAAGTATAATAGGTATTTTACCAACTATTAGTTATTTTACCTACTATACTTAGTTTGTAACCACCGTACATATTACGTACTATTTTTATCGTATTGAAATTATCGAAGATTGTAGTGGATAATCCAACATCTTATTTTTAGACGGTTCTGCCTTGGTTGATAATAATAATAATAATAAAGGATGGTGTCTTCATCATCATATGATTCTGTACATGCGTGCTATATGAATGCAATATGAGAGTAACGGATGACAGCTGAAGTGTTGTTCTTCATTCTATGGTTAAATAAGCTAAGATAATTACTGAAATCGTAAAGTTGTGTTGCACCGTGAGATAAGCTTGTTTGCCAACCAATTTGCAACCTTGCATTTTAGTTTGGTTTTGGTTTCTCCGTGAGCAAAGAAAGGACCTTCTTTCCCATGAATAATGTATGTCACAGGAGAGATTATAAATTTTGCATTCAGTTTAATCCTTCCTCCATACCAAAGCCAACCTTCCAACATCGAACTTAGTTTGGAGTTGGAAGGTTGGCTGATCGTGTGATTGTGGCTGCGGCCAACCCTCCAACTCCGAACTCCAAAATGGCGGATGCCGAACAGCTGATTCGGCGCTGTATCTTATCAGTTACCTATAATTGTGCAGGCGGCGCTTCAGTTTCCATAATATTGATTTCAATTCGTAAAGCTAAAAAAATAATTTCAAACAATTTTTGTACAACTCTCCGGTAATAATATTGCCTAGACTGTTGTGTTGGGCCAACTCGCACTAACCAGTCATCACCGATCACCTCAGAGGCGATCCAGGGCCAACTCGAACTCTAACCTTCCAACTCGAACTTCCAACGCACAAACTACCCCTCCACACAATAGGCCACTTGCATGGATTTCATAACGACTTGGAAAAAATCATGTGGATAGATCTTTTTACTAAGATTAAGAAAATGTTAGTAAAATTGTTTAGAAATGTACAGTTGTTTTTATTTTTAAATAAATAAATCCATTATTTGGGCTCATGACGTCACTACATGAAAATGTCCCGTCTCCGAAAATGTTCCTATTAATTTAAAAAAATTCCACACTGATTTATTTTTTTTTATATGGCATCACTTTGATTTCAGGCGAATTTTTGAATTCGTTCACTAGATTTATTGTTTGTTCTCTGCGAACTTATCATTTGATTTCACTTTTTGACAGATGTTCTGAAGATGTTGGTACGTGTTTTAGAGGTATAATGATTATGGTGCTGATTTTAACAAAATTAAATTTTATAATATTCTTATTATTATTATAATTTACAAGCACAAGTATATTACATTGAATTTAGTAATATATACGCTGTACAATATAATGATTTATGATCAACAAGATGGATCAAGGAAAAAAAATATTTATGAGATGTAATATTTTTGGTATGCCTCGTTATTCTCCTGTGCAATTCGTGTGGAAAACGTTATTTTTTTTAAAATGATTTTCGGCTATGTAATTATCGTTTTTTCACACCTATAAAATTATGTCCCGTCTTTCCGGTTTATAAAAAATGGTCTGATTTATCGGATTGAAATTTTCAAAAAATCCCCAGGGTTTCAAAAATACGATTAAAAAAAAAATAAAAATGCAGAATGTCTTAGAATATTTGCCTAAACCGAAAATTTTTTTAAAAAAATGTGATGCAAGTGGCCTATCGTCCAAATGTTTGAAGTTGGATGTTGGCCGCAGTGTGGCCCTACCATAGGCTGATGGACCATTGCACATTGAAATTAAGGCCACTGATGACAGATTGAATTCTTCTTGATGGAATTCTTCTTTCTTAGTTTGAGATGATGGCTGGTACAAGTAGGTTTGCTGAGATTTTTTTCCAAATATTTGATGGTAGGTATCCAGCATCCAAATGAATTTACGGAAAAAATTGTCCATCCTAATAAAGACCCCTGTGGGCCGGACTTCTGCATTTGCAGTGTTGAAGAATCGTACACGGTGTAAAGCTCTGCAATTGTAGTGACGACCTTACTCTTTCATTTCGCCTTTGGATATTACCCTGATTAGATTAGTTGAAGACAAAATTAAAAATGTCTATTATGGTGTCTACGAGTTTGTTTTGACAAAAATATCTTTTTGTTTATTGAAGTTTCTTGTTCGTACCGATGGGGTTAAGGCAGGGTCGGCAGTTTGTCAAGTAAGAAAAGCCAAATTGTCATGGAACAGGATTACAAAAGTACCAGAGAGCCCAGCATGCGTTGCTATGCCACTTAATAAAGAAATTTTTTCTCCCTGCGTGTCCTTTCCTATTCCCCTTCCTCTAACGCATCCCCTTCTCTCCAGTTTCCCTCGTCCCAAGAACCCCTCTCCCGAGTTCCCCTCCCTCCTGCATTCCATACATTCAGTTTTCAAACAGCTTGCGTGCCACCTATCGCAATTTTTTTATAGAAATTTCATAATGCCAGAGCTCACCAGTATATATAGAAACCTTCGCGGGCGTGCTCACAACAACTAATCAAAGTTTCCCCGCAATCGGATGAACGGTTTAGCAATGTCCAATTTCATGATGCCTGAACTCACTATTATATATAGAAACCATCGCAGGCATGCGCACATCAAATCCCCAAAGTTTCATCGCAATCGGATGAATGGTTTAGCAACACACAGACATCTCACACACATACATAATCAGAAGCAAGCATATTTTGATTTTTATATACATATGTATAGCATATAGACTACAAAAAGCAATATGATGAAAGCTGCATGCGGCTCGCGAGCAGCTTATTCCGACCCCTGGGTTAGGTATTGAACCTGTCACTTAGGTATTCTAAATCAGCCACACCAACTACTACACCAAGGTAATATTCCTTGTTACCCCTCTCTATGTTATCAGGGAATAAGAAATAAGGGTGAAATAATATAAACTGTATTGTAGGGTAACTTTAGACATTTATTTGAAATCACAACAAAATAGAATTATCATTACAATATAAAATAAATCAATTCTAATAATAATTTCATAGTTCTTAAAAATAAATTCACTAAAATTTAAAGATAGACTATAATATAAATAATATATCTCAACTTAAGTACTTTATAAACAACACTTGTGCATTTAAACATTATCACAAAAATGTTACTGATGTGAAAATAACATTTACCAAATTTCAAAGGAGCCTCTACGACTTTGGTACCAGAGACAATGACGAATATAACTCATTGAACCAAAGACAAGGAACATAATAGAGTTTAGCCGCCAAGAAGTAAACAGCCTTGTGTTATTTGAGTATTAAAAAATTAATATCAAAGGTACATGATAAAAATTTGGCGCATGTAAATTTCATATACAATAATGTCACAATATCTATGCTAGGTATCTTAGATCTTTAATTATTTAAGATGAATGCAAAGGCTTTGTCGTTCCAGTACATAAAGATCTTCTTTTCACTTTCGCTGATAACTTAGAGTATCTTTTTTTGTTAGGACGTAAAAAAACTGCTTTTACATATCTTGGTATTCCTTTAGAATATTGCCAGATACTTACAATGAATATCAATATTATAAATAACTGGTGCTTTTAAAAAAGATGCCTTGCAGAAAAGCTCAAATGTTATAAAATTTCATTAAATATCAAGTGTCAGTGTATATTAATGATTTGTTAACAGTATAAGGTTCGGTAATTTTGCATGCGCAACTACGGTCCAAAATCACTCAATTTTTTGATTTTTCATTATAGCTTCTAAAGTACGTCATTAAAAAGGTTTTTTTGCTGGTATTTATTATCTGTAGAAGGATTGGAAAAAGACATTAAAAACTTTTGTTAACACAACTTACAACTTGTCCAATTTTAGTCCATAATATATATCATTTAATAAATTGATAATTGCGAGAACCACAAAGTTAGCAGCTGATGATGTTAGCATCTCCCACACGCACACTTCGGCGCGACCGAGTCCCGCATCACTTCAGGCCGCCGCGCAGAAAAGTAAAGACCGATAGGTTCACAGCGCTGTTCACTGTGAGATTTTTCTGCGCGGCGGCCTGAAGTGGCGCGGGACTCGGTCGCTCTGAAGTGTGCGTGTGGGAGATGCTATTATGTGCGACGCGTCACCCACACTGACCATTGACAAGTGAACAAATATGACGGACAAAGAGTGTTTTCAAACCATACAAATCTATGCTGTCATTTAGTGCGTTAACTGTTCACTAGGTGACACTCATGTTTCAAACATCGGTATTTTAGTGACCGCGGGTGTTTGGACCATAGTTGTGAGAAATTACAGTATGAGAAAATGTCAAATTTTGTATTTTCTACATAACACACTCAAAAAGAGGTTGTTTATGCATGGCCATTCTTTTAAGAACTGAAGAGTTATGTATTAGTTTGTGTATAATTGTGAAATCTATCAGAAACTAGCCATTTAAATGATATCTATGAGTGCAGTTTAAATTGTATTTGAGGGATTATAAGTTGTGTTATGTTTGTGAAGTTTAAATGTGTTACAGTTCCTAGGGCTAACTAAAAGTGTAACGTGTGGCTGCTCTATGATGAGTATAAAGCTGCTTTAACCTATTTCACAGTCTCCTTGCTCCATTTATTGAAGTTTCATCACATATATCCCGATGAATGCAGATTAATTGCCTAAGCGTAGCAGATATGGATACTATTCTATATCAGATGATTAGAGCCCTGGTGTTTTCACTTTGTTTTATTGAATCATTGAGGCATAAATTTTCACGAAAGATAAGAAGATATGTATCTGGTTTTTCTGAATTTCTTCCAAATGGCACTCTAATTTTACAATAATTATCATTATCATGAGTATTGTGAGATTGGTTCCAGAAAAATAACAAGTCGACTCCTGAAAAGATTGATTTTCCAGTTGCTCAGGTAAAATCCTATAAAAAACATTCGACACGAAAAGTTTAGGTCAATACAGAAGACGTATTGTGCTCTAACCTAAAAAGACTTTAGATAATTCATACATAGACACGTGCACATAAAACATTTACTCAATATATGGTTACAACATTAAGTTAGTTTATAGATTAATGGCATATATTGTATTGGTATAATATTAGCTAAAGCAGTGGCTTCAGGTGACTAGGAATGTAGACAAAGTGACAATAAGTTATTATAATTAGAGTGTGTAAACATTGACCAAAATCCAATACGGGGCACGGTGTGTGTCGGTGTCGGTGGTTGGGAACAAACAACAAACTCTCGAGCAATTCAGCAGCCAAGCCAACCTTATTGCGGAACCAATAATAATACCATATTAAAAATTATTATCACAAAATCGACTTTAACGACACGGCTCACTTCGGTGGAAAGCGGAATAGAGATACAGGCTTTAGAAACCTCGGTCTATCGGATGAGTTGAGCGGATGTCGGGAAGACACAACACGTCACACGAGACAGTGGCAGCTACGCAGCTGTGGGCAGTGACCCGGGATCCGTCCGGGCCGCCCGTCCGAACAGTGTCACTCCTCAGTCTTGGACCTTACAATCACGACGGCAATTGATGGTGAAGGTAAATATGTTTAAAGGGAGGGGTGGGTAAAACCGGTAGCCCCGTATTGGGTTTTTAGTCAAGAGGTGTACAACGTCTGCTAAGTGGCAGACACGAGGGCGAGGTTCTCTGCAAGCCATCGTCATCTAGTAGCCGACGCGCATGAGTTTGCCCCATGCACGGCGCGGCCCTTACCCCGGCGATTGAAGCCCCGGTTGCGGTTGAAGCCGCGGTAAGGGCCTCGGTAGCCCCCGCGCCCGCCCTGGGGGCTGCAGGATGCCGAGCCCTCGTGGGACTCCCCCGGCTTCGGGGCACCGGGCTCGCTGGGCAGGTTGTTCACCTCCTCGGTCGGGGAGTCGTCAGGAGAGCTATCGGACTGCAAGAGAAAATACAAATCGTGAATCATGTAGCCTCCTGTTAAGGAACGTGTCTGATAAGGACCATAAGGACAACTGAATTAAGATATTAAAATTGTTTTATTTTTTATTGAAAAATATCTACAAAATGCTGCAGCTCTTTCTTACACTTTAAATAATGGTAGGATAAATGATGAGACACACAATAGATGTGCGTCTATTTTCTCCAAAGTACTATTTTTTGCTTTTGGAGGAAACAGAAATATCTTATTACGGCTCAGCGACGACGACGGGAATTGCGTTTAATTTTTTTTTTATATGTGTGAGGGAGATGTATGATAATAATTGTATGTTTCGTTTGGGGGGGTGCAGACATTTATTCATCATTTTGACTGTTGTTATTTTGTGTGTAAGAAATAGTTGCAGTATTATATGTTTAAGAATAAAAGCAAAATCATCCGCGCATTGACATTTGACATTTTTGAATTATTGGAATTCACTCACATTTCAATATTGTCATTGTTTCCAGTGGGTTCAGAACAGGGGGTTCAGAAATCCAAGAGAAGATATATCTAATCAAAATTTACATTTAGAGTTTCGTAAATAATAATTTTATTGTAATTTCAATCCATACAAAAGGTAGTAAAAGATGTTCATAATGTAAACCAATTCATAGTAAAGATTAATCTAAATAGGATTTCGAGTAATAGCTTCATCCGGTGCAAAGGCAGTTGTCATTCTGCGACGAACTCGATCGGTACAACTCGCGAAAGATCGGAGATCACGTGGTATCCATGACTCGTGATCGACGCACCAAGCCAATTTGGTAAAGAAATGCATAGTTTCGTTCAAATCACCGTCAGAGGGATCTGTATGGGCCAGGATATTTTTCTATACAGAATTTTGCATGGAACACATCTCGCACAAAATGGAAATAGGTACCGATTTCTACGCAGTGGCGCGAGTTTTAAATACGGATTTTAAAGGAGCCCTATTTATTGTGTGATTATGAACTTGTTTTATAATGATTACAAACTTGTTTTATAATAATATTATTTGTAGATTATTATAAAACAAGTTTCTTTTATTTTATCACCTTTTTAATGGGGGTTCAGCGCACAAACGCACTTTAGAGAAAACCACCACTGCTTGTTTCATACTTCAAAATTATCGTCACGACTAGGGGTCTACGGAGATGTCACACGGTGTGTGAGAGAGATGCAAGAAAATGATTACTTTTTCCTTTGGAGGAAACAGACCAACGTACATTGTGTATCTCATCTTTTGAAAGAGCTGCAGCAATATTGTGATAAGGAACGTATGTTTATTGCCTTTTTTTGAGCCGTCACGGTACCATAATCGTATTGTAGTTTCCTGACTAAATTAGAATTTTATTTTGTGGTATTTGATGTGCGATTCATGTTCATAATTTCTATTCTAATGACGAATTCACTTATCTGTGTTATTTTTCATCAGTTTTAATCCATGTCATGCTGTGAATTTAGATTTATTATTGGAAATAAGCAGGGTAATATCTGACACATTATTTTTTAATTAAATTTTGCTGTGTAACTTAACAAAAATTCCATGTAATGTTTTTTAATAACATAAATGCCTTATGCATATGTAAATAAATAAAATTTGAGAAATCAACATTTGAATTGCGCAACATGATTCTAAATAGTCATTAGTTTTAGTTATATTTAGTTTAGTTATCGGAGTTATTTAGTTTAGTTATCGGAGAATTATTATAATAATTTTTTTTTGTATGATTGAAATAAAAAGTGAAGTGAGAGTTTTAATGTAAATTCCTTATAGGCCAGTGCAATTAGCGCAAAAAAGGGGGTTGCGATCAGAATTATTCCGGTAGTCCCAATTTTTTTTATGTTTTATACACTCATCTCCTGATGTAATATCTGAGTTTTCAACCTTGGGTCACTTGAGCTTTCGCCGCCATTTTGAAAAAAACAGCCGAAATCGCGCCAAAATCTAGTTTTTCTCAATATCTCATTTCCAATAAAAATTTCGGCTAAAGTAGTCTTACAAGTTTAGTAGAACATAAAATTACCTACAATTTTTATTCAAAGAATTTTCTTCTATCACTAATAAATATTGAGATATGCAGTCATAAAAATGTTTAAAGTTCATAAAAACAGGTAAATTGCTCAACTTGGTTTGGTTTTTTGTGCATATCTATTTTCCAGTACGATTTTGTGAAAAAATTACTCAACCCTCTTTGGCTGGATTAAGCAATGTATATATCTTTCCATGAACTATTTTTTGACAGTTTCTAATTTGAAAGCTTTTCATATACACGGTTGTTTAACCCCTCCGAAAATCGCCATTTAAGCCCTTTCTCTAACGAAATGACATTTTACGAAAACTTTTTGTTATTACCGCTTCACAATTAAAGCTCTATAAATGAAACATTTCTGAACGTAGCCGAATAGTAAAAACTGTTTTAGAAAGGTTACAAAATAGCTTTCAAATTATTATATTACAAATAAATATTAGCATTTGTAAATTTCAAAATTTAGAACGCAAACATTAAAAATAGGCAAAAATGACTCGCGTGATGTTTTTATGTGAAAACGGTACTAAAAATCACAGATTATGTAAACAGCAATACTTATTATATTGTATAAATGTGTAATAAACACTTTTGTTACCTCACTTTTTTATCATTTCATATAAAAATATTTAATAAAAATTAAAATAGTCGAGCGCGGTCGAGCCGCCGGTAGTAAATTTGGGCGGGTAAATATTTGTGTCAGACTACGCGACTGACAGCATATTCCAGTTATATATTTCTATGGACAACTTGATAGGGATGTACAGCTTGATCTACTATCGACCTTTTACTTTTTGTTTTAGGGATGTAACTAAAACAATAACGGAGTTAGAACGATTTCTATGGAGACACACGCGCTGACGTATAAACATGCTTATTGTACTTGACTGCTGTCGTATTTCTAACACTTATATCTGCTTAAGTTGTGGAGGGGTTAAGACTTGTATAAAATATTCACCATGTTTTTAGTAAGTAAGTCTTTATGACATCTGCAAGAGAAAATGGGGCAAGAAAAGATGGAAATCTCAATGGTGACTTATAACCGGAGGTGTGGAAGGTATCGAGAGCATCTCATATCCTTATCCTATATTCTCCATCCCCTTCCCCCCCTCTCCCTTTCCTAAGTCTAAAATTTAGCTTAAGAGGGCATTACCAGAGAAAGCCGGAAATACGTCATTTTCAAAAAAGTTTTTAGACGTATTGACTCTTTTCCACAAAAAATTATAAATGGATTTCGAAAGATTGTTCTTTTATCTAGCATAGTTATGTAATAAATTTTTAGATTTTTTTTTAATTTTTAGTATAATAAGGTTATTCCATAGGTCGTTGACAGATTTGTTAAATTTTCAAAAAAGTTTTTGTATTATACCACACCCATTTCAAATAATGTAATCATGCAGTAAAATAAATCAATACATTATCTAGCAAAGTTATGTATTAGAATTTTAGTTTCAATAAAATCATTAAAAAATATGTACGTACATGTGTTTCTTGGCGAAAATTGGTCCATTTGTGTATTTATTTGCGCACTTACAAACTAATATATTTCAGATTTTTTTAACATTCTTATTAAATTTAGACATTATTGAAAAATGATAAATACTTATAATCAAAAAATAACTACAAAAAATACACTATTTTAATAGTTTTATCATCACGCCTTTCAGCATTTTTGGATGAAGGTATAAATTAAAGCTAATTTGGATTGAAATAAATTCGATATTGAGTTATAATTTAAAAAAGCTGGTACGGAGAATAATCAATCTTTCTCATTGTAACTGCCCTGCACGATCGGAAGAACAACTTTCGACGAAATGTGGATTTTCGTCCGCTGGCTGGTTAAACGCTCTTAAGATAAATTAAAACTCCGTCTCCAAACAATATTAGCATAAGAAACTCTTTTGGCTTCACTGCACTTCACATGTATATTTTTATGTCTATTATACGTATATAAGCTGTTTGTTTCTTACAAATAAAATAAAATAAAATAACCGTGATGGATGATTAATAATGATGACATTAAAAAAATGTATAAATCATAAACAAAAAAGGAAAAAGATACATACTTTAATACGCCTCACCTTATTAGCGGCGCCCTCATCGGTGGTGAGCAGAAGCAGCTTGCTGTTGTCGGCCTCCGTGTCGATGATGCCCCCCTTGACTCGCTGACGCTGGTACAGGTCGGCCATGCGCTTCTGCAGCTCGCGCAGCTCCTTGGTCAGCTCGAAGGAGCGAGCGTTGCTGAGAGCCAGGGGCGGGGGTGCGCTGCTCAGGGCCGAGGAGTCACAGGATATGGCCTCACGGCAGACTGGGCACGTCGGCTGGGGATGAGCAACAATAGGATTATTATAACTGTCCATTTTCAAGTAAAACCCAATTAGTCTCTATGACCGCCTTAAAAGCTCTTCTACCACAAGGATACGCAAGTATCCCGTTACTCATGTTATGAACTCATAACTTGTCAAGCGCAGTTCGTACACGTTGCTACTGAAATCACGAGGCCCGCCAATTGTTGAATTCTCCAAATGTCAAAGCTTGAATGCTTTCGTAACCTCACTCACAACCAAATAGTTGCATATTGACCTTATTGGGTTTTACTAATCATGATATGAGATTTTCGTCTTCGTAAATTCCATACCGCGTATGAGCCAATAATTTAAAATAAGTTTTTTTGGCGCTTTCAGTTGAACAGCACAAGCTGCATTGATTGGTGCTTTCAAATTATGAAATTGGCCAATAGACTACACGTATTAGGTTTAAGTCAATACTGCGAATGAACTATTCCCATTAAATAAGCAAGCAGAGCGCGTATATCCCTGGATAGTTTTTAGTCCCACCTAAACATTTTTAGAAATTGTTCTCCATGGTATTGGAATTACACAGACGATATGGCTAATGAATGTTTAAGATAATTTAGATCACTGATTCTGAAATGGACAATATAGTCCTCTGGTGGGTACTGAAGACAATCAGGGGGAGGTACGTAGTGCACTCGGGGACAAAAACAGGCTGAAAGGAGGGGGGAGCCAAATTAATTTGAGAAACTATGATTGTGTCCGATGGGTTCATTCATTATACGGATTGTTCACAGCTCAAAAACATGGAGGCTGCAGTTAATCAAATATAGGAATGAATAATTGTATAATAAAACTCTCTTGGAGCTTTGATATACAGGGTGTCCGGGGGTAAAGTGCATTAACTTCGGGAGGTAATTCTACATGATATTGTAAGTAAAATAAGATAAATAACTTTTTTCGAAATTCCAACTTTTACGGGTAGTTTTGTGGTAAAAACGTAAAATTTGACCGGCGTGCGCGGCCAGCTTTATTATTATCCACTGTTACGATACGGGCCAGTCACCACCATTTATTGTTACCACGATCGCGCCCGGCAGGCTCCCGGCAAGTAAGATCGTGCCTCACACTAAGGATTTTTAGTAGGTAGATCTTTTTGTATGGGAAAAAAAATGTTGGAATTTCGAAAAAAGTTATTAATCTTTTTTACTCCTACCATCATGTAGAATCACCTCCCGAAGTTAATGCACTTTACCCCCGGACACCCTGTATAATATTTTGTCATAAAGAATATATGGGCACATATTGTTCGGCAAGAGTCGCGAATTGATCTAAAATTATAGCACAATATATTTTAAAAGACGATTAAACACACATTTATTAAGAATATGGTAAGTACCCACTCGCATTCACGCTCATACAAACACGTCTCAACGTATGTATGAAAAAGATTCAAGGTCAGAAATTCTTGCTCGATGTTCGACAGAAATTTACGATTTGACTTAGCCACTTGAGTCTTGGTGGAATATCTATTGGATGCAATGACGAGCGTGGTTCCAAGTCAACATGTTCGATCAAGCCAAATCGTCAAGCATGAATATACTAGTATACATAGCTATGGTTATATAATACAGTGAAACCCTCTTAAGAAGTTTTCCAAGGGACTGGAAAAAACAAACTTCTTAAGCAGGAAAATCTTTTATGTGGGGAAAATTGGGCCAATTTTGAGCCAAGGAACCGAAAAAAACAAACTTCTTAAGCCACGAAACTTCTTAAGAGGATTTCACTGGAGTATAGGTTCAATTAATAATAAGTATGTAATACACAACCATCAAGTCAATTTATAACAAGCATGACCTGTAGTGATTTCACATGTTGAGATTATAACTCAATGAATGGCATTGTTATTGTAAGTTAGATTACAGCCTCACAATATGCGCAGCGAGATATAAAGATTAAACACAACATTAAACCACAACAAACCAACCAATAAATTAAAACCCTCTGCTGACACTTTTAAAATAAATAAATCGGGTGAAATGCAGATCCTGCCAAAGTTTGGAAATTTATTAAAAAGGCACTTTCTAGATGAGAAAAGTGTGGAGAAGCTGAATAAAAAAAAATTAAGGCACGCTCGGCAAATTGAGGGAGATACATCCGTTTAAAGTATAAATAAAATTTCACTTCGTGAATCGATACTACGACACTCCGCCCGCCATTTTGTCACTGTTATGTTGGTATCCCAGACCTACAAACAAGAGCCAGATACGATTGTAGCCGACTTCGTGGGATAAATGATAAGGCGCGTAGATACTGGAATGGAGACAAACCATTCAAATCCTGGGATGTTTTTTAAAATAAAGATAATATACACAAGCCCGCTACACAAACCCTGCATAGCCAAACAAACCATTCAAAAACGTAGGCTGTTTTTTAAAGAAAAGATAACATACACAATCCCGTTAGATAAATAATTCTGTTTTTCAATTACGCGCCTTATCCATGTATCCCACGAAGTCGGCTACAATCGTATTTTGCTCTTCTTTGTATCAGGGATACCAACATAACAGTGACAATATGGCCGCCGGGTTGTCATAGTGTCGGTTCGCGAAGTGAAATTTTACTTAACGCCATTGAAAATTAATTACTTATTCAAATTTTTTTCTATTGCTTTCCGCACTTTTTTTCACCTTCCAGATTAAAGTTCTCAACTTAAAACGCAGTGAAAACATGGTTTTTGGCAAAAAACAAACTTTGGCAGGATCTGCATTCCTCCCAATAAATCATATAGGTAAATTAGTGTTCATCATGTAAAGCATGATTATAATATATGTAATATATTTTAGTATGCCAGGAGCATTTTTTAAGGTTCAAAATACCATAAAATCGAAGCAAGTGTGGTGAGATATGAGCAAATCCACAGTGGATTACTGGAGGTTAAATAAATTGACAGATCCACAGTGGATTTTATGGCACACTAGGGGTTAAATGAATTGACAAATCCACAGTGGATTTCATGGCACACTAGGGGTTAAATTAATTGGCAAATCCACAGTGGATTACTAGGGGTTAAATAAATTGACAAATCCACAGTGGATTTTGTGGCGCACTAGGGGTTAAATTAATTGACAATCCAGTGGATTTCATGGCACACTAGGGGTTAAATTAATTGACAAATCTGAAGAAATTTTGTTATTTTTGTGATCCGTAATAAGATTCTAACATTAAAATGAAGTCGGAATAACTTGCCATGTATGGCTTGGCGGTGGGTTTCTGCCACAGCGGCAGCTTGTCAAACTCCTCGTGGTAGTTCTTCTCTCCAGCCTCCAGGTGGCGCGCCAGGCAGTAGCTGTGAAAGTGGTGGTAGCACGGCGTCTTGATGAACTCGTCACCCATCGTGAAGTCGTACAAGCAGATCACGCACTGACCGCTGGGCAGGTTCTTGTTGGTCAGATTCTCGCGGATCAGCTGGAAACATAAACACATTTTCAATATATAATATTTCTGAATGTAAAAGTCAATCTGATTTTTCAACCATATCAGAATTTACTGATACCATTGAAATTTTTGTACACAATGGTTTCTTGATTGGTGTACAGATACATTACATAAATCTTATGAAAATATGGTTCGTTAATCTGATTATACAGATGTAATAAGTGCAAATATGGGCTGCAGTTTTATTAGGCCCAGATTTTGGAAATTACATTTCAACTTAATTGCTACAAGGAACAACTAATTACATTTGGATAGATAGTAAACGATGCATTAAAAATCCATTTTTATTCAATCAAAGTTCAAAATCTTCTGTATAAAACGATTTGTTTGGTGCCATTTCGAATTTTTGTATGGATTGACATTTGCAGAGTTTTGTTTCAATTAAAATAGGCATGAATTACTTAGAGTCGGTTTTATAACCATCCGTTCGTTACGCTTGATATCATTTTGGGTGAAATGCAGATCCCGCCAATGTGGGGGATTTTAATAAAAACGCACTTTCTATAGATGAGAAAAGTGTGGAAAAGTTGAATAAAAAAGAAATTAAGGTGCGCTTGGCAAAATTGAGGGAGATACAGCCGTTTAAAGAATGAATAAAATGACACTTCGCGAACTTATACTACGCCATTTTGTTTCTAATATGTTGGTATCTCAGACTTGCTTTACGAAGGTTGATACGATTGTAGCTAACTTCGTGTGATATACACGTAATTATGAAAAACAGAATTAATAATGGTCACAAACCATGTTACACGAACCTGGCGTAGCCACTAAACTACTTGAAAACTGGGATGTTTTTCTTGCGTTGACGCGAGTAGGCGTTATAAAGGGGCACAAACCATGTTACATTGTAACAGATTTAGAGGACGATTACGAGTGCTACCAACTTTAAGGTAATATTTAGTTTTCAAAATGGCTGACAGTATCGGTTCACGAAGTGTCATTTTATTCATACTTTAAACGGCTGTATCTCCCTCAATTTTGCCATCTAGAAAGTGCATTTTTATTAAAATCCCCCACATTGGCGGGATCTGCATTCCTCCCATCATTTTTAACAAGTATTCGGTCTACCGCCAAAGCAATGTAAAAATAGTATCAAGTAATAGTAGTAACGAACGGATGGTTATAACTCCGGCCCTTAGTTAACCCAAATTAAGAACCTAACAACCTGTTTTGTGGATGTAAATAGTTGCTTCTTGTAGCAATTGTTGAAACGAAGTATAATTTCCACAATCTGTGCGTAAAAGCGGGGCGGTTAGGGGAATAATTACAATAATAAGTTCCGACACGGCAAGATGAGACTAATTGTGCAATTTTTAATTTATTTACCTCGATCAATTCAAAGACAACAGACTGTCCAATACATTCCAGAAGCTTTAGGTGGATTTGCTTCATGATGGACTCCACAATGGAGTCATCCAAACCTCGGGGACTTCTCAATTTAACGCTGGGACTCGTGTCGGGGTACTCCGGAGTCAGGGTCACTTCTAACGTCACGCAAACGTATTGCAAATCAGTGTCATCTCCTGTAGAAGGGTGGACCACAGTCTCCACCATGTATGGCCTGTCCCCGTCACAATGAATTGTCACATCGTCTAATAAAATAGCTTCTAACGCCTCTATTTCATCCGTAATCCTGAAAAAATTAAAACAGAGTTCAGCTTTCATTCAAGACTTTTATTGACAATATTGTCTGGGATGAAGAAATGACTTATTGAGAAAACGTCCAATTAAATCACGTACCTTTCGTCAACACTACTTGACATGTTAATATTATGATTGTTATCTACAGCAAAAGCTAATCCCGCGAACTTTACAGCGCAATGCAGATGCAAATTTGCAGAAATCGTCCGTCAGCTGGCAAATTGACAATATCGATTTGGTTGCATTTGGCCAGAAACGACCGCCGTGAAGTTTGTCGCAGTTCTAGGAAAAGTGAAAGAAGATGTGTTCCGTAAAAGCGTACAACTCAAAAGATAAACGCAATTAAATCTTGCAAAGATCCTACTCGATTTGTTAAAATTATTATACAGCCATAAAACAAGGGGAACTTTTGAATTCATCAATAAATCGTAGTTATTCTGTTTGACAAAAACGCAATTAAAGTCTAGAAGCGAACAAAGCAAAGGATAAATCTATAAACGAAAGGGCTTTCAATATAAACAAAAAACCCTCTTTGAAAAATATGTACCGACGAAATAATATGATAGGAAAAATAAAGGTAAAAAAGGAGAAACCGACAATTAATGTAACGAGAAAGTGATTTTTTTTCGGTATTAAATAATTATTTTTTGTTCAAGATACAATGAAAAGTTTTCGAATAGATTTTTTTCTTCTTTTTATGCCTCTTTCTCTTCTACGGTAGATAGATTACCATAGTTCTCGAAATTCCTTCAACCTGGACATTCGTCCCCTACTATTCATGATAAAACTAACAGAAGTCCCCGGCGTTGTCCGTGCTTTACACAGAGTTTATTGAAATCTAATGTAAACACTTTTTCTCTTGTTTTGAAAGTCAGATGTGCAAATTTTTCATCAGTTTCAAAATAATGCAGTAGATTTGCATACAATTCAAATCCACGCCGCGAGGTGTCTTCATTCCATAAAATTAATGGGGACAGCGTGAATTTTGACGATATACTATTTTGAGAATTATCTTGATTATCATGATTAAAATGTAATTTTATAATTCATCATAGTCGTGGGTCAAACATGATTCTGTTAGAAGTAATTTAAATTTGGGTTGACTTCGAAGGCTTGTCTCGTTAATTTTTATTTTATTTCACATCATCATCATCATCATTACATAGTATAAAATGAAGTCGCTCAAAATGTATGTGCGCGTTAATCTTTTAAACTACGCAACGGATTTTCATACGGTTTTCACCAATAGATAGAGTGATTGAAGAGGAATATGTAATACATGTAAATTATATTAGAGTAAAGCCGAGAAATTTAAAGAAAACATATTTTTGTGTGATTTAAAACGGCTGGCAGGCCGTACTATAGTCACTTTTGAAATTCGTTCTACGAAAGAAATTGGAAAATAGATGTCCTAGAGTAAGTAGGTATTTGATTTTCCCTTTTCAACTATCCAGTGTTGCATTGCAAGCATTGTATAATTAGTGGCGAGTTAATTAGTTTATATGTATAATACATGCTTATCATAGTAGAGAAAAGCCGATAAATTCAAATATTCAATTCAGGCAGCGGGCAGCGGGCAGCGGGCAGCGGGCAGCGGGCAGCGGGCAGCGGGCAGCGGGCAGCGGGCAGCGGGCAGCGGGCAGCGGGCAGCGGGCAGCGGGCAGCGGGCAGCGGGCAGCGGGCAGCGGGCAGCGGGCAGCGGGCAGCGGGCAGCGGGCAGCGGGCAGCGGGCAGCGGGCAGCGGGCAGCGGGCAGCGGGCAGCTGGCAAGCGGGTGGTGTAGATTTTATAAAGATTGGGTAATGGCGTTGTGTTTCGTTAGCCACAACAACGTGTGGCCGGGTCTGCTAGTATATATATTTTTTTTTATGAAATAGGTCTTCTTGCTTTCCTTGTACACATATTTTTTAGATCTACATATTTTTTTTTATTTAATTATTTTATACATTATGATTTTTTTACTGTCTGGAAAATAAAGAGTAAAATATGTTTTTTTTTAAACTACAATATTATTTGTTCATATTATTGTGTACTATGTACGCGCATAACATCGGAACGACAGCACCAAATTGGATAATTCTTTTTTTTGTGTTCGTTATTGTCAGGACAAGGTTTGTGTAAACTAATGGTGAGCTTTGGCATTATCAAGTTTGTATAAAAGAATTGCAACAGGTGGCGTGCGCATGGCGGCATGGGTTCGCGGGAGGAGGGGAACCCGGGACGCGGGAGAGGAAGGGGAGGCGGAAGAGGAATGGGACGAATGGGAAAGGACACGCAGAGAGAAACAATTTCTGTATTAAATGGCATAGCAACGCATGCCGGGTACCAGCTGGTATGATATAATTTTATTGAAGTAAAAAGTTACAAAATTTCACTTCCGGATATGTGCTGGAATATTTTTTGAAAGCCTTTGTTAATTTGGAGAGAAATGTTTATTATTAATTCATTTCTATTTTTGGGGAGTTTGGAGACCTGTGTGTGTCGTGAATGCATATTGGAGTTTGGAGACCTGTGTGTGTCGTGAATGCATATTGGAGTTTGGAGACCTGTGTGTGTCGTGAATGCATATTGGAGTTTGGAGACCTGTGTGTGTCGTGAATGCATATTGGAGTTTGGAGACCTGTGTGTGTCGTGAATGCATATTGGAGTTTGGAGACCTGTATGTGTCGTGAATGCATATTGGAGTTTGGAGACTTGTGTGTGTCGTGAATGCATATTGGAGTTTGGAGACCTGTGTGTGTCGTGAATGCATATTGGAGTTTGGAGACCTGTGTGTGTCGTGAATGCATATTGGAGTTTGGAGACCTGTGTGTGTCGTGAATGCATATTATTATTTAATTTTTAATTATACTAACTTATATTATTAACATAATTTTCCGCTTTGTCTTTTTCTAAAAACATTTTTAGTAGGTACCGAGCGACTTGAGTTTTGAAAATGTATGTAAAAATGTACCAATGAAAATTTCATCGCTCTTAGTTTAGGATGATCCAGGAAATGAACATTTTGTACAAAATATGTGTATTTTATTTTGCAAAGCTTGGACACAAATATTTTAAATAAGTATTCATTTTTCATCATTTAATTTTCCACATAATACAATAAAATTATAACCGCAAAGGAGATAATTAGGAGATTTTAAACTTTAAAGCAGTTTTTAGGGTTTGATTTTTTTCTAAGCTTACAATAAAATCATTGTTTAAAAAAAATTGAACAAAATCGTCTATTTTTTTAAGTCAATTTTCACGTTCTGTGAATGTTCTATTCTTGTTCTGTATTTATTTCAGTTTTATGAAGCAACTCCTGTAATGATAATACTCGTAACAGAACTTGAATAGAACTTACACAAAGTGCGTGAAAAGTACTTAACTTTAAAAAAAATTGTGAATTTTTAAAAATTTTTGAAACAACCCATTTTAATAAAAAAAAACTTGATTATTTCAAAGGTTAAGGCATTTAAAATATTTCGGAGCGATCTAATTTTAAAACCAAAATCAGATGATTTTGCGTTGTTAATGGTGCACACCGTTCAGGAGCTGGATATACACGGCCAACAAATCCGAAAATCACTGAATAATAAAAAATAAATGCTAATTTCAATACCATGTGGTTTTATTTTAGAGGTAAAGGAACTTTTGGGGAATTTGGAAATCTATTGTGGGTATTTTGGTGACCTTGTGTTTTAAATATATTTACAACAATTTGGGAGGCGGGATTGGGTACCGCCGCACCGGGAACCTTTATTGGATAACCAACACCTCTGCCATAGGTCACCCCAAGTGGTTCGCCGCGTTTGGTGATTTAGCAGGGGTGCCCGGGTTCATGGGGTGAGGTTTGTCTAGGTATTGGAGGCGGATGACCAGGACACACTGAACCCCAGATTCCTACCCACCCCTTAAACCCCTTTTCCTTCCCAGAACTCTCCTCTCCTTCCTTTCCCCAAAAAAACCCTCCACACAGCATCCCCAAAGATGACATAGGCTGTGAGGGAAATTATTTTCCTCAGGGCCTCCTGTGTGGAGCTCTCCACAGCGGGCTATTTTGACATTTTTGCAAATAATGTGCAGGCGCGAACAGAGATGTTCACACATGCTTGCTTAGAGGCTTAGGTACCTTCCACCCGAAAATCCAATGAGCATGCTCATTAATCAAAAGGCTGGTGATTTGTTGATCTTTGGCTTCAAATGAGCAAGTGTGTCCGTACAGTGGCGTAGCTAGCATGGGTGGCACCCGGGCGGATAATGTGGTGTCACCACCCCCCCAATTTCGACTTCACAAATGTGTAGAAAATTGGTCCGGTTCTGGGGGGAGGGGGGGGGGGGGGGTGACTAGAGAATTTCAGAAATAGGCTATTCCCCGTTTTCTGACATTCCACGAGGAGCCATAGAGTTACGAAAATATAAATAACACCATATTCAATATTTTTGTGACAATATCCTTCGTAATTTTTTTCCACGGTCGGGTGTAGTGTCACCCCCCGTCGGGTGGCACCCGGGACTTTCCCCCCCCCACCCTTATGCTACTGTGTCCGTAGCATAAGGGTGTTGTGTTAGGTATTATCAGAGCTTTGGTTCCTTGGCGCCTTGGCAAGTCGGCATTCGGAGCGGACTACCATGGGACTACTCCAATTGCGCCTGCACAGCACAGCACCGGCTCTGGCGCAAAGATAACTGTTATCTTGAGGTGTTTACAATGGAGATACGAGTAGGTATCATGTAATAATAGTTTTATGCAATCAGTTCACAGTTCATTCGTGTCAGAGCAGCCGGTCGGTCGGTTAATAAATCGATTCACTTTAAAAGTTAAATTACATATATTTTTAATGTTGTATTTCAGCATAATTTTTGCGGTTTTCTGCGCCTTGTCGTGTGACGCCAGGAGATTTATAAATGGCGAAGATGGTGAAGAAATTCGCCTGGAGATCGAGCAGGGAAAGCTAGTTGGAGAGTGGAGGACTTCTTTTGGGGGCCGGACATACGGGGCCTTCGAAGGAATCCCTTACGCAAAGCCCCCAGTGGGCGAAAGAAGATTTAAGGTAAGATATTAAAAGCGATTAACATTTATTTGAAGATACTAATAAACACTCAACATATTTTGGGTTGGTTAGATGGAAATGCCACCCGGCAATGTCTCCCTTCCGATTAAAAAAACGACAAACCCATGTTCCTCCTACTTCCATCATACTAGCCGGGAAGATGTTGCATATGATTGTTGTTAACATTGGATTGAACTTCTGGGCGAGAACCTGACGCATTTAAACTGCATTTTAAAACAAAAAACAAATTTCAACAAACATAAACTATCACTAATAGACCAGTTAGACGCAAGCTTAAAAAAAAAAAAAACTCCGATAGTAAACACAAGCTTTGGACATAGACACCATAAATACCAGGCAATAAAAGCATGCAACAATCTTTCACTTTATACAAAAAATGAGGAAAACAAAACAAAAAATTCACGTACAACATTAAAAGTTGGATTAATGAACAAAAAACGCAATATTGCAAAAAATTTATAACTTAAAAGAATAAAACGACAATTATAAATAACACATCATTAGGTATATACAATCGTAACTCTTAATATATGTCGATGTATTTTATTAAAAATTATTACTTCATCTTATTGCATTTTGTAATGTAAAATGGGGGTCTCTGGCCACGCAGAGAGGTAAATATTATCAAATTATGTTGTAAAATGTAAGTAATAACTTACAATAGTACCAAAATAAGGAAACAAATAAAATTTGTATTCTCGGATACTAACCGATCACTACTATCGTGTAATGTTATATCAGCAGGGCCGGATCTACGAAATCTGGCGCCCTGTGCAGTAGGTACCGATGGCGCCCCCCCCCCCCCCTACATTTTTATTTTGATTAAAAATTCGTTCACCCCAATTTTATTTTTTATTTTTATTTATTTTATTTTTTTTACACTAATTTATCAAATAATATCAAGACATATATATAAAGGGTGTAACTTTTCCAAGTGACCTGGCGGTAGCTCTCACACTCGTTCTCATGGCAACGTACAACACAAGAATAGCATCTACAGCTTCTGACTAGCAACAGGCAGTCCCGACGAGAGACAGAGAGCAGTGATAATAAGAATATAACCTCAAATTTGTACCTTGCATTTCCCCTTTGTTAAGCGAACAAACACTACACACTGACGTATGGTATCAACGGCTTACGAACAAAAATACCGTGTTGTGATTGGTTATTGAATTTGGATCGCACCTATTCGTCGTAAAAGACGGTATAAGATATATGGAAAAATAGATCTTACGTTTAAACTAAATATACGGAATTTGTAAAAAAATTCTGTAACTGACTATAAATTCGTAAGCCGTTGATACCAACATGATGCATGCGCATTCTATTTCTTTGGAAAGTGTTGATGTTTAGAGCGTAATAATTATTTTGTACTATGGGTAATTTTTAAACGATGCAGGGAATATTATAACAAAATTTTAATACAAAATTTATTTTCTCACGGCGCGCGGCGCCCCTTCGGAGTTGGCGCCAGGTTTTTGCACGTTTTTGAAGGTATGGCAGATCCGGCGCTGTATATCAGTTATATTTAAGTATTTTAAAAGAGTAAATTCATCAGATAATCTCATTAATCCAGCACTATCTGAGTTAGGGTAAGAGTTTCAAACGAGTTTAAGAAAATTATGTATGTACGGTTGATAAGAAATTACTTTAATAAAAAGATAGAAACAAATATCTTGTCTTGAATTAACGTAATAAATTGACTGCAGTACATAAAATTATTATGCGAGAAATTATCAGTGTAGTTTTCAATTTCGGTTATAAATTTTGTGATGTAGTATGTTTTTATTAAAAATGACATTCACATTAGTTTTATTATTGTTATGGTCACCTGAGTAAATGAGCATAATATTTTTTTGTTCCATGACAACTCGGAATCAACTCAACTCATCACCTTTTTGAAAAGTCATTAAAAGCTATGAAAAAAAAGAAAAATAGCCCGTAACCTAACCTACATAACCATTTTTTTAAATATATTTTTTATCAGATGTCGTGAATTTTCAAAGGAGGTGTTAAGTTGTCCCGGTAAGTAGCTACCAATGGATGACAGTGGATCCGAGGAATGGGCTATTTTTGGAACCAGTTCCTACTGAATTTATAAAATGGTCACCAACCAAACCGCGTAAAAACCTGCGGAGCGGGTTTTTAACTGCTAGTACGTATAATCACATAAATGTGCACGCATGCATACGTGTATACATACATGTACACACACATACACCCACCCATACATATATGTTTTTTTTCCTTACGCTTTGACATTATTCGTATGGTTACAGCTTTTCAGTCTTTTTAAATTATATATTATCTTAGACGTGTACAAATATTTACACCATTTGATTACATGACAGTTAATCCCCCGATAGTTGTCCCCCCCCCCCCCCGGCATTCTTATAAATAATATGCAGTCGGTTTAGGAAAAAAACAGGATATACCTACTTACACAACAAACAACAAAACTAAGTGTCCCCAAAGGGCTGAATAACAAAAATTTCAAACATATTTTTTTTCAAATGCATCTTGTAAAGATTTATAAAAGTAATTTATTACAGTTAGGTACCGGTTTCAGCCTATCATGGCTAACTTCATACAGGTACAACTTTCCCTTAAATTATGGTAGGTATTTATAGATTTTTTGGTATCAGACCTAGGGCCTGATGTAGTATAAATATGACAATGCTGATTAATGTAATTTGAATAAATTGTTAACCACTCCTGAAACCAGTAAAACCCCAAATATACCATACAAACACATAACATAGTTACAGGATTTTTTTTTGCCAAATGTGATAGATAGGCAGGCCGTATTATCCTGAAGGCAGTGTAGGCAACTCCCTTGGGGCCCCGCATCGAGTAGGGTCCCTAAGGTAAAGGGGCCCCGAGACGAGTATTGCCTAGGGGCCCCGACATGTTTAATCCGGCCTTGGCAAGGTCGTATTGTCCATAAGGTAGTGTAGGCCACTGCCTCGGGGCCCCGATGGTAAAGGGCCTCGGGGCCCCTTTACCCGATGGTAAAGGGGCCCCGAGACGTGCATTGCCTAGGGGCCCCGAAATCTTTAATCCGGCCCTGTTGATAGGCTGAAACCGGTAACAGTAATTTTTTTTTTAAAATTGGATACAAGTTTAAAATGGTTTAAATAAATCATTACATTTGAAGTGTTTTTACCAGTTTCCCATTCATGACATATAACAGCCTTGTTGTCAAGGGCGGATCCAGCTTTGGCGCCTGGGGGGGGGGGGGGGGTCACTTAGTCGTGGTCAATTCACAAGAAGTTATAATTTAATTTTAATTAGTGGTCCACCTAGGTCCTGGACCCAATCCAGGGGGGGTCATGACCCCCATGACCCCCCCTGGATCCGCCCTTGCTTGTAGTGTTCAACACGAGAGCAGATATTAATGATGGACACGGGTAAAGGAACTTTAATATGACTTACTTCAATGACTTTCACAGACCTGAAATACTTACTTTGAAATTTGAGGAATTGTTCATATTCTGAGAAATAACCCGTCCTAAAAGTTGGTGCGAAAAGTTGATTCAAGAAGGAGGAAGAATCGACAAAGAATGAAAAAGAAACATGGTTATGAAATAGTGTTACTTTTCCCACAGGACCCTGAAAAAGCAGAAGAATGGGACGGTACGCGCATGGCCAAGAAAGTGTCCGATATTTGTCTGCAGTGGCTAGATGAATATGACGATGCCGTTGGTAAATATGACTGTTATTTTATAATAAATCATCATCACAGATAAGGGGGCGTTCAAGTATTTCGTATCGCAATTTTTAAAGATTTTTGACCCCCCCTCCCCTCCCCCCCATGAAACGCGCCGTAACGTTTTTCCGTACCCCCCCCCCCCCCTAAACGTTACGTAACGTCCAAGTTACAATTTTTACCTGAAAGTCACAATTTAGTTGCGCAAAGTACTGGAAAGTCGCTTAAATTCTTTTTTTCTTCTTTTAATTGCGTTTGCGGTAATAAATAAAACAAAAGATTTCGAGAACGAAAAGGATTGCCAACTTGTAGTTGGCAATCCTTTTTTTATCCTAGTTTTTTTTTTATCTAAATAAAGAAAAACATGTTACGTAACGTGTTGTTCGAACCCCCCTCCCCCCCCCCCCCCTCGTAACGCACAGTAACGTTTCACAAGATCCCCCCCCCCCGAGTGCGTTACGTAATACTTGAACGGCCCCTAATGCGCTTCCAGAACCCCTAGCACGGTCGATCGATAAGGATTGATATTGATAGGATAACTTTGGGGAACTTCTCATCATCATCCTTCCCTAGCATGACTGCAGATCGCCAACGAATAAGTGACAATTCACAATGACTAAATGTTATTAATATATTCGACGTCAACTGTTGTTTGTAGCGATCTGCAGTTATCGTAGGAAACAATGAGAAGTTACTGAAAGTTATCCTATCAATCCTTATCGATCGACCGTGCTAGGGGGCCATGAGCCCCTGTCCTGAGCTACATCAGCGGCCTCCGTCCATTGCAGACTAACTCCTCTTCTCGCACAATCTATGCGATTGCATTTATAAAACGTATTTATTTTGGTTGTCGGTGCATGCAAGCGTGATGTGAAAAAATCCTGCATAATGCGTAAAATTATTCAAGTTCGATGAACTTTTAATTTTACAAATTGAAACTGTTAAGGGCCCGCAACCCGGATTTCTACCGATTTATTACATATTTCCCTTTAGGCTCTGCATCCGGGCCCGAAAAGAGGAAGATGGAGAGATACGAAATTACGAATGTTAGAGGAGAGCGCTAACATTAACAGCGACAAAATCGATGCGAAAATTGAGAAAATGTTTAATAAAACACGACTCGTTTAAAATAGAGCAAAAATCTCGCGGGCATTATCTTAAACAGCATTTAAAGAAACACTGTGATTTTTTCATACATATAACTTGTAAAACAACTGAAACAAACGTGTTAATAATAATTTTTGGAGCATACTTTGCGATTTTTTTCTATCGAGGGAATTTTATATAATTTGCGTTTCGGCGCGGGAAAAGTCTAGATATTATCTTCAAGAATAACATATATTTTTAAGAGCTTTAAAACTTACCGTGTTTAAGGGAAATATGTAATAAATCGGTACAAATCCGGGTTGCGTGCCCCAGATTACGAAAATGTTAGTAAAAAATTTTACAAATGTATAGTTTTTATTTTTAAATAAATAAATCCATTTTTTGGGCCCGTGACGTCACTACATGAAAATGTCCCGTCTCCGAAAATGTTCCTATTAATTTTGTAAAATTCCACAGTGAGTTATTTTTTTACATGGCAACACTTTGATTTCAGGCGAATTTTTAATTTGACATTTAACGTTCACTAGATTTACTGTTTGTTCTCTGCGAACTTATCATTTGGTTTGACTTTTTGACAGGTGCTATGAAGAGAACCTCGTACATTTTACGCTGTCTGTAGATGTTTTAGAGGTGTAATGGTAGTGGTGCTGATTTTAACAAAATCTAATTTCATAATATTATTATAATTTTCAAGTACAAGTATATTACATTGGATTTAGTAATATAGACGTTAAACATTATAATGATTTATGATCATTAAGATGGATCAAGGAAAAAAATATTTATGAGATGTAATTTTTTGGTATGCCTCGTTATTCTCCCGTGCCCTTTCTTGTGGAAAACGTTCTTTTTTTTAAATGATTTTCGGCTATGTAATTATTGTTTTTTCGCACCCACAAAATTATGTCCCGTCTTTACGGTTTATAAAAAATGGTCTGATTTTTGGGATTGAAAATAAACCGGAATTTTTTTTAATGTGATGTAAGTGGCCTATTTGCATTTCGGCGTGGAACGCGTCTAAATATTATCTTAAAAAATAACATATATATTTTTTTAAGAACTTAAAATTTCGAATGTTTAAGGGAGATATGTAATCGGCTTAAGTAGGTACTAAATCTGGCATGCCCAGCCTGCGACCTAATTGAATTTTTTTTGCGTTCCAAATTAAAGATTTCTATGTTTTGGATTTTAGCATTCATACAAAAAAACATTCTCGTAAATTTATCACATTTATGTTATATTTTGTGAAATTACAACTTTTTTGTTATTAGACCTCGGCCTCAATATGGGGATTTTGATTAATTACTTGAAAAGTGTCAGGCACTTGGCCGCACATTTCTCGGATTTTTTTTATTTCAGCGCCTTTGAGGTGATTTTTTACAAAAACGGTGCTTTACAAATAATATTAAATATCAATTTTATAAGATCGAACGCAACTGACCTGATTTTCATAAGTGGAAAGTGAGTGCAAATAGCGTGTATATAGTCAGTTTATGCCTTCTAGCCCCATAATATCATTTTTGGATAAACACTATCGATAATATCCGTCGTTTAACCCCCCCCCCCCCGAATTGCCTACCTAATCTCAGTATAATTATTGTTAAAATATTGGACACCCCTCAGACAAGCATTAAAGTAATAAAAATTCTACATTTGAAATGTGTATTTTTAGTGTAAATATCCCGAAAGATTTTTTTACATTTAGATCTAACGATGTCTATTCGAATTTAAATTTGTGATCGCCTCCAATCATTTTTTGATTGGCAGTGATTTTTTTTTTGGTGACCGAACAACTCAACACCTCCTTTGAAAAGTCATATGTTAAAAATTATTTAAAGGTTACGCTAGGTTAGGTTATGGGCTATATTTCAATTTTTTTATAGCTTTTAATTAATGACTTTTCAAAGAGGTGTTGAGTTGACTTGATTCTGAGTTGGCATGGAACCATTTTTTATTTGAAAAAAATTACAAAGTATTCATGAAAATGTTATAAGTTATAAGATTAACATTTCAAAGAGTGTAAATTGTTAATGTTCACTGAATGCACATAAATACAATTTAAAAGATTGCTTTTCTCTATTTGTGTTAACAATAAATTATAAATAACAAGATATAAACAAAAATATAAAGAGAGATAGGAAAAATAAAACATGAAGATTAAAATATGACCTATGGGTAAATAACAATCATTCACATTCGAGTTATAAATACAAATAAAAAATACAACTGATGTATCATGTTATCAGAGTGCTAATAGGCCACTTGCATGGATTTCATAGTGACTTAGAAGTTTTTATAGTTTTTTTTTTTTAAATAAATAATTCCGTTTTTGGGCTCGTGACGTCACTATTTGAAAATGTTCCGTCTCCGAAATATTCAATGAATTTTGTAAAATTCCACACTAATTATCATTTTTTTTAATGGCAACACATTATTATTTTTTTAATTTGACCCTTAAAATTCATTAGATTTATTGTATGTTACCTTGCAAACTTATGTTTGGTTCGACGTTTTGACAGATGGTATATAGTGAACATCGCACAGATTTTTTCCGTAGCGGCAGACTTAGGAGCATAATTTGATAGTAGTGCTGATTTTAACAAAATAAAATTTTATTATATACTAGCTGACCCGGCCACGCGTTGCTGTGGCTAATAAAACACAACGTCATCTACTGGATGGTTATCCAACCTTTATAACCACTGCCGTCTTTGAGTTTATCGCGAAGAGACAGACAGATGCCGCGGAGGACTTTAATTTGTAATACGTAGAGATGGTGCGAAAGATTATAAAAATGTGCATGAAAAGCTTTTTTTTTTTTACATGAGCTCCACACAGGAGACCCTGAGGAAAATAATTTCCCTTAGGGCCTATGTCATCTCCAGGGATGCTGCGTAGAGGGTTTTTTGGGGAAAGGAAGGAGAGGAGAGTTCTGGGAAGGAGAAGGGTTTAAGGGGTGGGTAGGAATCTGGGGTTCAGTGTGTCCTGGTCATCCGCCTCCAATACCTAGACAAACCTCACCCCATGAACCCGGGCACCCCTGCTAAATCACCAAACGTAGCGAACCACTTGGGGTGACCTATGGCAGAGGTGTTGGTTATCCAATAAAGCTTTCCGGGGCGGCGGTACCCAATCCCGCCTCCCAAATTGGGGTAACTAACGGATTAATACTGTATCCGTCTAAATCTAAGGTCTAAATAACTTTTCAATTACCGGAATGTACGTGACCATTTTTTTAGAAGATAGAATGGGTATAGTAAGCTATCCGTAAAAGATAGATATATGCCTTCGCGGACTTTTTTGTAGATCTATAAATGAGGAATATCTCACCATGCATAGTTTTGTTATATCCCAAAAGGATTAGGCAGCGTTTTCGATGAAAGCTACCAGGCGGCTCGACTTTTTCCGACACTTCTAACAATTATCGTTATGTTTCTACCAATTTACACAAATCTTTGACACTTTGAAACCTTCCTCACGAAAAACTCTTATCTATTGGTGAAAACCGCATGAAAATCCGTTCAGTAGTTTTCGAGTTTGTCGCGAACAGACAGGCAGACAGACGACGCGAAGGACTTTAATTTATAATATGTAGAGATTATTATAATTATAATTTACAAGTACAAGTTTATTACATTGGATTTTGGCATATGTAGACGTTGAGCATTATAATGATTAATGATCAATAAGATGGATCAAGGAAACAAATATTTATGAGATGTAATATTTTTGGTGTGCCTCGTTATTCTCCTGTGCCATTCATGTGAAATACGTCGGTTTTTTTAAAATGATTGTCGGCAATGTATTCTTTTTCCGATTTTTCGGATTGAAAGTTTCAAAAAATCGCCAGGGTTTCAAAAATACGATTAAAAAATACGGAATGTCTTAAAATATTTGCCTAAACCGGATTTTTTTAAAAATGGGATGCAAGTGGCATATTTGCTTTCAATAAATATGAGACTGTTTTGAATAGATATCTATAAAGTTGAATGTGACTTTATAGTATAAAGTCACATTCAATTGTACATAATGAAAACATATTCAAGATAGTGGATTGAAGTAGGCAAATAATACTGTTATTAAATAATTCGCGATGTATTATTACTCCATTAATTACGTCTATTAAGAACTTTAATGTGAATATTGCTCCAACGATGAGTGGTTAGAAGCTTATCATTCAGTAAAATAATTATTTTCTGTTAACATAATTATTATTAAGTCAGCAAATTGTCTTCTTTTTTCCAGACTTGTAAAATTAAAGCGTTGAGTCGTTACTCGAAATATAGAAGAAAGGCATTTAGTCCAAGTGAATGACCTCGAGGCAAATCTTATATATAAAAATCTCGTGTCACGGTGTTTGTGGTCGCACTCCTCCAAAAAGGATTGACCGATTTTTATGAAATTTTTTATGTAGATATATTTGGTAGATATGAGAATAGGTCGTAAAGTACTCGTATATTTCTTACCGCTAGGTGACTAGGGTTTCCCTATCAAGAATTTTTTTCTCTTTTCTTGACATTTTTTTTTTTTGGCATCTAAAAATACCTATAACCCCAAATTTACACCCTCCCATCCCCACCCTCTTTTAGTATTTTTGTATAAACAAATTTAACCGTCGTACGTATCTTTTAAGCAGAATGCTAACCATCGAGCTTATTTGTTTTGGCTAAAGACGGACTGAAAAAAAAAATCGTACACCCAATTGCTCTTCAAAATTAATATTGATTTTCTTCATTTAATTTCCTACTTAAGGATAAAAAATATATTAATTTTTTCACTTTACATTTAACTTTTTAGAGATCAAATTGAATATGTCCGTTACTTTAATGAAATACATTGAACAGAGAAAATGAATGGTAGGTGTTTTTGTTTTTGTTTTTATCGGCGGGCATCGTCTGCAGCGCTCCATTCCTCTTTCTGTCATAAATACATTCGTTTCTTTTTATTTAACAACCAAAATATTCACTAGAAATAATTTATAAGGCAGAACAACGTTTACCGGGTCAGCTAGTATTTCATAAATACTTTCAGCGCTAGTTTTTAATGAAATAAAAACAATCTATTTTTAAGTCATCTATCTGTTATTAAATTAGAAATACCGGTGTATAACAAATAAGTGAACACCGTAATAGACAAAACAAATATAACATTTGTGATAGTGGGTGTTTACTAAACAATAAGCCAATAATAATAAAATATTTTCATACACAATGTCACCTGAAAGATAAGACAATATTATGTGAACAAATTTAACCGTCGCGTCGTTCGTATTTCAAACAGAACGAAATTATTTATGTCGTTGAATGACAGATACGCCTCATCGAACTTTCATCCACACATGCGCAAGACATTCACGAGAAGCGTCGAGTCATTTTGGTATTTCATTCGGTATCATGTTCTCGCGTGGGAAAACCATCGAGCTTATTTATGTTGGCTAAAGACGAATTGAAAAAAAATCTTACACTCAATTGCTCTTCGAAATTAATATTGATTTTCTTTATTTCATTTTCTACTTTAGGGTAAAAAACATATTACTTTTTTCACTTAACATTTAACTTTTAAGAGATCAAACAATGAATATATCCGTTACTTTTTAATGAAATACATTGAATTGAGAAAATGAATGGTTGGTTGTTTTTGTTTTGTTTTTATCGGCGGTCATCGTCTACAGCACTCCATTTCTTTTTCTGTCATAGATCCCATCCCAGTCCTTATGGAGGCGTCTACTAAATCTACAGGAATTTCAGATTCTGAAAAAATCGAACTAATATCTATGAGAACCAAAGTGTTGACGAATATCTACAGCTCAAACTGTTGACTAATATCTATGGGAACCAAAGTGTTGACGAATATCTACAGCTCAAACTGTTGACTAATATCTATGAGAACCAAAGTGTTGACGAATATCTACAGCACTGGCAGAGGTTGGATTTGCAATTATGTATAGTATATTGGAATAACATAATATTGCGTATTCAGGTTAAAAAACTTAATTTATGTAAGTATGTATGTAAAAATCCCTAATATCGGACTATTAGACACATTTAGCTGATTAGTCCAACCTACGCTCTGTAGATATTAGTTCAACCTACGCTCTGTAGATATTAGTCAACACTGGGACCGTCATAGATATTCGTCCGACCTTAGCTCTGTAGATATTAGTCAACACTCTGAAGTTCGTAGATATTAGTTCAACATATGAGCTGTAGATATTCGTCCGACATACAGGCTGTAGATATTAGTATCTGGAGTCACACTTATAACACATTCGTTATTTTTATTTAACAACCAAAATATTCATTAGAAATAATTTATATGGCAGAACAACGTTTGCTGGGTCAGTTAGTAATTCATAAATACTTTCAGCGCTAGTTTTTGAAATAAAACAATCTATGTTTAAGTCTTCTATCTGTTATTAAAACTTCGTGACATTAAATGAGAAAACATAATATTGTCTTATCTTTCAGGTGACATTGTGTATGAAAATATTTTATTATTATTCACTAGTTGTTTAGTAAACACCCACTATCACAAATGTTATATTTATTTTGTCTATTACGGTGTTTACTTATTAGAAGTTATTTGTTATACAAAGGTATTTCGCATTTAACCCGTCTACTTGGTTCAATATATTCGCACCTCACAATCCGGAAGCCTTGGATTCTGAAAAAAATTCTGAAACCGTCACTTTGGATCGAGATTGTAAAATATCTATGCAAGATAGCTTTCATATTTCAAAGAAAATAAGAAGCATTAGTTTGTTCTCTTTCGGTTAAAAGAAAATTACATACGTTTGCATGAGAGGAAGAGAGATATATAGCTTTTAAAATGTAAGGTCGCTCGGGAAGTTTTTGGTCTTATGAAAGTATAACGCGATTACATGTTTTGGGATGTATTTATTCCTAAACAAGCAGACGGGTTTTAAATCTATTAAAATTAAATATTACGCCAAGTTCATCATTTTTACTTTATTTATTCACAAGAGTCTCAACTGCTCCCATCTGGTGCCGTGAGACTACATCCGTATTTGTTTCATGGGGTATGCGGTATGTTGTGAGGCCGGAGGAAGTGGGGAGGGGAAGGAGATGGGCAAGAGGAAGAGGAAGGTGGTGAAGTATCAAAGTATTCAGATATTTTTTTTTACATGAGCTCCACACACGAGGCCCTGAGGAAAATAATTTCCCTCAGGGCCTATGTCATCTTTGGGGATGCTGTGTGGAGTTTTTTTTTAAGGAAATGAAGGAGAGGAGAGTCCTGGGAAGGAAAAGGTTTTAAGGGGTGGGTAGGAATCTGGGGTTCAGTGTGTCCTGGTCATCCGCCTCCAAGACCTAGACAAAGCTCACCCACGAAGCGAAACCACGTGGGGTGATCTATGGCAGAGGTGTTGGTTATCCAATAAAGCAATCCCGGGGCGGCGGTACCCACTCCCGCCTCCCAAATTCGCTAAACACGGCTAAAACCATTTCAAGTAAGGTTCCAATTCTGAGTGGTGATTTTCCACAAGGGCGGTACTGAGGTGTCTTGGAACGTGCCGTAACTATCTTATCTTATATATACATGTATATAAAAATCCGTCGGGACTCATGGGAAAGGACATGCAGGGGGAAACAATATCTTTCTCGCTAGTAAATAATAAATTGTTTATTTTTCAGGAAACGAAGACTGTTTGTACCTGAACGTGTACACTCCTTTGCCAAGGGACATTGGTATGCTTAATCTGCCTGTCATAGTCTACATTCATGGAGGAGCGTTCATCTTCGGGACCGGGAATATCTTCCGACCTGACTTCCTCATGGACAACAATGTCGTGCTGGTTACCATCCTTTACAGAGTTGGAGTCTTAGGTAAACACAGTTTCTATTAAATTGTTACGAAATTCTGAAAGGGGTGTTGAAATCGGTATAAACTGGCTGACAGCTAAAAATATGTCTTCTTCTTCTTTTTGTGCCCTGTCCGTTTAACGAACGTTGGCTATCATGTTGGCCATGCGGACTTTGTTTACTGCGGCCCGGAACAACTCCACGGTAGACTGGCCAAACCACTGTCTCAGGTTTTTCAGCCATGAGGTTCGTCTTTTGGCAATCTTTCCCAGCATTATGAGATGCAGAATCTCATACTTCTCTGGATGTCTCATCACATGTCCAAGATATTGAAGTTTTCGGATTTTTATAGTTTTAATTACTTCATTTTCTTTATTCGTCCGAACCATAACATCTTCATTTGTAACTCTGTCCATCCAGCTTATTTTAAGTACTCTTCTGTAGATCCACATCTCGAATGCCTCAAGTCACCTAATTAGTTCTTCAGTAAGCGTCCATGCTTCCATTCCATAAAATAATATCGATAACTCGTAGCATCTGACCACTCGCATTCGTAATCCAAGGTTGAGATCATGACTGCAGAACAATTTTTTCATGCTGATAAAGGTTGCACGTGCTTGCTCAATGCAGCATTTGATTTCAACTGAAGGATCCCATCTATCATTTACATTGCAGCCCAAGTGTGTAATACTCTCTACCTTCTCTAGTTTTGTTCCAGTAATATAAAGATTTTCATCCAATGCGTTATTTTTGCTTATGAGCATGTATTTTGTTTTATTTATATTCAGTTCTAGCCTAAAAATATGTCGCAGGATGTCAAACAAGTCGCAGACCCCCAAATTAAAGAACGACATTTCTTGACTTTTTAGTATTTAGGGGATAGGGTTTTTTCACTTCATTTTTATTTAAAAAAATATGTAAAGACGAATAAATTTTCTTTAAGGTTTTAAAATTCGCCATTTTTTATTTGCACATGTCGTCAATGGTCACTCAACCGAGTAATCATTCAACTTCTAATCCTAACCCATTGTCCAATCCTACCTACTGATTTAAAAAAAATGTTTTTAGTCGATATAAAATATATTGACTAAATATTTATACCTACCTACATCTAAAATGTCGCCGGAGACCAAAATTTCATTTATATTTTTTACTTCAAATAAAGTCAGGAATCACTGGTTAAATGTCAACTAAGTCAAGTATGTCCCGTAACACCCCGTATATTTATTTCAAACCAATATTTAATTAAATGAAAACAATATTAGCGAAACTCAATCGAAAATCTGGTGACAGAAAAATCATAAAAAATATTGGCACCTCTGGGACTCGAACCCAGGACCTTCTGCTTACATGGCAACAGCTCTACCAACTGAGCTAAGTTGTCCGTATCCAATTCGGTCACTTTTAACTGTATCATACTTCGACTAAGAACTACCAACATTATCTTCATTTTCTTAACGCACATATTATTGGCTGCTATCTTTATTGTTGGAAGTTCTTAGTCGAAGTAAGATACAGTTATAAACAAAAAATTTAACAAAACAAAACAACGACTTCAAAAAATTCACTAAAAAGTAAAAAAATAATTTCGTATTCTTCTACAACTTAATAATTTACTTACTTTTTCTACTCATCAATATGTAGGTACGATTGTTATTTTTGTAGTCGGTGTCAGCCAAGGTAGGTTTTGTAACTACATACATAGTTATAGGTGAGATGTGCTTATGTCGCACGAGCGACTTGACGAGGCGAGAGGCGGGAGGGGAGCTGTCAAGTGAACACGCCGGGCCGGGTACCTTTGCTGTCACCGACTCCAAAAATAACAATCGTACCTACATATTGATGAGTAGAAAAAGTAAGTTGATTATTAAGTTGTAGAAGAATACGAAATTATTTTTTTACTTTTTAGTGCATTTTTTGAAGCCGTTTTTTTGTTGTCTTAAAATTTTTATTTATTTTTTGATTTTTAGTGAATCTGAGGTACACTAACTAATTTGTCTGAATATGGGTAGACCTACATAACGATGTTACGGTCAAATTAAGCGATTCGGCCTGGTATCGTTAATTTGCTCCTAAGAATTGAAGTGTTCCGTTACTTTGTCATGGATCCCATAATCAGAATCTAACCAAATTCTCATCAAACTACCCTCGAATCCTTTCCAATAAAAAAAGAATCATCGAAATCGGTTGGCGTGATATTGAGTTATTTGTCCATTTGTCGCGCACATATTATTGCAAATTTAAGACTTATAAGGTTTTCTCATAGATTCCATTATCAGAACTAGACCGAATTAAAATGGGACCACACGGGAAGCATCAGCTTTCAAATAAAAAAAGAATCACCAATATCGGTTCACCCAGTCGAAAGTTCTGAGGTAACAAACATAAAAAAAAATACAGTCGAATTAAGAACCTCCTCCTTTTTGAAGTCATTTAAAAAGTGATTGAATTGGATATTGACACCCTGGCTCAGTTGTGGTGCCAATATCTTTTTCTGATTTTTCTGTCTCCAGATTTTCGATTGAGTTTCGCTAATATTGTCTTCGGTTCCATGACAGTTCATCCTGCGACAATTCATCCGACGACAGTTCATCCTGCGACAGTTCATCCGGCCGACAGTTCATCCTGCCGACAGTTCATCCTGCCGACAGTTCATCCCGCCGACAATTCATCCGGCGACAATTCATCCTGCCTGATCATTTAGAAGATTTTTTCTTCAAGTAAGTATGCAAAGAGGATATACGGCCGTACAACCTAACCTAACCTAACCTAACCTAACCTAACCTAACCTAACCTAACCTAACCTAACCTCACCTAACCTAACCTAACCTAACCGAGTGTTCTTTCACCAGCCGAAAAGCAAACAGTAAGAAATTTTAAAATAATATTCCGTTGTTTAGCTTCAATCACAATTAAATTCCTTCGCATTTAAATTCATTCTAAACTCATTATAAATATTTTTCCTTTCGATCCACGTCAAGTTGCACAAATTTGCACAAAAAAATAAATAAATCTGATTACATTCGGTGCGTACAAGCGTTTGGTTTAATTCTGTTTTTCAAATTGAATTACTCCGCAGTGTAAGGTAAATAATAGAAAGAACATTCAGAAAAAAAAAAAACCTAACCTAACCTAACCTAACCTATTTAGTAAAAATATTTTTACAGCGGATTTCCACTCAAGATGCCTTCAGATATAAGTATATCGATTTTGGTTGTACGGCCGTATATCCTCTTTGCATACTTACTTAATAAAAATCTTCTAAATGATCAGGCAGGATGAATTGTCGCCGGATGAATTGTCGGCGGGATGAACTGTCGGCAGGATGAACTGTCGGCAGGATGAACTGTCGGCAGGATGAACTGTCGCAGGATGAACTGTCGCCGGATGAATTGTCGCAGGACGAATTGTCGGGTCACCATTGTCTTCATTGTATTAAATATTACAATTTGAGGTTTGACTCATAAAGTTAAAAATAAAAATAAATAAACCATTAAGATATTTTTACATCACACAACACTACTAGGAACATCCTAGCAGAGCACCTACCGCGTGATCCGTTGCGACGTTTGGCAGTGTGATCAGTGGCGACGTGTGATAGAAACTAACGTTTATCCTAATGAACATCAATTTTTATAAAAAAAATTACTTGAAAATATTCATCCCTGTTGTTCTGGTTCTTGAGTTTTTTTCGCTAACAGGGTGATTTTATTACTAATAAATAAGAGAGGTTATTTATTGCATTACGATTGAAAATTGATATTTATTTATTTGATAGGATTCATGAGCACTCAGGACAGCGTCGTTCCAGGGAATATGGGGATGAAGGACCAGAACATGGCTCTTCAGTGGATCCACGACAATATCCAACGTTTCGGTGGAGCTCCAGACAGGATCACCATTGCGGGGATGTCTGCCGGTGGGGCAAGCGTGCACCTGCACATGCTCTCTCCCCTCTCCAGAGGTAGATAATATTTGTACTTTCTTAAGAGGAATTCACAAGCCAAAAATGTGTATATCCTTAGCATGCGTTATATCCCCACGAATATACTGGGGTCAGTCAAAAAGTAATGCCTCCTTTTTTTCTTCTTTAATTGTCAAGAAATAAAAAATGCAATTACATGGGTTGAAAAACACACTACTAATTTGTTACTTTTCAATGTAATCTCAGTCCATTTCCACAGCTTTGGTCAATTTTTTAACAAGGGCATGTATCACAGTGTTGTAAAAAGCACGGTCATCATCGCCATAACTTTCCCCGCCGATCACACAGTTTTGATTCAGGTTCAAAAAAATGAACCCATATTTCGTCTCCGGTCACAATTTTTTCCAGAAACTAAGCGCTGGAAGCAGTGGCGTAGCTAGCATGGGCGGCACCCGGGCGGATAACGTGGTGTCACCCCCTCCTCCCCATTAAAGTTGACAAACGCAAATTTCGACTTCATAAAAAATTTGTGATACCATCGGGTGGCACCCGGGGCGGGCCGCCCCCTTCGCTACGCCACTGGCTGGAAGTGTTGTGAGGCTATCGTTTTTCTTGTTTCTGTATTCTGGTCGGTTAACTTTCTTGGTACCAACCTTGCACAAACTTTTGTTGAATAATCAGTTGTCGAATAATCGTTATAATACTGCCTTTACTGAGGGAGTGAATGCGACATCTGTAGTTATCTGGGGTCACCTGTCATCAACTCGCTCAATGTTGCGTGCAGTCACTGCAAACAACGGCCTGCGTCGCTCCGCGTTTGGTAAGTCAGCGGTGTTTATCCTTCAGCTTCGTTACAGCGACGAACCCATCGTCTAGCAGTGCTGACATCCATTGTTGAGTCTTTCATGAATGCGAATGGGCGTTTCACCTTCTACATTCAAGAATCAATCACATAACGCCGTCTAATAACAGAACATCGATGTCGGCCATTTTGCAAGCTACTGCAGTGCTGCCACCTATTGATGCAAAAAGTTACTACTGCAGATTGTAAAAGAAGGTTTGAGGAATAGCACCAAATTCAAAATATTCACTTAACTGACTTTATATAACTAGAAAAAAATAGAAGGCATTACTTTTTGACCAACCTCTTAGATGATAGGCATAAAAATCGCTCGTTAAAAACGGTCAATTTACGTACAAAAGTGGTTTCGTTTTTTTTTGTAAATACGACATATATAAGTAAGAAAAAAATGTTAAAAAATTATAAGAAAGGAAAAAAAGAATCAAGGTAAACTGCCAAAAATAATCTTATCCATAAAACCGTATTTTTAAAAGTACTTTCTTGTGTGAGTTCGTACATTTTTATTGAAAAAATACATTTTTTTGTAGTTTACCCTTATATTTTCCCCGGCTCAGAACAGATAGTCTAGTGAGTCGGGTATAGGGTTGCCATCTTCTAAAATAAAAAAGCCTGACTCTGCGCTCTGAAAGGCCGGACATTTTGCCCTAAAAGCCGGACGTACGTACATGATATTGGACATAACTTTTATACATAATAATAAAAAATCTGTTACAAGTTACAGTTGTTTATTAATCACGCACTAGGTTTTGCCCGTTGCAGAAGCAACTAACGGGTTAAAACACTATGCGATTTGACGTGTGAACGTGGATGAAGCGAGGAGGAGTGTGTGTTAAATTAAATATATGAAGAAATCTGAGGTTACAGTGACCTTGCAACGCATGCCGGGTACCCGTTGTATATAATGTTATGTAGTGCAGCGCTTGCATTAAAATGCAATTTCCCAGGAATTGGAATGGAACCATTACAGTTAAGTTGACCCCAAGGTTACAGTGACATTGCAACGCATGCCGAGTAACCGTTGTATATCATGTTGTATATTGCAGGCACTTGCTTTAAAATGTTATTTCCCGGGAATTGGGGTGGAACCATTACAGTTAAGTTGACCCCGAGGTTACAGTGACCTTGCCACGCATGCCGTGTACCCGTTGTATATTATGTTATAAATTGCAGGCACTTGCATTAAAATTTTATTTCCCAGGAATTGGGATGGAACTATTACAGTAAAGTTGACCCCGAGGTTACAGTGACCTTGCAACGCATGCCAGGTACCCGTTGTATATAATATTATATAGTACAGGCGCTTGCATTATAATGTTGTTTTTCGAAATTTGGGATGGAACCATTACAGTTTAATGGACCCCGAGGTTAAAGTGGCCTTGCAACGCATGCCGGGTACCCGCTGTACATAATTTATTTATTTACGGACAAAAAGTCCATTAACAATATAAAATACGTCACTAACTTATATCTCCCTCTTATCCTTTCCCTTGTTACCATAATTATTGGAAGGCTTTTGACCTCTCCAGCCAGATTCTCCCAACCCTTCGCCTTGCACCGCAGTGTGAGGAATAGATTCATACGTTCGTCACTCCTGGCCACACTGACCCCCAGATTCCTAAACACCCCTCATACCTTTTTCCTTCCCATATCTTCTTCTCCTTCCTTTCCCTTAAAAAACCCATCCCACAGCATCCTCAAAGATGACAAAGGCCCCTAGGATTCAGAACGGGCCTTTTCTCGTGTAATTTCGTTATGCCAAAGCTCAATATTGTATTCTGAAACTGTACGTATTTGTCTAAGTCTTGGTGGCGGATACGTTTGACCAACGACTGCGTGGCGGGCTGGATCGGAGGAAACTGATTGAGGGAGGCTTTTTATCTCTCCAGCCAGATTCTCTCAACCCTTCGCCTTGCACCGCAGTGTGAGGAATAGATTCATACGTCTGTCACTCCTGGCCGCACTGACCCATACGTCTGTCATTCCTACCCACCCCTCATACCATTTTCCTTCCCATGTCTTCTTCTCCTTCCTTTCCCTTAAAAAAACCTCCACACAGCATCCTCAAAGATGACATAGGCCCCTAGGGAAATTGTTTTCTTCGGTGCCTCCTGTGTGGAGCTAATGCAAAAAAAAAGTTTAGTAATGCATAATTTCATGATGCCAGAGCTCACTATTGTGTATAGAAACCAATGAATGGTTCCCGGGGCGGCGATACCAATTCCACGTTGAATGATTATCATTAAAATACAAAAAAGCGCTATGTAAATTTGTTATTTTTGAAAAAAATTATACCATTCAACTTCAAACAATTTTATTATACATTTACAAAAAGGCAGAGCTGTTGGTTATCCAATAATGGTTCCCGGGGCAGCGGTACCCATGCCCGCCTCCCAAATTATAATTTAGTGTTCTAATACAGTAATCGAATAAATAGGTACCTAGTAAGGGTTAAAAAAGCGTCAAACTTCGCACGAAAAACAGGGTCTTAGAATTGTGTGCATTGGTGCATATAATGATTGATACAAAACGTCACTGAGAAACAGCTTTTATCAATCGTATAGATCACACTTTTAGTGATTTTCAAATCAACGGATCTACTCGGGTTCACGTGTTGTTGAGATGTTGGTCATCCAATAAATGGTTTCAGGGCGGTGGTACCAATGCCCGCCTCTACGATGAATGATTATCATAAAGATGCAAAATACAAAACAGCGCTATGTAAATAAATGTAATATTTTTGAAAAAAATGATCCCATTCAGCTTCTAGTAATTTCATCACATATTTACAAAAAAAAACATATGCAATATCATCAGAAGATTCTGAGTCGTTATGTGCAGTAGCCTACTCAGATTCTGAGTAGGTACCTACACATCTATAAAAAAAAAAAAAAAAATTTGTGAAATCCAGTATATCCGAATGTAAATGAAACGTTATCTACGCTTTTTTCCGATGCGTAAAACAAAAACTTTAGCATTTCATTTGGACAGAAAATAACATAAAAGTTCTCTCATACCTAGTACCTACTAACACACATAATAAATCCGTGTTCCTAGTTACCTAGGTATTTTTACAAAAAAAATAATTGCATCAACCAATACACATGTAATTTAATTTCAGTTAAATGTACAGAATGAATGTTTCCAATACATGTAGGTACTGAGGCATTTTTGCAAAATTCCATCTTTGATTACTTCCTTTTATTTTAATATCATAATTTAAAAGTAAATAAGTTCCTACTCATAGTGGATATCGTCATTTGAATTAAACAGTATTTACGTCTCTATGCGGCCACTCTGATTGGCCACCGGAATAAAACTCCAATCTCTCTCCTGATTGGCTGAAAGCTAAAAAAGATAGGGTCCGCCAATATTTCCTTACTCATTTTTAACAAACACAATTTGTTGAACAAATTTTTTTTTTGTTTTAAATCGACCCTTCGATTTTATTTTTTGAAAATGTCATCTATCAAGTGTCCACCTTTCAAATTTACCAACGCCAATACTCTTTTCGTAATAAATAATTATTCATAACGAAAAATGTATTGAAATTTAAAAAAAAACTACGTATCTTATTTTGAAAAATAAATTATACGCTGCGCAAATCTTAGTCGCAATGGCCCGACTCCATTTTCTAAAAAAAAAAAATAAGAAAACATTATTAACGCTCTTAAAAAATTAATCAATATATTTCCAACGGTATTTTTTTTACCACCCTGCACTTACATTCGTACACTGGCAGTCAACAAATATCGGCATTCTTTTAGTAAGAACGCATTAAGTACCTACCTACCCTGTAATAAATAATCAACTGGCCACAGATATTTTAACATCTCAGGCGGCTTTTTGGCGCCTTTGTTTTCTTGATATATTGCAAAATGTCACTATTTCAACGGGATATCCTGAAACATTTCACATTAAATGCACATATAAAAACCAAAGAATAACTTTCTGACACGTCTGGTCATTGATAGTTTTTAAAAACATTAGAGCCAGGCCGTGCCTTTGGATCACATTTGGACAATGTTCGCTGCTTTATTTTTACATGTCATTCGTAATTTTCGCCTAACTGCGCTTCTTAGGAAAATCGAGCTCGTCGTAAATTGTTATTTTTTGTGATTTGAAAGGAATGTAATTTACCTACTCAACCACCGATTTGTACTGGCCGCATAATTATACATTGTCGATGAAAATGAATATGTCTGAAATGTCAAAATAATGTTGAATTTTAATGCAATATTACGTATAAAAAAAAAACGTGAACATCTCGAGTGATTTATTTTCATATTTAAATAGCCGGTACCTACCTAGTACATACCGAGAAAAATAACGTTGGTGTAGGTACCTACCTACGCGTTTTCTCAATAAATACTTAGCGAATTTGCATTAATCCGGCGGAACGGTAGGTACTTACCGAGTTATAAATTGTGTTATTTTCAGATGGCCAGCAATTTTCACACTATCGAAGAATTTAGGAACACGTTTTTGACATGAATTTTTCAGAAAATTATTGATTTTCGTCGGGTTCTCCTGACATATTTCATATGAGAATCGTATATAATTTTTATATTAAAAGTTGCGGAATTCTCTACTGTAACGTATTTTTTAAAAACATCCAAGCGGGGATCGGTTTTCGGGTCGCAATGCCGCGTACCGTAAAACCACTACCGAAAACTCTGAAAAGCCTGTATTATTTAGGCTAAATTTTTGACACTCGGAATCCTGACCTATCTCAAGATTATCTGACTCGCCGCCAAGCCAAAATGGACCTTAAAACGTTCCAAACTCGAGGAAGCGACCGTCTATTATCGCCTGCGGGGCCGAGGCTTGGGCTGGAAAGTAAGAGGGCTTAAGCGTCTTTGCATTTTCAAGCGAAAATACGCCGTAAGGTGGTACGCGATGCGGGGGAGAAGAGTCCGTTATCGCGTCACCAAAACTGGAACCGTCGTTTGTATGGACTTTTTGACACGTTTCCTTCCGAAATGGATTTTCGTCTTTCGACTGGCGAACCTGTCGGCGGAAAACATAACCCCGGCCGAATTTCTTCGTCGGATAGTGAGAGATTACAGTTTCCGTCGCCAGGGTCGCACTTCAATTCTGTATCAGTCGTTTTGTATGAAACCGGTGTCAGAAAAGGCTGAAAAAAAAGGTGAGTTTTCCAAACTGAGCATTAATATATATACTAGGTTTTGCCCGTTGCAGAAGCAACTAACGGGTTAAAAAATTGTGCGATTTGACGTGTGAACGTGGATGAAGCGAGGAGGAGTGTGTGTTAAATTAAATATCAATATCAATCGGATTATTATCAAATTTTCATTGCAATCGGTTAAAGGTTTAGCAATGCATAATTTCATGATGCCAGAGCTCACTTTTGTATACAGAAACCATCGCCGGCATGTGCACATCAAATCCCCAAAATTTCATCGCAATCGGATGAACGGTTTAGCAATGCATAATCTTATGATGCCAGAGCTTACTATTGTATACAAAAACCATGGCGGGCATACACACATCAAATCAAAGGGATGTGCACTTCTAATCCCAAAAGTTTCATCCCAATCGGATGAACGGTTTAGCAATGAGTAATTTTATGATGCCCGAGCTCACTATTTTATGCAGAAAGAATCGAAGGGATGCAGCAATCAAATCCCCAAAGTTTCATCGCAATCGAATGAATGGTTTAGCAAAGCTTAGCGGTTAAACATACTTATATATAAAGCCGCCTGCAGGGTCTAGCAGCAGAAACTTGCCATACAGAAGTATTCAGACTCCATCGCAGGTATGCACACATTAAATCCCCAAAGTTTCATCGCAATCAGACGAATGGTTTAGCAAAGCTTAGCGTTTAAACATACTTACATATAAAGCCGCCCGCAGGGCCTAGCAGCAGAAAACTGCCAAGCTGAAGTATAAAGACACCATTGCAGGCATGCACACATCAAATCCTTAAAGTTTCATCGAAATCGGATGAATGGTTTGGCAAAGCTTAGCGTTTAAACATATTCATATATAAAGCCGCCCGCAGGGCCTAGCAGCAGAAATCTGCCAAGCTGAAGTATAACGACACCATTGCAGGCATGCACACATCAAATTCTTGAAGTTTCATCGCAATCGGATGAATGGTTTGGCAAATCTTAGCGTTTAAACATAATTATATATAAAGCCGCCCACAGGGCCTAGCAGCAGAAACCTGCCAAACAGAAGTATATTTACATCATTGGAGGCATGCACACATCAAATCCTTAAAGTTTCATCGCAAACGGATGAATGGTTTGGCAAAGCTTAGCGTTTAAACATACTTACATATAAAGCCGCCCGGAGGGCCTAGCAGCTGAAATCTGCCAAGCTGAAGTATAAAAACACCATTGCAGGCATGCACACATCAAATCCTTAAAGTTTCATCGCAATCGGATGAATGGTTTGGCAAAGCTTAGCGTTTAAACATAATTATATATAAAGCCGCCCACAGGGCCTAGCAGCAGAAACCTGCCAAGCTGATGTATAAAGACACCATTGCAGGCATGCACACATCAAATCCTTAAAGTTTCATCACAATCGGATGAATGGTTTGGCAAATCTTAGCGTTTAAACATAATTATATATAAAGCCGCCCACAGGGCCTAGCAGCAGAAACCTGCCAAAGAGAAGTATATATACATCATTGGAGGCCTGCACACATCAACTTTCCATAGTTTCATCGCAATCGGATGAATGGTTTGGCAAAGCTTAGCGTTTAAACATACTTACATATAAAGCCGCCCGCAGGGCCTAGCAGCTGAAATCTGCCAAGCTGAAGAATAAAGTATAACGACACCATTGCAGGCATGCACACATCAAATTCTTGAAGTTTCATCGCAATCGGATGAATGGTTTGGCAAATCTTAGCGTTTAAACATAATTATATATAAAGCCGCCCACAGGGCCTAGCAGCAGAAACCTGCCAAACAGAAGTATATTTACATCATTGGAGGCATGCACACATCAAATCCTTAAAGTTTCATCGCAAACGGATGAATGGTTTGGCAAAGCTTAGCGTTTAAACATACTTACATATAAAGCCGCCCGGAGGGCCTAGCAGCTGAAATCTGCCAAGCTGAAGTATAAAAACTTACAAGCTGAAGTATAAAAACAAAGCTTAGCGTTTAAACATATTCATATATAAAGCCGCCCGCAGGGCCTAGCAGCAGAAATCTGCCAAGCTGAAGTATAACGACACCATTGCAGGCATGCACACATCAAATTCTTGAAGTTTCATCGCAATCGGATGAATGGTTTGGCAAATCTTAGCGTTTAAACATAATTATATATAAAGCCGCCCACAGGGCCTAGCAGCAGAAACCTGCCAAACAGAAGTATATTTACATCATTGGAGGCATGCACACATCAAATCCTTAAAGTTTCATCGCAAACGGATGAATGGTTTGGCAAAGCTTAGCGTTTAAACATACTTACATATAAAGCCGCCCGGAGGGCCTAGCAGCTGAAATCTGCCAAGCTGAAGTATAAAAACTTACAAGCTGAAGTATAAAAACAAAGCTTAGCGTTTAAACATATTCATATATAAAGCCGCCCGCAGGGCCTAGCAGCAGAAATCTGCCAAGCTGAAGTATAACGACACCATTGCAGGCATGCACACATCAAATTCTTGAAGTTTCATCGCAATCGGATGAATGGTTTGGCAAATCTTAGCGTTTAAACATAATTATATATAAAGCCGCCCACAGGGCCTAGCAGCAGAAACCTGCCAAACAGAAGTATATTTACATCATTGGAGGCATGCACACATCAAATCCTTAAAGTTTCATCGCAAACGGATGAATGGTTTGGCAAAGCTTAGCGTTTAAACATACTTACATATAAAGCCGCCCGCAGGGCCTAGCAGCTGAAATCTGCCAAGCTGAAGTATAAAAACACCATTGCAGGCATGCACACATCAAATCCTTAAAGTTTCATCGCAATCGGATGAATGGTTTGGCAAAGCTTAGCGTTTTAACATAATTATATATAAAGCCGCCTACAGGGCCTAGCAGCAGAAACCTGCCAAGCTGAAGTGTAAAAACACCATTGCAGGCATGCACACATCAAATTCTTGAAGTTTCATCGCAATCGGATGAATGGTTTGGCAAATCTTAGCGTTTAAACATACTTACATATAAAGCCGCCCGCAGGGCCTAGCAGCTGAAATCTGCCGAGCTGAAATATAAAGACACCATTGCAGGCATGCTCACATCAAATCCTAAAAGTTTCATCGCAATACGATGAACGGTTAGCCATGCATAATTTCATGATGCCAGAACGTAGTACAGAATTCCTATGTTTATATTTCACAAAAATTGCGCTATAATTTTTTTTAATTATTTACGAAAAAAAAATCTTGAAACTGAATTTTAGCGCATTAAAAAAATAATATTATGAATCCTGAATTCAAGCAAAAGCCATCGTCAAATCAGTAATCCAACCAATATAACGTCATCAAGCTTAAATACAAAAAAAATCATTTTATAATGGCCGTCGCCATGCCCAAATACGCTCAGCCAATAAAAATGAAAAATAAAACATTTAATAATGGCCGTCGCCACGCCCAAATACGCTCAGCCAATAAAAATGAAAAATAAAACATTTAATAATGGCCGTCGCCACGCCCAAATACGCTCAGCCAATAAAAATTAAAAATAAAACATTTAATAATGGCCGTCGCCACGCCCAAATACCGTCAGCCAATCAGGGGGCCTCTAGTAATACGGCACCCCTAATGTCGTTTTGATTGGTTGGAGTTCCCAGCCAATCACGTTCCAGCCAATCAGCGGGCTTCGGGTAAATTTCCTAAATCGCAGGTAGTTCAGGATTGAATATATTTTTAAAAACAATTTAAAAAAATTTAAATTAACTCTGCGTTTTAAAAAAAATATTTTTTAAACCCTTTTTTTTTGGAATTGACATTTTTTATGTATCAATCTTTTGAATTCATTGACACACATGCTCTTTTATTAATAAATGTATATTTTATTATGAGAAATGTTTGAAAAACTAAAAAATTATTCACATCTTCATTTCAGATATGAATCTGCTCTTCCCAAATCTTAATGCGACTGTCCGAATCGATTTTCTGTAACAAAAAAAAAAAAATCAAAAGTCAGAAATAATAAAGAAAAAAAAATTAATAATTTTTCGAGCGGTCTCTTTTTAATCACCCTCAAAACGACAATAAAGAATGAAACTGCCCGTGGAATTCTGCCTACACGATGCATAATTTTCTTACTCCAATTTCGAACGTTTTAATTTGAAATTTTTGATAGAAATTTGATTTTTTCTAACGAAAAGCTTTGCTTCTCGACTCTGCCGATAGGTGGCTCCGTTAAAAGTATACATTTTTTTTAAACATTAGTTTCAATACTCGACTTTTATGTTGTTTTTTTGCACACGTCAGTTTTCAAATGAATATTACAACGATGTTTTTGAGAAAAGTGATAATTATGACGGTCAATTGACCTTTGAAAAACTCTTTGACGGAATTTCACTAAATTTTGGCTTCCAAGCGTGATATTTTCGACAAAATCGCGTATGCCAGTCGGCCGGTGGGAAAACGAAAAATGAAAGATGACATTTAAAATCTGCGTACCTAGCGAAATCAGTTTTGTATGGGAGATTTTCGCTACATCTTTCTCAACTTTTGCAGGCATTTGAAAAGAGATAGATACAATGAATTCGCTTCGAAGAAGAGTGAACCGTGGGGCCTTTGAAATCGGATGAGCTTAGAGATCAATTTGGCTTGCCAAATTTTACCAAATTTTCGCAAGCCAAAGTGACCCGTGAGGTTTCACCCACCCGAGGGGCAAAGTGGTCGCTTTTCCCCTCAAATCGAAAGTGAGCTTTGACCCTTACCAAACGGCCGCGAGCCAAAGTGACCCTTGTCGTTTCACCCACCCGAGGGGCAGAGTGGTCGCTTTTCCCCTCAAATCAAAAGTGAGGTTTTTCCCGACCTACCCCAAAACTGTGCATTAATATATATACTAGGTTTTGCCCGTTGCAGAAGCAACTGATGGGTTAAAACATTATGCGATTTGACGTGTGAACGTGGATGAAGCTAGGAGGAGTGTGTGTTAAATTAAATATATGAAGAAACCTTAGTTCACAGTGACCTTGCAACGCATGCCGGGTACCCGTTGTATATAATGTTATGTAGTGCAGCGCTTGCATTAAAATGTAATTTGCCAGGAATTGGAATGGAACCATTACAGTTAAGTTGACCCCGAGGTTACAGTGATTTTGCAACGCATGCCGGGTACCCTTTGTATATAATGTTATAATGTAAAGCAGGCGTTTGCAAGGCGCTTGTATTATAATGTAGTTTTCAGGAACTTGGAATGGAACCATTACAGTTAAGTTGACCCCGAGGTTACAGTGATCTTGCAACGCATGCCGGGTACCCGTTGTATATAATGTTATAATATATTGCAGGCGTTTGCAAGGCGCTTGCATTATAATGTAGTTTCCCGGAACTTGGAATGGAACCATTACAGTTAAGTTGACCCCGAGATTACAGTGATGTTGCAACGCATGCCGGGTACCCTTTGTATATAATGTTATAATATAAAGCAGGCGTTTGCGAGGCGCTTGCATAATAATGTAGTTTCCCGGAACTTGGAATGGAACCATTACAGTTAAGTTGACCCCGAGATTACAGTGATGTTGCAACGCATGCCGGGTACCCGTTGTACGTAATGTTATAATACAGTGCATGCGTTTGCAAGGCGCTTGAATTATAATGTAGTTTCCCGGAACTTGGAATGGAACCATTACAGTTAAGTTGACCCCGAGGTTACAGTGTTGTTGCAACGCATGCCGGGTACCCGTTGTATATAATGTTATGTAGAAATACAAATCCCCAAAGTTGACCTTTATTGGTTAACCAACACCTCTGCCATAGGTCACCCCAAGTGGTTCGCTACGTTTGGTGATTTAGTAGGGGTGCCCGGGTTCATGGGGTGAGGTCTGTCTAGGTCTTGGAGGCGGATGCCCAGGACACACTGAACCCCAGATTCCTACCCACCCCTTAAACCCTTTTGCTTCCCAGAACTCTCATCTCCTTCCTTTCCCAAAAAAAATCCTCCACACAGCATCCCCAAAGATGACATAGGACCTGAGGGAAATTATTTTCCCCACGGCGTCCTGTGTGGAGCTCATGTAAAAAAAAAAAATTAAATGCATATAAATTCACCTTTCCCAAAAAGCCAGAAATAATTGAAAAAAAACATGTTCTTAATATATTTTCCCTTGCTTAGTTCTGCACTCCTGGTATTTATACTTTTAAAATTTTGTTTTATTCGAGTAAAAAAAAGAACAGAAAAAATATTCTTTCATAGCGTACTCTACCCCCCCCCCCCTTCCTCCATCCCGCAAAACCCCCTCACGGGTTCCCCTCCGCCTTCCCAGGTTACCCTCCCCCCTCCGTGGTATTTTTCCCCCCCTCCCGCGCTCATTATTTCATTGCCGTTACATTTAGTTTTCAAACAGCTCGCGTGCCACCTATTGAAATATTTTTATGCAAATTTTGCAAAAATGCCAGAGCTCACCAGCCAATAAACAAACATAACAAAAAAAGAATTATTCAATTTGGTGCAGTCTTTCGGAAGTTATGCGCGTACATACATTTCGACGATTCATTTTTATGCAAATTTCATAATGCCAGAGCTCACCAGTAGTTTTATTTAAAACTTGTCCTTACAATAACGATAAAAACAAAAAAATAATTACCCAATTAGGTGCAGTCGTTCCGAAGTTATGCGCGTACTTACATTTCATCGATTAATTTTTAAACATATTTCAAAATGCCAGAGCTCACCAGTAGTTGTATAGAAACTTTGTCCTAACAATAAGGAACGCAACAAAAAAAGAATTATTCAATTACGTGCAGTCGTTCTGAAGTTATGAGCGTCCTTACATTTCGGCGAATCATTTTTAAACAAATTTCGTTATGCCAGAGCTCACCAGTAATTTTATTCAAAACTTGTCCTAGTAATAACAAATACAACAACGAAAGAATTATTCAATTTTGTGTATTCGCTCGGAAGCTATGCGCATTTATAGATTTCGGCGATTCATTTTAAACAAATTTTATTATTCCAGAGCTCATCAGTCGTCTTATACAAACCTTGCCCGAACAATAACGAAACCAACTCAAAAAGAATTATCCAATTTGGACCAGTCGTTCATGAGCTATAATTTATAGATGATACCCGTGGATAATTATTTATCCGTTTATGTAATTTTCAGGGTACCTACCTAGTTCATCAAAATATTCTAAAACAATATGTTATTTATATGGCAACACAAACGTTAAACTTTGTCGTAACCACCTCAAGCACAGCCTGAAAATCGAACACCTGCGCTGGTTTAAGAACATTTCCCATACAAATTACGTCAGCCAACGGTGTCATGGCCTGACTGAAAACCTCAGGTGGTTTTGGATAGTGTTCCATGTTCAGTATTGCAAGGTTGAAGAAAATAAATAAACATTTCAAATATCTACCGATTTAACAGGCTGAGAACGATGTGCATTTTCGATGTTGTTGGATTTTTCGCAAATGTCAGATATAATTGCAAAGTTTGACGCGATATTGTGAAACATTTTAAATGGGAAGCTACATATGTTTTTATTTTAAAAGTTTCTAAATCTTGTATAATTTATGATTATTAAAAGACATCTCTCGCAAAATGTTTATTTTCATCGTAATTTACCATCCCGCAAAGGGCCTTTAAAATGTCAATTTTTCTTCGGTATTTTGAAGATCGCCGTTTAATTAATTGGAATAAATTTCTAGCAAAAATCAGTTTTGTATGGGAAATTTTCGATACATCTTTCTCAACTTTTGCAGGCATTTGAAAAGAGATAGATACAATGAATTCGCTTCGAAGAAGAGTGAACCGTGGGGCCTTTGAAATCGGATGAGCTTAGAGATCAATTTGGCTTGCCAAATTTTACCAAATTTTTGCAAGCCAAAGTGACCCGTGAGGTTTCACCCACCCGAGGGGCAGAGTGGTCGCTTTTCCCCTCAAATCGAAAGTGAGGTTTTCCGTGACCTTTCCCAAAAGTGAACAATACTATATATATACAATGAATTCGCTTCGAAGAAGAGTGAACCGTGGGGCCTTTGAAATCGGATGAGCTTAGAGATCAATTTGGCTTGCCAAATTTTACCAAATTTTTGCAAGCCAAAGTGACCCGTGAGGTTTCACCCACCCGAGGGGCAGAGTGGTCGCTTTTCCCCTCAAATCGAAAGTGAGGTTTTCCGTGACCTTTCCCAAAAGTGAACAATACTATATATATATATATATATATTAACCAATTTAATAACAACAATCATTAATCCGTCTTATCCTTGTCATCAGTTGACATTTGTATAGAATATAATGTCAATAACAAAATAAAAAATATCGAGTCTTCTGTCTGTAGATATACTAAACTTATAAAACAAACAAACAAAACATAACTTATTTTCTGGTTAAACAGTTGACTAAAATTTTTCGTTAAATAGATATAAAATGAAACATAATCTTTGTGGACAAAAAACGAAAAACATAATTTAAAATGAAATCTCGACTTCTCCAAATTATTCAAAAATTACAAAAATCTACCATTTTGTACGTTTGGCGTTTTCACCTACTTTATCCAAAACGTCGTTTTCTTTGGAAATCATTTAATAAAATCCTTGACATGTCATTTTTAAATTATACAATGTGTACACCATCTTAGCAATTGTTTGCAATTTATTGCGTTCCTTGGTCCACTGGGTGTTTATTAAAGAGAAAACTCTTTGAAAGTAATATTCCGCCAATTTCAGAAGTTCGAAAGACAAAACCCGCGCAAACCAAAAAAGCCTAACAAAAGCCGGACAGGCCGGACATATAAATATTTAGCCGGACACGACCTAAAAAAGCCAAACATGTCCGGCTAAAGCCGGACAGATGGCAACCCTAGTCGGGTAGCGCACATATCATATATGTAAATAACTATTGATGTTAATAAACGCCCGGGTTACCGGCACCTTTAAATTTTATTATTTTACTTTTGTACTCAAGCGAATCGAAAGCAAAAGTATCAATTTATCGAAAACATATTTTTTGGTATTCGTGTTGTACAGGTACTTATTCGTAGTAAAGATTGATCGAACAATATTAATTTAGAATTAAGATTTGCTGTAACGTGATGCAATGCGAGGTCACGCAAAATTATGACGTGATTTTGGTTTGAAAATTTGAAAAACGAGAATTAACATAGACGCCGCGAGTAGAATGCATTTTGGGCTTTTCCATAATTGAGCATTTTTTGGAAGCCTAGATATCTTACTGGAAAAAAATAAAGCAACAGGCCCATAAAAATGCTTATAATACTTACCTATACGAGTAGGTTAGGATATTTTATGAACAATAAATTATATATTATATTATATATTATATATTATATATTATAAAAGATATATTAAGGAACTCCAGTGAAAAATATTATGGCTTTAAAAAAATATGTTCATATAGACCAATAAACACTGATTATAAATATGTAAGTTTTATTTATTAATATTAAACGCAGAGTTTTTAAAAAATTATTAAAAAGTCCATTTTTAAACCTCTCCTCGAAACACAGTGTTAAGTTGGCATTACTGAAATGGTGAATCGTGACGTCACGCGTCACACTCACCCACTGTCACCTATTGATCGCGTGTATTGTATTGTCAGTATTATTGTATTGACATTTGAATATGCAATTCAACATTTCGTGTTTTTGGTTTATTTTCATACTGTTTATAGAGATTTAGATAAATAATAGTTATTGTGTTTGTTGAAACATAATTTAGGCCCTCAACAATTTACGAAAAGGGCTATATTTGCGGACAATCTGGAATAAATTTTGCCTATTTGAGGTTAAAGTCGACACAAAATACGATGTCATGTATTTGCAATGAAAGAGATGATTTGTTTTTATATTGCACTTTGATTAAATACAATAACAGTAGCGGTGAAATGTGGACATTTTACCAATGTTTTTCTATATTAACAGCAGTTAATCTTGAATAAAAAACGAATTCTCACACCGAAATTTCATAGTATTCATTGGCCATCATTCCACCATTTTAAAACAGGGATGAACTGCCCAAAAAAAATATTTCCCTAGATTTTGAAGTGAAATTTCCCTAGAATTTCACATTTACGCAATTACCTACGTAGCCACCTTTTTGTGTAACACTAATCCTGTTATATGTTAATTAATATGATTGATTAATTGGAAAGATATCGGAACTTGGTAAATATACTAATAATACTGTGCTTTTCCAAATAAAACACTCTTTGCTCCGTGAAGTAATAATTTCAAAGTACGAATACACTCACCACCGAATTAGAAACTGAATTCCAAATAAAAAAAAACACTTTGCAAAATAAAAATCAACCGCAATCACCGAAAAAACGGAACTTAAAACATAAATTTTTTTTTTTTCAGAGGTCCCATTTATCTTTTTAGATACATAGGGAACGTACCCATACTACGTGACAAACTTTTTGCACTTTTTACCCCCCCCCCCACCGTGACCAAAAACCTAAGCAACCCACCGCTCATTTGTACCAAGCGTGGTATTTTGAAGACCCCCCCCCCCCGAACGTGTCACGTAGTATGGGTACGTTCTCTAATATCATTTTGAGTTGTCAGTGTTAAAAATAACATTGCATGTAAGTACATGAACAATAATTAAGATTCATAGGAATCCCAACAAATATATATACGTATATATATAATACCAGTAATATTGTCATATGTAATAAAAATTTTGCCAGAGTTCGAAATTTCCCTAGATTTTGTCCTGATTTCCCTTATCCCTAAAAAATATTTTTCTCCCCTAGATCTAGGGAAATTTCCCTCGACATAACATCACTGATTCAATATGACAACTTGAAGGTAAATAAACTATCGGTGGGTGAAGACCATATCACCATATTAACAATCTACCATAGATATGGTACTTTTCTGATGGTCTAGAAAAATTAAAACTTTGACAATTATTTTAACTATTAAAACTAACTATAAAATAAAAATGCAGTTATTTAAGTTTGAAGGTCTTTATTCATTAAAAAAAATAAAAAAATTGGACTGGAGTTCTGTATTCTTCCCAATTTTTTCATAACGGACTAAAAAGAATGCAAATTCGATATAAACTATTGCAAAAAACGGAAAACTGATAAACATAACATTTTTGTTGGTAAAGTGTCAACGACTAGATATTTTATTGTATGGTGCCCTTTTAGCATCAAAATTACCAAGGTTATTTCCTGTACCAGTATTATATTTGACTGAACATAGCGAAGTCCTTTTTTTAACCTGACCGTTTTGCATTTCATCTGCCTGTAAATTTGCTTGTACGTTCCATTTCCGATTGAAGATGGTGGCCGTTTTATTGGTTCAGCAAAGATTCTTTTTTCAAACGTGGAATTGTCTTGTTTATTTAGACTTTTTTATTTGCATTATTCAATATAATGGAATCTGCCTGAAGAAATTTTGAAAAAATAATTATTGTAATTGAGCAGTATTGATAAAATATATTATGGTTTACAATTAAGTAGGTGGGTATTTAAGAACCTACTTACAAATCTTATGATTTCAGAAGAAAATTTGGTTTTTATTTATTAATAAGTGAAAATTAGTAAGTTACTTTTTTGGACACCAGTAAATAGGTTTATTTTCCATAGAACTATCAGTTAAATATGTTTTAGGTTTATTCAGCCAGGCCATCTCCATGAGTGGCACCGCCTTGTGTCCCTGGGTGCTCCAGGAAGCCCCCCTGGAGAAGGCGCGGGTTGTGGGGGCTGCAATGGGTTGTAAGACAGCCAACACCAAGGACATGGTGCAGTGCCTCAGGGGCAAATCCGGAGCGGCTTTAGTGAGGTCTATCACACAATTAATGGTGAGTGTCTTCGTTAGATCATTTCCTAATTGATATTTATTTGGGTCCTATCATAGACATCCAAATTCAATAGACCAGAAATAACAGGTGAGGGGAAAAATCAACTATGGCGGTACGAAGAGGGGAAGATGACTGTGATTGGTTGAAAAATTAATCTGACAGTATATAGGCATCTCGCATTATAATATCGCCATTTAGTTCTTAAAAATAACATCTGCTTTTTAATGAATAGACCTTTTTATGTGGGAGCGCGAATTGCTCGCTACGTTATTAACATATTTTCGAAGTCTGAATAAGCAAAGTAAAGTTCGCATCTTTTCACAGACAACTATTTGGTTGCCGTATTTAGTTAAGACACTTTTACAAATGTTCCATAATTTACTTACCCCTGTAACCAGCGAGGAGCACATTCGAGAACCGCCCACATTCGTGATGATCGACAGATTTTAGGGTTATCACAACCGCTCTGTTGCTATATAATAATTACATAGTATAAAATGAAGTCACTCAAAATGTATGTGCGCATTGATCTTTTAAAATACGCAACGGATTTTCATGCGGTTTTCACCAATAGATAGAGTGATTCAAGAGAAAAGTTTATGTGTATATTACATGCTTATTATAGTAGAGAAAAGCCGAGAAATTCAAATATTCAATTCAGGCAGCGGGCAGCAGGCAAGCGGGTGGTGAGGATTTTATAAAGGTTGGGTAATGGCGTTGTGTTTCGTTAGCCACAGCAACGTGTGGCCGGGTCTGCTAGTTAATAAAAATAATGTAATTATCTCTTTTAATTAAAATTATTTTACCAAAATTATTTCACACGTTATTTAATTACAATAATACGTAGCACGTAGCAGTTACATTATTATTTGCTCCTTTTTGTAGATACTCTTAGTATCGCCCCAACTGCTTGAAATGGCTTTAGGCGTGTTTAGTGACCAGATTTACATAGATAGGTACTTCTCACCACCACATCGACGCATTGTGTATAGGCAACAACTTCCCCCCTCCCCCCTAAACCTCCCGACTTATCTGGGTTCTGCAAATCGGATCGTGCGTAGCCAGGAGTGGGGTATTAATTGGAATATTTTGACGACGAAGGTGCTTTTTATTTATTTTTTGGGTATAATATTTTTTGTTTAGCTACATTTAAGCATATATCAGCAGAAACTTAGTAAAACTGTATTATATACCTACACCGACACAGTAACAGTATTCTCAGGCTATGCATAATATTGTTTAAAGAAATAATATTTATATAATATATATAACTTCCATTAAATTATTTCTTACATTGTCTATGGACAATGGAAGAAGTGAAAAGAAAAAGACAAAAAGGGTTAAGGATAACATTATATTTGTGAGAACAGCATTCAATAAACAACTTACAGAGGTTTAAATAACGTACAAAAATAACAGCACAGCTTAAGAGAAAACAACATAACATGTACAGGAGTTATATTATCGATGCTAAAAACAGTACAATAATAACAGCTGAATATATTAAAAAGATGAGCCAACATAGTAAGAAGGTATTAATCTGTTGACTGTGATGATGGCCGTGAGCACTCATTCTCGTTCCAGCACTCAGCAATACCGTAAATACGAAACAACGCGCTTACCTAACACGTGGTCCGCTGAGACGTGACAGTGTGATCCAAAGATAATATAATCGGTGGCGACGTGCGTTAGAAAAATATTTTATTTCAAATTTTGATTGATAAAAAATATCATCGGGCAGCAAAATGTCACATACATTTTTCATTCCAAACATGCTCACTGTATCTACATTTTACTTCTAAACATACCACGATGGAGTACATAATTAAGAAAGCAAAATATACAATAACGCCTAATAAAAAAAAACCATACTTTATTCCACGTTTATGAGTTGCGTAAAATTCAAAACTCGTTTAGTAATAAGGCCCTTAAAGTGTGATAAATTTAAAAATTATTGGTTTATTATCCTTTATTAATACCACGGATTTCCAGCAAGAAATAACACATGAAAAGATAGACGTTCCAAATGATACGATTATATATTTTAGCAGAGCGCAAAAGGCGAAGGCACACCCCTGATTCTTTTGCAAATGGCTGTGTGTTTTACGTCGCAGCTGTGTGTGAACACGCCCTCTGAGCGTTAACACGTGTTCACACACACAACTGTAATATGCGTGGGATGGCGTATTTCGGCATATCGCTCGCCGTACATTCCCAATCGGAATATATGGCGAGCGATATGCTGAAATACGCCATCCCACGCATATTACGGCTGTGTGTAAACACGTTCATGATAGTATATGTTACAAAACTGATAATATAATAATATAATTCGAATAAGCTTAAAATAAAGTAAAATAATGCTTCCCTATGGAATGTAATACGACAATTTGGTTTATTCTCCTTTTCACTTCTATTTTTACACGTTTTCATAGCACAAGCTACCATTTTTGCCTTGTTATTTCGTAAAATGTACTATGTGACTTCGGCGCTGGTCAGAACAAGAATGATGACGTCACGTTTTTAGATTCAAGGGAGGCGGCTCTCGTAAGCCCAGGCGGTTCCATGGAACCGTTATGGGGAGGGGGAAATAATACGCTTTTATTACTTAGGGCAGGTCCATATATTCCTACGTCCGTGGGTCCTATGTATTATTTTAGGTAACTTATAAATCTCTTCATTACTGTTTATATTCGGTAAAAATTGATAGTTAAAGGTCTTCTTGATTATAAAACACATAAACCCAATAAATCACTAAGATCTTATTTTATTTTATTTTTTTATTTATTTAGGAAAATCAACAGATTATTTACATACTAGCTTTTTCACGCGGCTTCGCTCGCATAGTATTAGGGGATTCCCACTCAGCCTCCTCCACCTTCCATCTACCCACTCCACTCCCCCCAATCAACTCCCTCCCCCACTCCCTCCACCCACCACTCCCCTCACCCCCTACCCCTCCACATTCCCTATCCCCACACCACTCCCCCCATCAACCTCCTTCCTACCACCCCTACCCCTCCCCACACCCTCCTCCATCCTTCCTCTTTCCCCTTCCTTCCGTCCCCTCTCTCCCTCTCCTAACCCCCTCCCCCTAGTATCCTTCCTCTCCCCTTACCCCTTCCACCAACACCCTCCCAACACCCCCTCCCACAACCCCACTCCCCCCAATCACCTCTCGCATTCCACACATTCATTCCCGATACGTTCATTTTTCAAACTGTTCAAATTTCATAATGCCAGAACTCAACGGTAGTTTTATACAAAATAACGATAAAAAAAGAAATATCCAATTTGATGCAGTCGTTCGGGTTTATGCGCATACATACATTTCGGTAATTCATTTTTAGAGATAGTTATTAAGTACGACACCAACAAAGTACTCTTTTTATGGTGAATTAAAAAAAAAAAAACGTTTCCAAGGCGACAATTGGTTTCTGACGTTTGCAATAAATCGATTTTATTAGTGACAGAAAACGTATGATAAATAATTTCATAACGTCAAAGATTATTCATAACGCCAGAGCTTACCAATGTACGAGTATATAGCCTATAGATCACGCAAATAATCTAGCTTTCTATTAGTGTAGAAATTTTTAAAGTCCATTCAGTAGATTTTGTGTGAAAGAGTAACAAACATACATCCATACAAACTTTCACCTTTATAATATTAATAGGATATAAAAATACAATTAAAAACACACATAAAATCCAATAAAAGAATTTCACATAACTTAAAAATTATAATAAAAAACTAAGGGTCCTGTACCCGTAAACTAACAAGTAAATATTCAACATTGAAAATGATAAAGAATAAAGAAAATGTAAATAAGAACATGAACTGAACACATATAAACTAATAATCTGCTTCATAAATTTCAAACAAAAAGTATTCTGAAATTTATTCTCACTACACAACATCTTGTGAAAGAATTCCAAGATAAACATACGTACGAATCATAGATATCGACTAAATTAATGGTTGTCTCCAAAGCGCACGTCAGTCGCTCCCAACTATCATGAAAGTTAATAAACACTAGCTTTGACGTACCAAATGTACAACGAATATATGCCAAAAATATATTATTGAAGCCATAGACATCCAAATTTAATAGACGAGAACATAAAGATGAGGGGAAAAATCAACTATGGCGGTACGAAGAGGGGGAAGATGACTGTGATTCGTTAAAAACTCAATCTGACAGTATAAAGGCATCTCGCATTATAATATCACCATTTGGTTCTTAAAAGTAAAATCTGCTTTTGAATGAATAGACCTTTTTACGTGGAAGCGCGAATTGCTCGCCACGTTATTAACATATTTGCGAAGTTCAAATACGGCAAAGTAAAGTTCGCATCTTTTCACATACGAATATTTTGTTGCCATATTTAGTTAAGACACTTTTACAAATGTTTCATAATTTACTTACCCCTGTAACCAGCGACGAGCACACTGGAGAACCCCCCACAATCGTTATGATCGACATGTTTTAGGGTGTAATGTATATCACAAGCTAGCATTTTTGCCGTGTTATTTCGTAAAATGTACGATGCAAGCTCGACGCTGGTCAGGACAAGAATGATGACGTCTTATTTTTTAGATTCAGGCGAGGCTCTCGCAAGCCCAGCCGGTTCCAAGGAACCGGTATGGGGAGGGGGAAATAATACAAAAAAAAAAAAAAAAATGTATATTCATATGTCTATGATTGAAGCTATTCAAAAATACTTAATCCTCTACTAGATCGCGTATCCATCACACTAGATCGAATAAAAATGACATAAAAAACATTCCAAGTTATAAAACCACATTCGGACAAAGAAACTACAGTTATTTTGCAACTAAACTCCATAATATTCTTCCCCAAGACATAAAACTAATAAAAAAAATTAATGAGTACAAATCAAGAATAAAAACATGGCTGAAAGAGGTCAACGAAAACACTCTAATGAAGACACTAAAAACGACCTAGAAGACAAATAAACTTTAATTAAACAATTTTAGTCCGCCTCGGCACAGGAACCCCTAGTGAGGAGGCGTACGAAAGACAATATCTTTACCAACATAACCATTACATTTTGTATACTTTAGAATGATTTTATATAGTCGCTTAAATAATAACAAAAATAAAAATTAGAACATTAATGGGAAAAACCGAATTCACCATTATAGTCACATATTGGTCATATCAAGTAGTTCGCCACGTTTGGTAACTTAGCAGGGATGCACGGGTTTATGGGGTGAGGTTTACATTAACTCCACACAGGAGGCCCTGAGGAAAATAATTTCCCTCAGGGTCTACGTCATCTGAGATGCTGTGTGGAGGGTCTTTTCGAGGAGAGGAAGTAATGAACATTGGTCTTGAAGAGACCCATGTTGTAGGAAGGAGGAAACACAAAGGCCGGCAAATCGTTCCACAGCCGAGCTGTTTAACACACGAACGAGTCGAAGAAGCGACCCGTTATCATGTGCCAAATGTCAACCGTGTACATATGTTGGGCATGCGTTTGGCGTGTTTCCCGACTATGCACCGGTGGCGAAGGGACCAATGACGCTAGTTCCTCGGAGCATCTTCCATTGAAATACCGGTAGAACAAGGATAGCATTCCTACCTGACGCCTGTGCTCTAAAGATTGCAATCCGTTTGTTAAATTAGGAGAATCTATCAGATGGACCGCCCGTTTCTGCACAGAGTAGAGGGTTTTTTTCAGGAATTTTGGAGCTCCAGACCAGAGGTGCAATTGTGATGTCATGTCACTGAAATATTACCAAATAATATACATATAATTAAATGCTTTAATTTTAAGACTTCGATGAAATAGTTCAAATATACGACTCCAGATACTAATATCTACAGCCTGTATGTCGGACGAATATCTACAGCTCATATGTTGGACTAATATCTATGAACTTTAGAGTGAGGACTAATATCTACAGAGTTAAGGTCGGACGAATATCTATGACGGTCCCAGTAGTGACTTATATCTATGGAGCGTAGGTTGGACTAATATCTACAGAGGGCAGCTGAGCAAGAGGTTGTACGGAAAAGCATAAATTACTTCAATTACGTAATTACTAATTACGTAAAGGCTTAAACGTTTAAAGTACGTACATTAAGTTTTTGCATAATATTACGTATTTTGCTGTTTACGAGGACAATAATTTATTGAACAAACATGGAGGTCATAATACAAAGATATTTATTTATTTCGAAACACACGGCACCTAACCTAACCTAACTGACATAGAAATGGTCACGGTAACAGACTAAATAATTTAGAAGCAATCGAAATAAAGAATGCTGTTTAAACAAAAACCCAAATCTTCTTCTTCTATCTTCTATCTTCTATATATATATATATTGACCTCTTCCCGTAGTATCCTGATCCAGTAAGAAGTAGCTTGACAATGATGATCCACCTTTAACACCGTATAACTTGGCTTTGGTGGAATATATCTGTATGAATTGGCAACAACGTTACTACAAATACCAAGGTTGCCAGTTTCTCGGTAAAAGTATATGATATATTGCACATAAAATTTTCGAACTTTGTATGGAAATCATACGCATCTTTTTTGTTGATCTGTCCAAATTCCCATACGTTGCGGATCCGCCCAAATATCCGTACGCATTTGATCCGCTTGTGTATAATCAAAGATGGCTGAAAAAGGAAGCCTTCTGATTGGTCGTGTTGGGCGTGGTGTGTTGTGAACGAAGCCTTCTCATTGGTTGACCAGATATGGTAGGCACCTACTAAAAAAAGGTATCCAATTGTTCAGCTAAATTTTTTCAACGTTTATGAAGAATATATATTTTTGTAAATTCTCCACAAAATATTCAATTTGCTGCCCGCGGTCATTCGACAGGCGTTGCATCTCGCTCTAGCAGCATTATAGCGGCACTTTAAACAAACGAGACAGCGCTAGTTTGATCAAACCCATCTCATCGTGATTGGATCAGTATGCAGTCTCGTGTTAGTTTTCTAACATTTTGCTTAATGTATTTTATAAAATTCTAACTAACCATAACGCTTTTTCTCTGAAGGGGTAGGCAGAGAGGACGGACCGCCAAACAACTCGGTCTTGGCACACACTCTTTGCCTCACTCACATTCATACATCGTATCATACATTATCTTCTATTATTCTGACTTTTGACACGGCCCGACTCAAGTATCTGATTCACTTGATCGTGCCATTACTTCCACGGATGTCCACCTGAGAAAAAATCTCTCAGTACCTACCTTTATCATATTTGGGGATGCTGTGTGGAGGCCTTCTTTTTATGAAAAGAAGAAAAGGAAGCCCGGGTAAGGAAAGGGGTATGAAGGGTGGGTAGGAATCTGGGGGTCAGTGTGTCCAGGAGTGATGGACGGATGAATCCATCCCTCCCACTGCGGTGCATGGCGTTATTCCGAGAAAATCCAGCTGGAGATATCAAAAGGTCGCCTTCAAGATTAAGATTTGGGAGGTGGGTATGGGTACCGCCGCCCCGGGAACCGTTTTTTGGATAACCAATACCTCTGTCATAGGTCACCCCAAGTGGTTCGCTATGCTTTCCTCTTTGTGCGTTGCTTCGTAGCCAGCCTATCGGTCTCCTCTTTGTGCGATGCTTCGTATCTATCACTCTCGTCTACTTTAGTTTTCACTTTTCTCGCATGTGAGTGAACTGCACACAGATTCTATAAAATTATTCAAGTGAAAACTTCTTTAGGACCGTTGTGATTTGAAACTGGATGAAACGAAAAAAAGCGACACTAAAAATAGACAAACAATCTGTTATACATCTATAGGATTAAACCTGCAAGAGAATGAATGACATAGACTAATCGCTTTCCTCTTTGTGCGTTGCTTCGTAGCCAGCCTATCGGTCTCCTCTTTGTGCGATGCTTCGTATCTATCACTCTCGTCTACTTTAGTTTTCACTTTTCTCGCATGTGAGTGAACTGCACACAGATTCTATAAAATTATTCAAGTGAAAACTTCTTTAGGACCGTTGTGATTTGAAACTGGATGAAACGAAAAAAAGCGACACTAAAAATAGACAAACAATCTGTTATACATCTATAGGATTAAACCTGCAAGAGAATGAATGACATAGACTAATCGCTTTCCTCTTTGTGCGTTGCTTCGTAGCCAGCCTATCGGTCTCCTCTTTGTGCGATGCTTCGTATCTATCACTCTCGTCTACTTTAGTTTTCACTTTTCTCGCATGTGAGTGAACTGCACACAGATTCTATAAAATTATTCAAGTGAAAACTTCTTTAGGACCGTTGTGATTTGAAACTGGATGAAACGAAAAAAAGCGACACTAAAAATAGACAAACAATATGTTATACATCTATAGGATTAAACCTGCAAGAGAATGAATGACATAGACTAATCGCTTTCCTCTTTGTGCGTTGCTTCGTAGCCAGCCTATCGGTCTCCTCTTTGTGCGATGCTTCGTATCTATCACTCTCGTCTACTTTAGTTTTCACTTTTCTCGCATGTGAGTGAACTGCACACAGATTCTATAAAATTATTAAAGTGAAAACTTCTTTAGGACCGTTGTGATTTGAAACTGGATGAAACGAAAAAAAGCGACACTAAAAATAGACAAACAATCTGTTATACATCTATAGGATTAAACCTGCAAGAGAATGAATGACATAGACTAATCGCTTTCCTCTTTGTGCGTTGCTTCGTAGCCAGCCTATCGGTCTCCTCTTTGTGCGATGCTTCGTATCTATCACTCTCGTCTACTTTAGTTTTCACTTTTCTCGCATGTGAGTGAACTGCACACAGATTCTATAAAATTATTCAAGTGAAAACTTCTTTAGGACCGTTGTGATTTGAAACTGGATGAAACGAAAAAAAGCGACACTAAAAATAGACAAACAATCTGTTATACATCTATAGGATTAAACCTGCAAGAGAATTAATGACATAGACTAATCGCTTTCCTCTTTGTGCGTTGCTTCGTAGCCAGCCTATCGGTCTCCTCTTTGTGCGATGCTTCGTATCTATCACTCTCGTCTACTTTAGTTTTCACTTTTCTCGCATGTGAGTGAACTGCACACAGATTCTATAAAATTATTCAAGTGAAAACTTCTTTAGGACCGTTGTGATTTGAAACTGGATGAAACGAAAAAAAGCGACACTAAAAGTAGACAAACAATCTGTTATACATCTATAGGATTAAACCTGCAAGAGAATGAATGACATAGACTAATCGCTTTCCTCTTTGTGCGTTGCTTCGTAGCCAGCCTATCGGTCTCCTCTTTGTGCGATGCTTCGTATCTATCACTCTCGTCTACTTTAGTTTTCACTTTTCTCGCATGTGAGTGAACTGCACACAGATTCTATAAAATTATTCAAGTGAAAACTTCTTTAGGACCGTTGTGATTTGAAACTGGATGAAACGAAAAAAAGCGACACTAAAAATAGACAAACAATATGTTATACATCTATAGGATTAAACCTGCAAGAGAATGAATGACATAGACTAATCGCTTTCCTCTTTGTGCGTTGCTTCGTAGCCAGCCTATCGGTCTCGTCTTTGTGCGATGCTTCGTATCTATCACTCTCGTCTACTTTAGTTTTCACTTTTCTCGCATGTGAGTGAACTGCACACAGATTCTATAAAATTATTCAAGTGAAAACTTCTTTAGGACCGTTGTGATTTGAAACTGGATGAAACGAAAAAAAGCGACACTAAAAATAGACAAACAATCTGTTATACATCTATAGGATTAAACCTGCAAGAGAATGAATGACATAGACTAATCGCTTTCCTCTTTGTGCGTTGCTTCGTAGCCAGCCTATCGGTCTCCTCCTTGTGCGATGCTTCGTATCTATCACTCTCGTCTACTTTAGTTTTCACTTTTCTCGCATGTGAGTGAACTGCACACAGATTCTATAAAATTATTCAAGTGAAAACTTCTTTAGGACCGTTGTGATTTGAAACTGGATGAAACGAAAAAAAGCGACACTAAAAATAGACAAACAATCTGTTATACATCTATAGGATTAAACCTGCAAGAGAATGAATGACATCGACTAATCGCTTTCCTCTTTGTGCGTTGCTTCGTAGCCAGCCTATCGGTCTCCTCTTTGTGCGATGCTTCGTATCTATCACTCTCGTCTACTTTAGTTTTCACTTTTCTCGCATGTGAGTGAACTGCACACAGATTCTATAAAATTATTCAAGTGAAAACTTCTTTAGGACCGTTGTGATTTGAAACTGGATGAAACGAAAAAAAGCGACACTAAAAATAAACAAACAATCTGTTATACATCTATAGGATTAAACCTGCAAGAGAATGAATGACATAGACTAATCGCTTTCCTCTTTGTGCGTTGCTTCGTAGCCAGCCTATCGGTCTCCTCTTTGTGCGATGCTTCGTATCTATCACTCTCGTCTACTTTAGTTTTCACTTTTCTCGCATGTGAGTGAACTGCACACAGATTCTATAAAATTATTCAAGTGAAAACTTCTTTAGGACCGTTGTGATTTGAAACTGGATGAAACGAAAAAAGCGACACTAAAAATAGACAAACAATCTGTTATACATCTATAGGATTAAACCTTCAAGAGAATGAATGACATAGACTAATCGCTTTCCTCTTTGCGCGTTGCTTCGTAGCCAGCCTATCGGTCTCCTCTTTGTGCGATGCTTCGTATCTATCACTCTCGTCTACTTTAGTTTTCACTTTTCTCGCATGTGAGTGAACTGCACACAGATTCTATAAAATTATTCAAGTGAAAACTTCTTTAGGACCGTTGTGATTTGAAACTGGATGAAACGAAAAAAAGCGACACTAAAAATAGACAAACAATCTGTTATACATCTATAGGATTAAACCTGCAAGAGAATGAATGACATAGACTAATCGCTTTCCTCTTTGTGCGTTGCTTCGTAGCCAGCCTATCGGTCTCCTCTTTGTGCGATGCTTCGTATCTATCACTCTCGTCTACTTTAGTTTTCACTTTTCTCGCATGTGAGTGAACTGCACACAGATTCTATAAAATTATTCAAGTGAAAACTTCTTTAGGACCGTTGTGATTTGAAACTGGATGAAACGAAAAAAGCGACACTAAAAATAGACAAACAATCTGTTATACATCTATAGGATTAAACCTTCAAGAGAATGAATGACATAGACTAATCGCTTTCCTCTTTGTGCGTTGCTTCGTAGCCAGCCTATCGGTCTCCTCTTTGTGCGATGCTTCGTATCTATCACTCTCGTCTACTTTAGTTTTCACTTTTCTCGCATGTGAGTGAACTGCACACAGATTCTATAAAATTATTAAAGTGAAAACTTCTTTAGGACCGTTGTGATTTGAAACTGGATGAAACGATAAAAAGCGACACTAAAAATAGACAAACAATCTGTTATACATCTATAGGATTAAACCTGCAAGAGAATGAATGACATAGACTAATCGCTTTCCTCTTTGTGCGTTGCTTCGTAGCCAGCCTATCGGTCTCCTCTTTGTGCGATGCTTCGTATCTATCACTCTCGTCTACTTTAGTTTTCACTTTTCTCGCATGTGAGTGAACTGCACACAGATTCTATAAAATTATTCAAGTGAAAACTTCTTTAGGACCGTTGTGATTTGAAACTGGATGAAACGAAAAAAAGCGACACTAAAAATAGACAAACAATATGTTATACATCTATAGGATTAAACCTGCAAGAGAATGAATGACATAGACTAATCGCTTTCCTCTTTGTGCGTTGCTTCGTAGCCAGCCTATCGGTCTCCTCTTTGTGCGATGCTTCGTATCTATCACTCTCGTCTACTTTAGTTTTCACTTTTCTCGCATGTGAGTGAACTGCACACAGATTCTATAAAATTATTCAAGTGAAAACTTCTTTAGGACCGTTGTGATTTGAAACTGGATGAAACGAAAAAAAGCGACACTAAAAATAGACAAACAATATGTTATACATCTATAGGATTAAACCTGCAAGAGAATGAATGACATAGACTAATCGCTTTCCTCTTTGTGCGTTGCTTCGTAGCCAGCCTATCGGTCTCCTCTTTGTGCGATGCTTCGTATCTATCACTCTCGTCCACTTTAGTTTTCACTTTTCTCGCATGTGAGTGAACTGCACACAGATTCTATAAAATTATTCAAGTGAAAACTTCTTTAGGACCGTTGTGATTTGAAACTGGATGAAACGAAAAAAAGCAACACTAAAAATAGACAAACAATCTGTTATACATCTATAGGATTAAACCTGCAAGAGAATGAATGACATAGACTAATCGCTTTCCTCTTTGTGCGTTGCTTCGTAGCCAGCCTATCGGTCTCCTCTTTGTGCGATGCTTCGTATCTATCACTCTCGTCTACTTTAGTTTTCACTTTTCTCGCATGTGAGTGAACTGCACACAGATTCTATAAAATTATTCAAGTGAAAACTTCTTTAGGACCGTTGTGATTTGAAACTGGATGAAACGAAAAAAAGCGACACTAAAAATAGACAAACAATATGTTATACATCTATAGGATTAAACCTGCAAGAGAATGAATGACATAGATGTTTTTTAGCAACTTTTTAACCCCCTCCCCCCGGTGATATGTGGTAAGGTTTAAGACTACCCCCCCCCCCCCCCATACCCAAAATCACGTGTATTTTTTTTTAGTACAAAGTATTTTGAAATTTTCAGAATATTATCACGAAAAATAAATACACGTGATATCTCATTATACCCCCCCCCACGTGATATTTCGTGTTTTTTTCCGACCCCCCCCCCCCCTTTCGAGTCTCACGTGATTAATAGATGACCCCCAAGATGAAACTGTTAATCCTCTTAAAGTAAAAATTAATCTTCATGCTACTAACAGATGCTAACCCGCGACCTCCGGATTCTTAGTCGAAGTTCGTAATGGCGTACATATAAGTAATAAAAACCGTTTTCGAAGATTAAGTACATCCGTTCAAACTGTTCATCCTCTTAATTAGAAATGAATATACATACTACGCACAGATGCTAGCCCGCGACCTCTGGATTCGTAGTCAAAGTTCGTAGTCTCATTACTCAAGCCATCTCCAATAGGTGTGCTAACTCTATTTAATGGTTACAGTAGTTTTTCGAGTTCGAGTCTTTGGTCCCCACCTTAACTCGCATCAGAAAGTTTCCCAACCGGGTAACGATAAAAAGCCGCTCTAACTAGTCCGTACAAGTAGTTTGGCACGTGTTAGGTGGTAAATAAAAACACGTTTCAAGGGTAAAGTACCATGACGCAATTGTGAGGCGGTCTATCCTCTTAAGTATATTTTAATCTTTATAGAACGTACCGATACTAAATGGACCTGAACAATACGACAGACGCACATAGAACATTTTTTATTTGCATTGCGCACAGTTCGCGGTCAAAACGTGGCAAATAAGAACGTACCTACGATTACCTACTAAAAGGAGCAGAAAAGTTCGACAGACCGGCACCATCCATATATACATATATGGAGATCAACAAATAAAAACGTGTAAAATGTATATGTCACCGAAAAATGGGCGTGGCTTAGAGGTAAATCTCGATGACAAAAGTAGATCCACATGGATCAGGATTTGTATGCCAGCTTCGGTAACGGATCTAAAAATCCGGCCAGATCAACAAACCCAAACGGATCAATAAAAAACTGGTGTACCGTCGCGCAAAATCAACATAGTACGAGAGGGGATAAATATATATATATATATATATATATATATATATATATATATATATATATATATATTTATATATAAATAAAAATGAATCGCCGAAATGTATGTACGCGCATAACTTCCGAAAGACTGCACCAAATTAGATAATTCTTTTTTTTATGTGTTCATTATTGTCATGACAAGGTTTGTATAAAACTACTGAGCTCTGGCATTATGAAGTTTGTATAAAAAAAATTGCAATAGTTGACAAGCGAGCTGTTTGAAAACTGAATGTACCAGAATTGAATGTATGGATTGCTGTTGGGGGGAGGGGGAGGGGAACCCGGGAATGGGAAAGGACACGCAGGGAAAAACAATTTCCCTATTAAATGGCATAGCAACGCATGCCGGGTACCAGCTAGTCCTTAATAAATCAGCTAAATGTGTCCAATAGTCCAATATTAGGGATTTTTACATACATACATACATAAAAAAATAATACTGTTACTGAGGCAGTTCAGTTATGTACAATAAATACTATATATTGCGTTGCAAAAACCTATTATATTTCTTTATTGAAGAAATAGTATTTATATATTATTTAATCATAGTGTAATTTGTAAATCTCATACTTATGTAAAAGCCCCGTAAAAGGGCGTAAATAAATAAATAAATAAAGTTTTTTAAACTGCATACGCAATATTACGTTATTCAAATATGCTATACATAATTACAAATCCAACCTCTGCCAGTGTTGTAGATATTCGTCCACACTTTGGTTCTCATAGATATTAGTCAGCAGTTTGAGCTGTAGATATTCGTCCTCACTTTGGTTCTCATAGATATTAGTCCGATTTGTTCAGTTTTTGGAATACCGTAGATATTAGTAGACGCCTCCAAATATACTGCAAATCAGTAATACATAGTTATTTGCTTAGGAAACACATTCATCATCGGATCTATAAAGCTTGGAGAGTACCTGACGGCCTCTAGAAAAGGCGTCACTCCTGTCTCTCATTTTCTCACTCCAGTTTAACAGCCCTGATTTATTACGATTAATTACCTTCCATACACCAGCAAGAACTACTCGATCTGTAAAATTATTTTGAATTGCAATAGCAATATCAGGACTGACTCATTTAGAAACTCCATGTTACTAGACTGCGTGCAGTTGGAAATACTTTCTCACTTTCTCAGAAGTAGTAGATGTGTTTAACTGCACGGAAAATAGTTACAAACAGGCTACAATAACATACCTCAATAAATCAATGTTAGCAATTTAGCATATTACCTACCTACTGTTCTACTGCGCGGGTTCTGCATAATTTAATTAGCATCTCATAATTACTGTTCCACTATTATGTATATCCACATAGGCGTATATTAATATACTAGCTGACCCGAACACGCGTTGCTGTGGCTAACGAAACACATCTACTGGATGGTTACTCAACCTTTATAACCACCGCCATCTGTTGATTTGCACACACATCAAATCCACACCATCCGCTTGCCAGCCCATCGTTCACCACATACAGGCATTATCCTTTATCTATCTATCTATCTATGTCTATATATCTATATATATAAATAAAAATGAATCGTCGAAATGTATGTACGCGCATAACTTCCGAACGACTGCACCAAATTGGATAATTCTTTTTTTTGTGTGTTCGTTATTGTCAGGACAAGGTTTGTATTAAACTACTGGTGAGCTCTGGAATAATGAAATTTGCACAAAAAATTGCAATAGGTGGCACGCGAGTTGTTTGAAAACTCAATGTACTGCAACCGAATGCTGGAGGGGAGGGGAGGAACTCGGGTAGGGGGTTCGAGGGAGGGGGGGAGGGGAAACAGGGAGAGGAACCAGGGTGGGGAACCTGGGACGGGGGAGGGGAACTCGGTAGAGGGGGGGTTCGCGGGGCGGGGGAAGGGGGAAGTGTAGTGGGGAGAGGGAAGGTGGAGGAGGCGGAGTGGGAAAGCGAGAGGGGAAGGGGACGCGGGAGACGAAGAGAGGCAGAAGGGGAACGGGACGAATGGGAAAAGACACGCAGGAAGAAACAAAACACAAAAATTTCTTTAATAAATGGCATAGCAACGCATGCCGGGTTCCAGCTAGTATATTATATATTTCAACCAATTTACACAAAACCTTGACAAATTATAAACTTAAACCTTCCTCACGAATCACTCTATCTATTGGTGAAAACCTTATGAAAATCCTTTCAGTAGTTTTTGAGTTTATCGCAAACAGACAAACAGACAGACGCGACAGAGGTTTTTATAAATAGAGAAAAAAGTCAAAATAAAACATAAACTGGATATTTCGCCAGCATCCTAACTATTTCAAACAGAGTAGGTAATTAGCTGCAGATATATACACATTTACAAATATTTTTTACACAAATTTAAAGAAATTAAAAAAAATCTTATTATTGTGTTACATATAAACCTGAGAAAAGAGTGCAGAGAAATATAAAAAAAAATTCAAAGAAATTAGAAAAACTACAAAATGCATATCAAAGTTTTTTTTTAAATTTAAAAATCTTATACGTTTTCATAGGAAAGCTTTCAATTTTCTACTTTTTTAGAAATACCTCCCAAGGCCTTAGTCATCTTCGGGGACGCTTTGTGGAGGGTCTTTTAAAAGAAAGAAATGAGAGGAGGTTCTGGGAGGGAAAAAGGTGACGGACATATGAATTCATCCCTCCAACTGGTTCCCGGGGCGGCGGTAGCCATATCCGAATTGAGTCTTGTTCCGGGTGAAATTTAAAAGTTTATCGAGTTAGGACAGTCCATAAAGTTGTTGCAGACTTTAAACAGGATTTTTATTTCAACAGATGTTCCGCCATTCCCCATTCTCCCCGTTTGCACCTGTGGTAGAGGCAGACAACTCCGAGAGAAGTTTTATCACCTCCACTCCCTACGAATTGGTCCGCACCGGAAAGTCCATGGATATTCCGTGGATCGTCTCCCTCACCACTGAAGAAGGACTGTATCCAGCTGCAAGTAAAGTTTATTTATTTATTATTTTTTCGTAAGAAACAAACAGCTTATATAATACAAACAGGGCTGGCCAAAATACATGCTTTGCTGTAATTAAAATACAAATTACAAAATACTTTTTCGCCTGTATTTAAAATACTTAATACTTTCAAGTCGTGTATTTGAAATACAAAATACAGTATTTTAACCATTTTTTAATTTCAAACACAAAATACAAATTACAAAATACATTTGGTTTTGGTAGAACCTTTGGTTGTAATAAATTGTCGTAAGTGCCCTTTTCTAAGGATGCGTTTCCATAGAAGCAAAGCTGAGCAGAGTGAAACAGAGACGTGCAAAAATGACCAATCATATTGCTCAGAAGACACATCTCGTCTCCGCTCCACTTGAAATGTTTTGTGGTATAGGACTTAGGTGTTAGATAATAATAATTACTATTATAATAACACTAGCTAGTTCCCGGCATGCGTTGCAATGCCATATTCAAAGAAATAAATTGTTTCCCCCTGCATGTCCTTTCCCGTGCGTTCCCGTCCCCTCCCGCATCCCCTTCCCCTCCCGCGTTCTCCTTCCACCTTCCCCGCCTACCCTCTCCCCTCTCCCGCGTCCCCGTCCCGCCAACCCCCCTCCCTCGTTCCATATATTCAGTCCCAGTACATTCAGTTTTCAAACAATATGCGAACCAACTGTTACAATTTTTTTATTCAATATTTCATTTTTCACATATTACAAATATTCATTTTTGTACATTATAAGAAAAATCAATCAAATCTGATACCTAACATAGCTACCTATTTAAAATATCTACAATTTAAAAATTCCATAGACAATTCTTTTGTTACAAAAAAAAACGATTCCATGCCAACTCAGAAACACCTCAGAAAGGTCATTAAAAGCTATGAAAAAATAATATTTAAATACCCGTTAACCCTAACCTAATTTAACCTATTTGACCAATTTTTTATTTTTTTTTATCATCACTCTTAATGACCTTTCTGAGGTGCTTCTGAGTTGGTTTCATTCTGAGTTGTCCGGTCACCAAAAAAACAGCTGCCTACTAAATTCGATTTCATCAAACGCGCGAACCGTCAAACGTGCGAAGTTAAAATAGTCGTTAGGTTTTTTGAATTTATCCAATTTTCTGCGTAATTTTCTTAATTTTTCTTTCCGTAAGAACCTTCTATAAAGTATTAGAAAACTTAAAAAAAAATGAACGAAATAGGTAAAGTTGTTCTGAAGTTAAGTGGTGACCAAGGGAAACAAGGATTAATTTTTATATACATAGATGACATTTGTACAGTGCAGTTTTGTGTTATTTCACTTTAAGTGCGCTCTACAGTAATTAACTTTAAAATAATCTAGTATTCAGCCATATTATTCCTCTAGTGCTTGATCTGATACTCTGATACAAAAATGTACAATACAAAGCAATGACTGTCTCAGCTTAGAGGTTACAATCTCGGGCAATTAACTTCTGCGTAAATACAATGGCAAAGAATATATTTGGTGGGTAAAACTCACGGAAGAGAAGCAGGTTCTTCTGGAATATAGTTTGCTTGATGAGATCACAATTTAAGTTGCAGTTCACTTTTTTAAATTGAATTACTGTTAATGCGAATAGTTTTTGCAAGAATGTGCTGGGAGCTGTGACAAGAAAATTGCGGTAATTTTATGCGAGTTATATAACTAAGACTGCGTCCCGCGGCGATAACTGTTAATAATAAAACTTCGGGCACCGAATGCATGCGAGTTGATCGAAATCGTGACAGCAGGGAATTATAAGGGGCGCGGGGGAAGGGAGATATTCATTGCCATAGGAAATAAATAATATTTAAATCCAAAATAAACACAAAAGCAATCCGCCGAGCGCAGCCAAATATACTCGGCGCTAACATGCCACCGGCCTTGACAGAATGGTCAAAACAAACCAATAATGCGAATAGCAACGAGAAAGAAAAAAACGAATAATAGTAAATAATAATAATAAACAAAAAAAATAATAAAAAATAATGTCTACATAAATGCTTTAAAACATTTACTTCATCGTGGTTCTTTGCTCATCACGTTAATGATGCGGAATATAATAACCTTGATCTAGCTTCCTGTCAGGATTAACCTGGGATAAATAACCCCTTCTGAGGTACTCCAGTATCACGTTATTATAATTTTGTCTTAGAGATGGTGATGCGGTTAATCGCCTTTCTAGCATAAAAAAGCGACGTGATGCTACTTGATAAGAATCTCCTAGTACTTCTGGAGGATCTTTAAATGGTAGGCTAACTATATATCTACCGGACTGATCTCTGATGGTAGATTGATCGTACATTGCATAACATTCCTTTTCTTCCTGTGATTGTCGCTCACACTCCGTGGCCTCTTTCTTCCAACTGGCATGGAGAATAATCAATCTTTCTCATCGGAACCGCCCTGTACAGTTTACAAGGGTGCGATCGCAAGATCATCTTTCGATGAAATTTGAGTTAATGACCTTTAATTATTGCTGACGACCAACTTTAAAAGAGCCGTTGTAACTGTTGAAAGCCACATTATCACGATAAATTTATTTTTGTTTTACTTTAATTAATTTATTTCTCTGTTACGTACTCTAAACCAAACCATATTTATTTAGTTCTAAATAATTTTGCAAATTGCGGAATGGTAGGCCTTTCTCGCATTTTAGGATTATATAATCATGCACCACTCCATTAATTTAACTTGTTTACCCTGTTGGTCATAAAATTATTCACGTTCGTATATCTATCTACATTTAGCAAAGCTCAGTACCTAATCACAAGACAGAATATGCATTTTATAAAGGCTGTGAAAATTTACATATTACAAACTAAAATCTTATTGGATTTCAAAATGAACATGTTTTCTGATATTTTCCAAATAAAGAAAAATTTAATTACATACTTCTTTTTCGTGTTACGAATATGGAACGTTTTACACTGGCTTAAAACTTAATCAACCATGAGAATGCATGTAAGCGGTACTACATACATGAATACAGGTAAAAGTATAAAAGTAAAAATGGCATATACAATTATACATTCAGCATCGTGGCCAGTTGTGGCATCGCGTCCAGTTCCCGCCCATGGTGTCGTGGGTACAATTCCAGGGCTAGCTGTGTTCTTCATCACTTTACAAGCAAAATTTTCCGCTTATAATAAGTTAGAGATTTTTCGGAGTGAAACTTCTATAGCCCCGCTATGATTTGAATTTGGAATGAAACGGAAATGACGATTACTGCACTTGCGACGCACAACTGCGCTCATTGACCGCTTTGATTATGATGTCACTTTTAAAGGCTCCTATTGGTTGAGATATGAAACGGAAATTACGCTGGTCTGCGCTCATTGGTTGCTTCGATTATGACCTCACTTTTCAAGTATTGGTTGAGTTTGTTTTGGTAATGTTTCGCTTCTACCGCGTGTGAACTGCCCTTGAATTTTTTAAATGTTGTCAGTTTCGGTGGTTCGCTACGTTTGGTGACTTAGCAGGGGTGTCCGGGTTCATGGGATGAGGTTTGTGGGGGTCTTAGTGGCGGATGCGTCTGCCCACCAGCTGCGTGGCAGGCCGGATCGAGAGAGAATGGTTGAGGGAGTCCCTTTGACTTCTCCAGCCGTACTCTCTCAGAATATCGGCATGCACCACAATGGGAGGGATGGATTCAAACATCCGTCACTCGTGGACACACTGAACCCCGGATTCCTACCCCCCCACTCATACCCTTTTCATTCTCAGAACTTTCTCTCCTTCCTTTCCTAAAAAAACTCTCTACACAGCATCCCCAAAGATGACGTGGGCCCGGAGGGGAATTATTTTCCTCAGGGCCTCCTGTGTGGAACTACTGTAAAAAAGGTTAATCGTAATTTTTGTCTTTCTTTTAAGAAAAAAATTGCTTTGATGAACGATTGAAATAGCTTTTGCCAGGATTGATTCTAAATATATAAGTTTCATTTTATATAATTATACGTAGAATGAATAAGTTCTCATTTAAAAACTTAACCGCCCTGTGATTGGTCGGCGGGTTCTGACAAAAATTACACCGCTACCTCACTACCTCGCTACAATGCGGATATAAGTATAAGTGCCCCGTTGCGTTGCCTAGACTCGCACACGAGTCATCACTGCGGTGTACAAATTATTTCATAAGAATTCATAGTTTTAGAAATCCAGCTAAATATTTAAATTGGTATTTATAGATTTTATATCGACTCGAGTGGGATTGACCTTAGGTACTGTTAGCTGATAAAACTGAGGAAAGTCAAGCGTACCAGCCAGATCCCAATTTTTGTCGCGTTTGAAAAATACGAACTTAGCTACAAAAAAGATTTTAACTACGATACCGAAATTTGTAAAAAATACTGTTTTTTGAGTAAGAAGGTTAAAAATATTATATATATTTTTTTATTTTTAGTGTTCCTGCAGCAACCAGAGTGGTTGCCTCTCCTGGATAAGGAATGGGACACTGTAATGCCCCATCTCTTCGACTTCAACTACACTCTCCCACTCGATCAACATCTGTCCGCAACACAGAAGTTAAAGGAGTTCTACTTGGAAGGAAAAAATCTCACTTTGGAAAATTTCGATCAGTTTGTTGATGTTAGAAAAAAATCATAATTATTAATTGTTTTTGATTTGTGACCGCAAAGTAGGGCTTTGCAATAATTCATCCCAATGGACGCTTATATATTTACCGTGACGATTCACGGTAACGGTTGAGCAACGGCATAAAAAGGCAATAAACATACGTTCCTTATCACAATATTGCTGCGGCTTTTTCAAAAGGTGAGATACACAATGTACGTACGTCCGTTTCCTCCAAAGGAAAAAAAGGTCATCATTTTCTTGCATCTCTCACCGCACCGTAACGTCTCCGCAAACCCCTACCAATAAATACTACTGCCGTGATAAGTTTGAAAGTATGGAAAATGTAGTCGCAAGGATAATATTGAAGTGTGAGTGAATTCCAAAAATTCAAAAACGTCAAATGTTAATGCGCTGATGGTTCTGCTTTTGTTCTTAAACATATAATGCTGCCGCTCTTTCTTACACACTAAATAACAACAGTCGAAAATGAGATAAATGGTGAACGTATGTCCGCACCCCCCCAAAGGAAACATACAATCATTGTCATATATCTCCCATATGTAACACAATTCACGTCGCAGAAAAGTAGTACTTTGAAGGAAACAGTCATACGTATTTTGTGTCTCACCATTATTTTATGTGTAAGAAAGAGCTGCAGCATTATAGCGATAAGGAACGTATTGCCGTTATTACGTATTGCGTTTATTGCCTTTTTTGCGGCCACAATAGCGTTACCGTAAATCGTCACGGTAAAGATAAACGCGTCCATACTTGGCATGTGTTTGTATACATTTATGAAAGTATTGCCTATTACATAATTTGATTCTCTTCATAATAATGATGTTGAATCCCTCCTGTCAGAGAAGTGACAAAACTTTGGGGCTGGTCGTGATACCGAGTGATCTTTCTACACCTACATATATATACAAGCGAGAAACTTATGAATCTACATCACACAGATAACCTGAATAATCATTTTTTTCGAACTGAGCATTTAGTTTTTTTTCGGCAATAAAAAAAAAACAAACAACAAACTCTTGGAGCTGGGTCTTTTTCATTTTTTTTAAAGAAAGACAAACATTATCTGGTTACGAATAACCTGACAATAATTTGAAAATTCACTACCACCATAGCAAACGGAAAAATGTTCTTTGTTTCATGATGGAGGATTTAGCCAGCCGAGGAATTGAACTCTCATCACCTAGGTGGCACTCAAACGGTCTACTTTGAGGACAGATCCCCCAGCGACCCTTTTAAAAAAATATATATTTCGCCTAAAAAAATCCAACTTTGGTTTCCAAATCTCAAATAAAAAGAAGTTGTACACAAAATCGTCTCCAAATGTGACGTAGATTCATCAGTTTCTCGAATTTACTACTAGTTTGACACCTTGTATACACAGGGTGTCAAGGGACCTATTTGACGTACTTTAACCAGTGATTCCTGACATTATTTGGAGTAAAAGATGTTAATGAAATTTTGGTCTCCGGTGACTTTTTGATGATTTTTTTTCAAACAAAACATTCACTATATAGGTATTGGACAGTTAGGGGTAGCGTGAAGGGTTGTGCAGTTACTCGGCCGAGTGACCATTGGACTACATGTAGACACGACACACCAGGAAGAAATTTTTTTGTTTTTTGATTTTGTAGAAAAAATAAATAAAAAAAGACGTAAAAAAAGTCACGGATTTTAAAATTTCATTAACATATTTTACTTCAAATAATGTCAAGAATCACTAGTTGTACGTCCTTTAACACATTGTGCAATGTATAACGAAGAGTGTTCCGGTGTGGTTTTGTTTTTATAAAAATCTATAGTGTTACATGTGATTTATAAAAGCCACCCCAAACCCACGCCCTCCCATTGCCATGCAATAAAGACAATTAACCTTTAACTGCTGATGTGGGGCCGCTTAGTAGCTCAGTAGCTTCGAATTTAATGATGCAAAAGCCGAAAGTTTTAAATTTTTAACGTAAAATTTCAGTGAGTAAAGTCATTTTAATTTTTTTTGTGGACCTCACTGAACCGTCGTCAGAACTTACTTGACTTTTCAAAGTTGATTTTTACTATATAAAAATAAACACAAACAACTTTATTAAAATTTTATATATGCAGTTTATTCGAGACACTATTGAAATCTAATATATAAAATTCTCTTGTCACGGTGTTTGTTGCCATACTCCTCCGAAACGGCTGGACCAATTTTGATGAAATTTTGAGTGCTTATCTGGTAGGTCTGAGAATCGACCAACATCTATTTTTCATACCCCTAAAAGTAAAGGGTGTTCCACTCCGAAGAAAATTATTTTCCCCATACATTTTGTATGGAACGAATTCTCCTATTTTGAAAGAACTGCAGCAATATTGTAAGGGGTATAATATTGAACTGTGAACCGGGGGAGGGGGGGGAGGGGGGAGGGGGGAGGGGGGGAGGGGGGAGGGGGGAAAGGAACTCAGGAAGGGGGGTTAGCGGGACGGGGGAAGGGGAGAAGTGGAGTGGGGAGAGGGAGAGGGAACGCGAGAGGGGAAAGGATACGCAGGGCGAAAAAATTAAGATCAATTCAGCTAATAAGTTGACAACAGTTTTTGATTCTGAGGCGGTACGAAGTTCGCCGGATCAGCTAGTATTATTATAAAAGTGATTTCATTATTTTTATTTAGTTTAATAGATAATACAGATTGATTTCTGATCTCAAGTGATTTTTTTCCAAAAAATATTACGTAATATCCCAATTGTTATATATAATTTACTTAACAATAAAAAAGTATTTATTTTTATTTTATTTAAACATAAATATAATAATTTGGACCTCCAAATTTTCATGAATCTAATGCATAAACATTTAAAGTAACGGGCCGCCAAGGCCCCACGTCGGAGAATACGTAAAAAAAATTCACGTCAGCAGTTAAAGGTTAAAGAAAAATGTTGATATTTCTTGATGAAATTTTGCACATGGATAATTATTTACCTATTATTTTGTTATTTTTTTAAATAGAAAAATAATAGGTAAATAATTATCCTTTGTCTACATTTGATTTCGAAAAACTCCGCACGATGCCCGGGCTACGCCGGAGACTTCAACTAGTTGATTATAAAGTATTGCTAATATTTTCAGGCCCTCAGTGATCGGCATTTCAACATCGACGTTGAGAAGACTCGAGCATTGCAGTCCGCAGTTGGAAAACAGCCCCTTTACTTCTATCGCTTTTCGTACAGGGGGGCTACCAGTATGAGCGATGTCAAAAGTCACACCAAGAAAAATTATGGTAGGTCTTACAAAAAACGTTATTCACGTCAAGGCTGGGTAAACGGGCTGCCATTTATTTTTTGTTAAAATCATAAAGTGAGATGCAAATTAATAATATATTACATAACAATCTTAATCAACTAATTTAATTACCCAGTTAGTAAAGAAATATTCTCAGGCCTCTCTGTCCAATTACGAGTGCTAAAAAATAATAAAGGCACACTAAAATTGATTAAAAATTGTTTAGTTACAAAAAATTTCCAGTATACTACTAAAATATTAGAAATATTGGAAAATAAACGAATAAGTGAAAATACATGGAAAATAGCATTAATACTCAGCTTCACAAATCCTACTCCTACAATTTACAATATCCCATGATTTGGGTCCCGTGGCGGGTCTGAGCAAGTATTATATAGTTTTAATAATATTTTCACTTCGATATATTATTTGTTTAATAAACAGGTGTAAGCCACGGCGATGACACGGGCTACGTTCTGAAAACTTCTTACATGAACCCGACCACCACACCTGAGGACATCGAGATGATCGGCGTCATGTCGAAAATGTGGTCAACCTTTGCGCGAGACGGGTATGTTCCGAATATTAATAATTATTATTCAAATATTGGAAAACGTGCATCAAATAAAATGGAAAAGACCTAGGTGTTTGAACTCCGGTTCATTACAGACCCCCCACAAATGCTCTTCACGTTTTTTCGGTCGTTTCACCTCTAATTCTCAGTTCTTCCGTCCTGCTCCAATCCTCTTCCACGCATTCATTCTATCTCTTCCTCGGTCTGCAACTGGATAATTTTCATTGGGGCTTCCATTTGGTCATAACTTTAGGTGTCCTATCATCTTCTCATCTGGCATTCTTTCTACATATCCAGTCCATCGCATAGTCTTCGAACCTACTAACGACACTGTTTACGATAGTGTTAAGGCACGACCATTCGAAAATTCCTGTACTTGTTTCATCTAATACAAGTTTATTTATATTTACAAGATTGTTAACCATTTAGACTATTAGGGCCGCCATAAATCTTCAAGTATAGGATACTACGGGAGCTGAGACAAGCAAGTACCAAGTAGAAAAGTATTGCACAAGTTTGATAAAGATTTCCGACTTCAACAAGCGTACTAGCGCAAATGGATAGCAAATGGTGTTTACGCACGTATTCTTGAAGATGTGTCAATTTTCAAAGTCAATAAGAGGTTGTAAAACAAGTGTATAATTAATAATAATGACGGAAGCTCCAAAGAAGAAATATACAGTAATCGTCTTCCGAAATATTTGTTGATCGCGAAAAAACCATTTACAGCGAGGGAGCGGTCCGCATCGGTAGAGAGAAATGAAAGGCGTCAGTCGATGCATGAGTCAGTCTTTATTGATAGCGCTACGTAGCGAGGTCGAAGCGGAGCGGGAGCGGAGTGACAGTAGTGCCGGTAGTGATGCTGCTGCACGATGATGTGAAGATGAAGGTCAGGACACTACGGCGGTGAAGATCACAGGTCTTCAGGAAGCCGGCGTGTTGCCCTACACCATGGCGGTGTAGAATGACCTTGGTCCAGGCGGTCGACCGTCGTCGCGTTGACGAGGTATTGGCGGCTGTGTGTCCAGTGGGTCGGAGCACACACGTGACACAGGAAGGAACCTTGAGAGGTGCTGAGGATGCTGTTGCTGCTCGTTGCAGGATGCTGGCGCGTTGCCGGTTGTTGTTGCTGCTCGTTGCAGGATGCTGGCGCGTTGCCGGACATCTCATGTCGAGATGGTAGTGGGAGAAGCGCCCACATAACTAAAACACAGATCAGGTAATATCAGAAAACAGTCAATTGGTCGATTTCGGCTATTACCTAACATTTAAACAGTTCCATTTACCTAATCAGCAGAAAACATTCACGGCGCTCGTCTGTTTTTGTTTCAAACTATATATCTACGTGGTGATATTAAAAAATTACTTGGAAATATAAAATTGTTAACTAGATATCAGCATAAGCCTATTTAATGATAAGATAAATAATGCAGTTCAATTACATCATACGTATTATGCCGTACATACACTAAACTTGTATAATAATTACGGTTCCATGCCAACTCAGAATGAAACCAACTCAGAAACACCTCAGAAAGGTCATTAAAAGCTATGAAAAAATAATTTTAAAATAGCCGGTAACCCTAACCTAACTTAACCTATTTGAACAATTTTTTAATATTTTTTATCATCACTCTTAATGACCTTTCTGAGGTGCTCATGAGTTGGTTTCATTCTGAGTTGTCCGGTCAGGAGGCATCTACTAATATCTACAGGAATTACAAAAACTGAAAAAATCGAACTAATATCTATGAGAACCAAAGTGTTGACGAATATCTACAGCTTAAACTGTTGACTAATATCTATGAGAACCAAAGTGTTGACGAATATCTACAGCTCAAACTGTTGACTAATATCTATGAGAACCAAAGTGTTGACGAATATCTACAGCTCAAACTGCTGACTAATATCTATGAGAACCAAAGTGTTGACGAATATCTACAGCACGGGCAGAGGTTGGATTTGCAATTATGTATAGCATATTGGAATAACGTAATATTGCGTATGCAGTTTAAAAAACTTAATTTATGTAAGTATGTATGTAAAAATCCCTAATATCGGACTATTGGACACATTTAGCTGATTAGTCCAACCTACGATCTGTAGATATTAGTTCAACCTACGCTCTGTAGATATTAGTCAACACTGGGGCCGTCATAGATATTCGTCCGACCTTAGCTCTGTAGATATTAGTCAACACTGAAGTTCGTAGATATTAGTTCAACATGTGAGCTGTAGACATTTGTCCGACATACAGGCTGTAGATATTAGTATCTGGAGTCAAGTACTTATACTTGAAGTCTTGAAGATGTGCGGCGGGTCCAGATTTACCAATTTTCCAAACTAAGTGAGCTGATTTTTAAAGTGATATTCCGTTTCAGGATTCCCATTCTGCCCAGCATTGGACATGAGTGGAATGGAATAGGAGAGAACGGCTTGGGTTATGTGGACATACGAAGCCCCGCTCAGCAAACAGTGGAGCGTGTTGCTCACACCAACCCAGATTCCCTGGCCTTCTGGACCTCTCTGGGGCTGAACGAAAATGAAAACTTTAATAAAATTACCGGAAACCTCAAAGAGGAACTGTAAAATAATAAATTTTAAAAAAAATCAGAAATTGTTTTATTCAATACTAGCTTTTTCCCGCGGCTTCGCTCGCATGGTGTAATGGGGGCTCCCACTCCGCCTCCGCCACCTCCCCACCCAGAAAAATGTCGTATTCAACAAAATAAAACGAAACCGGTTATGTTGCATAACATGTAATATTTAAAATACAATCCATACTAATATTATAAATGCGAAAATGCGTGTGTTCGTTTGTTACGATTTCACGCCTAAACCACCAAATCGATTTTTTAAATTCTTTCACATTATCAGCGAGTAACATAGGCTGTATAGTGTGTATTTCATATATTTTAGCGGCAGGGAGGAAAGGCAGGGGAAAGTGGGGTTCGCTGAGAGGGTGGGGGAAGGCGGGAAAGGTGGAATGAACGGGGGCGCACGGGAAAGGACTTGCAGATTTCTTTGAATGGCATTGCAACGCATGCCAGGTACCAGCTGGTAAATATATAATTCTTAACAGTTTTAAATGAAAAGTCGAGAAGAAAGGCCATTATTAGAGTTTATTAGTAGAATTTATGCTAGTGGAAAAATGTTGTATAGGTATAAAAATTTCGCACACAACGCTATTTCACAAAATGTTTTTTTTTACCCTTTGTACCTTATAGAAAGCAAAGTGGTCTTTTTACATACGTCATTGATGTTTTTGAGCTTAAATAACAAAAAAATATATGAATAAATGAAATCATTCGCGTTCGAGATATTGTCTTGAGATCAACTTACAACATTATTATAATCACAAAACTGTTTCAACGCCTATAAAGTACCCTTGATAATATTTTTTCTGGAAAAAAATCTACTTTCCTGCATTCTTCAACATCTTGGCTTCGAAGTCTTTCTAGTTGAAGCCATCAGATGTTCGTTTTTTCCATTTATTTTCATGAATTAAACCATGCTCCGTGATTTTGATAAACGGCATTATACAACGTTCTTCCACAAACCAAACTTTAAAATGCTGCCATAAGCCTAAAAAATTTCTTAACCATAATCCCTACCTTAAAAGATGCTTATTATTCCATCAATGACTCAAGTTTTGTTGGATAAAACGTTATTCCGGGAAGGGCTCAATTATGGAAAAACCCATCATATAAGGAAATAATTTCAATTATTTATCCAGGAAATAAAATCTAATTAATTTATTATTTCCAACATAACTATTTATAGAGGGTCGTTTTTTGTCAAAACCGGCTGAAGGGCGCGCAGACTTCCTTTTGTTTAATTGCCATGCTATTTCGCGTTAGAAATAATAAATATTGCATTGCAAACTGCAACAATGGGGATATGATACTATGGAGACCAACAGTATTTATATATTTATGTCGGCAGATTATGGATAGAGAAAGCAACTCCACAGGCTGTGCGAGGAGAGGGTGGGACTGCAATGGAGAGGGTGGGACTACAATGGAGACCGCTGAAGTATCACAGGACAGGGACGCGATATCTTGTCGAAACGATGGGTCCCCGAATCGAAGAGGACAAGGGAAAGAAGATGAGATTAAAATATGTTGACCGCGAAATTGGACCTGTTTTAAAAGTTTTTTAACAAATATATTACCTACTATTGAAGCGGGAGAGAGTCAAGAGATAAGAGTCAAATATTTAGGTATGCCTGCAGAGAATTGAAAAAATGATGAAATTTTTTTATTTATTTATTTTTATTTTTTTATTTATTTAATGAAAAGATACATGATTTTATAAAATTCTACGCCAATGAAGAGTACTAGCTCTTGAGCTTGGCGTAGGAGTTATTTTACAGCTAGTTCATTTTTATAACATACATTTTACTTACATTTTCCAGTAAATATAAACTATATATAAATATAATATATAAACTGCTATTTTTCACTTTTATAACATACATTTTACTTAGTATATACAATAAATATAAACTATGTTGTGATGTTAATTTTTGATATGCTATGAATTGAAGTTATAACATTTTGATTGGTGTTGTTATGGTTGTTGATTTTTTTAAAAGATTAATTTGACCTTTTTCTTGAATGTTACGAAATCTGTTTTTTTTTTTTTAATTTCTTCGGGAAGACTATTAAAATATTTTATGCCTTTGTAAATATAATTGTTGTGCATTTGTTGTGTTGAAAATAGAGGAATTTGGAAGTTAAATTTATGCCTTAATGATGAGTTGAGTTTAAATTTTTTAGTTACATTTTCTTTGAATATTTGTAGTATTATATCTACCTATCGATGCCAAAATTGTAAGCTACGCTGATGATACGATTCCCCTCTTCAAATCAAGTAACTGGAATGATGTCTATCTAAAAGCGAACAGGGACATAACTATTGTTAAAAGATGGTTAGACAATAACACACTAACAATGAATGTGACAAAAACTAAATATATTGAGTTTAGCATAAATGCATCCTTAAGTATCCCAGTAAATCAAATTAAAATATGTGCTTGCCCCCTAGCCCAGTCATTCCGTAGTTTTACCTTGCAAAAGGTCATGTAGTAGCGATTTTGATATATGTTGTTAAGATTGGGACTCTAAAGAAGAAAAAAAGTTTTCGACCTCGGGAGGGTCGAGCTCGATCCGCCATCTTGGATTGAAGGTCCCAAAATTCGGTTTTTTCAAAATAATTATGAAATGGTTGATTTAACAACCAAGTTGTTCAAGGCAAACTTGAAGAAAACTAAATTACGTACATTTTATGTGGCTTGTTTTTTTTGTAAGTCTAATAGGTAACGAGTTACAGCGGAAGAAAGAAGACAATTTTGACAAAAAATTGTAAAACTCAAGTTTTCTTGATAAATTTTTGTAAGAACATATTACAAAATATCATTTTAACGTATTCCCACAAACAATATACTTATATAGCATCATCCGTGTGCTCGATTACGTTGATTGACGTTGTTATAGTGGGCTCCTAGTCTATAGCTGATTTGGCAACACTGATTGAGTCCTGGTTACTGGACGATGCCTGGACGCTCGGTCTATCAGACCTCGGAGGATGTCGAACATGGTTACCAGGTATACAAATTTTGAATCTATTAAATTCAAACGTAAGGACAAAGTTATTCCATTAGTAGCAGTCAACAGCAGCATCAAGATCGGCGAAACAACTATTTCCATCAACCCGCTAATGTTGTTCCAGAGAGTGTGTATTTTGAAGAAATCCGAAAAAGAATTGAAGGATTACCTTAAATTCGAATTCGCCCCATTTCCTTTGTCGCTTTTCTCTGAAGAAGGAATGCGCAAAGGTACGAAATCATCATTTTATGGTGTTTTTGAACAACTTCCAGAAGGCGTGCAACTTGAAGGTGGCAAAATTAATGTTGTGGATGGAGGATACCTTCTACATAAAGTTGTATGGAATGATAATGATTTTTTTGGGTCAATTTGCGAGAAGTACGTTCACTATGTAAGACATCACTATGGATCACATGCAGTTATTGTTTTCGATGGATATCCGCTAGATGATGGTGAAAAAAAATACAAAAACCGCAGAAAGACTTCGCCGATCGAAGAAGCATATGTCTGCAGATGTTCTTTTCGATGAAATAATGCCAGTTCAAGTTTCACAAGAACGTTTTTTAGCCAATGAAAATAACAAAGTCCGTCTGATTTCGATGCTTACAAAGCAATTTATACAGGCTGATTTTACAGTTAAGCAGGCTGAAGAAGATGCTGATGAGTTGATTGTCAATACTGCGATTCCCTTGTGTTCATCATTTGACGCTGTATTCGTTATTGGCGAAGACGTTGATCTCCTAGTTCTGCTAACAGCATTGGCACCACCCGAAAGTAGTATATATCTTCGCAAACCCGGGAGAGGCAAAACTTTTGAAAGACTGTATTCCGCAAATAGTGTGAAATAAAAAGAAGCGGCTGAGAATATTCTGTTTCTCCATGCCTTTAGTGGCTGCGATACAACATCGTCCTTCTTCAACCAAGGAAAAAGAAAATTTTGTTTACTTGTACAGAACGACACAAGACTCAATGCCATGATAGAAATCTTCAAACAACATGATGCAAAACCAGAAGACATAGCAGATGCAGGAACACGCTTTCTTGTTGCTTTGTACGGGGGTGACATGGATAAGGAAACCTTGGAAGAAGTCCGCTACCAACGTTTCGCAAAGTCAACAACAAAAAGCAAATTCAATCTTGCCTCTTTGCCACCAACGAACGACGCTGCACGGTACCATGCATTTAGGACGTACCACCAAGTCCAAAAATGGTATGGAATCCAAAAAAATCCAGAAAACTGGGGCTGGAAACGTGGCACCAAAGGGCTTGTTCCAGTAAGAACAAAGAAACCAGCACCCGAGACTTTATTGAAATTTATATCATGTAATTGTAAAAAAGGATGCGGCGTTGCATGTGGCTGCAGGAAAGCTGGATTGAATTGTTCTATTGTGTGTGGGTGCTGTAATGGTCAAACATGCCGAAATTCGCCAGAGGTTCATATCGATGTCGAGAAAGAAGATGAAAAGATTTTATCAATGGAAGCCCAGAATCTCAGTACCACAGGCAATGAATTAGAAGATGACATTGATGAAGAGTGTTATTAAGATGTCGATATCATCCAACCGGCATCAACAAAAAAATATCATTACGCAATAGCCAATATATAAAATAATTTCGAAATCTACCATCACTGGTATATCTGTGGAGTAGACCTACAGGGGATACCACAATAAAAAATGCGCCATGTTCTCTACCTCATGGTAGTGTGGAAATGAGTTAACAAAATTATTATAATTATATGATAAAAAATATATTATATAATATAATTATGTATAAAATGGTCACCAACACTAACTGGGCGAAGCCAAACCAAAATCTGCCTACAGGGCCTAGCAGTAAAACCCTACGGAGCGGGTTTTTAACAGCTAGTTATGTAATGAATAACCCGAAAAATAACACAAATTGGGAATTTCATCATTTTTTAGAAAAATATTCACATTTCCGCCACCGTAACTCGTTACCTATTAGACTTACAAAAAAAAACTTTGAAAATAAAATGTACGTAATTTAGTTTTCTTCAAGTTCACCTTGAACAACTTGGTTGTAAAATCAACCATTTCATAATTATTTAGAAAAAACCGAATTTTGGGACCTTCAATCCAAGATGGCGGATCGAGCTCGACCCTCCCGAGGTCGAAAACTTTTTTTTTTCTTTAGAGTCCTAATCTTAACAACATATATCAAAATCGCTACTACATGACCTTTTGCAAGCTAAAGGCCTTTTTAACTACGGAATGACTGGGCTACCCGGACTAATGCTAATATTTGTGATAGCCCTAACATAGAACGGGTGACTAAAATCAAATACTTAGGTATTATCTTTGACAGCAATTTAAAGTGGAACGAATACATTATCACTACAGCAAACAAACTTAGAAAATCAATATACTTCTTTAGACATACTCGCAACTTTTTAAACTTTAATCAACTCAAAACAATTTACTATGCTCTATGTCAATCTCTAATTGAATACGGTATTATAGCCTGGGGAGGAGCAAACGATGCCGCCATTGACCCGATCTTTAAAGCCCAGAAACTAATTATTAAGATTATATTAAAACTACCGATCACAAGCAGTTCGGATGAAATCTTTAGGAGAATCTGTGTCTTGGACATTAGGCAAATTATGCCAAAAACATATTAGCATACCTCTTCAAACACAGAACTACCTTTGAAAATGTCCAAACTGCTCGCGATACTAGAAACAAAGGACATAATCTCCTACTTATCCCTTTTGCTAAAACAACCTTTGGCCAAAGAAATTTTAGATACTTTGCAACAAAACTATATAATACACTTCCACTGGCAATTAGACAAAACACAATGTATCTTAAATATAAATCTGACACCAAGTCCTGGATTACCAGCCAAAATAGATCCTACATCAAGGATTATATCAAAACTAACTTATAAGTATTTATTTTTTCAATTTTACGTTGATGATTAACTGTTACTTGTAATATTGTGTTATTATTTGTACTTTGTATGTGTTATTATTATAAACTGCTCATGCTAAGCGCCTGCTCTCAACACAGGTTCTCCTAGTGAGACAGGCATAGAATAAAACAAATTGTAACTCAAAACTAATAAAGATGAATAATAAAAAAATTGAATCTTTTTTATAGAGGTCTTCAATTTTTGGTACTTCGAAAATTTTGAACAATGATGCTGAAGGGAATGTTGGTTGTTTTTTTTAAATTACTTTAATATAATTAGTTTTTGTACCACTTTTACAGGACTTACAATTTTTTCATATGCTAAATAAAGTTGATTTCTCGCGATCTATAAATGAACGTTATCCACTTCCTTTCTCATATATGTAAGTATTCAGACTTGGCTTATAAATTATAAACCGTACCTTCAGAATTGATGTGCTCCATTTAGACGATTGGACATACCTGGCGACCTTAATTACACTGGCGTAACATTTCCGACTGATGCAACGTTTATACTTTATTTCATTATCATTATCATCATTGCAATCTTTTATACAAACTACTAAATGAAGAAAGCCTTGCAAAGATTCCCGCACATAGGGTTACCAGATGAAAAAATCAAAAGTCCGGAGAAAAGGCCTGATTTCCATGGAAAAGTCCTGAGATTTTATACAGTTTTAGAATTTTCTCTCAAAAAAATATGTACAGGATGTTAAGGGACGTACTTGACTTACTTTAACCAGTGAATCCTGACATTATTTGGAGTAAAAAATGTAAATGAAATTTTGGTCTCCGGTGACATTTTTGATGTTTTTTTTTTTTTTTTTTCTACAAAAACATAAAAAATGGTAGTTGTTGAACAGCTGGAGGCGGGGAAGGGGTTCGTCGGACACCCGGCTGAGTGACCAGTGACGACATGCGGAAGAAATTTCTTTTTGTTTGATTTCGAAGAAAAAATTTTTGAAAAAAAAAAAAAGTCGTCAAAAAAAGTCACCGGAGACCAAAAATTCATTTACATTTTTTACTCCAAATAATGTCAGGAATCATTGGTTAAAGTAAGTCAAGTACGTCCCTTAACACCCTGTATAAGACTTGCATAGAATATCTGATCAAGTGGATGACGCCTTTAGATGATTTCAAAGTCTTTAATTGGTTGATGCTGAAAAGGGGCGAAATGATCGACTTTGATCAGATTGCTTTATCAATTCATTATCTGAAAGGAAAAGGAGTACACATCGATGATGTGAAATTATAATATAATTATAATAGTTTTTTAACAAAACAGGAAGAAGCATTTTTTGACGTAATGCTTCATGATGGGCAAACATTTTAAAGACAATAGGTATTTCACGATTACCAGAGATACTGCGTATTTGTCCATATACATTAGCAATTACAGCCCAGAATGCAAACGTAGAAAGAGTTTTTCCTATCATGGGGGCTCAATGGTCGAAAGAAAGAAACCGACTAAAGGTGTCATAAAGTAGCCATAGTTCGAGCTATACTTTTAGTTCAATAAAATTTGAAGAGTTTAACATGTGAGGCATTTTATAAATCACTAATTAAAGAAAAAACCTTACTTAAAAAGGTATCTTCACATATTAAGTCCGATAAAACTGATTAAGTATCTACCTACTTGGATTATTACCAAAGGAAGATTATTTTTAGTTTGTTTAACTTTTAATTAAAGAGGTCTTTAAAATGTTAACTGTGTTTTATTGAAAATCCTGAGATATCATGAGATTCGCAAAATCCGGTCACAATCCTGAGAAAACTCGAAAAATCCTGAAATCTCAGGACAAATCCTGAGATATGGTAACCCTACTCGCACATTTATTTCTAAGGGGGCAAAATCGTTTACTTAGATTCTTTTCTTTCAGATTTCATATACTCCTAAATAACATACACTATGTTCACTTATTCTATTACAGTCATCAAAGCGACGTAAATTGTTAGTTAATAGGGTTCAAAAATGATTTTACACAAACAAAAGCTTCATTTTCGAGGGTCTTGAAGAGACCCATGTTGTAGGAAGGAGGAAACACAGAGGCCGGCAAATCGTTCCTCAGCCGAGTTGTTGAACGAGTTGAACGAGTCGAAGAAACAACCCGTTCTCATGTGACAAATTTTAACCGTGTACAAATGTTGGCACGCGTTTGGCGTGTTTCCTGACCAAGTACCGGTGCCGAAGGGTTCAATGACTCTAGTTACTAGGAGCATCTTCCATTGAAGTACCGGTAAAACAAGGATAGCATTCCCAACCGACGCATGGTGCTCTAAAGATTGCGATCCGTTTATTAAGTTAGGAGAATCTATCAAACGGACCGCCCGTTTCTGCACAGCATAGCTTCAAGGCGGCATTTTATGTCAATAAAAGTAACAATCGATAAAAAATCTTACATTTATTTGTATTACAATTTTAGTATTACAATTAGCGTCTTTGATCCCTTTGGCACCGGTGCATAGTCGGGAAACAAGCCAAACGCGCGCCATTTGTCACTGGAGAACGGGTCGCTTCTTCGACTCGTTCTTGTGTTTAACAGCTTGGCTGTGGAACGATTTGCCGGCCTCTGTGTTTCCTCCTTCCCACACATCATGGGTCTCTTCATGACCAATGCTCATTCCTTCCTCTTCTCAAGAAGACCTTCGACACAGCATCTCAGATGACATAGGCCCCGAGAGAAATTATTTTCTTCAGGGCCTCCTGTGTGGAGTTAATGTAAAAAATCTTACCAAATGAAATTACACGTTTAGCGGTCCCCGTGAGAACTTACACTTACACTTACACTAAGTTAAACTTCCGAACAACTTCCGTGAGCATTAACTATACCCCCCCCCCCCCCTCGCTACGACACTGGGGCCGCCTCGTCCTTAACACGTTTCACCTTGCGTAGCTTGCGTTGCATTTGTTCTGCAGGCGCTGGTGTACCGCGTTACACTAACAAAAAGCCTAGCAAAAGCCGTACAGGCCGGACATATAAATATTTAGCCGGAAACGACCTAAAAAAGCCAAACATGGTAACCCTAGACATGCAGTAATTTCTTGACCCAGGTGGAATTTAATTTGGTTTGTAATCAACAATAATGGCTGAAACTGGTAATTAAAATTAACTTCTAACGAACTAGGCTCCATATGCATTCGTTGGAGATTTTAATGGAAACCGATTTCGCCGCTGACCCGTTTAGCTGCTAAAAATGATTTATGTTTTTACCTTTGTACCTCGACAGGTAATATCTTGGTGAGCGACGGTGGTGATGACACCATGTGTACTGTATTATGATGTACTCGTATTATAACATACATATATAATTGCTGTTATTATTTTCTTAATTATTAACTTTGGTTTCCATACTTTGGTGGTACAACTGAACTGTACGCATTATGTACACACCCCATAAAACGGGGGTGGGATAGACCCTATTCGTGTTTATTACAGGCACACCCGGAGTGGTCTTCCCGCGATCCTCCCGCGCCTCCCCCAATGACATGCGTAGGCCTGAGGAATAACCGCGCGGTCTTGACTTTTCCCCCCAACGTTCATTTTTCTCCCAGGGTCTTCTAAATCATCCGCTTCTTTTCCACATACATTTCATCGAGGCAAAATCGGGGAGCCGGTTAAAGGGCGCGGACTTCTGGTCTCGTCTGCGGTTGGGCCGGTAGCCATGCACATTTTCACAGGGACTGCCTGGTGGTTTTTGACCACCTCCGACTACTTTTTTTTTCATTTTATTCTCTGTTGTAAATACTTGCAGTATACCGATTATTACTATTTTGTTTTTTTTTTGTAATTTCTCTTATTCCAGAAGGCTTCTTCAACTGGGTGCAGCTCTTATTTTTCTTTTTATTTTACTAACACTTTTATCTCTATTTTTTATGTTACCGATTTCAGAAGAATTTTTCCACGGGCTGCTACTTATATTTCTCTTTTGTATTATGTCAATGTAAGTACTTACATACTGCTTACTAACTCCGTATGCATGGACATTGGAGGATCTAGAGTCGTTCAATGGAAAATAGAGTCGTTCAATAGAAAAATAAATAAAAATGTGTGGTGGAGTAGGAAACCATATGTTTCCTTATAAAGCCGGCCGTTGGGAAAGTGGTGGGGTCCCCTACAATTACCCGTTTAACCCACGCTCTATCTCTTACACTTGCCTGAGATCTTATATATCCTCACCCCGTTTGATCGAAATGAAAATTGCATGGTGATGAAAATGACTTTAAATTTAAGGTCAGGCTTTTTGATCCATTTCATACGTTCTTTTTTATTCTGTGCTAGAAATAGGTTTCCCTTCGTACCATTTGAAAACAAATCAACGTTAATTATTTAGAAAATTGTTTTGCCAAGAATTTTGTCGTTTATCGTAACAAATTTGAGGGACATAATAATCTCCAAGCTGAAAAGCCATATCTTATATTGTAATATTATATCAGCTGAAGTACCCAGCATTACCCGATCTTTGCGTTGAAAAAGCAGAAGTAGGTCGTTTGAAGGGGATATATCTCGGGTAAAATAATTTTTTTTTTTTTATTCACAGTACTACTTTTGTGAACAGTTTTTCACAGGACAACCACACTAGGTACATGACCATATTATGTACGTATAATTATATAAATGTAGTAATTGTTAGTGCGTTAAATATTTGTTTATTTTCAACGCCCTGATGGGCTTTTACGTGATAAGTGTGTGATACAGAGACGCAGTTTTAAAAAAAGATAAACAATAAATAAAGGCAAATTTAAGTGAAAATAATGTATTACAAGAAAAGAGTGATAATAATAGGAAATAATATAGTGTAGGTTAATAATAATAAATTTGCAGGTGACTGATTGACTGTGATTTCAACTAGGTACACGTACCTCTCTTTCCTCGTCAATGAATACCACAAAAAGAAAAGTCGTAAGGCATTGAAAATCATAAAGTTAATTCGATATGTTTAGTTGTGGGTATTTCTGAAAAACTGTATTGCCTACCGCAATCCCCGCCTCCGCCCCTCCCCCCTCCCCTATCGTCATCCGCGCCCTGCGTGTCTTATGTACGTCCCCCCCCCCCCACCCCCGTGGGCCCTACTCCTCCCGCGACCCCTTCCCCCCCGTGTTCCCTTTCCACATCGCCGCTTTTGCCCTCTCTCACCTCCCTCCGTTCCACGAAATCCTCCCCCCTCCCTCCCTCCGTCGTTCCCCTGCCACCACCCGGATTATCCTTCCCCACTTTAATTATTTACCCCCTGATATCCCCTACCGCTACCGCGTTTCCTTTGAAATCCCTCCCTCGTTCCCCATCTCTCTGTAACACCTCCCCTGCGTGTCCTTTCCTAAGCATCTTCGTTCTTGCCCCTTTTCCACTCCCGCGCCTCTTTCCCTTTTTGCATCCCCCTTCCACCGTCCCGCCTTCCTCCCCTCCCCCCTACCGCATTCCCTCTCCACCTTTCACCCCTTCTCCCCTCCCTCCAAACCTCCGCCTCCCGGATTCTCCTCCCTATCACATTGATTAACCCCTCCATCCCTCCGCTAAATCATAAAAAACACACACATTTTTCAAACAAATCGTGAGCCTTCTATTGCAAAATATTCATATAAATTTCACATCGCCAGAGTTCACCATCATACATAGAAACCTTCGCAAGCGTGCGCACAACTCAGCAATATAGGAACGCATTCGGGACAAACAAAGAAACATTCATTTTTATATTATGTATGTATATAAATAAGATTTCATTGTCTTTAAATTACATATTTAATGGGATATGATTTTAGATTTTCAAGGCCAAAAGTATTTTTGTTGTTTGTTTTTGGGGTGTTATGCCGTGTTACTACTCTACCTCCTCCTTTAGCCAACGCAACGGCTAAAGGAGGAGGTAGAGTAACACGGCATAACACCCTAAAAAAAAACAACAAAAATACATTTTTAATGTTCATATTCATTTCCTGCCCCCCTAGACAAAGTCCGTTCTATAGCGGAATAATGACACATATAGATTGATACATAATATCGATCCTCTAGTCCTGGGCCCATTCGAAATTTGGCGGAGCAAGCGACTTTAGCGTTGACCAATCAATAGTCAACAGCGGTGTTTTTTAAACAACAAAGCGACGCGAACAACAAAGCACGTCTATATGGCCCTAATTCCGGGCGGTAGGGATGGACGATATACATTGATGTATTGTAAACACTCGATGTATAGTACCGATGCATCGTATTGATCCGATGTATTTATTTTTTTTTTTACGTGAGCTCCACACAGGAGGCCCTGAGGAAAATAATTTCCCTCAGGGCCTATGTCATCTTTGGGGATGCTGTGTGGAGGGTTTTTTTAAGGAAAGGAAGGAGGGGAGAGTTCTGGGAAGGAAGAGGGTTTAAGGGGTGGGTAGGAATCTGGGGTTCAGTGTGTCCTGGTCATCCGCCTCCAAGACCTAGACAAACCTCACCCCATGAACCTCAGGCACCCCTGCTAAATCACCAAACGTAGCGAACCACTTGGGGTGACCTATGGCAGAGGTGTTGGTTATCCAATAAAGGTTCCCGGGGCGGCGGCACCCATTCCCGCCTCCCAAATTGGAATATGTGTTGTATTGTTAATACTTCAACATCGAATATATATCGATGTTTTTTATTCGATGCATCGAATACGCAAACTATAAGATGAGTGTCTATGAGTATGACCAACAGTGACTCACGACTGCAGTGACTTTCACGACGTTTCGTGAATCGGAACGTAATAATCAGTTCAGTCAATATAAAACGCCTCCCGTTTATCGGTTTGGCTGAATGGGTTATGTTCCCTTTGCTGCGAAGCCGGTAAAGTCAAACATAAAAAATAAAACCTTAAATATAAAATAAGATTTATGGAGGGATTATAAATTACAATTCCCAAAGCTGTACAAAATAGCTTTTAGTATTTAACAATTGTTGGCACATCTGTCCCATCAGAAAGACTCTTTTCACAGGCAGGGCTAGTTTTTGACTAAGCAAAGAAACCGATTGAAAGGAAAAAGATTAAATAAACTTTTGTTTTTACATAGCATTGAAAAAAAAATTGGAATTTGTAAACAAAATAAAGCTGTGTTTGCTGTGTGATTGTGAATTTTAATAAATATTTTTCCTTGAATTTAACTTGCCTAGTTTTCTTAGGCCTAAACAAACATGTCCATTGCGAAAAACAATCGATGTTTTGGAAACATCGATGTATTTCTCAATACATCGTATTACCCTACCATGCAACCGATCGATGCATTACATCGGAAAAAACATCGATGTATATTTTAAATGTCCATCCCTACCGGGCGGCAACTGAGTGAGTACTGAGTCAGTACTGGCTACTGACACTGACTGGGACAATACGACTCCAGATACTAATATCTACAGCATGTATGTCGGACGAATATCTACAGCTCATATGTTGAACTAATATCTACGAACTTCAGAGTGTTGACTAATATCTACAGAGCGTAGGTTGAACTAATATCTACAGAGCGTAGGTTGGAGTAATCAGCTAAATGTGTCCAATAGTCCGATATTAGGGATTTTTACATACATACTTACATAAATTAAGTTTTTTAAACTGCATACGCAATATTACGTTATTCCGATATGCTATACATAATTGCAAATCCAACCTCTACCAGTGCTGTAGATATTCGTCAACACTTTGGTTCTCATAGATATTCGTCAACAGTTTGAGCTGTAGATATTCGTCAACACTTTCCTTCTCATAGATATTAGTTCGATTTTTTCAGTTTTTGGAACTCCTGTAGATATTAGTAGACGCCTCCATTCCGGGCGGTAGGGATGGACGATATACATTGATGTATTGTAAGCACTCGATGTATAGTACCGATGCATCGTATTAATACTTCAACAAATAATAACAATAAATAATAAAAAACATCGAATATATATCGATGTTTTTTATTCGATGCATCGAATACGCAAACTATAAGATGAGTGTCTATGAGTATGACCAACAGTGACTCACGACTGCAGTGACTTTCACGACGTTTCGTGAATCGGAACGTAATAATCAGTTCAGTCAATATAAACGCCTACCGTTTATCGGTTTGGCTGAATGGGTTATGTTCCCTTTGCTGCGAAGCCGGTAAAGTCAAACATAAAAAATAAAACCTTAAATATAAATTAAAATTGGTTGGACTAATCAGCTAAATGTGTCCAATATTCCGATATTAGGGATTTTTACATACATACTTACATAAATTAAGTTTTTTAAACTGCATACGCAATATTACGTTATTCCAATATTTTTTTTATTTATTTATATTTATTGTTTCTTTACACTGTAGGTAAAAATGTTTACAATACAATTTGTTACCTCACTAGGACAAGCCTGTGTTGAGGTTAACAATAATTATGCTATACATAATTGCAAATCCAACCTCTGCCAGTGCTGTAGATATTCGTCAACACTTTGGTTCTCATAGATATTAGTCAACAGTTTGAGCTGTAGATATTCGTCAACACTTTGATTCTCATAGATATTAGTTGGATTTTTCAGTTTTTGGAATTCCTGTAGATATTAGTAGACGCCTCCGGATAATACAATTTCATTCATTCTGCGGATCGCATAAAGGTGAAATTTGCAGTTGGGTAACGCCTCTTTGAATTTCCTGTAGAAGAACATCGCCAAAGTTCTTGTTTTTGTTTGTGATGTTCATGCATAAATATCTACTTTTTTGCGATTATTATAAAAGAAACTGAATTTGCCACATTACGAGTATGCTATAAAACCATATAGTCCAGTAAACGAATGGTCCAAAAGGAGATGTAGAGTGCGTGAGCAGGAACCTAAGCGATTCTTTCAGGACTTGTTTAGGGTGCTTAGGGTGTGAACATACTAAAAGTCCTGACGTCTAGGTGGTGAGCTAGGGGGGGGGAGGGGGGGGGGGGGAAGGTCCCGATTTTCGGGTTTCCGTTTATATCTCAAAAACGGTGCGTCGCAGAGGAAAACTTTTTAAGAATAAGTAAAAGCTCATAAAATTATCTACAACTTTTATTCTATGCGTAATTTTGGAAATCGAAGCCGTTTTGGAGTTATACGCTCCACAAATGTCAATATTTAAAAAAAAAAACATTTTACCTCACATTTTTCGTCAAACATTCCTTCATATCGTCTAAAATATTGATCCAAGAAAGAAATTCATTTAAAAAAAGTTGTAGATAATTTAATTACCTTTTAGAATATGTATACATATCTACATAAATCTCCAACCAGTAAATATTTACAGCAATTTTAAGTTTTTTTGTAAAATGTCGTCATTTTCAGAAAAAGCTGTTTTTTCTTACCAAAATGTTAAGATGGGTTTTTTCTTCATGGGAAATTCCTTATTAATTGTTGCACGCAAGAAAGCAGGTAAGTTGTTCTCGAACAGATGATTAGTGGAATTCATTTTATAATCATTATTATTGTGATGGGTGATTAGGTTAGTCGTCGGAGATGCTACAATAACGTGCTACGATGCTGTTCGAGTTGGTGAAAAGGCAATGAATGCTATAGTGGGCTTGACATTCTCATACATCAAGTTGTCCCGCAAAGATCGGGCATTCCCAATGTCTTCTGTCAGCTCGTCGATAAAAATTCACGATGAAAGGATTTGATGAAATTCTTTGAGTGTGAGTTGGCCCCATTTCCCTTGGCACTGTTCAATGAAAGTGGGATGCGAAAGACAACTAAATCTGTTCTGTATAGCTTATTCGAGCCTACCAAAAAAACTGTTCTACTGTCTCAGATGAACATAGTTGTGGACGGAGGATTTCTACTATACAGAGTAATTTGACAAAAAGATGCCTCCGTTGCCGCAATTTATGATCGTTATATCACTTATGTCAACCACCACTATCCTGGTATGACTCGCACTGTGGTATTTGATGGGTACGCAAATCCAGTCAATAGTACGAAATTACAAGAACAGATGCGACGATACAGACTGAGAAGGTCAGCCAACATCAATTTGACATGTAACAAATCAATACCCGTTAAACAGGAAGATTTTTTATCCAATCCTACCAACAAAAGTAACTTCATCTCATTACTACAGACAAAGTTTCGGGAGAATGGGATACAGATTCTTCAGGCCACCGATGATGCTGACGTCCTTATCGTGAAGACTGCTGTGGAACTATCCTTTCACAACTCAGTGGCTATTTTTAGTGAGGGTGTTCACCTCAGTGTCCTTTTGATTGCTTCCACTCCTCCCGCCTAAGATATTCTGCTGCTGAAACCCTGACGAGGGAAAACCAAAACAATGGCACTGTCCACCCAAGAGATGCAGCATCGTGGATTTGAATACATCATATTTTTACATTCATTTACCGGATGCGATACAACGTCTGCAACTTTCAGGAGAAGCAAGGTGGGCTTTTCAAACTTGTACTTGGAGTCAGAAATGATCAAGCAAGCGGCAATGATCTTTTACAACCCCTCCTCTACTCACGACGAGGTTGAAGAGGCTGTAAATAAATGCTTCCTGAAATGGTATGCGGCGCCAAAAAGACAGACCTCCCTTAACCAGTACCGCTTCCAGTCCTTCACAAAGGTCCGTGGCAAATATGAAGTCTGACATCAGCTCCCTCCCTCCAACAGAGAGTGCAGCTAAACAGCATTCCCGGCGGACATACCACCAAGTTCAGCAGTGGCTCGGGATTGAGCTGCCCCTGAAGAATGGGGGTGGAAACATGGTCCTTTTGAAAATGATATTTTGCCGCTGCACCAAGGATTGTGCAATTGGCAAATGTGGATGCCTAAAAGCAATGCTGACCTGTTCTGCAGCGTGCCTTCACTGCCAAGGGAGATGCCTCAATAGCGTGCCTGTTGCCGAGGGCGACGATGAAGACGACGTAGAGCCCTTTCAGCAAGAACCATCCACCACTGAGAATGACGATGCCATGGATAAACAACGTTTGTCAGGACCCTCACGTCCAAAGAGGATATGAAAACGTGAATCCATATAAAGTTGAGAGTGTAACTTGATGTTATTGAGAACAGTGCCAAGGGAAATGGGGCCAACTCATACTCAAAAAATTTCATCGAATCCTTATCTGATCGTTTACTTATACACATCCGCTGAAACAGCAATGTTGGGTCAACTGCAACCTTTTCATCATGAATTTTTATCGACGAGCTGACAGAAGACATTGGGAATGCCCGATCTTTGCGGGACAACTTGATGTCTGAGAATTTCAAGCCCACTATCGCATTCATTGCCTGTTCACCAACTCGAACAGCATCGTAGCATGTTATTGTAGCATCTCCGACGACTAACCTAATCACCCATCACAATAATAATGATTATAAAATGAATTCCACTAATCATCTGTTCGAGAACAATTTACCTGCTTTCTTGCGTGCAAAAATTAATAAGGAAATTCCCATGAAGAAAAAACCCGTCTTAATAATTTGGTAAGAAAAAACAGCTTTTTCTGAAAATGACGATATTTTACGAAAAAACTTAAAACTGCTGTAAATATTTACTGGTTGGAGATTTATTTAGATATGTATATATATTCTAAAAGGTAATTAAATTATCTACAACTTTTTTCAAACGCATTTCTTTCTTGGATGAATATTTTAGACGATACGAAGGAATGTTTGATGAAAAATTTGAGGTAAAATGATTTTTTTCGAAAATATTGACATTTGTGGAGCATATAACTCAAAAACGGCTTCGATTTCCAAAATTATGTATAGAATAAAAGTTGTAGATAATTTTATGAGCTTTTACTTATTCTAAAAAAGTTTTCCTCTGCGACGCACCGTTTTTGAGATATACACGGAATCCCGAAAATCGGGACCTTCCCCCCCCCTCCCCCCCCTAGCTCACCACCTAGACGTCAGGACTTTTAGTATGTTCACACCCTAAGCACCCTAAACAAGTCCTGAAAGAATCGCTTAGGTTCCTGCTCACGCACTCTACAACTCCTTCCTTTACTGGACTAATATCCGAAAAGGGGTTTAAAAGTAGGACAGTTTGCACTTGAAAGTGTTTTTTTATAGACCTAATACTTTATTTTTTTCTAGACTTATTAAAGCACTTATAAAAAAAATTACCGACATTTTTAAGGGCCAAGATATGTTCTACACGCAGTATTCAATTGAAGCATCTATGATTCTTCTAAGCGATTAAATTTTCAAAACAAAAATACATGATTTTGTATGATTTTGCAATATTTCGCATGGCTTCCGTTACGAGTTACGAGATTGTTTTTTTAGCCGTTTGAATGATATTAAAGTTTAAAAAGAAAATGTGTATTTTACGATGCATATTGTAATTGTATTTTAAGAACATTGCTCGTGTAAGTAGCAAGCTGATTTTTCCCTTATCAATTTAATTAAAAAATTAATCAAGCCTGACTCATTTTATTACATATAGGTAAAATTGGAATTAATGATTTTTATAATTGCACGCGTTAACGTTATTTTTTTTTTAATTGCCAAGTGGGTACTTCTTTTACTGTAATTTATATTTATTTTTTTATTATTTTTTTATTTCATAAATTTTTTATTAGTTACAGATATTTGTTTTTTTTGGCTACCACACTGGGCTCATGCTCGTGTTATGGTAGTCGGATATTTAATATTTATTTAAATTAATACAAATACTATTTTATTAAAACAGATGATTAAATATACTAAATAAAAATTATGAAAAATTTAAAAGTAAGTGAAAAACAAAGAGAAAAAAAGATCATATTTTAAAGAAAAGTAGAAAAAAAAATGAAAATTCAAATTTTGAAATACAAAAATTAATATTAAAGATTAAATGTTAAGAACTCAAGTGTTCTATACAAATATATAAATTAAAACATATAAGTAAATAAATTAAAATTAAAAAATAAATAAATTTTAGTGAAAAAATTAAGAGAAAAAAATAACAACATTTTAAAGAAAAATAGAAATAAAAATGAAAATGGAAATTAAAATTTTGAAATGCAAAAATTAATGATTAAAATGTAGTGTTAAGAACTCAGGAATTCTTTAAAGTACGCTCGTCCACTTTCGAAAATCCAATGTTATAGAGATACCCGTAAGTGCATGCCCGGTACATCAGTAGGTTATGTTATAACTTATAACTGATCATCTATGAAGGCGATGGTTCTTCTTTTTCTTCTATGGAGATGAGTTTTATATGGTTTTTATTCCGTAGAGTAGCTTTATATCTTCTGAACTTATATTAAACCAAAGAGCTCGCATTGTTATTAAAAAGAATGACTCCATGCTACTATTTTGTTAGGCTAGGTTAGTCACAAGGTAAAATTCCTAATTTAGCCTCATGTGGTTAAATAATGAAGTCTATTTAAACATTTTCCACATTCTTGCGGTAGGCATCCGTTTGATAAGGCGCTTAATAAGTCACAAATTATTCACTCGATGAACACAAAACATGAAAAATACTTATGCACATACGTAATCTACGTAAGCACTATCTTATTATCAGTGGCGGTCCTTCCCTCAGGACAATTGGTCAAAAACCTCCCAAAATTATTAGATGACAGTAAAATATAATATTATTATGAAATATTAAGGGCCCGCAACCCGGATTTGTACCGATTTATTACATATTTCCCTTAAACACCGTAAGTTTTAAAGCTCTTAAAAAAATATATGTTATTCTTGAAGATAATATCTCGACTTTGCCCGCGCCGAAACGCAAATTATATAAAATTCCCTCGATAGAAAAAAATCGCAAAGTATGCTCCAAAAATTATTGTTAACACGTTTGTTTCAGTTATTTTACAAGTTATATGTATGAAAAAATTCACAATGTTTCTTCAAATGCTGTTTAAGATAATGCCCGCGAGATTTTTGCTCTATTTTAAACGAGTCGTGTTTTATTAAACATTTTCACAATTTTCGCATCGATTTTGTCGCTGTAAATGTTAGCGCTCTCCTCTAACATTCGTAATTTCGTATCTCTCCATCTTCTTCTTTTCGGGCCCGGTTGCAGAGCTTTAAGCAAATCAAAACAACTGGCATTATTCTAATGTATTTGAAATGCACCGCGAGATAGCGGCAAGCAGTGAGTGACATGTAACGTCGTAAATGGAAGCTTTCTTTCCCACGCACCGTGATTGGCTAGATTAAGGCATGTTAAAAATCTATTGTTTACTGAAATTTGACTTATTTTTACACTATACAGACAACACGTGTTAAATGAAATAAAAAAAGACAATGATTAAAGTATGTGGAAAAATAATATTTTTTATATATAAAATGCTATAAAACAAACTAATAATTTTTGTATATAAAATGCTATAGAACAAAAATTTGTCAATAATCAATACTTAAGCGGGCTACAGACCTTCAGTTTTAACTGTACAGTCGAACTTTAAAGATAAATCGTTAGGTGTGTAGGACAAAAGTTGAACTGTACAGTTTAACTGAGATCTAATCAAAATACGAATAGATAAATCTGTACAGTTAAAGCTGACAGTGTGTAGTCGAAAACTGTACAGTTTTGTCGCAATTTCTTTTAATACACTCATTAAATTAATATAAATTTCTCTCTTAATACAAATAATTAATTTAATTTTAATTTATTTTTTATTTTTCTTTTAATATACTCAGTTTCTTTTAGCCCTGTAACGGCTAAAGGGTCGTCTATGGAGGCCATTGTTGATAAAAACTGAAAGATCTCACAGTTTTACTTGAATGTGTGTAGGCTATATGGACCTACGATTTATCTGTACAGTTCGACTGTACAGTTAAACTGTACAGTTAAAACTAAAGGTCTGTAGCCCGCTTTACATTATTATTAAGAGCGTTTAACCAGCCAGCGGCCGAAAATCCACATTTCGTCGAAAGTTGTTCTTACGATCGTGCAGGGCGGTTACGATGAGAAAGATTAATTGTTCTCCGTACGAGCTTTTGAAAATTATAACTCAATATCGTATTATTTCATTCCAAATTTGCTTTAATTTATACCTACATCCAAAAATGCCGAAAGGCGTGACGATAAAACTATTAAAATAATTTTATTTTTTGATTATAAGTATTTATTGTTTCTCAATAATGTCTAAATTTAATAAGAATGTTAAAAAAATCTGAAATATATTAGTTTGTAAGTGCACAAATAAATACATGAAAAAATAAAGTCGAACGGCGCCGAACTCGGGCGCAGTGATCATGATATTATTATTTTTTTCTTTCCATGTTCTTTTTAGGAATGCTATTAACATTGTTACAGTATTTAAACGTTTTTATTATTTCTAAATTAGAAGCAGTGGAAATGCATTTTAATGCGACTTTGATGATTTGTGTGAAAACATTAAAAAACTCTAAAGTTATATTAAAAGTTTCGCATTTTAGAAATATGCATTTGGTGGAGGTGACTTATCTTAATCTTCAATTTTAAAAAGCACGTAGAAAAATACCTGGGATACATATTAACAAACATCTGACCTTTAAATAGCACATAGAAAAATACCTGGGATACCTACATATTGACAAACATCTGACCTTTAAATAGCGCATAGAAAATATCTGGGATACATACTGACAAACCTGACCTTTAAGAAGCACGTAGAAAAATATCTGGGATACATATTGACAAACATCTGACCTTTAAATAGCACATAGAAAAATACCTGGGATACCTACATATTGACAAACATCTGACATTTAAATAGCACATAGAAAATATCTGGGATACATACTGACAAACCTGACCTTTAAGAAGCACGTAGAAAAATATCTGGGATACATATTGACAAACATCTGACCTTTAAATAGCACATAGAAAAATATTTGGGATATATATTGACAAACATCTGACCTTTAAATAGCACATAGAAAAATATCTGGGATACATATTGACAAACAGAAAAACTAAATAAAAAAAATCATTCTAATAAATGGTTCATTTGGTAGAATAGCTTATCTAGTGACCGACCGAAGGTTCGGTTTCGGTTTCGGCAAAAAAAATCTAGTTTCAGCATTAGCTTCGGTTTCGGCAGAAAATCTGCCGAAACTTCGGCCGCGCAGAAACTCTGCGTTCGTGAATTATCGCGCGCCGTTCGGCTGACTTTCACATACTTCAATTATTGTTTTTTTATTTCATTTAACACATGTAATAAGAATGTTGTGATTGTAAACGCAATTAAAATTAAAATACTTAATTAACTAGGTCCTTGCTTTATGACGTAAGTATTGATTATTGAAAAATTTTTGTTCCAAGAAGTACTTAAGGCGGTACACAACCCTAATAATTTTTGTTTGCTCAAAACTCACATTTTAATAATTTCCAGCGATTTCGTAACTATAATAACTTTTTTTTCCATGCCGCACAAGGAATGCAAGATATTTATATTTTAGATTAATAAAAACAGTAGCTCATCGTTAATATATTTTGCATACAATGAATTTAAAACTTTATAACCCGTTTTTCAAATATAAAGTTAGCGGTAAGCACCAGATTTTATTTTTCTAGACACTGAATTAATAACTTCGGGAGGTCAACATGGAGACACGTTTCAAATATTTGTAACACCTTCAGAATTAATTAAGATGAACGCGGCGCAAAGGTCCAATATCCAGGCCTGCTAGGGTGAATTCGACCTACGTTCATCCACGCTTTCTTCACTTACGTCGTTAAGATTCCCACTTTATTTTTCTTCTTCTTTTCTTTTATACGGCAAATTTGACAGTAGTTCCGTCCAATATTCTGGACGGAAGGAGAAAGACTCCTTCGAACACCTCTCACCCCAGAAGATAGGTGGAAGCTTGAGTGGCAATCAGCTAACGTCAAAAACGCCGATCTCGTGCAAGACCCCACTGAGAGACAGCCTGGGTTCTCATTGCCTCGCAAACTCTGGACTGCCATCAATAGAATAAGGTGCTCCCATAGCCGTTGTGCTCACATGATGCATAGATGGGGCCTTAAAGAGTCGGCGACGTGTGAATGCGGTGCGGTGCAGACCACCGAACATGTGGTCAACGAATGCCCGCTCCATTCATTCCCCGGCGGGATTTATGAGGTCCACAGGGCAATGCCTGAGGCCCAGACTGGCTCGCAGACCTAGATGTCCCCCTCTGACCCCCCACCATACGAAAGAAGAAGAATACACGGGTCGCGAGTCGCAATTTGTATACACGGCTTCTTTACTTACGTCGTTATAATTCTGAATATGTGTTCGGGTATATTGTCGTCTTAACATGTTTTATTAAGAGGACAATATACGTTTAAAATGTTTAAAAAAGCATTTTTTTATATACTTCAATATTATTGTTTTTTATTTCATTTAACACGTGTCTGTACTTTGTAAGTATAAAAAATAAGACAAATTTCAGTAAACAATATATTTGTAACATGTCTAAAAATGTTTCGGTTTCGGTTTCGGTTTCGGCCGAAACTGAGACAGATACCGAAGTTTCGGTATCGGTAGAAAGTCCTGCTTCGGTCAGTTACAGCTTACCAACAGAAGTAGAGAGGGGTTTTTACTTTAGAAATCCAGTTTCTAACCTAGTTTTGTAACAGAAATATGGGTTACGTACACAATTAATACAGAATTAAGTTATAAAAAGCACTTCAATTATAACCCTGATACCTGCACTAAAAAGTTACATATACCAAGAAACGAACGTATTGAATATTGTAAAATTGTATGAATTTAACACGTGTGAGTAATTCAAAAATACACAAAGGACTTATACACACGGACACAAGATAAAAAAAAACGTCACAAATAGGTACATGACAATATACAAGGCAACATAATACATTATACAAGAATACAGTGCAGAGTAAAAGTAGTAAAAGAAGCATAAACAAGGGGGTACAATCTGTCAAATAAGAGTAGAAAACATAGGAGGGTGCCACAGTAGTTCAAATGGCAATACTAAACATAAAACTCATGGTGTTGATGTAAAGCTGTGTAACCTACATTTTTATAAAAAATTAAAAAAGGCGTAAAAGTTAAAAAAAAAAAAAATTATTACAGTATAACTACTTACTGATCTCAAAGTTAGAAATGCGTATAGGTATATTATTATTATACTTTCGCAATTTTGTGTTAACATAATGAAGAAAAACGATAATGTAATAAAATATAAAGCACAGTTTAGAAATTGCTCACATTTCCTTAATACTAGCTTAAGTACCTAGCGTTGCCCGGGCTTTAGATCGTGTCTCTTTTTTTTTTTTTTTTACAGTGAATACCGTACAAGAATCTCAACTGCTCCCGTCTGGAGCCAGTGAGATTATGGCATCCCCAATTGGGGTATGTTGTGAGGCTGAAGGTAGTGGGGAGGGGAAGGTTGTGGGGAAGAGGAAGGTTGGGAAGTATCTGGCTATTCAGATCTGGTCACACGGCTAAAGCCATTTTCAAGCCACGTTTCAATTCTGAATGGTGGTCTTACACCAGAGCGATACTAATAGTATCTTCCACTCTGGAACATGCCGCAAATATACTATATATTATTTTAAATGAATTAATTGTGAAATAATACAAATTAATCAAATAAAATTTATTTGCGCATGCCGGGTTCGAACCCGCGATCTCCGGATTGTGAGTCAAGAGGACTACGGAGGCCGTCAGATCAGTCTCTAATTTTAGATCTGAATATATTTAACTCATTCAGATCTAAAAGTAGTGTAACTAAACTCACCATTAGTGATTCTTCCTTTCTACCTACTGTTAAATTCAAATTTATGTTAAATTAAATGAAAGCAAATCGCTTTATAAAATAACTTTTAATCAAATTTATGTCATGAACCAAAAATGTTTTTTAAAATGTGGTTTACTGTGTTCTGTACATTCAGTGACATTGCACTTTAAAAGAATATTTGACAGTTAAATTGGTGTTGCCAGCCTCCAAATTTTGTAGTTCAATTTTTTATATTTTCTACTCTTATTTGACAGACTCTATATACATTTGTAATCTTTTTCCCGACAACGGAGAATCGAATAAACAATTCAAAATACTGTTCCATCGGTAAGTGAACAAAATTATAATGTTTATTTAATTATGTTTTTAACTTAATGAGTATAACTTCAAATTGTAGTATTTAACGAAGACAATATTAGCGACCCTTGATACGGTCACGCTAAATGTGATCGCATCTTCTTCTGATTTTTCTGTTTCAGATTTTCAATTGAGTGTCGCTAATGTAGTCTCCATTAATTAAAAATTATCATCATCATCATTATCATCTAAATAAATAAAAATGAATCGCCGAATTGTATGTACGCGCATAACTTCCGAACGACTGCACCAAATTGGATTTTTTTTTGTTGTGTTCGTTATTGTCAGGGCAAGGTTTGTATAAAAATACTGGTTAGCTCTGGTTTTATGAAATTTGTATAAAAAAACATCTAATCTTCTAAATAAATAAAAATGAATCGCTGAAATGTATGTACGCGCATAACTTCCGAACGACTGCACCAAATTGGATAATTCTTTTTTTTTTGTGTTCGTTATTGTCAGGACAAGGTTTGTATGGAAATACTGGTGAGCTCTGGTTTTATGAAATTTGTATAAAAAAAGAAAACCCGCGTGCTCTTTGAAAACTGAATGTACAGCGACTGAATGTAGAGAAAGGAGGGAGGGTTATTCGGGTAGGGGTTTACGGGAGGGGGGGGGGGGGAAACTCGGTAGGGGGGAGTGGAGTAGGGAGAGTGAAAGTGGAGGAGGCAGAGTGGTAACGTGAGAGGGGAAGGGGACGCGGGAGAGGAAGCGGAGGCAGAAGGGGAACAGGAAAAATGGGAAAGGACACGCAGAGAGAATTTTTTATTTATTAAATGGCATAGCAACGCATGCCGGGAACCAGCTAGTATAGTATAAAATGAAGACGTTCAAAATGTATGTGCGCGTTAATCTTTTAAACTACGCAACGGATTTACATACGGTTTTCACCAATAGATAGAGTGATTGAAGAGAAATGTTTATATGTATAATACATGTAAATTATATTAGAGTAAAGTCGATAAATTTAAAGAAAACATATTTTTGTGTGATTTCAAACGGCTGGCGGGCCGTACTATAGTCACTTTTGAAATTAGTTCTACGGATAAAATATGAAAATAGATGTCCCAGAGTAAGTAGGTTTGATTTTGGTAGGTAGTTTGATTTTCCCTTTTCAAATATCCAGTGTTGCATTGCAAGCATTGCATTACATAGTATAAAATGAAGTCGCTCAAAATGTATGTGCGCATAGATCTTTTAGGCTGAATTTAGTCTCACGCTCACCGTCAGCGCTCATAGATCAACGCGTAATTCGTCAGCGCTGAGGCTCAGCGTGGCTCGTTTCAGTATCGTACTGACCGCCTTACGAAGACTTAAAATGCGGAGTGTATTAGTTATTGCTGCTTTGTACTACCTATCCCAAAAAAATAAAAACGATTCGCCATGACTGTACACGCTGACGACATCCACTCCGCTCGACAGTAGAACGCTCACTGAAAGCAGAGGCGCTCGTGCGATCATCAGTGCCGACAGCTACGCGGCGCCGACGCGCGATGCGTACGGCCGCGTAGCCATCAGCGCTGACTACCTTGCGCGCTGATAGCTACGCGTCATTCAAAAACGCTTCCTAGAAGTTCATATATCTCGACCATCAGCGCCGACGGTGCGCGTGCGGTCAGCGTAAGACTAAATTCAGCCTTAAACTACGAAAAAGATTTTCATGCGGTTTTCACCAATAGATAGAGTGATTGATGGGAAGGTTTACATGTATAATACATGCTTAGTATAGTAGAGAAAAGCCAAGAAATTCAAACATTCAATTCAGGCAGCGGGTAGCTGGCAAGCGGGTGGTGTGGATTTTATAAAGGTTGGGTAATGGCGTTGTGTTTCGTTAGCCACAGCAACGTGTGGCCGGGTCTGCTAGTAATGTATAAAGTGGAACTAGATAAAATAACAATCTTTCGAAATCAATTTACGCATTTTTAAAGAAAAGAGTCGATACGTCTAGAATTCGATTTAAAAATGACAAATTTCGATTGTGTATCGTTATTCCGCCTCAAGGCGAGCTTAATGCAAAATCACTATTTTAGATAATAACTTTGATTATATCATCGTCACTATTGGCTCTACAACCCCTGGTGGGTCTTGGCCTCCTCAAGAGTCTTCCTCCACTCATCTCGGTTTTGTGCCAGCTCTCTCCAGTTTGGAAGCTCCAAGATAGATATGTCTTTGAGGACGTTGTCCCTCCATCTTAGTCTTGGCCTTCCCAGGCTCCTTCGCACTATTGGTCTTGAGTTCAGCAAGATACTTTGATTATATACATTTATATAATCAAAGGATAATAAATACAAAAAATATTCTTTAGCTTTAGATAAATTGAAGGCTTTTCTACTGTTTTCATTGAGTAGAATTAAAATTACATTGTTAATTACTTTATGAAAAATGTACTTATTTGTGACAGTTTCCATTGATTAACTTTTTTCTTTCTTATAAAATAACTGACTGATTGAGACTCCGTTTGTGATTTTTTTGTATTACCTGTCTTCGTTGCAATATATGAAAGGTACACTTTTTTGACTTGTGGCTTCCTCTTAAGATTTTATAATATACATAAGTATCTAACATAACTGAATTATGTGGTAAGAATCTGTAACTTTCTATACTAATATTATAAATGTGAAACTGCGTGTAATTGTAAACACTAAACAGATTTAAAAAATTCTTTCAACAATAGAAAGCTACATTATATGCGAGTAAAATAGGTTCTATATAATGGTAAGCTCTGGCGTTATGAAATTACAAATGTTTATATATATTATTTTGATTATACGTTTTCCGTCTCCTAACAAAAGCGAGTTGTTGCTAACGTCAGAAGGATTGCCTGCGAAACGATTTTGATGTATTTACGGGAAATTTTATTTCAGGCGTCGTAGTTTAAATATTTTTTATATTTAAATAAAAATAAATTGCCGAAATGTATGTACGCGCATAACATCCGAACGGCTGTACCAAATTGAATAATTCTTTTTTTGTGTTCGTTTTTGTCTATTGTGGTAAGCTCTGGCATTATGAAATTTGCAATAACTCTTAATGGACATCTGAAATGAATATTTTGTAGTAAGTACGGGCTATCAATGAAGTTATGAATAATCTTATAGAGCATTAATAGGTCTCTGATATCTCGGCGTTGATCAAGAGATTTAAGGTTTACGGGGACATAGTTTTCATCATTTCGCACGTGATAAGAGACAAATTTCATAAACTTTTTCTGAACTCTTTCTATATTTGCTTTATATGTAGAACAATGAGGGTTCCACACTGTAGAAGCATACTCCAGGTGGCTTCTAACATATGTAGAGAGTCTTAAATGTTGGTGGATTTTTGAAAGCTGAACTTACTCTAAGATTGAAATGACATGCTCGACGTGAGATTGAAAAAGAAGCTTACTATCTAATAGAACTCCAAGATCTCTTATTACATTTACTCTGTTTAAAATATTGTTCTTAATAATGTAGGGATATAATATTGTGTGTTTCTTTCGAGAATAAGATATAACACTACATTTATCTGCATTCAAAAGAAGGCGATTTTCTATACAATATACATTAACCGAAGAGTCAAGGTTATTCTGGAGCTCTAGACAATCCATCTTAGACTTAATGATTTTGACAATAGTTTTGTTAACGTCATTCAAAAAAATATTGAATAAGAGGGGGCCAAGGTGAAATCCTTGGGGAACTATTGCTTGTTACGCAATTATTGAATAATCTTTTGACTCAAGAAAATAAAACTGTTGATTTGGGTCCGTCAACGGTTATATGGTTACAAAGACATAAGAGAGACAGTTCCATCTGCACAGAAGTCAACAAAATAATTTCATTGCTTGCAACGCCATTACTTAACCAACTTTTGGCGAAAGAAAAAAAAATTGATTTGGATTCTGGTTCTGACTGAAACCGGATCAAAATGAACATGCTCATAAGCAAGCCTGACCACACATGCTTAGAGCACTTCTTATTCCATCCGCGAATCCAGTGAGCATGACCATTTGAGCGTGCTCAATAATCTAGCAATGTCACTTGCACACATGCCACTTAGGTAGTATTTGCTCATCATTAGCGTGCTCTCTTGCTATTGTCAGAAGGTACCATTAAAGATTTCTCGTCACCGAACTCTCTGAAACACGTGCTTGTTGGATCGAAACGAGTTATCTAAGTATTTATAAAATACCGGTTTTTTAAAAAATTCTCAATATCTGTGAACAATCACGGATCAATTTTTTTTTACCCATAACCTTTCCCAGTGAGCAGTTCGTTTTTGAAATATACAGGCATTTAAAATATGTCAAAATGACCAGGGCAAAGTTCGACTAAAATAAGCGGTCCACTAATTTATTGCGTGAAAAACCTGTAACGTAGGATTCTACGAACTTGATTTTATGCCTAGTAATGATAAGAAAACACAAAAAATGAACAAATAACATTTTGCGTAATTATTACCTAGAAATTAGTTCCTAGAAATGACAGCGCGTTTGGACGACAATTACGTACCTACGTCTTTTGAAGTGAAAACTTCTTTAGAACCGTTCTGATTTAAAACTCGATGAAACGAAAAACAGCGACACTAAAAAAAGACAAACCCATAAGTCTATGAAGTAGTATAATCGATCTCCTGTTTGTGCGGTGATTCGAAGCCTATCGGTCTCCTCTTTGTGCGGTGCTTCGTAGCCTCCCCACTCTAGTCTATTTTAGTTTTCTGTAGGTTTCACTTCTTCCGCTTGTGAACTGCACACCCTGTTTTTTTTTACTTCTGTTATTATTTCACAATCTAAACTAACTAACTAACTAACCATCACGCCGTTTCCCCGCAGGGGTAGGCAGAGAGGACGGACCGCCAAACAACTCGGTCTTGGCACACACTCTTTGCCTCACTCGCATTCATACATCGTCTCATACATACTCTTCTATTATTCTGACTTTTGACATGGCTCGTCTCAAGTATCTGATTCACTTGATCGTGCCATGTCTTCCTCGGGCGTCCCCGACTTCTTCTACCATTCACATTTGCATCGTATATTCTCTTTACACTACTTTCTTCGCTCTTTCGCTCTACGTGCCCAAACCATCTGAGGGTCCCTTTCTTAATTTTGCTCATTATATATTAATTAAAAATAATATCTTACTTAAACTTATTATAAACGCGAAAGTTTGTATGGCCGTCTGTGTTTGTTACTCTTTACGCAAAAACTACTGAATAGATTTCAATTATACTTTACTTTAATATAGCTCATACCTACATCAGAATAACAAATGGGCTATAATGTATAAAGCTAGTTAGGAAGGGGTCGCTGGAGGGGAACGGGACGCACGGGAAAGGTGATTCAGGGAGAAACCATGTATTTCTTTGAATATGGCATTGCAACGCATGCCGCTAGTATATTATATGACTCCAGTTACTAATATCTACAGCCTGTATGTCGGACGAATATCTACAGCTCATATGTTGAACTAATATCTACGTATATTTTATTATTAATTTTTTAAACTTTATGAGTAAAATCTCAAATTATAATATTTAATTAAACGAAGACAATATTAGCGAAACTCAATCGAAATCTGGAGACAGAAAAATCAGAAAAGATATTGGCTCCGCTGGGACTCGAACCCAGAACCCCTTTCTTACATGGAAACAGCTCTACCGATTAAGCTACGGTACCCATATGGGTTAGAGAACTAGACTTGCAGAAAAAGTCAATAGATGTCGCGTATTACAAATAAAATGGATAAAAAATTTATCCAGACACTATCTAGATTGCATTTAGTTCGAGTTGAATCTTGTAATCATATATAAAGATAGCAGCCAATAATATGTGCGTTAAGTAAGTGAAGATAATGTTGGTAGTTCTTAGTCGAAGTATGATACAGTTAAAAGTGACCGAATTAATATGGGTTCCGTAGCTTAATCGGTAGAGCTGTTTCCATGTAAGAAAAGGGTTCTGGGTTCGAGTCCCAGCGGAGCCAATATCTTTTCTGATTTTTCTGTCTCCAGATTTCGATTGAGTTTCGCTAATATTGTCTTCATTTAATTAAATAATATCTACGAACTTCAGAGTGTTGACTAATATCTACAGAGCGTAGGTTGAACTAATATCTACAGAGAGTAGGTTGGACTAATCAGCTAAATATGTCCAATAGTTCGATATCAGGGATTTTTACATACATACTTACATAAATTAAGTTTTTTGAACTGCATAAATACGCAATATTACGTTATTCCAATATGCTATACATAATTGCAAATCCAACCTTTGCCAGTACTGTAGATATTCGTCAACACTTTGCTTCTCATAGATATTAGTCAACAGTTTGAGCTATAGATATTCGTCAACACTTCGATTCTCATAGATATTAGTTCGATTTTTTCAGTTTTTGGAATTCCTGTAGATATTAGTAGACGCCTCCTATTATATTTGCGACACGTTCCTGAGTGGAATTAATGACTTTTTAAAGGGGTGTTGAAATTGCATGATTCTGAGTTGTCATGGAACCATATCCGAGTTATTGAAAATTACATGTCGTAAAAACTACGAGTAGGATACACGAACGTACTGATAAATATTTTATTTACAAAATTTTGCAATTGCTTTTCTTTTATAGCCTCACGTGAAAGTTTTATTCATTTGATAAATGACGAGGTATGTGAAAACCTTACTAATTAAAAACTGACAAAACACTGTTCATGGATTACTTATTGTATATAGGTAGGTACTTGTTTTATTAATGGTTAGCTGGTACCCAGCATGCGTTGCTACGCCTTTTAATAAAGAAATTGTTTCTCCCTGCGTGTCCTTTCCCATTCGTACCGTTCCCCTTCCGCCTCCCTTTCCTCTCCCACATCCCCTTCTCCTCTCGCGTTCCCTCTCCGCCTCCTCCACCTTCCCTCTCCCAACTCCTCTCCCCGCCCTTCTTCCGTACCGCGAACCCCCCTCCAGAGTTCCCCTCCCCCCTCCCAGGGTCCCCTCCACCCTGCCGGGTTCCCTTCCCCCATCCAGCGAACCCTTTACCCGAGTTCTCCTCTCCCATCCCGCATTCCATACATTCAGTTTTCAAACAGCTCGCGTGCCAGCTATTGCAATTTTTTCATAGAAATTTCACAATTCCAAAGCTCACCAGTAGTTTTACACAAACCTTGTACTGATAATAAGTAACACAAAAAAATGATTGTCCAATTTGGTGCAGTCAGTCGTTCGGAAGTTATGCGCGTACATACATTTCGGCGATTCTTTTGTATTTATATAGATAGATAGATAGATAGAAGATAGATATATATTTTAGTATTTAGAAATTGCAATATTTTAAGCTTTAAAAATTTTTAAGAAAAATTCCATAAAATTCCCTAAAAACATTCCCTGTCCTTTTACATGTATTTGCAACAAAACTGTGTTATGGTACGTTTTTAGAGCAACAGGGAGCGCCAACGCGAGTCCCTAAAAAACAAACCGCTGCGGGCAGCAACTCGTTGCTCCCCGCTGTTTCCTGTTACCTACCTCCTCTCCCCTCGGCATTCCGGCACGCTCCGCCGCGCCGCCACCAGTCGAGTAGTACAAGCCGTCTCAGGCGCACGTGACACTCCTCCGCGAACTATACAGTTCGCGGCTAACTAGCCCGATCAAATTAAACGCAGTAACATCTGCGATGTAATTAAAGTACATACGAGTGTTAGCGCTGGTGTTCTACCATGCCTGTGAACTTCGGGACCTGTCCTAGACTCGGGATGAGCCCTGCTGAACCCGAGAGCCGAAGGATTCTTCAATCACCATGTAAGCTGTCCTCTGATTTACCCTCTTTAATGTGTCCGTAACGATAGACTGTTTGAACTCTCGCGTAAAGCCACCACTCAGAAAGTTTCGTTGACAGGGATCATGAGATATAAACTCGATAGCTAGGTTTGTGTAACATGCATCACTTGAATTGAATTGTGCTGTAATAACCCTTGTACTGTGTTTGAATTTACAATACATGAGTCTATTAATTACATCCTGTTGTTAATCTGCTTCGGCAGGAGCCTTTCCCCAGTGAGTATTCCCAGACGATTGTGGGAGAGAGAAGGAGAGAGAGAGAGAGATCCCGACGCATTCGTGCGACCTGCCCTCTGAGATAGAGGGTACTTTTGTCTCTACCGTGAGCTGGCCTGGGGACATATTGTAGAGCAGTTATGCGTTCTGCCCATAACAACTGGCGCCCAACCTTTTAAGCAAATACGAGAACATCATCACCTCGCAGAAAATTGCATCCCTGGCCCAGCTTAACGAAGTCTGTCTCCTTCTGGAATCATACCAGGATAGGAAGAACATAAAGAATGTGTCTAATAATGTAGTTGTGCCAAGCCGTTCGTCTGGTTTAAAACCAGAATTCGACAACAAAAAAGTATGCTCTTTTTGCAAAAAAGTAGGCCATCTGGCCACTACTTGTTTCAAGCAAGCGAAGTTTCTGGAATCCAAGGAACCCCGAACTTCCAAGAGACATCACTCTAGGGACCGCTCTCCTCCACGCGACGAACTGCGCAATATTTTCAAGAAATCAAGACACGACATGGAAAGGTTACAAAACCCAAGCGATGTCAGACCTCAGGTGGATCTCTCCAAGCCCCCACCAAATTTCTACATGAAGAGGCCAAAAAACTAAATAATAACCTCTCAGGCACCCATTCTGAACCAAGGTCTAAAGAATGGACTGATTGGTTAGCACACATTAAGTATTTTAACCAGACCTTAAATGTTTCTTCGGTTTGTTGCAAACAAGCTAAAGATGGGAGACCCTATGCTTCCTTCTCTGTTAACAATGTGACCTTTTCCGGATTACTCGATAGTGGGGCATCTGTCAGCTGTCTTGGCAACAATGCTCACCTGCCTTTTGTTAACAGTGATTTTAGAATTTCGCCCCAATCGACACACCTGACGACTGCAGATAATGTTTCTCAGCCGGTCATCGGTGCCCTGGCCCTGCCAATCAATTGTAACAATAAAATAGTTACAATCAACTTTCTAATAGTGCCCTCTATATCCCAGAATTTCATCCTTGGCGTTGACTTCTGGAAAGCATTCAATGTTGCTCCCCAAGTATTTAATACTCTTGGCGAAACCTCCACTGCCGCTCAAATTAGTGAGATCCGCACAATAATACCTCACGAAAATTTAAGCACGGACCAGGCTCTCCAACTAAAGGAAATGGTCAATAAATTCGAATCAATATCCTTCGAAAAATGCGGATTAGGTTTGACAGATTTGGTTGAGCACCATATCAAAACCAATGGCCCACCCATAAAGCAACGTTATTACAACTTAGCCCCCCAAAAACTTAAACTTTTAGAAAATGAACTTGACGAAATGTTAAAAATGGGTGTGGTGGTTCCCAGCAGAAGTGCATGGACCAACCCAACTCTTTTGGTTTCTAAAAAAAGACGGCTCTGCACGTTTCTGTCTCGACAGTAGACGTTTAAACTCTTGCACGGAAGCTGATGCGTATCCCTTACCTCACGTTCACGCAACCTTAGACAAGCTGCGTAACGCCAAGTTCATCTCTTCTGTCGATCTCAGCAAAGCGTTTTGGCAAATACCCTTGGACGCAGAATCGTGCGAAAAAACTGCTTTCGTTGTACCTGGTAGGGGAATGTTCCATTTTAAAAGATTACCCTTTGGTCTAAAAAATAGCCCCGCCGAGTTACAAAGACTGATGGACAAACTTTTCGGTCCTGAAGTCGATAACAGCCTGTTTTGTTACCTTGACGACCTCATCATCGTCAGCGATACCTTTGAAAAACACCTATTAATGCTGGAAAAAGTTTTCCAACAACTCAAGTTCGCTGGTTTAACCATCAACTTGAAGAAGTCTGAATTCTGTAAGTCCCGTCTACGTTATTTGGGATTCATTGTCGACGAAAAAGGCCTAAGAACAGACCCCGCTAAGGTGGAAGCCATGGCAAATTTTCCCCGTCCCAAGAACGCGAAGGAAGTCAAAGGTTTCCTTGGACTCGCAGGTTACTACAGGAGATTCATCAAAGACTTTTCCACTATTGCAGCCCCCTTAAATAAAATTACCGGCATCCGTAAAGGTGTCAGCAATTTCCGATGGTCTGTCGAAGCTGAAGAAGCGTTTACAACTTTAAAAGATGCCCTTCAAAAAGCTCCCGTTCTGAATTGCCCGGATTTTGCACTCTCTTTTACCCTCCACACGGACGCATCCAATGTAGGAATCGGTGGAGTTCTTACTCAAGAATTCCCAGATGGCGAACACCCTGTAGCGTATTTTTCCCGCACACTAAACAAACACGAGAAAAACTACGGAATTACCGAAAAAGAGTTATTGGCTGTATTGGATTCTGTTCACCATTTCCGCGGTTACATAGACGGTAGCAAATTTACTGTAGTCACAGACCATAGTAGTTTGAAATGGTTGATCTCTTTAAGTAATCCCTCCGGTAGGCTCGCTCGCTGGTCCTCCCGTTTGTCTCAATACAATTTTGATGTTGTTCACCGTAAAGGCGCGGACAATATTGTTCCCGACGCCCTTTCAAGAATTGAACTAGCTTCATTAAATGTTGACACAATTGCCCCCCCTCCATCTACAAAAGATGAATGGTACTTGAAAATCTTCGAAGGTTGTAAAAATAACCAACAAAAGTTTCCTAACTTTATCATAAAAGAAGGACAATTATACCGTAATTGCAAGGCACCACTATCCATCCTCGAAGATTACTCGTGGAAACTTGTCGTTCCCCTCGAAGGTAGAGAACAAATAATCATTGACAATCATAGTGCTCCCGACTCCATACACCCAGGAAATTTCAAGACGTATAAAAAGATCACCTTGAAGTATTACTGGCCTGGTCTCTTTAAGCAAATTCGCAATTACATCTCTAAATGTGAAACTTGTAAAGCTTATAAACATAGCACGGCAGCACCTGCCGGCCTAATGGGTAATCCCAAACGTGCCGACAGACCCCTACAATCATTGTCAATGGACCTCGTCGGACCTTTTCCTCGAAGTTATGCCGGACACATGCACATACTTAGTGTAGTGGATGTTTTCACTAAATTCTGTTGGATCTTCCCTTTAAAAAGAGCCAATGCGTCCGCCATCATCAAACTTCTGGAAAAACACATTTTTATACCTTACGGAACACCCAGAACCGTAATAGTTGACAACGGAAAACAATTTATTGCTCAAGAATTCAAAAATTTTCTTGCCAAATACGGAATCAAGGACATTTACTATAATACCTTGTATACCCCACAAAATAACACTGTCGAACGTTATAACCAGACAATCAACACAGCTCTGGCTATTCTAGTTGATAAAGATCAACGCACTTGGTGTAAAAACCTAGATAAGATTCAGGCTGCTATGAACAACACGGTTAACCTGGCCACTGGTTACACACCTTTCTTCTTAAAACACGGTATGGAACAAGTTGTTCACGGTTCTCTACATAGGGACACAAACTTTCCTACGTCAATTGCCGCCACTAGCAACCCTACCGCGGACTATGCCCATCGTCTGGAAGAACTGTCGGCCATCTACAGTGAAGTCACTGATGCTTTACTCCTGGCTCATCAAAAGAGTGCGGACAGATACAACCTACGTAGGAAACATGTCACCTTCAACACAGGAGACATAGTTTGGAGAAAGAACAACACACTTTCCCAAGGAGCCACGTATTTCTCTGCCAAGCTGGCACCACGTTTCGTGAAGGCCAAAGTTCTAAGAAAGATATCAGATCTAGTGTACTCTTTGTCTGACTTCTCTGGAAGGCACATTGGTAATTACCATATTAAGGATATCGCAAAGACTGGAAGTGAGGAGTCGAGTAAAACTACCCCCACTATCTCAGCAAACTCAAAATGATCCAGTGTGTATCACCACAACCCTTTTTGTAAGCACATTGAAGTCTTACAATGTCTGGCGTGTAAAGTGTCAATTACATGTCCACCCTTTCGTTGATAAAACGAATATTGTTAAAAAAATCATTTTTGTAAATTTATGTACACTCCACGGTGTAGTTTACCCCGTTCATGTTCGTGAATTGGCAACCACCGTAATTTTTGTTTCACACGTTTTTTTATTTATTTTTTTCTCACCTGTTCTAAAATTGATCACTTTAGAGCAGAGACACCCGTCGAGTCACAGTGTCTGGGAGTCATGAACCCAAATCATTGCCTCTCAACCCCTCACACTACGCAACGTTCATGCCATGGCACGCCTTGCTATGTAATGCAATATTGTAATTTTCACCATTTTTGTTTGTTGTTTTTTTTTCATCATATCGGAAGGAATCTCTTCAAAAAAATTTTTCTTTTATGTTCTGTAAGTACTGGAGCGTCGTTCTAAAGTCGGATTTGGTAAACTCCAAAGCGTTAAATCACGACCCAGGACAAGTAAACCATCTTAACAAGCTCCATATTTTACTCATCATGGTAAAAAATAAGTGGTTACTCACATAATCACATTCCTTGTGTACAGTAGTTTTCAATTTTTCTCAAATGTTAAAAAATTGATGGCGTCCTACCCGAGCTCTTTGCTAACAAATTGGATTTTGACACGTCCATTTTGAAATCATATGTATATAAATAAAGGAAAAGCCTTTAAATTGGTCTTTCCACCCTTATACAAATCTTCTTGGGCCCGCTTCAACTAAAGTACGTAAAACCAAATACTCGGTCTTTTGTTGTTATAAGAAGTCCTCGATTTGTCCCTCTTCTCAACATGTATGTCTTGTATTACATGCCTCAGCCCTGACGGAAAAGGTTAATAAAACCTAACGACAGCCCTGTTTTCCATACATAAATAACCGCAGTTTAACGTGAATCATCAATATTTTGTTTGACAATCGTTTTGTAAACTTAGGCATTCAACTCTTGTTTGCAACCTAAATTGCACATAACCCGGTATGTTGTAACTGCACAAAGGGTATGTAAAACCACTATTGGTCCCTTTTGTTTGTTCCCACTGAAGTTGCTACAACAGACAGTATGTAAAACCATATAGGTCTGTCTTTGTTTGTCACATGGTGTAAACAGAAATGTACTCTGTCATCACCCCGCCTTTATAACATATGAAGTGACATTAAATTGTTTACCTCCTTGTTATTCTATCGTACGCTCCTGGGCTACGGAGTTAGTTAATCTAACAAATCTTCATATACTGTGTTAAAACAAGCATTGTTAACGTTTATTGTGTTGTATTTAAACGTAACCCTGTTACATTATAGGAGGGATCCTTAAAATACCTGCCACAATACGAGAAGTTCGTCATAATCACTTTTGCTCATAGCTAAACGTTATTGAGTGGGTCGTGTGACATATTTGTCATGAGTACCGTTTTGTATATTCTATTTTGGTCGTGTGTCTTTTGGCATGAGAACCGCTTAATCCGCCGTCTGTATTGAATGGGGACCCACATTTTCGAACGTAATTGGGCTACTGTCTTTCAATACTGGGCAAATTTGTTGTAAATCGTTCATTCCGTACACTACACGTGGAGACGTTAAAACACTTACCGTGATTCGTGTGAACGACATAATATCGGCTTTGCCATCCTCTTTAAGATGCTTTGTATAAACTCTTTGACTTCTGTCTATAATTGAGTTGTATCTTGTATGTACTTACATATTTTGTACACTATACGTGGAGACGTTAAAACACTTACCATGAGTCGTGCGAACGAAATAATATCAAACCCTTTTGTGTGCGATCTACGAAATGTAGTCCACAACCCTTTTGTTGTCATTCAACGCCGATGCCCGTGGACTTCCTGTTTTTTTACTTCTTTGCAAAAGGAAAGAAGCCCAGGAATATCTACTATCCCAAAAGGACTAGTTTTCAGCTTCACTGTCAATTATGGGGCATAGTGCTGTGGGAGTTAATCGATTGAGCACAAAACCACCTAACTCGTTGTCTGGAGAACGAATAAGAAAACCCCCAGGTTTGTGAAATTGGAGCAAGGGTCTGTCTTTTCTCACAATCATGTAGAAGTTTTAAAATGACCCCTAATCTTTTGCCCAATACACGCGAAAGATTAGCCTCTTTGTTATAATGTGTATTCAAATCTCTCCTCCTTTAATAAATGTAAAGAGTCAGGAAATCTGCTGGTTGATTATGTTTCATCTTCACATAGAGTTTGAATTGGAAATTAGTCCAGTCTCTAGCAAATTTCGTAACTCGTCTCCCTCCTCCCCTCCTCCCCCATTCCCCCATGTTCTCAGACGTATGTTATGAAGTGAAAAATCTGTCGTTGACCATATTTCGCCCTCACTTGGAGTTCGAATAGGTAACTGTCCGGTTATCTACAGGTTTTCCCCCTCAATCTCTGCATATGTCTCACCTTTTTTCTCTTTCTCAATTCTACGAAACACATTCATGAATGTTGGATATGTACGATATGCACTTGGCGTAACGTCTGTCTCTTTTTGACAACCTTTATTCATGAATTGGTTTCCCTCTGCCGTGACTAGTTCACGATTCTTTGTCTTGTTCTTTGAAATTCTACGAAAATGTTACCATCTTATGTTAACATAGGCCATAGAGGGCCGGTTGTTTTTTAACCAAGACATATTGTCACTCGGCAAACGCCAAGTCTTCCTGAAAAAGGAAAATGTTCATGTAATCACAATTTAGTTAGGAATCTCTCTTCGTCACTCTCTGAGTCGGTGGCTAAATTTCGTTTATTTCATTTTCTGGACACATTTTGTTTCTCTCCAAACCTTTTCTTCATTGGTCCCTAGGCAGGTAAACTTCAAGAATTTTGCTCTAATAATAATTTCTCCCGGATTTAAAAAGAAGCCCAGGCGGATGTCATCATCAACAGCCAAGCTGAGCTTCACTTCCTGACAGCACGCGCTGTGGTTACAAGGTCCCTCCTGCTGCCATTTTCTACGCATTTGTTCCTAAAAGCACAGACCATACCGCTCATATGTATGTTGTCTTGTCGTGCCACAGCAAGCCGAGTTGTCCCACTATACATTATGACACTCTAAACTACCTTCTGAGCACGCTAGCTCCTAGGTTTGTTCTTACTCTTGCTATCAATGCCAACCTTGCCGTCCCTTGCTCTGTCATGCAGTGACGCATATATCGTCATGTGTAAACCATCATTACCTTGACCCACCAGTATTCGCTGAATGCGTACCAATACAAGTTATCTTGAGCTACACTATGCTTCAATAACCATTATATACGATCCGTGTTTACCATAATAACACTTAGGATTCGTACTGGCATGTCTGCAGATACTGGATTCTTCTCTTCAATGGCCTCTGTAACCATAGTCGCGGCACAGCAACCACAGTCTCCACTTCGTGAACTTCAACGTTTTCGACCAAACCAAGTGTTTTCTAAGGCCCAAGTGTACTCTTGAGTGTTATCTCAAATGGGTCTGATTACAGTGATATTGTAATCCTTAGAATCTGTGAAACCACGTCCTTTTCTTCGAAATTCTCCGAAACCAAACAAATCCACGCTTCGCAAACTTAGCTCCCAGACCAATGAAACTTTAGAATCACACCTTTTCTCTTCTCTTGTACAAATGTATTGTCATTATTTTCAATTGCATAACCATGTGTATTGTTATTTTCAATTGCATAACCATGTGTATTGTTATTTTCAATTGCATAACCTTGTATGTTGTTTTACACCATGTACTCTCCCCAAAGCTGTCTTTTCCAAACATTCCATGTACCCCCATCCATTCCCTACAAACATTGTGACCTAAACTATAGCATAAACTGTATGTTCTAGCTAGGCAATCTCTCAAGCAACGAATCTCTCAAAACCCCGATGGAAGCATAAGAGGATTTTTTTTCCCTACAGCTCCATTGCCACGTCGCTTTTTTTCCAAGCGCGGGGGGAAGTGTTATGGTACGTTTTTAGAGCAACAGGGAGCGCCAACGCGAGTCCCTAAAAAACAAACCGCTGCGGGCAGCAACTCGTTGCTCCCCGCTGTTTCCTGTTACCTACCTCCTCTCCCCTCGGCATTCCGGCACGCTCCGCCGCGCCGCCACCAGTCGAGTAGTACAAGCCGTCTCAGGCGCACGTGACACTCCTCCGCGAACTATACAGTTCGCGGCTAACTAGCCCGATCAAATTAAACGCAGTAACATCTGCGATGTAATTAAAGTACATACGAGTGTTAGCGCTGGTGTTCTACCATGCCTGTGAACTTCGGGACCTGTCCTAGACTCGGGATGAGCCCTGCTGAACCCGAGAGCCGAAGGATTCTTCAATCACCATGTAAGCTGTCCTCTGATTTACCCTCTTTAATGTGTCCGTAACGATAGACTGTTTGAACTCTCGCGTAAAGCCACCACTCAGAAAGTTTCGTTGACAGGGATCATGAGATATAAACTCGATAGCTAGGTTTGTGTAACATGCATCACTTGAATTGAATTGTGCTGTAATAACCCTTGTACTGTGTTTGAATTTACAATACATGAGTCTATTAATTACATCCTGTTGTTAATCTGCTTCGGCAGGAGCCTTTCCCCAGTGAGTATTCCCAGACGATTGTGGGAGAGAGAAGGAGAGAGAGAGAGAGATCCCGACGCATTCGTGCGACCTGCCCTCTGAGATAGAGGGTACTTTTGTCTCTACCGTGAGCTGGCCTGGGGACATATTGTAGAGCAGTTATGCGTTCTGCCCATAACAACTGTTAAAAAACACCGCTTAGCGGTCGTGAAGTATTTTTTATGAGTAAGGCTGTTAATGTTTATTCTACTATTAAAACTTAATGCTGTTTGTCGGATTCCTTGACAACTCCATCGCCAACAATCATGGTGGACTAAATAAGAGCAACATTGTTATTATCATGTTGGTATATAAAAACCAATATACCTACTTGGAATTCTTTAGAATTTCCACGGCCGAGGTCGAGGTCGATGGGTAACTAACTAGCAAACGAACTTTTGCGAATTCAAAACCTGGCGTTCGCATATTAATTTTATTTGATTAATTTGTGTTATTTCACAATTAAGAAATAAAAAATAAAACGTAGTATTTTTACGGCATCTTCCAGGAAGGAAGATACTTTCGGTATCGCCCTGGTGTAAGACCACCGTTCGAAATTGAAAAGTTTTCCGAAACGCTTTCCTACCTTCCACCTCCCCATCTCCTTCCCCTCCTCACTACATTCAGCCCCACAACTCATCCCAATTGGAGAAGCCATAGTCTCACTAGCTCCAGTCGTGAGCAATTGAAATTCACATAAAAAAGACAGATTTTTTTTTGTGTTTTACCTATGATATGCCTATCAAGGAAATAAAATATTCTTTTCTGAACTTAACTTGAAAATATTAAGTTATATATAAAATATTTTCACAAATTTCGCTTTAATTTTATCTTTTTAAATATTAGCGCGCTCTCTCCAACATTCGTAATTAATTTACATATGTCTCCTTCCTTTTCTTTTTAAGCGGGAATGCGGCGCCTTAAAACCGTGTTCAGAATCATAATACATTAACGATGTATGTTTTTCTACAATTTGTCTTTGCTTTATTCAGATGTATCTGATTTGTAGGCAAGTACCAACCATTCTCTTCCTTAATTTTGGAGGCGTCTACTAATATCTACAGGAATTCCAAAAACTGAAAAAATCGAACTAATATCTATGAGAACCAAAGTGTTGACGAATATCTACAGCTCAAACTGTTGACGAATATATACAGCACTGGCAGAGGTTGGATTTGCAATTATGTATAGCATATTGGAATAACGTAATATTGCGCATGCAGTTTAAAAAACTTAATTTATGTAAGTATGTATGTAAAAATCCCTTATATCGGACTATTGGACACATTTAGCTGATTAGTCCAACCTACGCTCTGTAGATATTAGTTCAACCTACGCTCTGTAGATATTAGTCAACACTGGGACCGTCATAGATATTCGTCCGACCTTAGCTCTGTAGATATTAGTCAACACTCTGAAGTTCGTAGATATTAGTTCAACATATGAGCTGTTGATATTCGTCCGACATTCAGGCTGTAGATATTAGTATCTGGAGTTCTGGAGTCTTAATATTTACTGTTTTTATGTTATGTTTTTTATTTTATTTTTTATTATGATTGTATTGTAAAATATGCTTTATACTGTGTTAATATTGAATAGTCTGTTAACAAATGTAATAAATAAATACAATATTGGTGTTGCAGTTTGTTGCGGAGACCCCATTTTTACATTATGTATTTGTCAGACGGTGCAAAAACTACACAAATGAACTCTGATGTATATTTGCTTGGTACACCTACGCTACATAGGTACAGTCTGTCAAATAAGAGTAGAAAACATAGGAGGGCGCCACTGTTGATCAAATGGCAATACTAAACACATAACTCATGGTATTAAAGTAAAGCTGTGTAACCTACATTTTTTTTTAAATAAAATAAAAACATGAAAGTGGGAAAAATATTTTATTATTGCAATTTTGATACCTATCTCAAAATTAGAATTGAAATAGGTACATTATACCTTTGCAATTTTTGTTTATACAACGAGGAATAACGATATCATAGTAAAATAAAAAGCACAGTTGGAAATTGATCACATTTATTTAATACTAGCTTAAGTACCTACTAGCGTTGCCCAGGTTTTAGATTATGTCTCTAATTTTAGATCTGAATATATTTAACTTATTCAGACCTAAAAGTAGTGTAACTACTCACCATTAGTGGGCAAATCACGTTATGTGGCTGGGGGGTGGCTGGTTTTTTTTCCTTCAGCTTGATTTTCTTGGTTCAGAGGTGTTGTTGGTTTTCTAATAAATTCCGGGGTGGCGGTACCCATACCCGCCTCCCGTGCTGTTATTTTTGTAATACGAAAAATGGATATAAAAAGGGCCTACCCCCTCCCCACCTTCACCACCTCTGATGCCCTCCCTGCACCCCACCTCTGATCCCCCTCCTGCGCCCCACCTCTTATCCCTCCCCCCTCCTCAGCAACCCCCTCCACCTCATCTCAACACTGCCTCATCCTCCCTCCCTTGGGAGCTGTTGGGACTCTTGTGCGGTATTTACATAACATATAACAATAATTTAAAATAAAAATTTATTAAACATTTTTTTTTTTGGCACAGTTGGTACTGTTGTGCGGTTTTCACTTATCAATACATAATTTACAATAAAAAAAATTTACAAAAAAAAAAAAAAAAATTAAGCAGTTGGGACTCTTGTGCTCATAAATTATTGTTTTGTGTATTCACATAACAATAATTTACAACAAAAAAATATTTCAAAAAAAAAAATTCTGGAGCAGTTGGTACTCTTGTGCGGTATTCACTTAACAATAATTTAGAATAAAAAAATAAAAAAATAAAAATTTCGGAGCAGTTGGGACGCTTCTGTATTCACAATATATGAATTGGCTTACCCCATCACCACTTCACGGTTCTAATACAAAAATGTCATAGAATATACAAACATGTCACGCCTCACCACCTCATACATTTGTCCCAAATTATGCGTGACATGACATGTAGTTTAATACATCAACCACCTCACACCTCACCTCATATTTGTCCCATACATGACAACGTGACATGACATGTAGTCCAATACGAATACACCAACCACCTCACACCTCACCTCATATATGTCCCGTACATGGCATGAATGTAGTCCAATAAAACAAACCACCTCACACCTCATGTTTGTTCCTCCTTCATATTTGTCCCCCCTTCATATTTGTAGTAATACAAAGAAAAAGAGTTGGTACAAATACATATTGTGAGGTGGGGGGACATTTTAAGTGTTTGTATGGGACAGTTGAGGTGCCTCTTGTATGAGGTACTCAACACTATAAAACACCATTTAATCAAATTTATAAGATACCTTAACAACAGTGCTTCTTCGAATTATTTTTTTTTCCTTAAAAACAAAAAAAGGTTTTTTTTAAATGTGACTTACAGCGTTTTATACATTCAGTGTCATTGCGATTTGAAAGAATATTTGACAGTTAAATTGGTGTTGCCACCCTACAAATTTAGTAGTTCAATTTTTAATATTTTCTACTCTTAATTGACAGACTCTATAGTCATGATTTTTTTGTTTGTTTATTATGTCGTGCTGCACTTCTTCCTTCTTTAGCCAACGTTATCTGCCCTGCATGATTAATTAATTAATACCTGTCTCGACACACGTATATTCTAGTGAGACCTGCATAAAAAAAATCCAATGTATATATACTTATTGTAGATAAATAAATAAAAAAAATAAAAAAATCATCAAGATCAGGCCACTGACAATAACACTCCTTGGTTTAAAATCGTTTGGATTACATAAGCCGCCTTTTTTGATTTATTCAAGAAAAACATCGCCAAAAAGCGTGTTTTATTTTAGGCTCAGGCCTTAGTTTTCAAGTACAAATATATAAATGTTTTACGATTATTTTTTTAAGAATTTAATTTTTCACACTTTATAATAAAACCATAAGCGAAAAGGGGTTCTTAAGTAGGACATTTTGAACATTATAGGTTTTTATAGGTCTCATACTTTATTTACTCTGGGCATATAAAAATCTTCTCTTCTCTGTGTGCCATATCAGGCCCCCCGACGTTGGCGATCACTATTGAAAATGTCTTTCTGTCTTGCGCTGCCCGGAATAGCTCCTCCACACTTCTAATGCCGGTCCACTCTCGTACGTTACGCAGCCAAGACATTTGTCTCCTACCAGGCCCCCGGCGACCCTCTATCTTGCCTTTCAATATTAAATGGAGCAAGTGATACTTCTCCCCTCGAAATATATGACCCAGATATGAAATTTTTCTGATTTTTAATAATGTAAGCAGTTCTCTATCTGCTCTAGCCCGCCTGAGAATTTCTATGTTGGTGATCATGTCGGTCCATGGGATCTTGAGCATTCTCCGGTGAAGCCACATTTCAAAAGCCTCTAACCTGTTCATGGTATTTACTTTCAAGGTCCATGTTTCACATCCATAGAGCAAGACCGACCATACATAACATTTTAGCATTCTCTGCCTTAGTTTTAAGCTGATATTGTCATTGCAGAAGAGGGATTTCATTTTAATGAACGCAGTTCTTGCTGCTTCAATTCTGCATGTAACCTCTACATCTGGGTCAAGAGTCTCCGTGAGAATACTGCCGAGGTATCTATATAAAAATAATATATAAAAATACTAATCTAAAAAATACGCGACTATTTTTTCAAAGACAAACATATGTTCTACTCGAAGTATTTGATTAAATTTTCTAAAATATTTATAAGCGATCTAATTTTCAAACTAAAATCACATTATCATGATTTTCCTACTAATGAAATTAATATTATCTATTGGTCGTAAAAATCTCAATATCCTACTCACGTTCTTATCTAAAGATGTTTGTTTATGCTTTACATAATCTATTTCCAATTTCAAACCGCTCAAGCAAACAACAGCAGCAATCAATTGTTTATTTGCTATTTTCAAAACAGTTTTTCATTTCATCGGAAGTGCTACGGAGATTTTTAAAAAGCCGGCCAGTTTTCTGGATAATAAATTCTGCAAGGTCTAGGTTAATAATTTCTAGTAGTTTTTGCTTGCAGAACTGCAGATTGATAAGCGCAAGTTTTTATTAAAGATAATAATTTCTAGTGGTGTTGGCCTGCATGTTGATTACCGCTAATAATATTAACAGTTATAAATGTCCAAGAGGGAGTGATTCACTCAGTCGTTTGGCAATTGCCGCCGCGGTGGCTGTAGTACCGGAGTCTTCCTTCAACGGAGCGCTTTTTATTTTCTATCGATTTAACTGTCTATAATGTTGAATTATTATATTCTGGTCTGTGCGTTTGTGTGCGTCCTGTTCTTCGAGGGATGTTCTGGGGAAGATGGTGATGATATTGTAATAGACATCGCCCAAGGAAAGTTGGTGGGAGAATGGAGGACCTCTTTTGGTGGACATCCCTACGGAGCGTTTGAAGGCATCCCTTACGCGAGGTCTCCGGTTGGAAAAAGAAGATTTCGGGTAGGTTTCGCTTTGATTTAATATTAAAAAAAATGATTGGTTGTGATTTGTTTGGTGTACAGTTTTTTTTTTTAATTATGGCTTCCACTTTTTACATATTTATGGAGAAAATGGAAGTAGATATTTTACCGTGTTTGAAAAAGTTACTGGTGATAAAATTGCCAAATACCTACGTGTTATTATGTATTAAATAGTTCCTTGCCAACTCAGAATCAAGTCAACTCAACAATTCTTTGAAAAGTCATTAAAAGCTATGAAAAAAATAATTTTAAAGTAGCCGTTAACCCTAACCTAACGTAACCTTGTTTTCTCTTGGGGTAAAAATAATATCGTTGAATTTAATGTTTTAAAGACCCAATTTTGTCTGATTACGTCTAAAAGGGATCGAAATGAAAATCTAGTATCTTTCAACGGAAGCAATCTTCCGAACAGGCCCTCCATTGATATGCTTGGTGTAACCCTAAGTGACCAGCTCAGGTATGGGGGCTCCATCGAAGACAGAGTTAAGTTAGCCTCGGTTGAATTTGGCAGCCACCTCTGGTCTGGAGCTCCAAAATACCTGAAATATACCCTCGACTCTGTGCAGAAACGGGCGGTCCCCTTTATAGAATCTCCCATCTTAACAGACGGATTGCAATCTTTAGAGCATAGGCGTCGGGTGGGAATGTTATCCTTGTTCTACCGGTATTACAATGGAAGATGCTCCGAGGAACTAGCGTCATTGATCCCTTCGGCACCGGTGCATAGCCGGGAAACACGCCAAACGCCATGCCCAACATTTGTACACGGTTGACATTTGTCCCATGAGAACGGGTCGTTTCTTCGACTCGTTCTTGTGTTCAACAGCTCGGCTGTGGAATGATTTGCCGGCCTCTGTGTTTCCTCCTTCCTACAACATGGGTCTCTTCAAGACCAATGTTCATTCCTTCCTCTCCTCAAAAAGACCCTCCACACAGCATCCCGGATGACATGGGCCCTGAGAGAAATTATTTTCCTCAGGGCCTCCTGTGTGGAGTTAATGTAAAAAAAACCTATTTAACCATGTTTTTTTATATATTTTTATCATCACTCTTAATGACCTTTCTGGTGTGGTTCTGAGTTGGTTTCATTCTGAGTTGGCCGGTCACCGTATTTAAATATCTCTTACTACAGAGTTCCTTCTATTTTATATTATTTATTACATTCTGAATTGTGTTCTTCTTGATATTTTTGTAATTATTTCAACACTAGCTTTTGCCACCGGCTTCGCTCGCATAGTATTAGGGGGGTACCCACAGCACCTCCTCCACCTTCCCTGTCCCCACTCAAATGCCCCCCCCCCCCCCCTCCTCCTCTCCCCCCCCTCTCACCCCACTCCCCCCCCCCTCAAATCCAACCTCACCCCTCCCCCTCCCCCACCACCCTCCGCCATCCGCCCTCCCCCTCCCCCCCCACCACCCTACCCCCACATCCTACCCTCCCCCTCACCCCCTTCCATACCCGTTACATTAATTTTTCAAACAGCTCGCGTGCCACCTATTGCAATTTTTGTATATAAATTTCATAATGCCAGAGCTCTAAGCTATAGCCTATAGCCTATTCTGATGTATGAACTATATTATTGTTAAGTTTCATTAAAATCCATTCAGTAGTTTTCGCGTGAAAAAGTAACAAACATACATCCATACAAACTTTCGCCTTTATAATATTAGTAGGATAGTAGGATTATCAAATAAAGGTCCTTCCTGCGAAAACATAATAAATGAGAAAAAATATTATTTTAGCAGAAAAACTGTTAAAACACAATACCTCTCGGACCGAGAGTCTCGGTATTCCCGGTGTCATAAAATTTGCTCAGTTTTTCTATCAAGTAATTTCTAAATTTCGCGGTCATGGCATTTCCACTGTGCCAGTTCCATATGAGTTGAGAAAATATAGAAACTAGAGTCTGTCAAATAAGAGTAGAAAATATAAAAAATTGAACTACAAAATTTGTAGGCTGGCAACACCAATTTACCTGTCAAATATTCTTTTAAAGTGCAATCACACTAAAAATGCAGAACACCGTATACACATTTAAAAATACATTTTTTTGTTCCTATAAACCAATAAAATAAATCGAGGAAGCACTGTTGTTAAGGTACCTGTCTACTTAATGACATAATTTGATTAAATTAAATCCCTATGTACGGGCGTTTAAATAATAAATAAATAAATAAATTGTGTTCTACAAAGTGATTGGCTTCTATTTAATTTAATATAAATATTGATTAAAAAAATATTACAAATTTAATTAATCAATTACTTTAACTTAATATTGCATTTAAAAAAAATCAAACAAAAAATTACTTTCTCTAACACTCTTTCCAATTTCTTTCATAGAACGAATATCAAAAATGACTACAAACATGTACTCTCGTGCAGAAGATTACTTACCAAATTTTATTTCTATTTTTATTTCAAGAAGAATAATGCTCACCAATGTTTATTTCATCTTCTTTAAATTTACTTTATTTCTTAGATAACTGGCAATTCTTAATTCTTATCTGTTTTTAGTTTTATTTATCCCTAAATATGTTGTTTTTTTCTTTTCTCTTCTTATATTTTATTATCTGTTTATATAAAATTATATTGCGTGTATGACTACCACAACACGGGCAATAGCCTAGTATGGTAGTCAAAAATGGCCAAAAATGTAACATTTAATCATTTATGAAATAATAAAAAAAAAAAATTTAAAAAAATTGAATTTAATAGTAGGTAGAAAGGAAGAATCATTAATGGTGAGTTTAGTTACACTACTTTCAGATCTGAATGAGTTAAATATATTCAGATCTAAAATTAGAGACATGATCTAAAGCCTGGACAACGCTAGTAGGTACTTGAGCTAATCTTAGATATAAAAATGAATCGCTAAATGTGTTGCTCAGCGCAAATCTCGAGAGCAGCTGAACCGATTTCGCTAATTCTTTTTTTAGAATATTCCTTGAAGTACGAGGATGGTTCTTACGGAGAGAAAAATTAAGAAAATTGCGCAGAAAATTGGATAATTTCAGAAAACCTAACTACTATCGCACGTTTGACAGTTGGCGTGTTTGAGAATGACATTTTAAATCAGGATTCTATTTTTGAAAATCTTTAAGTTGATAAAATTATTTAATGTAGGTACTCCTCTAATAGTTTGATTCGTATCAAGAATTTTAAATATTTTAAATAGGTACCTATGCTAGGTACCAAATTTAATATACATGAAAAATGGAAATTTGAATAAAAATTGTAAAAGGTGGCTCGCGGGCTGTTTAAAAACTGAATGTACTGGGATTGAATATTAAGTATTATTGAGGGGGGAAGGAGATGGGGGGGAGGGAGGGGAGAGGGGAGGGGGAAGGTGGGGAGGGGAGAGGGTGGGAGGAGGAGGGGGGTGAGGGGGGGAGGTGGAGGAGGCGGATTGGGAACCCCCCTTATACCATGTGAGCGGCCGCGGGAAAAAGCTAGTATTAAATAAATGTGGGCAATTTCTAAAGTGTGTTTTATATTTTTTATTACAATATCGTTATTCTTTATTATGTTAACATAAAATTGTAAAGATATAATAATATTATACCTATATGCAATTCTAATTTGAGATCAGTGGAATGAAAAAATATTTTTTTCACTTTTATGCCTTTGTAATTTTTAATTAAAACGTAGGTTACACCAGCTTTAGATTAACACCATGATTATATTTTTAGTACTGCCATTTGAACGACAGTGGCGCCCTCCTATGTTTTCTACTCTTATTTGACAGACTGTAACTAGGTAACCATCACGCCGTTTCCCCGCAGGGGTAGGCAGAGAGGACGAACCGCCAAACAACTCGGTCTTGACACACACTCCTTGCACCGTTCACATTCATGCATCGTCTCATACACACTCTTCTATTATTATGACTCCTGACGTGGAATAAAAAAACCTTTGTTAATTAATTAGAAACGCAATTATTGTAAATAAATCAATAAAAAAATAATACATTCGACTGTTATTTAAAATGCTGAAAATAATGGGAAGTTCTAAAACCAAATATCTCATTTTCATTTTCTAGTAGGTCCCTAAAAAAATGAACGGCCAATTTCTTCTTTTTTAGGAGGAAGTTCATCGTTTAAATTATCCAACGACGGACTCCGTGTTCGAGGAGTAAGGCAACCCGTAACGGGTTGATATATACAGACGTGCGCAAATAAATTTTATTTGATTTTTTATACATTTTTTATATGAATACCTTACAAGAGTCTCAGCTACTCCCGTCTGGAGCCAGTGAGATTATGGCATCCCCAATTGGGGTATGTTGTGAGGCTGAAGGTAGTGTGGAGAGGAAGGAGATGGGGAAGAGGTAGGAGGGAAAGTACCCGGCTGTTCAAATCTGGTCACCAAACACGGCTAAAGCCATTTCAAGCAACGTTTCAATTCTGAATGGTGGTCTTACACCAGGGCGATACTGAGAGTATCTTCCGCTCTGGAACGTGCCGCAAATATACTATATATTATTTCAAATCAATTAATTGTGAAATAACACAAATCAAACAAAATTTATTTGCCCACGCCGGGATTCGATCGCGCGACCTTCGGATTGCGAGTCAAGAGCCATACCCCTCGACCACGCCGGCTATGATTAATTTTAATTAATTGAAGATAATTTAGAATACTTGCGGCACGTTCCAAAATTTAAAAATACTCTCAATATCGCCCTGGTGTAAGACCACCATTCAGAATTGAAACGTTGCTTGAAATGTCTTGTAATTTTTTTTTACATTAACTCCACACAGGAGGCCCTGAGGAAAATAATTTCCCTCAGGGCTTATGTCATCTGAGATGCTGTGTGGAGGGTCTTTTTGAGGAGATGAAGGAATGAACATTGGTTTTGAAGAGACCCATGCTGTAGGAAGGAGGAAACAGAGGCCGGCAAGAGGCCTCGAGGAAAATAATTTCCCTCAGGGCATATGTCATCTTTGGGGATGCTGTGTGGAGGTTTTTTTTAAGGAAAGGAAGGAGAGGAGAGTTCTGGGAAGGAAAAGGGTTTAAAGGGTGGGTAGGAATCTGGGGTTCAGAGTGTCCTGGTCATCCGCCTCCAAGACCTAGACAAACCTTACCCCATGAACCCGGGCACCCCTGCTAAATCACCAAACGTAGCGAACCACTTGGGGTGACCTACGGCAGAGGTGTTGGTTATCCAATAAAGGTTCCCGGGGCGGCGGCACCTATTCCCGCCCCCCAAATTGTTAGAAAGTTTTCTCATGTGACAAATGTCAACCGTGTACATATGTTGGGTGCCGAAGTGATCAATGACGCTAGTTCCTCGGGGCATCTTCCATTGAAATGCCGGAAGAACAAGGATAGCATTCCCATCCGACGCCTGTGCTCTAAAGCGGGCCACAGACCTTCAGTTTTAACTGTACAGTTTAACTGTACAGTTAAATCGTAGGTCCATACAGCCTACACACATTCAAGTAAAACTGCGAGATCTTTCAGTTTTTATCAACAATGGCCTCCATAGACGACCCTTTAGCCGTTACAGGGCTAAAGATGTATTAAAAGAAACTGGTTATTTTAAATGAAAAATAAAAGAATAATTAAAATTAAATTAATTATTTGTATTAAAAGAGAAATTTGTATCAATTTAATGACTGTATTAAAAGAAACTGAGACAAAACTGACGAAACTGTACAGTTTTCGACTACACACTGTCAGTTTTAACTATACAGTTTTAACTGTACAAATTTATCTATTCGTATTTTGATTAGATCTCAGTTAAACTGTACAGTTCAATTTTTGTCCTACACACCTAACGATTTATCTGTACAGTTCGACTGTACAGTTAAACTGTACAGTTAAAACTGAAGGTCTGTAGCCCGCATTAGATTGCAATCGGTCTGTTAAGATGGGAGAATGTATTCACATAAACAAATACAAGGAGTTCTGTGATGACTTTACCTTATATCGCTGATATAATATTTTGAAAAATCATTCAACAGATAATCTTAATTGAATGACATTTTATAATTTTTTACGTTTTATCGTATTTACTTTTTATATCAGAGAATCTGTTAAGGAAAACGCCTGTTCATATAGGATGATAGTCGTTAATCTGATCGGAGATTATTTTTTTAATCTTTAAGGTTAAAATGTCATGATGATATTTTCGTTTACTGAATTGTGATGTAATATCAACAAAATAAATAAATTGACATTATCAGATTTAAAAATAAATAAAAAAAGCTATGTGATGTAAAATGTTTGTTTTTGCACTCAACAGTCGTTTTCCATGATCAAAACGAAGAATTTATATACCCCGAACATATATTTTTTAAGTGAAACTTCTTTAGCGCCGCTATTCGGGTGAAACGGAAATGCGTCACAACTCAGTTCTTTACAAATACTCTGTTCTAATATAATGCTGTAAATTCGCACCGCGGCGCGTGCCTTCCATAACGTAGTTGGCAAGGTGCCTGACAAGTCTCAGCGGCCAGAGAGACCGACATCAAGCGAACGGGGGTTCGAATCCTACGAAATCCAAAAAAAAACATTTTTAATTTGCGATATCAATATCCAATCTTCAAACCACTTTTAAAAAACAAGCAAAAGAAAAGAAAGCGACTTTCTAGCTTTACACTTCTACCGCGTGTGAATTACACACTCTGATTTTTTTCAGATTTAATTTGGGAGGCGGATATAAGTACCGCCGCCCAGGGAACCATTAATTGGATAACCAACACGTCTGCCATAGGTACTCTACGTAAGTGGTTCGCTACGTTCGGTGACTTAGCAGGGGTGCCCGGGTTAATGGCGTGAGGTTTGTCCGGGTCATGCCAGGCCGGATCGGGACTCCTCCAGCCGTACTCTCTCGGAACATCGCCTTGCACTGCAGTGGTAGGGATGGATTCATACGTCCGTCACTCCCAGAGACACTGACCCCCAGATTCCTACCTAACCCTTTTCCTTCACGGAACTTCCTCTCCTTCCTTTCCTAAAAAGCCCCTCCACACAGCATCCTCAAAGATGACAAAGGCCCTGAGGGGAATTATTTTCGTGGTAATGTGGAGCTATGGGAGAGATCGTATGCACGTAATTGACGATAGTTCTAATAGCCGTTCATAAAAATCTCCCTTCTCCCACGTCTTGAATGAAAACGAAAAAGATAAAAATGTTGGTTACGCATTGCAATATGTTTTTTTTGTTTGTTCGAAATTTTAAATAAATATACATCACAAGCATGGTACTTACTCACTCCTTGGAATTGACAAAGAAACCGAAATGGATTGTTTTTCAAAAATAGAGTTTAAAACAAGAAAATTACTGACACTTTCTGTTTCGGAAAATTTTTATGCATTGTAAAAAGAAACTTTGAGTTTGTGTATTCATTGACAAATTTCATCTCTTGTAAAAACTTATGAGTCACCCAAGGATTGCATTGACTGCATCTAATTGTTCATTGGATGACATTAAGGAGGCTTCCACACTTCAAGATCAGCAAAAACAAGGTTGGTGGATTTGTTGTATTCTCTGGAGTTTCTCTTTGTGCCATTTGTGATATTTTTGTTCGCAAGTAGAGTTTTTTCATAATCATAATTTCTTGGGTATTAAGCCCAGAGGGTCTGGGGTTATTTACACACCTCAGGCTCGCATATTATAATGCAAATGTCGAATATCTTTAGTTGTCTTTTCCTCGGGCCTCCTGCATCACCTTATCAACAGCGAACGTGTGTTTCTTTCGAATTGTAGAACTATTATTTATAAAAACAAGCAACAAAAATTTTATGTTTATTTTAGTTCGGGTTTGAATCTTGGAATTTAGGAGAGCAGCCAAATAATATGTGTGTTGAAGAAAATGAAGATAATGTTGGTAGTTCTTCTCGAAGTAAGATACAGTTAAAAGCAAAGACGTTACATTTTATTTTTATTTTATTTTATATTTTTTTATTATTATTGTACAACAGAATAATTCCAATTACAGTACAATTTTGTTACCCTATCAGCATTTAGGCAAGTGACTCTTCAATAATGTTTTTAAGGCATATAAACTTACTTTTGACGCGGGGTAGAAATCTCAAAGTGGGAAGCCAAACGCAAGACAATTGCACTGGTCTCGATTTCTAGTACTGTACTAAACTGTCACTCGTCAAGTAAGGTCATGTCTTACCAGTAGGAAAATTGTATTTAAAAAGCGCCAAAATGCCGTCCTGTATGATGAGAAAATGTTTCCATTACACGGCAAACATTAGTTAAAGTGAAGAAAATAACATATGTACACACAAATTACTTATTACTATCATCGATTATTTATAAGCTATACAATTAATTTTTATGTTCCCCGTCCGACAATTTTGTACGTCATTCATTAGAGAAAAAACACACATTCTTTGATTGTCTTATGGTACGGCCACACTGAGGCCAATTTCCAATTTCAAACTTTCGGACGACTGCGTAGAAGGGTAGTTTATGCGTTGGAAGTTTGAGTTAGTTTGGCTTCAGTGTGGAAGTAGCATAACTTTAACATGAATAACTTTTGAATTAAGAAATTATTGAAAACCGCTGAAAACAAAAGAGTGTTTTTTTTTTTTTTTACAGTGAACCGCACAAGAATCTCAACTGCTCCCGTCTGGAGCCAGTGAGACTATGGCATCCCCAATTGGGGTATGTTGTGAGGCTGAAGGTAGTGGGGAGGGGAAGGAGGTGGGGAAGAGGAAGGTTGGGAAGTACCTGGCTATTCAGATCTGGTCACTAAACACGGCTAAAGCCATTTTCAAGCAACGTTTCAATTCTGAATGGTGGTCTTACACCAGGGCGATACTAATAGTATGTTCCACTCTGGAACATGCCGCAAATATACTATATATTATTTTAAATGAATTAATTGTGAAATAACACAAATTAATCAAATAAAATTTATTTGGGCAAGCCGGGTTCGAGCCCGCGACCTCGGGAATGTGAGTCAAGAGTCTTAGCCACTGGACTATGGAGGTCGTCAGTTGCTTACTTGCCACATTATTTTGCGAACATGTGAGACTATGGCGAGTCTATTTATATAACGTCATTGGTTAAAAGTATCCGAATCGGATTTAGACACCTTAGCTCAGTTGGTAGAGCTGTTGCCATGTAAGCAAAGGGTCCTGGGTTCGAGTCCAAGAGGTGCCAATATATTTTTTTGATTTTTCTGTCTCCAGATTTTCGATTAAGTTTCGCTAATATTGTCTTCATTTAATTCAAAATTCAATGCTTTATTTCATGACATGCACACTATGGTAATAAAATTCAATGCTTTATTTCATGACAAGCACACTATGGTAACAAAATTCAATGCTTTATTTCATGACATGCACACTATGGTAATAAAATTCAATGCTTTATTTCATGACATGCACACTATGGTAATAAAATTCAATGCTTTATTTCATGACATGCACACTATGGTAATAAAATTCAATGCTTTATTTCATGACAAGCACACTATGGTAATAAAATTCAATGCTTTATTTCATGACATGCACACTATGGTAATAAAATTCAATGCTTTATTTGATGACATGCACACTATGGTAATAAAATTCAATGCTTTATTTCATGACATGCACACTATGGTAATAAAATTCAATGCTTTATTTCATGACATGCACACTATGGTAATAAAATTCAATGCTTTATTTCATGACAAGCACACTATGGTAATAAAATTCAATGCTTTATTTCATGACAAGCACACTATGGTAATAGAATTCAATGCTTTATTTCATGACATGCACACTATGGTAATAAAATTCAATGCTTTATTTCATGACATGCACACTATGGTAATAAAATTCAATGCTTTATTTCATGACAAGCACACTATGGTAATAAAATTCAATGCTTTATTTCATGACATGCACACTATGGTAATAAAATTAAATGCTTTATTTCATGACATGCACACTATGGTAATAAAATTCAATGCTTTATTTCATGACATGCACACTATGGTAATAAAATTCAATGCTTTATTTCATGACATGCACACTATGGTAATAAAATTCAATGCTTTATTTCATGACATGCACACTATGGTAATAAAATTCAATGCTTTATTTCATGACATGCACACTATGGTAATAAAATTCAATGCTTTATTTCATGACATGCACACTATGGTAATAAAATTCAATGCTTTATTTCATGACAAGCACACTATGGTAATAAAATTCAATGCTTTATTTCATGACAAGCACACTATGGTAATAGAATTCAATGCTTTATTTCATGACATGCACACTATGGTAATAAAATTCAATGCTTTATTTCATGACATGCACACTATGGTAATAAAATTCAATGCTTTATTTCATGACAAGCACACTATGGTAACAAAATTCAATGCTTTATTTCATGACATGCACACTATGGTAATAAAATTCAATGCTTTATTTCATGACATGCACACTATGGTAATAAAATTCAATGCTTTATTTCATGACATGCACACTATGGTAATAAAATTCAATGCTTTATTTCATGACAAGCACACTATGGTAATAAAATTCAATGCTTTATTTCATGACATGCACACTATGGTAATAAAATTCAATGCTTTATTTGATGACATGCACACTATGGTAATAAAATTCAATGCTTTATTTCATGACATGCACACTATGGTAATAAAATTCAATGCTTTATTTCATGACATGCACACTATGGTAATAAAATTCAATGCTTTATTTCATGACAAGCACACTATGGTAATAAAATTCAATGCTTTATTTCATGACAAGCACACTATGGTAATAGAATTCAATGCTTTATTTCATGACATGCACACTATGGTAATAAAATTCAATGCTTTATTTCATCACATGCACACTATGGTAATAAAATTCAATGCTTTATTTCATGACAAGCACACTATGGTAATAAAATTCAATGCTTTATTTCATGACATGCACACTATGGTAATAAAATTAAATGCTTTATTTCATGATATGCACACTATGGTAATAAAATTCAATGCTTTATTTCATGACATGCACACTATGGTAATAAAATTCAATGCTTTATTTCATGACATGCACACTATGGTAATAAAATTCAATGCTTTATTTCATGACATGCACACTATGGTAATAAAATTCAATGCTTTATTTCATGACATGCACACTATGGTAATAAAATTCAATGCTTTATTTCATGACATGCACACTATGGTAATAAAATTCAATGCTTTATTTCATGACATGCACACTATGGTAATAAAATTCAATGCTTTATTTCATGACATGCACACTATGGTAATAAAATTCAATGCTTTATTTCATGACATGCACACTATGGTAATAAAATTCAATGCTTTATTTCATGACAAGCACACTATGGTAATAAAATTCAATGCTTTATTTCATGACATGCACACTATGGTAATAAAATTCAATGCTTTATTTCATGACAAGCACACTATGGTAATAAAATTCAATGCTTTATTTCATGACATGCACACTATGGTAATAAAATTCAATGCTTTATTTCATGACATGCACACTATGGTAATAAAATTCAATGCTTTATTTCATGACAAGCACACTATAGTTATAAAATTCAATGCTTTATTTCATGACAAGCACACTATGGTAATAAAATTCAATGCTTTATTTCATGACATGCACACTATGGTAATAAAATTCAATGCTTTATTTCATGACAAGCACACTATGGTAATAAAATTCAATGCTTTATTTCATGACATGCACACTATGGTAATAAAATTCAATGCCTTATTTCATGACATGCACACTATGGTAATAAAATTCGCACAGGATCAGGTAGACGTTAAACATTAATTAAATTCGTTAAGAATTTTACCGTAAAAATAATAATGGTAAAATGTGTTTTCGACCCGCGAAAAAATATCCCGACAAAACATCCCCCAATAAAATACCTACTAAAATTTAACCCAACCTAACCTAACCTAACAAAAAATGGCACAAAAATAATGCAGACATCCTGTAAAGACAATAAATTGATCAACAAAAAAATTAACAAACCGAAAAAACGACTTCACTAAAAAGTAAAAAAATAATTTCGTATTCTTCCACAACTTAATAATCAACTTACTTTTTCTACTCATCAATATGTAGGTACGATTGTTATTTTTGGAGTCGGTGTCAGCCAAGGTAGGTTTGTAACTACATGCATAGTTATAGTGTGACATTATATTATTTACCTTTAATTTTTATTCCCACCAAGGTTTGGTCATCCATCAATATATTGAGTATTTAATCTCAGATATAGCAAGCAAGGCCATGAGGGTAGGTATGTAATAAAAGGAATGCCATATCAGAAACATTGAATAATTTATTGTAAATTACAAACCCTGCCCTTGGGAACATACTAATATAAGCAATGAGACTCTAAAATAACAAATAAAACTACTCATCAGGGGTGGCTGGATACGATAGATCGATCCAGCTGTAAATGATCGTAAATTCTCTAACCGTGTCAATACGAATCTAGCATGTAATAATTTATAAGATTAAACTGATGGGCGCCTGTAACGTATAAACGAAACATATTTTAATCTCAGTAATCTCTAAATATATCTAAAACAAAATCTCGTACTGTTAAATAATAAATTTAAATCTCACATCTCGTAGTCCGATAATGACGTATTGGGTTCCAGCAAATGACAGTGCGTTCCATAAAACACCTCCAATCGACCCGCGGTAATTCCGTCAACTGAAAAGCCGAAGATTCTAGAAGCACGCCTGAACCATGCGTACCCCATTCGGTGTACAATGCAGCCAACCAGACCATGCGAAATTGCCAATAGAGACACGCCACTAGCAGCAAATGTTACAATAGGTGAGATGTGCTTGAGTCGCACGCGCGACTTGACGAGGCGAGAGGCGAGAGCGGGGCCGCGGCGGGAGGGGAGCTGTCAAGTGAAAACGCCGGGCCGGGTACCTCGGCTGACGCCGACTCCAAAAGTAACAATGTTCTTATAATATACAAAACGAATATTTGTAATATACGAAAAATGAAAATTTGAATAAAAAAATTGTAACAGGTGGTACGCGAGCTGTTTGAAAACTGAATGTGCTGGGATTGAATATATGGAACACGGGAGAGGGATTTGCGGGACGGGGGAGCAGGAGAGGGTGGGCGGGGAAGGTGCAGGGGGAATGCGAGAAGGAAGGGGATGCGGGAGGGAAAGGGGACGCACGGGAAAGGACATGCAAAGAGAAACAATTTATTTCTTTTAATATGGCATGGCAACGCTTGCCGGGAACCAGCTAGTAAATTATAAAAATTCTTAGACCTATTTTTAGATTAGTAATACTTCGAATTCAAATGTCATCAATAAAATGGTTAGATGACCACACAATTTTGAATATTGAAATCTTTAGCAAACTTGAAAAAAATATCTATTTACTCTGGTTTTATTTTTGAGAAAATGTTATTTTAACGTCGTTAGGTACCTCCTAATTACTAAAAATGCTAAAAAATTGCTAAATATCCTACCAAAATAAAACTAGAGTAAAAAAATCCGTAATATCATTCAATGATTTCAAAAGGCATTTTTTTACGGACGAACGTTTTTTTAATGAGTCACGCTAAATCTCATGTATTTACACTTTAAAACCACTTTTACATGTTGTGCTTGGTGGTCTGTCAATTAATTATAATAAAATTCATGAATTAATTAAGTAGATCAATATTGTTACCTTACCCATATTGATTTGCTATTTATGCCTTTGAATGTAAAAATAATTATTTGAGCTGCGCTTTATAAAACCGAGTTAATTAATATAAATAAAACCAATATTTTTATCAAGTGAAAGGGTATAATAATTTTGGCCTTACGTAATGTTTGAACGCCGTTATTAAAATTGCACATAGGATATAAGTTTTTAGACAGAGGAAATGTATCATTTTAGCAAGAAAAGATTGTTTGATTTGAAAATTTTTGTACAATTTTTCCGGCATACCATGACCAACTCGATCATAGGTTCTCAACGTAAGCGATAACGCCCCCGTGTTTTGAGACTTTCAGGGGGGGCGGTAGAAGACCCAGAGAAATTAGGGGGCGTTGAGAAGGCTCATTGAGGGTCGTCACAATCGTCGGTCGGAATATCTGTTAATAATTGTAGACCGTGCTGACGATAACTGATCACAGATGATGGATTTGATTCATATCGTATTGATATAGGGTTTCATCGATCGACCATTGGATCCCTAATCTCATAACCTTACTAAATTCCTTTGACAGGAGCTTCTTCTTTCGTATGGTGGGGGGTCAGAGGGGGACATCTAGGTCTGCGAGCCAGTCTAGGGCCTCAGGCGTTGCCCTGTGGATCTCATCAATCCTGCCGGGGAATGAATGGATCGGGCATTCGTTGACCACATGTTCGGTGGTCTGCACCGCACCGCATTCACACATCGCCGACTCAGTGAAGACTATCAAACAACTAACCGTGTTTTTTCAAATCCTCGGTAGTTGGCAAATCATATCGACGGACAGCTGATCTCATCACTACAAGTCCCCGACAAATAATGACTGCCATACAGCCCATTGTTGCCAACCTGTTGTTATTGCTGTGAAGAAAAGGAAGATCGTGAGAAAAACTCTGTATTCACTTGGTCATCTTGCTGCTACTCTTGGGACAACCGCTCCGTAGACGCAGACAACAGAAGTCATCGTTTCTTCAGTCATCGTTTTCATCAGTCATCGTTATGCAGACTGCAGACGTGCAGACAACGGTATCATCCTTCACGAAGCAATCATCATTGAAGTAAAACCAGACAACATCAAGATGCAGATGCTGTTATTATTGTAAGTTTTTGTTTTGGGTTAAATTAAGATAATTTACTAAATTTTATTCGTATATTTTGTTTTAGATTAGAATAATTTTATTTAGATAGTAACAAAATGGCTAAAGTAGAATCAGATAGTTCTTCAGTGGTAAAAAAGAAACCTGTTACTATGAGTTTCCTTACGTCATTTATTTCCGCATCAACGTGCGATGGAAAATTGGATAATTTACATAAATTCATTAAAGATTGCGATTATTCTTATAGTTTAGCCAATGGAACACCAAAATATATGTTGTATAGGTATATCTGTACCAAAATTATTGGTAAAGCAGATGATGCCTTATCGTACAGACAGATTAATACCTGGGAAGAATGCAAAGAATTTTTAATAGAAAATTTTACGGAGACAAAAAATTCAACACATTTAGCTATCGAACTTTCGCAATGTAGGCAGAGGAAAGGAGAATCAATAATTGGATACACCCAACGGGTAGATCAAATTTTTTCCAAATTAACACGTGCAGTGCGAAATGAAACAACGGATCAAAACGAACTAATTGGTAAAAATGCAATGGTAAAACAGAACGCATTGCAAGACGTTTTACCACAATATAGAACGACTTTAATCGCAAGAAAACCGAAAGGTTATGAAGAAGCTGCACAGATAGCAATCAATCAGGAAAGATTGACCCAAGCAGCTTCCTTTTCTAACGATTCAGTACAAGAGAAATTTTGTAGTTTTTGTAAAAAACCAGGGCATGAGGCAAGAAATTGTTTCAAACAAAGTAAGCCTGTTAGTACTCGGGTGTTTCAAACATCGGAATACCAAGAACGTAGTAGAAATCATTTTAAAAAGAAAGCTGAAAATAATAATTCAAATAATGATTTAAATCTATAACGTGTTTTTACTGTAACAAACCAGGTCATATAAAGAAAAATTGTTTCAAATTTAAAAATTCTCAAGCAAACTTTAACAAGAATTCGGGAAACGAGAAAACGCAGTCACTCACTGCCGGAGTGCAACTGGCGTCAGTTCAGGCAGAATTTTAAGTTCCCATGTTACGGCGTACATTAGGATACTTGTGAAGGAAAGCAATAATAATATAAAATATGCAGAATTATTAATAGATAGTGGTGCAGACATTAGTCTTATTACACCAGTGATACTAAATGGTAATATATGGTGCGATAACACAGATATAATTGATATTAAGGGTATAAATGCGAGTGAGCCAATAAGGACTCTCGGAACTGTTAAATTGAAATTTGATGTCAATGGAAAGTTGTTTCCTCATAAAATACATTTGTTGCCTCGGGGAACAAATGTACCCCTCGATGGGTTATTAGGGACAGACTTTTTAAGGAAGCATAATGCTAAGTTAGACTATGCTACAAATAAATTGTTAATTGGTAACAACGCGATTCCGTTATATTTTCAGTCAGATAAGATTGATAGGAGTTGTTATAACTCAATAGTAGTACAGGCACGTACTGAAACAGTTATTGAAGTAGACATCCTTAATCCGGAAATAAAAGAAGGGATCATCCCTGATACAGAAATCGCGAAAGGTGTTTATTTAAGTAAATGTATTTGTAAGGTCGACAGTAACGCAAAAGCAGTTGCTACTGTCCTCAATACAACGGAAAAACCAATCACAATAAAGAAATGTTCTATTATCTTAGAAAAATTTTATGAAAAAAGGTCATCAAAAATTGATGATGTGTAATTTGCTAATAAGGGCAAAACTTTAAATAAACGAATTTGCAAAGTATTACAAGTTAACATCGCGTCCGATGAATCGGTTAAAAGAATTAATAAATTGAAAGAGAATATTAGAACTGAACATTTAAATTCAGAAGAAAAAGAGTCGTTAATGTCAACGTGTCGCGAATTTAATATTTTCCACTTAGATGGAGACGTATTAACAAGCACTAATTCAATTAGGGGTCATGCACCGACCTTTACAAAATCTTACAGATACCCTGAAGTTCATAAGGCAGAAGTAAATGATAAAATTCAGAAGATGTTGGGTCAAGGGATAATAAAACCTTCAACATCTCCTTGGTCTTCTCCTTTGTGGGTTGTACCAAAGATAATGGATACATCCGGAAAACGCTAATTAAGGGAATGATTTTGTCTTTAATACCTTGTATGTGTTGTTTAAATTTCAAATGCTGATCAATGTGTTATGGGCCTGTTTGAAGTATGAAAACACTTTTATTATTGAATTGTTTTATTTGTAGGTTAAATTTATAATTTACAATTAATCGCTTAATTTTTCATTTGTTCACTATTAATTTAAACACTGTTATAATAATCGTTATTACGACTGAAACGAACTGCTTCTGATTCGATAATGTCCTGAGAAGATGTTCTCGTGAATTTATATTAATTGTTGTGTAAGACTTTCTATAGACGTATTGATTAATAATTCAAATAGTAGTATTTTCAATAACAGATAAGAACTGAATACATTCAATTATTAACGTCTATTATTTAATTTAGATTAACGAATGCAGACTGCAAATAAGGTCTGTTGTTTATCATTACTTTGATAACTATTTGAATGTTGATATTGGCATGAATATTTATGTAAGATATTTACTGTACTATAATTATTGATATCAATGTAAATAAGGAAACTGCAATCAGTATAAACATTCTTCGTTAGTTTACTATGGGTAGATATGTAGGTCCATGACAAGGTACAAGGTTCATGACACCTCCCCCCTTAAATGAGATACAGAGAAGCTGCTATCTCATAATACTTCATGCCGTAATCTGGCGTTTCGTCTCAGAGTTATAGATTGAATTTCTATCTCTTCTGGTTCTTCTATTTCTACATTGGTTACAGTCTTTTTACATATATTAAAAGTTATACAATTCTTATTTCTAATTTTCTTATACAACTTATATATATAACTATTTTTTACAGTTTTTTTCAATATGTGTTCTTCTGGATTCATGTTGGTTTCTAATTTATCATATATTTCATTAAGCTTATGGCTAGCTATAGTTAAATCATCACGATTGAGTCCATTTAATTTAGGATGCAATAATGGCAAATTTATTATTTCTTTACTTCTAACTCTACAACTGTCATCTTCAAGTATATCAAAAGATGGAGTTATTGAATATGATATGTTTTTAGTGGATTTTACGATTTCAATATTATTTTTCATCGTAGAAGTGCTATATATTTTAAATGATGGGTTTACATTTAATATTCCAGTATTTTTTAATACAATGTCAAATGGATTTGACTTATTACATTTAATTGTTACCAAGGTTTCTTTGGGGAACACATAAATAAAATGATTGTCATTTAATTTATGCCAGACTTCATTTATATAATTAAAAGTCTGGTATCGCAACTTGTGGGTATGTGATTATTTAAATTTAATAATTCTACTTCACAGATTACTCTACTATATAAAGAGTATATTGCATTATTAGAAGAACATATCAAGTTACTTTTACTAATTTCTTTACAACTATCTAATACTACATACTGTGTCTTACTATCTGATATGGCTAAATATTTTACTGAATGTAAAATGAAGACATACAATCCATCTGGTCTTTTCATGGGTTAGGGTATTAATTCATATAAATTAAAATTCAAAAAACTACACAATGGGTTGGATAATACAAATACAATTCTTTTATCTACAGTAAAAACATCAAGTTTTACTAAACTTAATAAATCATTAACAAATTTCGTAATTAAAAGCCAATGGATAAGAGATATTGTGTTTGGTAAATATGGAACAGATTTAACGAGTTCTTCTAAGTACTGCGTTGGATTAAACAAAAATGGATGTACAATATTATTTTTTGCAAACGGAACAGTATTTACTAGAGAAGAATATTCATTTTGCAATTCGGAAGTTAGAAGTGTTAAAAGGGCTAAATGTTGTTTTACATCTTGTTTGATTTCAATATTAAAGACGTTTTTATTCACGAATTTTGAGTACTTTTCTAATTTAAAAAAAATTCTTCATTCATATTTATGTTAGTTGTTGTATTATTAAAATTTATTATAGCTGTTTTAACAACTTGTGTTTGTTGTTTAAGAATATTAAATAATTCCTTTTCATCTTTATGTACATGATTAATGGCTTCATTATAAAATAACGCATCATCTTGATCCAACGTTCCAAAAAAAGTATTAAATAATTTTCCCCCTATCCTCTTCAAAATTTCGTCACCTCATTTGGATAGCGTTCTAACTTCAGTTTCTAAGATATAAGGTGTCAAAGTTTGCAAATAGAAGATTTCGCATAATCTATTTACCAATTTCTGATTTTGAGGTTGAATCTTAAAATATTTTAATTGAACATATTCTAAAGGAAAATATTTAAATAGGACGTATACTTGCGATATTAGAACATATCTAAACATGCAAATTGCTAGAACATAATAATTCATTGCACACGGTTCTAATTACATTTCCCTAATGCAATCCCAAGCAAAATATGTTAAACTAAAACACCTTACACAATATTGAACCTCAAAATCAAATATTTGTTAATAGATTACGAAAATTCGTCTTTGCAAACTTTGAAATCTCAGAACATGGTAAGGCGAAGTTAGAACCGTATCGAACCAAAGTGACGAATTATAATGCGCCTCGTAACAACGATCAACTGTGAAATACGAACCAAATAGAACCTTGATTTTAGAATTTCTTCACACAAGTAATTAAGGAAATACAACACGTATGGTTCTGAAAATTATTTCGTTTGTGGAAATGAGCAGCAGAAATGGTTTTGCAATAAAAGGTCATTTTTGAAAAAAAAATATAAGTTATAAACTTATTCAACTGAGGTGACGATTTGTCAAGTGACTCTCGGTTCGGACTTACTGAACTAATCCAGTTAAAACGGTGTCGAACGGAATCGAATACACGACCAAACAAACCAGATGAAATTCCATAATGTTGAATTTCATCTGGTTTTCCTCTAAGTTATCGTGGAATGTAATGTCGGTAGGCAGGTGTGTTACGCGGTTGAGAAGACTTAACGAGTCATTAGAGACGTTTACTCACATATCAAATAGGTTCATTTTAATTGACGGTTCTATTAAACATACATAACATAATACGTTTTTTCTCCTGAGTCTTGTTAGGTATTTATCGCCTCATTAAGATTTCCCAGGCGGTATGAAATAACTAAATGAATTAGATTAATTATAATTTCATTGGATATAAATTTTCATTTGGATATAAATATTCCATGGTTTCCAACAAACTGCGAGCAATTTGTAATATCACAATATGTAATAAATCGTACCATTAAGAAGGTAGTTACTATAATTTCGAAAGCGTGTCAGAGTGTCAGTTTGTTCACGAAATACGAGAGGCTAATTTATACACAGGAAGGTATATTCTGCAGCTCGATGCATCCTTTCGAAAATGCACCTTCACCATTTAAAACAACACGGCCGAATCACATCACTTTCGCATCAAAGACACTTGGTGACATTTTTTACAATACAATAATTTATTCGATAACAAACACATTTTATCATGTTTTTCTTTAAACGCAGGTGTAAATCGTGACGTTTGTTTATTTGAAACGTGTTTTAATACAATCATGTTGATACTCGTACAACGCACGACAATGTTATAATATAGCTGAGGCTCACTCGGAAGTAATTTATTTTTTCTTACAAGCCTTTTTTGTTTTAAAGATTATAGAAGAATTGGATTCAAGATGAACCCGAAGAAAACTAAGATAATGTGCAACCAAGATCGACTCATAAGTGCCAAATATTATGTATCTATATTATGATAAGAAAACGAGACAGGTAATGACTTCGGCGAGATTTAAATCTGGCAGTGGCAGAACATATTAATTGATGGATATATAATTGATAACAATAATTATTAAATTAGTTAAGTAATTTGATTTTTCGTACACTTTTTTTTCAATAGTTTAGAATAAATTCCTACTTTCAGTTGAATAACGTTAATCTCATAGGGAGTGGTTCACACAAAATGACAAATCATGAACTGTGCACCAAAATAAATTGCTAAAAATGCTGTCGTTTTTATCATCTTGAAATACTAAACATCGTGAAAAAGGTTGTAATTTTTGGAGACTGATTCAAGACAATGAAGACGTAATGAAATTTTATATTCTAAGGCCGGTTACAGTGCTCGACCGACGGTCGGTGCGTACGTCGGTCGCGCTTGTCATTTGTATGAAAATTCATAAATCGTTCAGTGCAGGACCGACCGTACGCATGCGTATATCGCTACGCAGTGCGTACGAGAATCGTCGGTCGAGCGCGTGCGCATGCAGACCGTCGGTCGACCGACGAGCTAGAAATGCTCTCTGGGCGATGATCGGGTGTACGTGATATCTAAGTCTTCTGTTCCTAATACGTCTACGAAGATAATAAGCAGCTATTAATTAATTAATTTCGCGTACGACGTCGACGTTGGTCAATCGTGAATTGACGGCACGCACCGACGGTCGGTCGGTGGTATGCGATCGTCAGGACCGACCGTACGCACCGACCATCGGTCCGCGGTCGTGCACTGTAACCGGCCTATTGAATATTTTGATCACGGTGACCAGAAACGATGGCCATTTTCTATGAAACCTATTTGTGTACAAGCCACGTACAATAATATGCATACTTGACGAACGATTGCCTGAAATATTGATAGTATTAATTGTTAGGCCCTTATTACACCGGAATACGCGCAAATATCCGGTATGCGCACAGTCCCTAGGTACCTACACTAGCTACTGAGATCACGAGACCCGCGTCACGTCGCACTTCAATGGTCGCCATCCCTTATTCCTGAACACTCGGAACGATCTTAAAGCATTTGTTAAAAAAAAAAGTCTTACACAATTGACTACAAGACGCATCATTTTTGCAAGACTGCCATATTTTTATTAACTGCTTCGCCATGTTCAAAGACTGTACGACGCGACAAGAGTGGTAACGACTTTGTCCGGTTAGTCGCGGGAGACTGGCGTCGCCGACAAGTTGCATAAATACATGCTGAAGCTGAGCTAGTATCTCTGTACGAGATAGGAATGCTACGCACTAATGAGTTGTCGAAACAATATAATCACATTATAGAATCGTCTCGAACTCTATACCGAAGTAAGACTATGCTGGGAACACAGCACCGTTGACGGACAACCGGACAAGAATTCATATATCGTCGATCCAATATCGCTCATATCTGATGAAATGGGATGGCACCCGGCGACAACCAGTTGCCTGCTTCGGATGGATGAGAACTGCCATGAACTGGCAAAACAATTTGATGGAAACATTTGGTCAAGTGAAAGAGGCTTATGTTCAAAGAGAGACAACGTAATTCTTTTGCATAAGAATAAAAAGAAGAGACGTGTTTTTTTGTTGGCATCTGTTTTGACACCCTTCAGATATCAACCCGGAGGCGCAGTCCTGATACAGCACCGCCTGGTGACGGCCCCTGGTGAGAAGTAGAAACAATTATAGGACGTCACACTAGTGCAAACATCTGTAAAATAAATTACACATAGACAGAAATAACAATTTACTTACGACCTAACCCACACAAAATAAAATAAAACAAATAAATCCTGTCAAAACTATTTATGGAGTTAGATTTGACAGGATTTACTACTTTACTTCGTCTCTTCCTACAATTATAAGATGAGATTTACCCACACTTCCAAATTACCTTTCTGTTTTAATTGGATTGAAATTAATATGTATATAACCTTAAATATTCCAACTACGATATACGTTTATGCACCTCTACGCCTGTCTCGACACAGGTATATTCTAGTGAGACAGGCATCGAAAAACCCAATGTAAACTTTTTTTATTTGATTAATAAAATATTTAATATAATAAAATAATACATAACAATCTGTCAAAAGCTAATATATGTGATTGCCCCTATCTAGAACGTGTTACAAAAATCAAATACTTGGGTATTATTTTTGACAGTAATTTAAAGTGGAAAGAACATATTATCACTACAGCAAACAAACTTCGAAAATCTATATACCTTTTTAGACAAACTCGCAACTTTCTTAACTTGAACCAACTCAAAACAATTTACTATGCACTACGTCAATCTCTAATCGAGTATGGTATCATAGCCTGGGGAGGAGCAAACGCTGCCGCCATTGATCCGATCTCTAAAGCCCAGAAACTAATTATAAAGATTATTCTAAAACTACCGATCACAAGCAGTTCGGATAAAATCTTTAGGAGAATCAGTGTTGTGGACATTAGGCAACTTTATGCCAAAAATATACTAATTTATCTATTCAAACATAGAACTGTTTTTGACAATATCCAAACTGTTCGTGATACGAGAACCGAGGGAAAAATCTCTTACTTATCCCTTTCGCCAAAACAACGTTTGGTCAAAGAAACTTCAGGTACTTTGCAACAAAACTTTATAATACACTTCCACTGACCATTAGACAGCACACTAATCACGTAAAATACAAAACAGATACCAAGTTTTTAGTCACTACCAAAGACAGATCATATATCAACAATATTTTTAGAACCTCCTAATGCATGCTAACCCATTGATACGATGCTGATTTTCCTTGTACTTTTACTTTTACTTTAAATGTAAATAACATTGTTGTTGTCATCCTTTATAACAGGGGTGGGGAACCTTTTTAGCATCGCGGGCCATTAGGATGTTTATACTTTAACCCGCGGGCTGCACTCCGATTTTCGTCTCGGGGGGGGGGGGAGCCACATTCGAAAATGAAATAGTTATGTAACTGCCAAACAATCCATTATAGCTATACTCAGAACATGCAAATGGTTTTCCTGAAAACTCAGGCTGCACATAGTCTGCAACCAGAGTTTTATAACTGCACTTTGAACACGAGAATGGTTTCCGTCAAAATGCATTAGCAGATGAAACCACAGCTGAAATTTTTCGTTGCATTCTGAACACGACGCTAGTTTCAATTTAGATTAAATTTGCATGCGGGGAATTAAAACTACACTCAAAACGTGAAAATGGCTTTCCTCTAATTCTGGCAGCATAAACTACGAAGCTAGAATTTATAAATGCACTTCCAACATAAGAAATGTGTCAGCAAATGAAATCACACCTGATGCGTTTTCGTTGCATTCTTAACACAGAACTGGTTTTAATTACAGGTTGTATCTGTACGCGGGGAATTAAAACTATACTCAGAATGCGTTCCTCCAATTCTGGCAGCACAAAGTACGCAACTAGAATTTTATAAATGCACTTCTAACACGAGGAATGGGTCAAAAAATGAAACCCAACCAGGAATGTTTTCGTTGCATTCTAAACACAGAACTGGTTTCAGTTATAAGATAAAACTATTTAGTACATGAAAATAATATTTATGACAGACTGCCTGAGATTCGCCTCCGAATAGAGTTGCCATTAATCCTGAAATATCGGGACTGTCCCGTACAAGAAAACTAAAAGTTCCGATGGAATTTTACTATCGTTTCACAATAACAATTTAAAATAAAATACCTAAAATGGGAGGTTTTATCACTTTTTTATTTGTATCTAAACTACTTGCTAGTAACGATTTTGTAATAACGTCTTAAAAATGCATCTGAAAGACCGTGAAAAAACTTTCCCGTTCTGTGTAATTTTTTGTGGTTCTTACAGCAGGCCGCACCAAAAGTGCCCGCGGGCCGCAGGTTCCCCACCCCTGCTTTATAAACTATTCTTAAACTATTTATGTTAAAATGCGCCCGCTCTCAACACAGGAACTCCTAGTGAGACAGGCACAGCACAATTACCTATGTAACATAAAAATATAAAGATTACAATTAAAAAAATCTTAATTAACTAATTTCATTCCCGGTAAGTGGTGAATTTTTCTCGAGTCTAACGGGGTTAGTTAGTCTACATACTATTTTTTTTATTTAATTATTATTATTTTTTTAATGTTATCCCATAATAAGCAAATGCTTGTGTGTATGGGAGGAGGTAGGTATTATTTACTTGGTTATTTAGATTTTTATTGCTGTTTTTAATTTTGTAGTTTTTTTTTTATTAATTTATTTTATATAAAGAATAAGAGAATTTTTTTATTTTTTTTTATGATTATTATTATTTTGTTTATTTATTTTTTTTAGTTAAAGTTTTCAGTATATTTTTTTAATTGTGTTTTGAATTCTTTGAATCTATCATTAAGAGATCTTATATTTTCTGGCAATTTATTGAAGAAATTTGTTCCTAAATATTTGTAGTTTTGTTGACCCAAATTTTTTACAAATCGGAATTGGTAAGATGTATTTTTGCCTGAGATTTGCTGTGTTTTTGAAAGGTACGGTTTTGTTTAGGATATCCTCTTTGTAAACTTGTAATGTTGAGTGATACAGGAAAAGAGTATTTAATTTTCTGTCTTTAAATTCCTTGAATATGCATTCAGATGGATATAAAAATGATTTCTTTAATATTATTTTAATTATTAGTTTTTGCGCAATGTAAAGAGATTGTGGAGATTATAGGTGCCCCCCATTCTATTATACTTTATATAGATGAATAAATAAATAATTATAATAATTAACATCTTGTTATTAGAAGAATTCCACTCCACGGGGAATTGCTTCCTTACAATAACAGTCGGAAGCATGGAGCAACAAAGTACAACACGTGTCGCAACTAATCATAATGCATTTTTTGTGCTTCTCGGCTCTTTATAGACGAGAACAAGTTCTAGATTAAACAATTATTCCGAGTCAGATAATCGTTTTCTTATGAACAAAAAAGAGAAGAGGTTGGTAAGTACCTTTGATGATAATCTACGACAAGGTGTTCATGCTAATTTTACAATGACGTTTTATTTAAAACAAAAAAAACAAACCGGATTTAGGTGCTCTTCATTTTTTCTAGAATTCAACCGGTTTATTTTTTTATCAAAGCGAAGTTCAAACAAGGTTGATTGCTTTAGGCAGATTCGTTTTTAACGGTATGTGTGCAGTTGAAAGGCTGGGCGCATATGCACGTTTTCCGTATTCGATTTCCGAATGCGGAATTTCGATTTGGAATTCCGTGAGACAAGCGCAAACGTTCGTTTTTCTTCATTCGGAATGTATACACGTCAGTACAGATCAGTAGCGTAGCGAGGGGGGGGGGGGGGCGGTGGGGGCGGACCGCCCTGGGTGCCACCCGAAGGGGGGGGTGCCACTCGACCAAGATATTGCATATACGTAACCAAGATATTGCATACACATGAACATGAACACGGTCTGTTATTTATATATTTTCGTAAGGCGGAATAGCCTATATTCTGAAATTCTTTAGCCACCCCCCCCCCCCCCCCAGGATGAACCAATTTTATGTAGTCGAAATTAATTAACTTTCATGGGGGGGGGGGGGGGGGGTGACACTAGGCCCCGGGGGTGTGACTTCCGCCCCGGGTGCCACCCATGCTAGCTACGCCACTGGTACAGATAGTGATAGCGTGGTTAACGCACGACGATGGAGGACGACGATTTATTAGCAGTTGCATTTCTGTTAATAATGAAGAAGAAAAAAATAATGAAATGATGAAAAATAATGAAAGTTTCTGCCTCACACATTATCGTGTTGCGATTCTATGCGTAACAAATACAAAGATACGTCCGATGCACGTGGTGCGGGTGCGATACTGAATAGAAATTTCCGAACGTGTGCGCCGGCACAAACAAAATGTACGCAAGCGTTGCGTTCCGCATGACGTCATTAGGTTTTTTCCACTAGGTTTCTCCGAACGCGCCGACATGCATTCGAAACGTACGTACGGAATTTGTTCCGTTCGGAAAAAAAGCGAACATGTTCGTCAGTTAATGTATTTTCTACTGATTCCATGCATTCGGATGTCCGAATACAGAAAACGAATTCGGAAATTGAATACGGAAAACATACATATGTGCCCAGCCTAAAGTGTATTCATGATTCCACTACCAACACGTAATTTTCTAGCTCTGGGAGAGTTCAACGCGTTAGCGTCCAGCCAATAAAATGCGATACGAATTCACATTCTATTCAGGAGTTGATTTTTTTAAAATAAGTTGTAATGTACAATGTAATAGATAGATCAGTGGCACTTAGCTAATTTTAATTCACTAATATATTATTTATTTTAATTATTCGCTTTCTTGCCAACATTTTAATTCTGAATTTTAACGTTTTTATTAGTGACCGACCGAAGGTTCGTTTTCGGTTTCAAAAAAATCAAGTTTTGGCATCAGTTTCGGTTTCGGCAGAAAATCTGCCGTTTCGGTTTCAGTTTCGACAAAAAAATCTAGTTTCGGCATCAGTTTCGGTTTCGGCAGAAAATCTTCAGATTGTATTTAACATGTTTTGTTATTTTTTATGAATTTTGTTTCTTTTATAGATGTAAAGTAAAAAAAAATCTTTTCACATACTTCAATTATTGTTTTTTCTTTATTTATTTAATTTAACACGTGCTAACTGTCTGAATAAGTGTAAAAAATAAGCCAAATAACAGTAAACAATCGATCTTTAACATGTCTAAAAAAGTTACGGTTTCGGCCGAAACTGAGACAGACACCGAAGATTCGTTTTCGGTTTCGTGGAAAGTCCTGTTTCGGTCTGACACTAGTTTTTATGGTTAAGTATACCTATCAACTATCCAAATTTAAAAAAAAAGAGCTTCGTGTCAATAATATTTTTTTTTATTTTTATTATTCCATAAATGTTTACATGTTACAGTTTTTCCCATTTTTGAACTAGGCTTTTGCCCGTGTTGTATATAAACTGTACAATGGGCGTACATCACCACTTCTACCATCTACAAACATACTCACACTTATCTTCACACCAGTGGCGGTCCGTGAGTTTTCAGTGAGCTCGAGTGCTTGCTAAGATTGAAAAAAACGACGTTATTGATGATGTTGTAGCTGAAAATGTTTTTTTTTTTAATTTCAACATTCCGTATGAAGATCTTTCAGTAAGTGGATGCGGCGCATCTTCATACAAAATTTAATGAATATCTTCATACAAAAAGTTGAAATTTAAAAAAAAAATTATTTCATTTTCAGCTACAACATCAATAACGTCGTATTTTTCAATCTTAGCAATCTAGCTCACTGAAAACTGACAGACCGCCACTGCTACACCCACAAACCTACCCTCTACGTACATCTTTACTAAATATATATACCATAAACAAGACACCACAAAGAAACATATCATAGGTATAGGTACCCACCACGAAATATTACTTAATCTGTAAATTGTCTCATCACTCATCACTGTAACCAATACACTGTTTGTTTCTCTATAAATTAATAAAAAAAGGAAAAATGATTTAATTAAAACGTAAACATATAATATGTGAAACAGAAAGCAATATTAAAACCATCAGGTCTGATCGTCAAACAACACATTTTTTTCAATTATAATATTTATTTATTCATGTAAACAACATAATGTTTCAATAATAATACTAATTTAATCACAATAAACATTTTTAAATCAATAATAATACGTTTTTAATCACGTAAACAACTATTACTTACAGCGAATAAAAAAATAGGTATCGAAATAATTATTGATTTTTCTACCTCCTTTAAATAAATATTTTTAAATAGATTAAACATTATTTCTTTGTTAGAACCACGTATGTTTGCCCTGAGGAAGGAACGGTCGTACTAAAACGGGTCGACGTTCAAAAAATGTAAGTGGTTCTAACAAAGAAATATTGTTTAATTTATTTATAATGGATAACCACAAAGTTATAGCCACATTCAAAAATATAAATACCTTTATATTTAACTGAATTTGTGTACAGTCCAGGGCTGTGTTATTTATTTTGACTAATAAAAATATACGTGTGTATGTAGTGGGTACCTAATTGCCTTTCTCGTTTAATCCTTCAGAAAATATATTTTTAATGTTGTATGTATATATATTTATTTCATTATATTATTGGCATGATTTTTTTTTCTAGTATGAAAATACATAAAGAACTTCAATCATTTAACTTTACACATAAATATCATGTGCAGATTTTTTTAAACGTGAATAAAAACCATAGTCGCCATTACCTGAAAAAGTCACCATTTCTTGGAAAAAATATTTCAAAATTTAGTGAGGGTCAAACAACCAATAAGTTAGCTGAACACCTGCGTTTTGTGTTTCTATTCAAATAGTCAATGTCAATAACTCAGTCAAAAGGTGTCCTTCATAAGTCGTAAAAGGATATGGTTTTTTAATGTTTTGGTGATCGTACAAATTTTCGATACCTACTTGTTATAATTAACTAATAATTTGTATTACGTTCAAACGTGACTCATAGTATTAATCTAGTTCACATGTTTTTTTACAAAACGTGTCCAACTTGATGTATTAGTTAGTTACAGTTTATACAAATTAATAATGGAGTATTTTCACAAATTATGTTGATATAACTGATCGTTGTACTAAAAATTTATAATTTCAACATTTTTATTCATAATTATTGATTTGAAACAAATTCCCGCGGAAACGGCACGGCGACGGCAACGGCTCGCGACATATCATTTCTTTAATTCGAGTGAGGGAGAATCAAGAAAATGATTACTCTTTTTACCCTTCGAGGAAGCAGACACAAGTACATCGTTTCTCTCATCCTTTGTTTCACTATTATAGTGTGTGTGAAAGAGCTGCACAGCGTGATATCGTGATAAGGGACGCATGTTTATCGCATTTTTTGTGCCGTCGCCGTGCCGTAACTATGGAATAGTATTCCCACGTTTATGGAACGGCGACTGTACAAAAAAGGAAATAAACATTATGTTACTTATCACAAAAATGCTGCAGCTCTTTCATACGCATTAAATAATGACACACAATGTACGTATGTCTCATCTTGAGTCTCACCATTATTTAAGGTGTAAGAAAGAGCTGCAGCTTTATTGTGATAAGAAAGAGTGTTGAATCTTCACCTGTTTTATAATTATTTTTTTAATTGCTGCTTTGTTCTGTTTTTTTTTCTTTTCTTAAATATTCTAGTTTAAATTCTGTAACTTTTATGTTTCTAAATACCTATCTGTGAACATTAATAATATAATTGGTCTGTTTTTGTCATCCTCTTATGTATATTATGTTACTAAGACTGTTTATGTTCCTTAAATAAATAAAGAAACGTACGTTTAATTTTTTGACTACCACAACAAGGGCATTAGCCTAGTATGGTAGTTAAAAAAAGGCAATATCTGTAAAATGTAAATATTTAAATATTTATGAAAGACTAGCTGAACCCGACCACGCGTCGCTGTGGCTTTATCTGATTTTAATTATTAAAGGAGTTAACAAAAATTGTGTAGCAACTGTGCATTTTTCAAGAAGACACATTGCTTAATTGAATATCTGATGTGTCTATGCTGTAGTGTAGAATATAAGGTAAGAAAAAAAAACATTCGTAAATTTAAAAAAATTATTTATTTATTTAGATCTTAACGGCTTTTACAATATCACGTTATTTCATGCGTTGCTATGCCATTTAATAAATAAATTGTTTCTCCCTGAGTGTCCTTTCCCATTCGTCCCATTCCCCTTCCGCCTCCCCTTCTTCTCCTGCATCCTCTTCCCCTCTCGCGTTCCCACTCTGTCTCCTCCCCTTCCCTCTCCCCACTCCACTCCCCCCCCTTTCTCCGTCCCACAAACCCTTCTCCCGAGTGCTTCTCCCCCCTCACAGGTTCCCCTCCCCCTCCCAGGTTCCCCTCCCCCCTCTCGCCTTCGCCTTCCGTTGTTGAGATGAATGTGCTGCTCGTCTTCTTCGCGCTTCTACCTGTAAGCTTTTAAGTCTTTCTTCCCGACGATTCGCCAGTTCTTCTGCTCGCCTAATTCTAACTCGAACATGTTCATTATCGTCTAAACGTTCTTGATCAGTGCGGTTTGATCTTCTCTGACGATCTGCGTTTGCGTGTCGAGTACGACAGCCTATCTTTGAACGTGAGCGAGGCATCCCACGAATGGTGATCAACTTTACAAAAACTTACACATCAGTCAACTGGTCACAGTTACACTTTTTTGACCCTTTGAAAATTTGTCATATATAATTCGATTTGTTAATCTGATTTTTTGTAGGTTTTGCAAAGTTACGAACTGACATTCAGTACAATTATGAGTAAATTTAAAAAGCACAGAGAAAACAAATGAGTGAAAATATAATTTGTTAGATATATAATTGTAGGTATCATAAATTTTTGAATCTTTTAATAAAATTAATAAAATGGCAACACTGTCTAGAACTGTCATTCCGTTGTTTACTATAAAAAATTATGAGCCAATTTAAAACGCAAAAAAATATCCTTTTCCTTTGTAACTTCCAAATAAAAAGTATGTATAAACGCTCTTCTGCTAAAATGCAATGTTCTGTAAAAATTTTGAGTCAATCCATCGATTACTTTCCGAGATTAGCGAACGCAAACATACGGAACCTAAATTTTTATATATAAAGATTAAAAAAATATATAGCTTAGTATGGTTAAAAAAAATGGCAAAATCTGTAACATGAAAACATTTATCTTTATATACAACAATTTAGGTTCCGTATGTTTGCGTTCGCAAATATCGAAAGGTAATCGATGGATTAACTCAAAAATTTTACAGAACATTGCATTTCAGCAGAATAGTGTTTCTTTATATAATGACAAGCTCTGACGTTATGAAGTTTGTATAAAAAAAATTTAGTTTCGTATGTTTGGGTCCGCAAACCCCGGAAACATTCTATGGATTGTCTCAATTTTTTTACAGAGTATTGCATTTTTACAAAAGAGTGTTTCTATACATGATGGTAGTCTCTGGCGTTATGAAATATGTATAAATAATACTACAAAATTGTGTGTATTTCATATATTTTTGCGGCAGTGAGGGAAGGCGGGAGGGGGAGGGTAACGAAGGAGATGGGGTTCGCGTAAAGGGTGACGAGGGATGGGAAAGGCGGGGAAGGTGGAAGGGGAACGTAGGAGGCAAAGAGGACGCAGGAGGGAAACGGGGACGCATGAGAATGGACAATATGGACAATGGACATGCAGGGAGAAACAATTTATTTCTTTGAATGGCATAGCAACGCATACCGGGAACCAGCTAGTGAAATAATTAAAAAATGCCTTTTCGTCCCATCTGGTAAGACGGCTGTCACCAACATTGCCCGGCGTGACGTCAGTGCCGCCGAATTCACGAATGAAACGAACGTGTCGTTTTGTCGGCAAATCATAAATGACATACATATTTTAAATCGTTATAGAAAATATATTACACCTTTAAAAATACTTTCATTATTGCAATGTTTTTCGAGAATAAAAAATCATAAATCACTAATTTATAATTTAATATTCATAACGCATTTTATGAAAAATATAAATGACACCTTACAAAGCTATATTATAATTATTGGTTCATTAATAAAGGGTGGGCCATAAATAAACATTTGCACTTTTGTAATCGTGCTAGCGGTGATTCCGAACGGGGGAGGAGATCGGGGTCACTTATGCGTGGCTTCTCGCTTCTTGGAAATTTAGACACAATGGATCGCTTTACGGGAGAGCAACGCGATTTCTGGGTAAAACATTTTTAGACAAGCAATGATTTTGTTCTTTTCTGTTCAACAATGATTCTATTCTGTTTTACAAAACAATGATGCACGCCGCCTATTTCGTTCGCATCACCAATTACATTGGAGGGGACCCACCACTTTCCCAACGGCGTTATAAGGAAACATATGGTTTCCTCCTTCACCGCACACCTCAAGACTCTACTTTTTTTTGAACGAAGCTACATTTATTTGAACGACTCTAGACCCTCCAATGTCCATGCATACGGGGTTAGTAAGCAGTATGCAAGTACTTACATTAAAATTATACAAAAGATAAATAGAAGTAGCAGCCCGTGGAATAATTCTTCTGAAATAGGTAACATCAATAAGAGAAAACAGTGTTAGTAAAAGAAAAATAAAAATAAAAATAAAAATAACGGCTAGACCAGTCGAAGAAACCTTCTGTAAATAAAATAAGTAATGAGGAAAAAACAGTTATATGATTATGTTATAATGTAAGTAATTACTATAATAGCGGAAAGAAAATAAAATATATAAAAAGAAGAGCCAGAGAAAGTATTCCATTGACCACCGGGCAGTCCCAATGAGAATACGTATAGCTATCGGCCCAACCGCAGACGATGCTCGAAGTCCGCGCCCTTTAGCCGGTTCCCCGATTTTGCCTTGAAGAAATGCACTTGGGAGAGAAGGGGAAGATTTTGAAGACCTTGAGGAAAAGATGAGCGTCGGGTTACCGGAGGGGGGACGGAAGGACATCGAGACCGCACGGTTACGCCTCAGGCCTACGCATGACGATGGGGGAGGCGCGGGCGGATCGCGGGAAGACCACTCTGGTGTGTGTTCGTCTGGCAATGTGCATGGACAGGGTCTATCCCACCCCCTTTCTATGGGGGAATGACGATACATAACATGTTCAGTTCAGTTGCGCCACCAAAGAATGGAAACCAAAACTAATACAGAAAAATAGAAAATAATAAGAGCATTTATACATGTGAAACATAATTACAGAATCAGTTCAGAGTGATAATATATCGAGCATTAGTGTCATCACTAATATCGATCACCAACACCAACATGACCTGTCGAGGTAAAAACATAAATCATTGTTAGCAGAGATCAGAAGAAAAAACAAAAGACAGATGTTATCAGTATTTTATAGGTCACATAAGTTATATTATAGATAGTTCAAAGCATATTCACTAAATAAAGAGTAATAGAGGAGGACCGAAGAAGAAGACGGGAGCAATACGTGTGGCACCTGAAACAAAGATGAATTTAATCTAGGTCGGCGACTCTAAGTACAGGCCATCTCTCTACCAGGACTTGACAAACTTTTTCAAGCATTCAAAATTCTCTTTGTTCGACACAAGGTCAGCATTCCACGCTGGTCTTGTTATTCCGCGCAAGCCATCCAACATTTCCTCTCGTGCTTCCTTCATCAACTCGCAGTGCCACAGAATGTGCCTGGCGTCCTGATTAGTATCACCACATGCGCAGTTTGGGTGAGGAGAGAGGGTCAAGCTATGAAGCCGACCCCTGAATTCCCCATGCCCAGAAAGCATCTGCGTCACATAGTGATCTAGTTTAATGTATGCCCCTTCCATTCTGAATTTAACTGAAGGGAAGAAGGAGAAAGTCCATCTGCCCTTCGTCGACCTATCCCATCGCTCTTGCCATACACTCAGCGTTCTCTCGCGCATCGCTTTGAGCAAGCCAGGGAGGGCCACGACTCCTCCCGGTGTCAGCTCGACTCCCAGGTGGACAGCAGCCCTGCCTCTAATAAGTTCCTTTTTGGTCAATATTTCCCTAATTTCAAGGTCAATCGGCAGAATGCCGGCCAGAACCGGACCCAATTACAGAGTATTAATCAGTACCCAAGTGTTAATTTAATCGAATCGTGGTTTAAAATTTCGAAGAAACCGGCAGGAAAACAAACAGGGCGGCCATGGAGCAAAATAAATTGGTTAAAGAAATTTTCCCTAACAAACTGATCTCGCGCAGAGGAGGCCTCCCCGATGCCCGGATCTAACCCCAGCTGATTTTTTTAATGGGATATATTTGTGTATATATTTATATATATTTGATATTACCACTCTTGTCTACGTAAATAAATCAGCGACCATACTCCAATTAAGGTGAACATCCATCACAAAATGGTCAACATATCCCCAGATTTGTGACGAAAAGTTTTCGAAAATCTAACGGCCTGATTTGAAAAATGCCAGCGGCGAGATGGCGGCCATTTTGACGAAATTGTTTTTACGAAATGATTTTCCAGTGTATTTTTGTTCTTATCAATAATCATTTATTTAAATACGTTACATAAAATATGTTAATTGAAACATACTTATAGACCTACTTGTCACTGGTTACTATAATAAACGTGTTATTTAAACATGGGACTAATTATTTAGAGAACTAGCTTTACAGATTATTTATGGAAGCGTGCTTAATTAACCATACATTGTAATAATGTATAACTTCGTCAAATTGGACGTTATTACGCCGCACGCCGCACCACGTGTTTATTTATGCTGTGAAAAATAATGTATCTTGTCTACCTCGATATTATTTTATATGTATATATGAATGTATTACGTTTTCTAAATTTTAAAATGGGTATTCCAGCAATTATGTTGAACTACAACACTTTTTTTAAATGATATGAATTTGCTTAAAGGTCTCTGCCCACTACACCGTTCCATACCATGACCGTACTATGAACGTATCAGCCACGAAATAACCACGCTACGCCCTACTATGCCCACTAGAACGTGCTAACACCATATTATACCCGTACGTAACGGGTATAGTGACCGTATACACCGTGGTTAGTGTCCGTACCATCCCCGTTCAATAGGTGTACGGTGCCCGTTATATAATATCGCCTGTGTTTTCGTATCGGACTGACGCCTCAGAAGAAGCATAGTGTCATATCATTAAAATACCTGGATATAAACACGAAAAATGAACACAAATCACGAACTGACGGAGTGGCAACGCAGTTAGAACGGGGATCATACGCGTATGATCCCCGTTCTAACACCGTCGCGTACCATGCATAGAGCGGACCGGCACCTGCAAAATATTGTCGTCGAGAATTTGCCGTCAGTCCGGTCATGGTATGCGACAGTGTTGGTCGGTGACGGAACGGTCTAGTGGGCAGCGTTTCATACTGATCGATACAAATAATATTTTTTTGCATGCGCCGTTACGGTTACGGTCATGGTACGGAACGGTGTAGTAGGCATAGACCTTTAATTGTCAAACAGAAGGTTTTTCACTGATTTGGTATTTCAATTAAATGAGTAGTTGATAATCCGGAAATGCTTGCACTGATAAGTTTTCGAATTCCACTACGTATACCTACTCAGAGAAGTCGGGATTTATTTCACTGCAGTAACTCTGGGACTAACTACCATATGTATTCCTCTTTACCTAGAATACTAATGGAGGGAAATAATTATACCAATTCAGTGGATATCTTCAATTCGTCACTAAACAAATTGAAAATATTATTACTAAAGCCGTTCGGTTATCTAATATCTACTATAAATCTATATATTTAAAAAATCAAAATATGCTTGCTTCGGTGTATATGAGTTATCTATGCGTTGCTAAACCATTCATCCGATTGCGATGAAACTTTTAGGATTTAATGTGCGCATGCCCGCGATGGTTTCTATAGGTATATATTAGTGAGCTCCGGTGTCATAAAATTATGCGTTGCTAACAATTCATCCGAATGCGATGAAACTTTTGGGATTTAATGTGCGCATGCCCGCGAAGGTTTCTATACGCATTAGTGAGCTCAGGTGTCATTAAATTATGCGTTGCTAACAATTCATCCGATTACGATGAAACTTTGGGGATTTTTTTCCGCGATGGTTTTTAAACATAAAATTGGGCTCTGGCATTATGAAATGAGTATAAAAAAATTGCAATAGGTGGTACGCGATCTGTTTGAAAACTGAATGTACCGGAACTGAATGTATGGAATGGTGGAAGGGGGAGGGGGACTCGGGAGGGGGTTTCGCGGGACGGGGGAAGCGGGGGAGGGGAGTGGGGAGAGGGAAGGCGGAGTGGGAACGCGTGAGGGGAAGGGGACGCGAGAGAGGAAGGGAAGGGGAACGGGACGAATGGAAAAAGTCACGCAGGAAGAAACATTTTTTTCTTAAGTGCCATAGCAACGCATGCCGGGAGCTCGCTAGTACTGTAATTTTTTTAGTAAACGTAAGTAAAAACCCCTAAAAAGGGGTTTTTATAAACAAATACGGGTAGATAAATAAATTATATTATTAATATTGCCTATGTCAGAAAATTATAACATGTTTTCTAAAAAATGTAAACCAAACAAACAAACATTATGAGCTCTCTGTGTAATATTTTTCGATTATTCCATTAACAATATGTCGTTAGTATCTGTCTCGGAAATTAATGACTTAGGTATTTGGTTTGACACGAAACTCAACTTTATCAAGCATATAGAAATAATAACCAATAAAGCTTTGAAAATGTTGGGATTTATTTTAAGGGTATCTAGTGATTTCAACAATGTCAATACTGTAAAAACATTATATATGTCACATGTAAGGAGTCATTTAGAATACAATTACACGGTTTGGTCCCCAAATTATGAGGTTCATTCACATGCGATTGAAAGAATCCAAAATAAATTTTTAAGATATGTGAATTTTAAAATGGGCATTCCTAGTGAATGCCTAAATTACGATAACCTACTTTGTTCATTAAATTTAATAAAATTAACTGATCGTAGAATCATTTCCGATTTAACCTGTTTGTATAAAATCATAAATTCAATGTTTGATACCCCTGATTTATTATATGTAATTTCTTTTCATACTCCAGGCAGGTCAGTCACAAGGCAGTACCTACCATATTATTGTAGCAATTCTAAGTCAACAAGTCAATATTATACTCCTATGTGACGGATTCAACAGCTTGGAAACAAATACTCCGATGTTGTTGATATATTTAGTACATCAATTTTATTATATAAGCATACCTTATTGAAATTTTTTCATCAAATAGGGGAATAATTTGATAAAGCTATTAAAATTGACTAACACATTGACAGTATTTTGTTGGCTGAAAGAAAAAACACTATTTCAGATTTTTTGTTTTTTGTATTTTGTACCTACATCCTGTGTGGTTCAAATTCAATACCTAATATTTTTACTTTGTATTTATTTTTGTGCAAATGTTTTAAACAGTAGTTTCCTGCACTATTTACTAGTATAATTTCGTTAATATTGTTATATTTATGTATGTAAAAGCCTAAATAGGCGTAAATAAATAAATAAATATTAGAAAAAATCAAAATAACACGCGACTGTCAACAATCTACCACAATTATTTTGTAGCTAGGCAGTAGGCCACCGTAGTCGATGGTACAAACAGCTCTCGACTAGCAATCTGAAGGCCGCGATTTCAAATTCCGGCGTGCCCAAATTTTATTTGATTGAATTGTGATATTTCACAATTTAATAATTTAAAATGATATAAGGTATATATGTATATTTGCGGCACTTTCCAAAGCGGAAGTTACTCTCAACTCTCAATATCACCCTGATGTTAGACTACCATTTACCTTCCTCTTCCCCATCCTTCCCCTCTCCACTACTTTCAGCCTCACAACATACACTAATTAGGGATGCGATGGTCTTATTGGCTCCAGGCGTTGGGAGCAGTTGGTACTCTTCTGTGGTATGAACATTAAAAATAAAATTATTTTGACATGTTTAGTTCAAAAATAATAAAGTCGTATGTCAAAATATATGTAGGTACCTATTCAATTTCACGTATTATGTTTATGGTTTATGTGTTGCCAGCTGTAATTTGTTTAACATTGCTATGTAAGAAAGAAGGCAATATTAATTTCATAAAATAATAATACAACGTGGATTCAATCCAGATTCCCATGGGAATTATATCAACGAGCGAGATCAACAAACAACAAACCCGTTAGGAGCTCATACGGAGTGTAGCAGACACGAGAATATAATTATTATTTAATTAGGGGAACCTGGGACAGAACGGAGTACCTAAATTTTGATTATAATTTGAGAGAGTTTTAAAGTAATTTCACCATTATTTATTAATTTGTACTTTTATTTAAGGGTGTAAGGTTTAAAAAGCGAAAAAAGGCATATTTTCATTTTTTTTAGATATTTTTTTTATTTATTTATCTATGTAAGGTATTTTTACATTACATTATTCGATGCCTGTCTCACTAAGGTATACCTGTGTTGAGACAGGCGTAAAGGTACATAAATTAATATCATACATAAGGATATTTAATTATAACATAAGAATATTTAAGGTAAAATACATACTGATTTATACAATTAAAATAGAAAGATGATTTAAATTGTGGGTAAATACCATAAAGAGAGCATTATACAGATGAAGGAAGAGATGAATAAAGTAGTTCCTGTCAAATCTTTGTAGGGAGTTATATTATACATATAGGATTTTACTATTTTAATTTTTTTAATATGGGTAAGGACATAAGTAAGTTGGTAATTCAGTCTATTTTACAGATATGAATAACGTTGGTTTATTTATTTCATATACACATTATAGTATGACATCCGAAGTATCTTTGAAAAATTATATATTAATATTTATATATTAATAAATAAGTCCGTGAGACCGAATCTCCGGAGGCACCTCGAAAAAAAGATGTTATGAGGTGAACAAATCATCATAACACGTTACCGGATCATTTGAAACAAAAAAAATCAAAATGCAGATACGTTTTAAGATTTTCATTCCATCATCAGGGCAGATCCAGATGCCGGATCTGCTTTGATGATGGACACTGCAACGCTGTCCGAAACGTTGGCTAAAGAAGGAGGTAGCACAACACGGCATAACACCCCAAAAACAAATAACGAAAGTCGAAATGCGTTTAAAGGGTGTATTTTTTCCCAGGTAGTCAGGAAGAGTTTTTTGATTTTTTTTGCAGCATGTTGAAGTCAAAAATGTAATTTTTGTTAAAAATTTTCGGTGAATTTGTTATTATAAAATGGTAAAAAAAACTCTTCCTGACAACCTGTTGATTTATGTGTAGAAATAGTGTACAAAATTTCAAGAGGATCGGTCAAGTAGATTTTGTGTTATGTTATGATGTTCACGAACTACAAAAAATTGTTTGCGAGAAAATCGATTTAAAGATTTTTATATTCGAAATATACTTGAATCGAGCATGAGGGACGGTCGCTTAAAGCGCTGTATCTTTTTTAGTTTTGCTCCGATTTACTTGAAATTTTGACACAATACTCTCGACATGTTGAACATCCCGAAAAAAGGTTTTAAAACCTTACCCCCCTTAACAAAGCAACTAAAGCTAAACTTATCAAAATTTAAAATTACTTTTGTGGATGTTATCAACATTTGTGTCTGAAAAAATGAGGAAAATGACAAAGATTGACGGTAATACTTAGTGTGTTACTTATTTGTGAAAAATAGTATCAAGCGATTATATATTACATATGATGTCATTGCCAATCCCGGTTACTTTGTCCCGGTGACTAGCTATTACTGGATGACAGTGGATCCGAGGAAAGGGCTACTTTGGAACCAGTTCCTATTGGATTTATAAAATGGTCACCATTGTTGTAATCACGCGACTATATAAATTATTATAAAAAACACATTTTTTGATACAATATAGAACACATAACTCGAGCATTAATAATTTCACCGAGAATCTGAAATCATAATATAAATACAAATTGTTGTCGAAAAGCATTTATTGTGGGCGATATTAATATCGATGTATCTGATAAATTTGAAAACAATAGAAATAAAGAAAAAACTGTATATACCTATCTCAACACATTAAGATGAAGCGATACTAAATAATGCAAAATCATACAAAATCATATGTTTTTGTTTTGAAAATTTGATAGCTTAGAAGTATTATAGATGCTTCAATTAAATACTGTGTATAGAACATACCTTGGCCCTTAAAAATATCGGTCATTTTTTTAATAAGTCTTTTAATAAGCCTTTAAAAAAATAAATTATAAGGTCTTTAAAAAACACTTTCAAGTCCAAACTCTCCTATTTATAAACCCCTTTTCGGATTTCGTTTTATTGTATAATGTGGCAAATTTAGTTTCTTTTATGATAATCGCAAAAAAATTGATATTTACGTCCGAACTTCACAAAATTAAATAAAATACGCATTTTCTCGTTGTTATTTTTGACATCAATCAATACGGCCCGCACTCTATGAATTTGGATTCTTGGAAGTGATCCTTGGCTTGGGCACAAGAACCATGCACTGGGCAACACCTTTTTCGTTTCAGTGACGCCCCAACCGGCGCCGGAGACAGTCGTGTTACTCCGCGTCGCTTAGTTTCGTGAAATCAATTTTAAATTACAGTTTTCTTACAATAAACAATGCGTAAAACAGGAATTTATATTTTTTACAGGCCTTTACGAAATCAACCTGTAAAAAAAAATCTCAAATACCTTTTCCAACCTTTCTAAAAGCTTTTTTTCAGTATTTTTAAACTCCTCCCATAAAGGGCGTGAATTCCGATTTCGATTTTTTCCTGAACTATTGGATCGCCTTAACGGAACTAAATTTTAAACCATGTGTGAAAAAATATACGAGAGAATGTCTTGGACAAGGCCATCATGTATTGATCATATCTGGTGTAATACTAATGAAACTGAAAAAATAAAATCAATTATTTGGAAAAATAATATTACTGATCATCACACATGCATTGTAGCCTTTAAAACTGACAAAATAGATGTGAATAATTACTCCCGCAATAATTTTCCAAAAACTTTTATTAATTACGAAAAATTACAACAAAATCTTAACGTTGAAAATTGGGAAACTGTTCTATCCTTTAATATATTACACATGACGTCATGTCCCGGTGATTTTGTCCCGGTGACTTTGTCCCGGTGACTAGCTATCAATGGATGACAGTGGATCGAGGAACGGGCTATTTTTGGAACCAGTTCCTATTTGATTTAAAAAATGGTCACCATTCTCATCAACATTAACTGGGCGAAGCCGAACCAAAGCCGCCCGCAGGGCCTAGCCCCCCCCCCCCCCCCCCTCCTAGCTACGATGTAATGCATATTCACTGATTTTTTGTTTTCAATTTTTTAGGACCCACAGCGAGTGAAGAAGTGGTATGGAGTTTGGCAAGCCAAGAACTTATCCAACCTCTGTGTGCAGTGGTATGACGCGTTCGATAGTGGGGACGACGACGTGGCAGGTAAAACCTTCAAGATACACAATATTATAAAGTTCACAAAACACTGAACAGTAGTGGGTTTATATGGATTTGAAAAAAAAAACTGACCTCACCAGTTTACAATTTTTTACTTAGCCGCTCCTATTTGTTTAATCCTTTTAATTGGGTTCTCTTGCTAAGAGGTTACTGAAAAGTGTTCAATATATATATTTTACTTTGTTCATACCTTCTCACGTCACGGAATGTGCGCAGCATTTATCGTTTAGCTAAAATATGCAATTTAAATGCAATTACTTAGAGGTAGCACACGATTTTAGCAACGCGTTGCAGTTTAGTAAATACTAAAACTACTAAATTGAAAACACTACAATTGGCTTGCCACTTTGATTTCTACAGCGCGTCTATATATTATATTGTAACGTCATCGCTTTGACCTGTAGGATTTGGATGTCAATCATTAGAACACATTAGAACCTTTTATAATTAATTGTTCTAAAAATCGGTGTTACTCAGTGTTGTCGTATTAATGAAAAACTTTTGTTGCCATTTATTAAATGACTATGGTGCAATATGACTATGGTGCAATTTTATATATATTATGAATATGAATATATTGTGAATTGGTTTCAGGCAACGAAGACTGTCTCTTCATCAACGTCTATTCCCCGACCCCCGGCAACCCGGATAGCCCGAAACTGCCCGTGATAGTCTACTTACACGGGGGGGCATTCCTTTTTGGCTCCGGGACGGAGTATGGACCCGACTTCTTGCTGGACCACAAAGTTGTCTATGTCAGCTTGAACTACAGACTCGGTATCTTAGGTAGTATACTTATACAAAATCAAACGAAGATTTTTTTCCTTTTTTGGTCAAATTATGCAATAATTTTTTTTAGTACGTTTTCATAGATAAGTAAGATTTTTCAAACTGCGAAAACGGCCCAATAAAGGTGCAAGTTAGGATGTGCGTAGTATTGTATACGCAAATAAGTTGTCTTTCTCAATGTTGTATTTTTTAATGGCGTGGGTTCCGATGACGTCAGAACCCAACCTAGTCTTTTATGATCATTTTACTAAGTAGGTACCTATACACTATACCTACATAATGTTCATATTCGTTGTTTGTAAATTCAATTTTTATAGTATTTCATAAATATTTATCAAGGTAATTCCTGTTGATTTAAATGATAAGCGAAGTTATGTCATTCAATATGAAATAATAAATCCATTTATAAAGAAATCAAAATCTCAGAATTCATTAATATATATTTTTTTTAACTGCTCAACTCCCAACTGCTCCCGTCTGGAGCCAGTGGGACTATGGCATCCCCAATTGGGGTATGTTGTGAGGCTGAAGGTAGTGGGGAGGGGAAGGAGATAGGGAAGAGGAAGGTGGGGAAGTACCTGGCTATTCAGATCTGGTCACCAAACACGGCTAAAGCCATTTCAAGTAACGTTTCAATTCTGAATAGTGGTCTTACGCCAGGGCGATACTGAGAGTATCTTCCACTCTGGTGGTGGCAGCGGTGGGAGTATAAGCCGTATAAGGTATAATACAAAGATTTTTCGATAATAATCGTCAATGTAATGCAAATGCATTCAAAATTAAAACGACGTGGGGAAATAAAAAAATGTCATTTTTAACATAAAAAGTGGGGTATTGTCATAAACTGTATATTTTTACATTAACTCCACACAGAAAGCCCTGAGGAAATTATTTATATAAATTTACAAAATACTTGATATTTAACTACAAGATATTTGTGTAGAATAAGGAAGTTGAGTCCATTTTTTTTATATCAATGTTCACATTCAAACTTAAATACTTACTGGTATTTTTCTTTAAAGTTCGTTTTCATAATTAAATTAATTCTCCAAGTTTAAATTTTATTAAGCCCGCCAAAACGAGTGGAATCCGAGCGGTAAGAGGTGTGTGTGTGTGTCACGTCATTTGGACTCTGAAAAGCACGTCGCTTGAACGTCATTTTGCATGGAGATTTTTTAAATTCTTCAATAAGGAATTTCAGTAATTTTTTTTATCAATGTTATCCGTCTATCAGAATTAATGATATTTTAAACAAAAATTGATCAATATTTCATAGTTAAATTAATTTTTGAATAATGACTCCCGCACTTGAGCTCGCAGCTAGCGCCACACTCTAGCCAGTAGCGAGAATTACGACTCCCGTGCGAACTAATTCTAAAAGTTACGAAATCAGCTGTTGTTGGGCCGCCATCTTCTGGCAAACGCTAGCGGGCCACAAGCAATGTTGACTACCTATCAACTTTTTTCGTAGATTGCCCACAATTTGCTAGTTAGCTAGTAATACGATTACACTGAGCGAGTTTACTAACAGATAGTGAATTTCCCAGATAGTAGCTTGTAAACTCGCTCAATGTCATCGAGGCTTTACTTAAACTAAAAAGACTCGTAACAAAATAGCAAGCAAAACTGTTTGGTCTATACTTCTCTCATAATAAACAAACCATCTCTCATGTAATAGAAAGAGATGCACAATCATGATTCCAATGAGTACAAACCGGGGCACGTAGAGATGACATCAGAATTCTTTCGACCAATCATGAAACGTTGTTAGATTATAGCTTTTTAATCATTTTTTAAGAACATTTAATTAATTCTAAGAATAATAATATATAAGTATACTTACATAAATATTTATGTGTAAATATTTATAGATTTAAAATCGATATTTTTTGACACATATGAACATATTTTTTATAAGTCAACTTCCTTATTGATACATTAAAATATATAGGTACCTAAATGTAAAATAAAATTGTCCTTATTGTCATATTTTTTCTTAATTTTTTCGACATTAAAAAAATACTGTGCTTCTAATATTATGTTTTCATGTGTTAATTTTAGAACATAATAACCATTCTGCAGTAACATGTACCCAACATATTTGAAATGAATTATTTTTAGCTATATAAAAAAAAAAATATTTGGAAAATTTAAATTGTTCTGAATAAAATAGTTTCAAGTTACAAAGGCACTCGTAGGCTGACTGCATATGTAGGTAGTTTCCTTCCAGCTCCTTAATGGAGGACATCTCCCGCGCTTCATTTACCTTCACGGGAAAGTGCAGAAAAACAATCTCTGTTATATTTGCAGGGTTCCTCAGCACCCAGGACAGCACTCTGCCGGGAAATCTGGGCCTGAAGGACCAAAACATGGCCCTGCGCTGGATTAGGGACAATATCCACCACTTCGGCGGCAACCCCAAGAGCGTCACCCTCGCGGGCATGTCGGCCGGCGGCGCCAGTGTACACTACCACATGATGTCTCCCATGTCCAAAGGCTAGTTCTAAGTATTTAATGTTTTTAAGTCATTAAAGGCGTACATATTCTGGGCATCTAAAAAAGGCTTTCAACTGTCTGACTACAATTTACCCTAAGATATTTTGGGCATGTTGCTCACTAAATTGGGTTTACGGTGATGGAATCGATCGTGGAGTTCAGGAGTATATGTTTATTGTATGTTTCCTTTATGAGAAAGAGACACCCGACATATAGTTAAAGGGTCGACATCATTACCTACTACGTATTCCATATGCCACATCACAGAACGTATGTGCTGACCCAGCACGGCCTGACAAGAGGTATGGTGCTATTAACTGATGTCTCAAGGTCTCTTCCCATTTTCAATGTTTCCCTTGAAGAAATATAGGCTCATATTAGGCAAGAACTGTAAAATATATTATTACTAGCTTTTTCCCGCGGCTTCGCTCGCATGGTATTAGGGGATTTCCACTCAGCCTCCTCCACCTTCCCTCTCCCCACTCCACTCCCCCCATCAATCCCCCTTCCCCTCCACCCACCCCTCCCCCCCACTCCACTCCCCCATCAACCCCCCCCCCCCTCCACCTTCCCTTCCTTCCCTCCCCCCTCTTCCACCCCACTCCGCCTCCTCCACCTTCCCTCTCTCCACTCCACTCCCCCCCATCAACTCCCTCCCCCTCTCCCTCCATCCACGACTCCCCTCACCCCCTACGCCTCCACATTCCCTTTCCCTACACCACTCACCCCCATCAACCTCCTTCCCCCACCCCCTACCCCTACCCTCACCTTCCTCCATCCTTCCCCTTTCCCCTTCCTTCCCTCCCCCATCTCCATCCCCTAACCCCCTCCCCCCTCCCTCCTCCCCCTCCCCTTCCCCCTCCACCAACACCCTCCCAACACCCCCTCCCCCCTCCCCACTCCCCCCACTCACCTCTCGCACTCCACACATTCATTCCCGATACATTCAGTTTTCTAACTGCTCGCATGCCATCTATTATAATTTCTTATACAAAATTTCGTAATGCCAGAACTCAACGGTAATTTTATACAATAAAACGAAAAAAAAAATTATCCTATTTGGTTCCCTCGTTCGGGTTTATACATTTCGCATACATACGTATATTTCGGTGATTCATTTTTAGAGATAGTTATTAAGTACGAATTATTATTCTTCTTTTTATATTCTACCAAAAAATCCAGTACGGCCGTTTTATACTTAAAAAACGCGATACCTGTTTATCCAATTAAAACAATAATTGTTCTGTGATGTTAAAATTTGAGAATGACATTTTACAAAACAAAGATTCTTAAATAAAAATTCCATTTTAGAAAATATTTAAATTAGCGAAGTACCTACTTCCCTAATAATTGGAATCGATTAAAGAATTATTATAGATATCTTACTAATCGTGCCACCTATTGCAATTTTGCATACAAATTTCGTAATGCCAGAGCTCTGTGCTATAGCCTATATGTTTATATTATTGTAAGTTTAGTAATAAGTAAGTTTCATTAAAATCCATTCAGTAAAGTAGGAATTAGTATTTTATACGTATTTGAATTTTAACATCAAAGGGATGTCCATAGTAACCTAATTTAAAAAACAAACATCGTTTCCAAGGCGACAACTAGCGTTTGCAATAAACCGATTTTGTTAACGACAGAAAATGTATGAAAAATAATTTCATAACGCCAGAGATTATTCATAACGCCAGAGCCTACCAATATTTTTTTTTTTTTTTTTTTGGTTTTAGGCAATTCACCCTGAAAAGAGTGCTTTGTGCCGGTAATAGTTAAAGTGGATAAAAAAAATCGGTTAATCTATTGGGAAAATAATAAAACAAATTAAATATTGGACACATTTAGATCACTAAAACAAATTAAATATTGAATTCATTCAGGTTAATAAACTTACATAAAGTTGTATGAACACGAGAATTGTTAAGAGATAAAAGGTATGAAATGTTAAGGGGGGACTGGTGTGTGATTTTAATAAGCCGGCGGTATATGTTCTTGAAAGATGAATGGTTTTTACAGTTAAAGAAAACGTGGTCGAGGGTTTCCTCTTCCACACCGCACTGGCAGACCGGATCATCTAAAACTCTAATTCTAGACAAGTGAGATGCAATTGAACAGTGACCAATTCTCATTCTCGAAATACATGAAATGAATCGTTTTGAAAGTTTTTTACCGTGAAACCATGGCTTAGCAGGGATATGGTTTTGAATTCCAGCATAGAAAGATCCAGTTCTTATTTTGGAGACTGCCCAATTTTCTTCCCAGGCACGAGTCATGTTGGATTTAAGAATCGGGAAGACATCGGAGATAGGAATTCTAAAATTTAGTGGGATAGTTCCGGAATCTGAACCAGATTTGGCGAGAAAATCGGCCATCTCATTACCCTCGATACCCAAATGGGCAGGGACCCAGGCCAATATCGTCTCAAACCCAGATTCACTTAGAGAATTGAGAAGATTTTTTATTTTACATATAATATTTTCTTCCGGATAACATAGAATATTTGACCTAATTTTAGTTAGAGCACTTAGCGAATCAGTACATAGTAAGGCTCGATGAATGTTGAGAACCTGGATTTGATTTAGCGCTTGTTCAATTGCAAAGCATTCAGCTGTAAATATGGAAGCTTCTTTCGGTAATTTATAAGTGAGATTGATGTTGAATTCTGGACTATATATCGATGCTCCACATCTTTTATTTTCAAATTTGGAACCATCAGTGTAAAGGATGGAAAATCCAGGGAATTTTGAAGCCACAATGCATTTAAAACAATCATCCACATTTTGAAATTTATTTGGGGAAGATAAAATATTCTTCTGAAAGACTGATGTTATTGTTTTCGGCATAAAAGTGATAGCCTTAAATGGAATATTGTATATAGGGAGATTGGGAACTTCTTGAAGATATTGGAGGGAAGATGATAGAGAAATATAGAGATGAAAACTTTTAATTAGGAGAGGAAAACATTGTTTTTCTCTCAATCTTTTGTTAGAATTCAAATTAACACTTAACCGATTAAGACTTTGTTTAATAGGATGAAGTGATAACGATAAAGCCTTGAAAATATATTTATTGGCAAGGAATTGCCTTCTGAAATATAATGGAGGCTCCCCACATTCTACCTGAAGCGCATTAATTGGAGAAGATTTCATAGCTCCAATAATCATTCTGAGGGCTTTTGATTGAATTCTTTCCATTTTCTTATCTAAATATTTAGGGAGTGGATCAAAAAGGAAAGAGCCATAATCCAAGTGGCTCCGAACTAGGGAATTATACATTAATTTAAGAGTGGTAGGATGAGATCCCCACCATACTCTGGAAACTGCTCGCATCATATTAAGTCCCTTTTCACACTTTGTAGAAATTATCTGAATGTGTGGAAGCCAGGAAAGTTTATGGTTCAAAAGAAGACCAAGGAATTTGATTTGAGTAGCGGTTTGTAGAGGCACATTATCAAAAGAGATTGAGAAGTGGGGAATTTTTCTTTTGCGCGTGAAAGCCACGACCGTTGTTTTAGATGCCGCCAGATTCATCCCATTTATTGACAACCATCTTTTAATATATTGTAAAGCCAAATTCATTTCCTTAGCTGCAAGAATAATATTTTTATGTAACAAATATATAAGAATATCATCCGCAAAGTAAAGTCGCTTGATAGAAAAAGGAATAACTGAGTCTAGGTCGTTTATATAAATATTAAACAACAGAGGACTAATAACGGAACCCTGGGGCAAACCTCTCCATAGTTTGCGCCTTAAGCATTTAGAGGAAGACTCAATAATAATGGACCTATCTGAGAGCAAATTAATAATAAATTGGACTAATTTCGGGGGGAATTGTTTTTTAATTAGCTTTTCTTTTAAAACATTCAGTAAAACATCATCGTAAGCTGATGAAAGGTCAAGGAATGTGGCCAATGTATAAGAATTTAGGGATTGAGAAACTCGGATATCAGCTGTGAACAAACTTAAATTATCCATTGTAGATTTCTTTTTCCGAAAACCATACTGATTTGGTGAGATAATATCTTGACTTTCAACAAACCACTCTAATCTGTTCTTCATCAAACGCTCCGCTACTTTCATCAAACATGATGAAAGAGCAATAGGCCGATAAGACGAAATTTCAGATGGATTCTTTCCAGGTTTTAAAATGGGAATGATTTTTTGAGTTTTCCAATCCTCCGGAATTAGTCCTGTTTCAAGCATATTATTAATAATGGTTGGAATTGCTGGGTCAACTGTTTTTGTGTCACATAGGGAAGAATTCAATTTTCGTTAATTTACATAGGGTAGTCATCTCCCTCGTGTCAGGGGCTATTTACACGCCCCTACATATTTAATGGTCAACCGCCATATCAGAAAATGATTTAATGAAGCTATTAAGTATTCCATCGGGACCCGGAGCAGAGTCAGAAAGGGCTCTTATTACTCGTTTCATCTCATCAATGAAGAAAGGAGCATCTAGCCAGTTAGAATGAGATGGATATGGCTTAACAGAAGGCATTTCTTCACATCCGGCCACCGATGGGGGGGCTATTTTATCCGCAAATCCTATAAGAATTTCTTCTGATATATGTTTGATTCTCGGCGGAGAATACGATGATCCGAATTTTTTTAAGCTAGACCAAACTGAAGACTGGGGAGTTTCCGGAGACAGGTTCTCACAGAACTTCCGCCATCCAGCACGTTTTTTATTTTTCAAAATTCGTTTGGTTTCCGCCTGGGCTTTTTTAACTGCTAAAAAATTTTCTAGTGACCTACACTTACGAAAAGAGGAAATTGCTTTTTTACGAGAGTTGACGGAGCGAGTGCATTCCTCGTCCCACCACGGAGTAGAGTGTTTTATTTTAATGTTCGCATTGCATTTCGGGATGGATTTTTCTGCTGCATTTATAAACATAGAAGGAAACGTCTCACATTGCATTCTGATGTCTCCCGGGGACGATTTTGTTAAATTAATAAGGTTATCTAGTTCAGAAGAGAAAGTGCTCCAATTCGCATCTTTTATTCTAAATTTGAGATTATTTTTAACTGGGGGGGGATAAGTGTAAGATTGATGGTGGAATCGGATTATAATTGGGAAATGATCACTAGAGAGGGGATCGTTTAGGATGTCCCAAGAGCATTTAGATGCTAACGAATACGAACAAAGAGATGAATCAACAGCACTTTTCCGTTGATGAGGGGGGTGAATCTGGTTGGAGATCCGTCATTTAAAAAACATAGGTTATGGGTATCAATAAAATTTAAAAGATTGCGGCCAGAACGATTTGTTATTTCGCTACCCCAAGAAGGGGAATGTGCATTAAAATCTCCAAGGATCATATAAGGGGAACAAATCTGGGTTAAGATTGGTGCCCATTCGTTTTCAATAAAAGTCGTAGAGGGAGGAATATATATTGATAAAATTGTGATATCAGATAAGACAGATGCAATTATCTGGATATCGTCGGAGGGAGTATGAATATTAATTTGTTTAAACGGGATAGAATTATGGATTATCAGAGCCGTGCCGCATTTACCATCCGGTCTGTCGTGTCTGAGACAATAATAACCTGGAATTCTTAAGTGAAAGGAGGGTTTTAACCACGTTTCAGAAATGGCGGCTACTGAAACGTCGTGTTCGTCGAGTAATTGAATTAGGTCAGATTTGTTAGCGGAGAGGCTTCTACTGTTCCACTGAAGAATTTTGTTCAGTTTCGAAGTCATTGGGGAGGCAAGATCGGAATCAGATCAGAATCGGCAGCGTTGGACGGTACAGTATTGTTGTTTGTAAGGATTGAAATTAAAAGAGTAATTAAAGTTTGTATAAAAGAATTATTATTCGGTATTTCGGGGAGAGAAGGAGGGGAAGTATTACCCTTAATGGCACACCCATTGGGCGACTGGAATTTGGCATTCCCATTCGGGCTGGCCAAAATATTATTCAATTGTTTTTTATCAAGGTAAGGAGTATATTTTGGGTTGGGTTTGACTGGCTTGAGAATGGTTTCTCTGTGAGAAGATGACGTTGATTTTAAAAAGGTGGATGTTTGGAAAGGTGCTGAGGACGATGTCATCTCTGCGAATGATTTTTTCGCAGGAGAGAATAACTTAGAGGCCTGGAAGTACGAAATGTTGTCGGTAGCCATTTTATGTTTTATGTTCTTCTGTCTTGATAATTCCGGACAGGCTAGACTGACCGCGGTATGTGCACCCGAACAGTTAATGCAAATGGGGTCATTGGAAGATTTCGGACATTGATCAAATGGGTGACCTTTTGCCTCTGTGATCTCCGCGGGAATTCCTCGCACAAGACCCATTCTCGTAAGGTTAAATGTCGGTATAAACGATATATATTTATGGATTGAGAGCGAGTCAATTTTTTTTACAAATCCATTAGCGGAAGCGGCAGTATTAAACTCGATAGATAATTTATATCGCCCTTCTGGTTTAATTGAACCGTTAACAATACCAAGGTTATTATTTTTTGAGTTAAATAAAAATTTTCCAAAATCTAAAGGGTGAATAAGTTTTCCTTGTTCAGTTCTCTGCACCATAACGATAAAAGGACCGGAAGCGGAAGCAGGATAAAGTAAGTCAGTACTTTTTGTATTATCGCTAGTTAAAGTACTTGTCTGGATGTTACAATTGGTGTTAAGGTCGTTAGAGGTCGAGGTTTGTTGAATTGGCGGAATAGATTTAACTTTCGATGGAATGTGAAGGCTATGCGATGGACGCCGTTTACGAGATGGGAGCGTAATAGAAACCTGACTAGAATTAGATTCCGAATCAGAAAAATCCAATATCGACCCTGGGTCGGGAGGCCTATCTTCGTCTTCTTCCATTATATTAAAAAAAAACTTAACTTTTAAAAATTAAACTGAAAAAATAATAAGCAGTCTATTTCATTGACTGTACAAACAAAAACGGATTAGCCGTAAGAAGGAATGCAAACACCTAGGTATACGATAAACAAAATTAAATGAAATGTAACAATAATATCTTATCTGTATGAGGCTCAGGAACGGGCGAACGGCACTAAGCGATAGGTAAGGTACACACAACCACTGTTGACCGCGGCTCGAATCGGACTCCCTACCAATATTTATAGCCTATAGATCTCGCAAATAATGTAGCTTTCTATTAGTGAAAGAATTTTTAAAGTCTATTCAGTAGTTTTTGTGTGAAAGAGTAACAAACATACATCCATACAAACTTTCACCTTTATAATATTAGTAGGATATTTCATATTTAATCTATTTTCAAGTCATGTAAATTGTTACACTATTATTTATTGTAATAGGATTACAAATCTGTAATACACATATAAAAAAAGGTCACATTGCTTAAGAAAGTAATACAAGTACCTACTCAATGACAATGTTTGATTTGTACACAGATCGCTGTTGTTTTCATGTTATGCTTTAAAAATTAACTAACTCCATACTAACTCTGACGAAGTTCAAATAGGAAGCGATTGTACAAAGGTAGAATGCAATGACAACAAATATTGACTGCCCGTAATTTATGTGAATAATAATGTGGAAGTTGTTCGGGTGCTTGTTCGTTGACAGGTCTGTTCCATAAGGCGATCTCGATGAGCGGCACGGCTCTGTGTCCGTGGACCCTGCAGGATGCCCCTGTCGACACGGCACAACGTGTAGGCGCTGCGCTGGGCTGTCCCATCGACCCTACCAAGGACATGCTGGACTGCATGCGACACCGCCCTGCCGTGCAGGTCGTCAAGGCGGTCAGGAAGCTCATGGTTAGTTCTGTTAATCCATTGGCAACAGAATTAATGAGCCAAAAAATTGGCCTTCATCACTGAATTAATTTTGTACCAAAAATTGAAAACCTGCATTGGTGTACCTACTAAATCTATTGTTGCTTTTGAACCATATATTCAAATGAATTAATTTCTTTAACATAAAAATACAAATTTTAGAAATATTAAATTATGTGTAAATATTATGTTTTTTTGTAACTTTATGAATAAAAATGTGATAAAAACTTACGAAAAAAGAGGTTATATTTGTTTCCTTATTTACACATATTTTAATATTTAAAAAATTTGAATTTTTAGTAATAGCTAATAAAATAATTTGGTATGATAGTCCTAAAAACAATCAGGAACGAGCAGGGTTACTGCCAAAAGCCTAGAACTATGCCCAATTTTGAAGAAATTAAATGGCGGCTGGCTGCATACAAAACTTTGAACACAAATATCAGGGAAAAAACATAAGAAACATATTATTGCCAATTCTATGAAATAAATGATTAATTACATACAGAGCGATCGGCATTTAAATTTCTTTTCAAAAATGTCACTGTCGAGCTTGTTATCCGTTTTTTGGCAGACCTGCTCTAGCCCGTCAGTGCGCCGGGGTTTGTGGTTAAGTACCTGAGGTGCACACCCGGCAGCCTGCCGGGGTTCGTGGCCAATGGGTTAATCAATCAATCAATCAATCCATCCGTTCATCCGCCAAATCAATCAATTCATCCATTAATCAATCCATTCACCAATCAACCAACCAATCAGTGAACACTTTAGGTATATCTCCATTAGGTGTGCAAGTAACTTGCGTTCAAACTGCTGACACAAAAAAATTGGCATCTTTGTGGCCTATAATTTAAAAAAAATCTACCTTTCTAGGCATTTTATGCCTTACACTTTGGCATTGAGTTGAGTTAGGTATTTTATATGAAACAAGCTCTGAAAAGAAAACTTTTCTTTTATTTTTCTTTCCTCCGCGAATCTAACTACCATAAATATATTGAATTTCACAATTAACTTGCTGCATCTTGCACGTATAGTCAATGACGTTATATAAATAGACTTGCCGTAGTCTCACAAATTCAAGATATAATGTGGCAATTAATCAACACTTTTGTTTTCAGCGATTTTCAACAATTTCTTAATTCAAAAGTTATCCATGAATGATAAAGATAGACGCTTAAAGAATGTGTGCATATGAACGAAATAAAAGATAGAAAGCGGGGGGCATTTTCGTATTCAAAATTCAAAAGTTCCGTCGAATACTGTCTCAATACTGTCGACTAAAGTAGGAGGCCTGGTTGAATTTACACCCCTACAGTTGAATTTTTAGGAGTCAAATTTTCAAGCTATAATGAACAACGATAGTTTGCAAATGGCGTTGATTGTTATTGTATTTGTTGTTTCTGCTGATTTTTATGTTGTTTTACCGCAGGCAAGTAACTAAAGAATCATTAGATTATTATTATAAAAAGTAAATTTTACTTAGCGACGGAATCGACTTTGTAATTTGGCTGTTGCGCATCCAGACCTGTACTTTAGTAGGCCTTGAGTTCTCTAATGACGCATAAAATCTTTGGGCGGAAAGCAATTGTATTATTTATATAATCGATAAAAATAAGTAATTTGAATGTATTTACAAATGAAATGTTATTCCTTCGCTTTTACTACTGTTTACCGTGTAATGGAAACATTTTCTCATCACACATGAGGGAATTTTGGCGCTTTTTAATGCAATTTACTTACTGGTAGGACACGACCTTACTCGACGCGTGGCAGTTTAGTACTAAAGTACTAGAAATCGAGTACAGTGCAATTGTCTTGCTGTTAGCTTCCCACTTTGAGATTTCTACCACGCGTCTACAGTATATAACGTCATTGCGTATAGTGGTAATATTTGATCTAATCAACTTTCATGTTCTATGTGGAGTTTCCATTTTGACCTTATTCATATTATTTTCCACTTTAAAAAACTTGAAGAACACAACATCTCCCAAATTCAGAAAATTTTTCAGAATGGGATGAAAAAATGCCATAACGTGATTGCTTAAACGGATTCGGTTATTTTTTTATTTAAAATAAAACCAATGGAGATTGCTAAGTTTGAAATAAATGCGAATTTTTACATTAATATTAGGATGAATGCAGGTACACACCAATCAACATAATCAATACTCTTCATGTCGTATAAAATATATAATAAAGAAAAACACAAGAAATGCAATGTGAACTTCTTTCATGTTTCGAAAGTCACTTGGGTTGACCTATGGAAGAGGTGTTGGTGATCCAATAAATGGTTCCCGGGGCGGCGGTACCCATACCCGCTTGATGAATTTGTCACACGTAAATTTCTGCGAAACAATTGGGCCTAAATTTTCAGTTCAATCAAATAACAGATACACAACGTCAGGTAAGAAGAGAGACATATCGCGTGCTGAATGGGCTAAAACCAAAAGGTAGTAAGTTGGTGGTGACATTGGTTTCCATTCAATTGAAGTGAAATATCACAAAACTGCGCTATATAAAAATACTAGGTTATTATTATTATTATTCAAATCTGTATGGAAGATATTTCTAGTGTTTATTATCCATGCAGTGTACAAACTAGTGATGTGTCAGTTCAGCTGGAATGGGCTCTTGTACTCGGGTCCTTTGCGAGAAGCCGTTCCTACTCCTACTCCTTTTTAAAATCGACTACTCCAAGAGAACCCGGTCGCGGAACTCGGGCTCGGTCCAAAAACCGAAACTAGGAGTCTGACCAGGAACCCGAATGCCTCCACTGGCCGACCCGTGTTCAACCTCCACCAATGTACCTGTGTTCGCGCTCCGCTCAACTCGCGGGTTGCGAGTTCTCCTGGTACGAGTACTAGTGAGTAGTAGGAACCCGAATGCCTCCACCGGCCGGCTTCTCCGTGTTCGCGCTCCGCTCCACTCGCGAGAGAGTCGCTCGCGAGTCGAGAGCAGTAATCGCGTGTTCGAGTTCTTTTGCGCGCTCTGACACCGAGGTTTGGCTCCGTTTGAACTCGTGCGTATCGGTCCGAGCCGTTTGCGAGTCGAGAGCAGTAATCGCGCGTTCGAGTTCTTTTGCGCGCTCTGGCACTCTGTTTGAACTCGTGCGTCTCGGTCCAAGCAATTCGCGAGTCGGGAGTGGCTCCCGGGACCTGCTTCAAGGACTCAAGTACTCGAAGCATGTCTCGGAGGCCTCCGACAAAATGCAGAACTTACCTGTCTCTAGTACAAACTACACACTTTAAAAAAAAAAACAATTTATTTCATTCTTATGTAAAGAAATAATGGTTTTTTGTTATTATGTGCATCTAACTACCTATAAAAATATATATTTAAAAAAATTTCAGCCATTTTACCACACTCCATTTTCTCCCGTGGGTCCTGTAATCGAACCATTCAGCACGAAGGAGAACTTCGTATCCAACCATCCCATGGATATTATCAAAAATGGCCTTTTCCACGATGTCCCTTGGCTGGTGTCAGTTACCGCCCAGGAGGGCCTTTATCCCGGAGCAAGTAAGACTACCTAACTAATATCTAACCTAATCATGATTTGACCATATATGATTTGAGATTGCTACGCCTGCTTTAATAAGCTTTCAGATTCCAATATGTAATACTAGAAGTCGGGAGAATGCGGAAATTCTGAGACTAAATACCAAACACAATATCGCACATCTCATAGAAAGTGTTGTAAGACAAAATTTTCTATTTTACATTTTATCTCTGAAAAGTAAAGCGATTGTGATTGTCTATGCCCCACGAAAACCGTATTTAAGTTAGATCACTCCATCTCCGCAAGATGACGCAAGTATCTCTTTTCGATGGGACCGCTTGTTCATCATACATTCAGTTGTTTTCGCTTGTTGTTTTTGTTGACACTTTCTATGGGATGTGCGATGTGTACTCCTCATTCTAATGGAGAAAAATAAATATGCTCAGTGGATGTCTTCAATTCATCACTAAATAAATACCAAATATTGTTTCTGTGGCAGTTCAGATATGTATAAAGAGAAAGACTAAAACTGTTTCATACAGGCATCTCAAAGGTTTTCCTTGTCGTGTATTTCAGTTTACGCGATGAAGGACCAGTACCTGGAGCACATTGCCGCTGACTGGGACACTTTGGTGCCGTATATTTTTGACTACAACAATTCCCTCCCTCTGGAAAAGCATGCCGAGGCCTCACAGAAAATAAAGGACTACTATTTCTCTGGGAAAGACTTCTCTAAAGAAGGGCTGTCGAGACTAGTAGACGTAAGTACCTCAATACTGAAATTAAATTGGAGTTGCTTAGTAAAATTGTTTAAATTATTTGTACCCACATGTTCATGTAGAATTCTGTACAAGTAAAACTGTTTTCTCATTCAAAATTTCTGCTTGGGCATGGTGATATTTTTAAAGGTTTTTCTGTTTGAAATTCAGAAGTAAGGCTCTCGACTAGCTATCCGGAGTTCCAGGCGCAAATCCCGGCACGTACAAAAAAAATTAATTAATCAATTCGTTGATTTTAGCCATCGCGACAACAGAAGTGGTCGTTTCCTTTTTACTTTGTCACTCAAACTTAGCAGTAAGTATGCGTAGTGCTCACCATTGTTAGTTTTACCCTTCTGGAAGTAATCAATAAAGAGTAATTCCTTTTGTATCCCAGAAAACAGTTGCTATAACCTTATTCGCAGTGGTGGATCCAAGTCTCATCAATAGTTATGAATCGATGAAAAAATTTGCTTGTATATCGCCAAATTCTCAGTTGAAACGCTCTTGCGGCGTTCCTCTTGATCAACTGTTAGTATACGCGGTACTCACCTAGCGCACAGCTTTTCCATATCCAAATGGTTATGTAAAATATTGTGATCTTCTAGCATGATACAGGGTGCGGCAGCATAACTTCCTTTTTTTAAATGCGCGCCATTAAGTCGGTTGATGTCGTAGCGGAGCGCTAGTGATCTCGTTCGAGAGGCGGAACTTTAAAGTTTTGTCCCGATACAGTTTAGTCGCCATCGTGCGTTGGAACAGTGAGGAGTGTACGTTTGCCTAATGAGGTCTAATTTTTGAACGGATGTTCTGTGATCGCAACCCAGCGCGCCTTTTTGGAATCGCTTTAATTTAGCCTCTGTCCTGGACCGGAAATCAATTGTTATATGGGTCACTACGTTCAGAAAAACTGCAAGTACGCCAAGAAGAAGAACTGGAGTCCCTTGTCCCATTAGATCACCAAGCATTGATGGTTGTTTTGAGGGAACACTTCCCAGAGCACCTCATCTCAATTAGGGGCGATTTGGAGTTGCCGGCCCACTCTCCCGATTTGTCCCCTTGTGATTTTTTTCAATAGGTTTTTTTGAAATCCCGTATTTATGTAAACCGTCCTAGGACCCTACAAGATTTGAAGACCAACATCCAGGAAGAAATTGCCAGGATAACGCCTGTTATGCTGGCAAGAGTCATGACAAACGCCAGAAATCGGTTCACTCAGTGTATGGAGAATGGGGGACTTCACTTACCTGATTTGGTCTTTAAAAACTTAGTAAAACAAAACTTTAGGTATGTGCCCACATTATAAAAAAACAAATTAAAAATTTCTGATTCCTATAATGGGTTTTCTTAAGTTTTGAAGAAAAGGAAGTTATGCTGCTGCACCCTGTATTATGGTTTTTATTCGAGTATTTCGGGAGTTGTGACCTCAACGGGGCATGGTTCGTCATCAGCGCTCCTGCGACCTTTCTTAAAATCAAAAACCTACTGTTTTATCGTTGAATATAATGGAGAAGAGTTAAACCTTTCAAATAGAAGTACTTTATAACCGCGTGCTTTTCTGATTTTTCCCTTTTGGCGAAAATGACTAATGCACCAAACGTATACTAACAGAGCTATTTACCTGAAATTTGATTTGCAAGCTAGTGAAGAAAAGTGTTATAGAATGTCAGTGTAAAAGTAGACCTGCTAGCGCCGTGTAATGTACCTACTAGTTTTTTGCCAGGCCGGAAACTTCTCACTCCACCGTTGTACAGCATATTTGCATCATGTTTCAGAGTGAAAGATACTGTCAGTATCACCCTGGTGTGTGACCACCATTCAGAATTGAAGTGTTGCTTGAAATGGCTTTCGCCATCTTTGGTGACCAGACCTGAATGCCAGATACATCCCCACCTTCCTCTTCCCATCTTCTTCCCAACCCCACTACCTTCAGCTTCACAACATACCCCAATTTGGGATGCCATAGTCTCACTGCCTCCAGATAGTTGGGAGTCGTTGAGACTCTTGTGCGGCATTAAATTGCAATTTTCATTATGAGCAACGGAGCTTCGAAATTCCATGACCAAATTTTTAGGACAATTTGCCGTGTTATCTATACAAATAAAGATTAATATTTCTTTGTTTGTCCCTTATTATTTCGTATACCAATCATCCCATTGCGATGAAACTTTGGTGAGTTTTTGTGCGTACGTCCACGATGGTCTCTATGTATTGCTCTGGTAAGCTCTGGCGTTATGAAATTTGTATAAAAACTTTAAAATAGGTGGCTCGTTAGTTGTTTGAAAAATGTGTGGATTTCATATAGTTTAGGAAGGGAAGGGGAACGGGGACACATGTGAAAGGACACGCAGGGAACGGGTGATGGAGGGATAGAGGACTAGGGAGTGGCAAAGGAGACATAGTGGCGGTAGGGGATAGGAGGAGGTAAATTTGGAAATCCATGCTTCACACATGGACAGATGGGTGTGGCCTACTCACATGAGTTATTCGTGTACCCATCAGAAGGAAAAACAAAAAATATTGTGTATCCAAATGTACTTCAATAAATAGTATTAAAACAACATTTTCTTTCTTTGAGTGGCATTGCAACGCATGCCGGGTATTCGCTAATAATTAATAAATAAGAAAAAAAAACACCTGAAAAAGAAAGTTACAACTATCTACATAATTAGGTATCATAAAAGATAAAAACCATTTTAGATCATAAATCTTTGAATATAAGGGGGCGTTCAAGTATTACGTAACGTAATTTTTGAAGAATTTTTACCCCTCCCCTCCCCCCCCCTGTAATGCGCCATAACGTTTTTCTGTCCCCCCCCCCCCCCCCTCCCCCCCTTAACGTTACGTAACGCTCAAGTGACAATTTTTACCTGAAAGTCACAATTAAGTTGTGCAAAGTACTGGAAAGTCGCTTAAATACCTTTTTCTTGTTTTAATCGCGTTTGCGGTAATAAATAAAACAAAGAGATTTCGAGAATGAAAAGGGTGGCCAACTTGGAAGATTTTAATTCCCTAGTTTTTTTTATCTAAATAAAGAAAAACATGTTACGTGTACCGGACGTAGCTTTAAGATTATATTTAAGATTATAATTATGTTTAAAGTTTATAATGTTTTACAAGTAATAAAATTAATCAGGGGTCATAGCAGTCGGTTTAAAGACAAAAGAACAACGCTTGACCCCACCTTCACCCCCTTTTTTTCTCTGTGTACGTACCTACATACTTATTTTAATCTCGATAAACCCTTTTTCATTGCGCAAATTCAATCGTGCGAAGTCGTTCCTATACAAACCTTCGCGCAGGTCCAATTTGCGCAAATATCTGTTATATATCCTTTGTTTATAAACGGGTTTTGCACAAATATAAAATCTATGCAAAACCCGGTCTTCTATATACCTAATTTGTGCAAATTGATCATATTTAATTTGCATAAATTGGCTCTAAACAACCATGTAAAATTTTATGCAAACTCATAAATAAACGAAGTATCGAGGAAGCGGTCAGAGTAAGGCGAGATTGGACGGTGTGGCGTTTTTGCTTCGTTACGCAACGGCGGAACGAACGCAGTGGCGTTTTTACTCTAGATCATAGGTTCCCAACGTGGGCGATAACGCCCCCTTGGGGGCGTTTCAGACCTTCAGGGGGGCGGTAGAAGACAAAGATAAAATTGGGGGGCGTTTCAGACTTTCAGGGGGGCGGTAGGAGACCCAGAGAAACTCATAGCTAGTTTACTAGCACACATCGAAGAAGTCGAAGACATGCTAAAAGAATACATATTGCACATGGTGATGATGAGCGAAACCTGTATTACTGAAGAAATTAACCAAAATTAAACAACATTTCAGGGCTATTCGACAGTTAGATGCGACTCATTTAGCAGGCATACAGGTGGAGTTATCACATTAATTCAAAACAATATCTCTTACAAAGTCACAACAAATGCAACACTGATAAAAATAATACCTGGATAATAATAGGCTACTGGCTATTGAAGGATTTTAAGCTTGGAACCTATGCAGCTATTTATGATACAAAATTCTTAGATTTTTTTGAAGAATGGTACCGTAAGCAAATAAATACAAGAGACTTGGTAATCATCTGTGGAGATTTTAATATTCAACGCAAAAAGCACAATATTACAAATCACCATAAATTGCCTAGGTTGGAAGCAACTTGTCAAAAATTATACAAGAATATGAAAAAATTCTAAAACCATGACGGATTTGGTAATTTCAAATGACTTTAACGCGGAAGTTAATGCTGCAGAAGAAGTCAAAATATTTGATCACGAAACAATTATTACAAAAAATAGATATAATAGTCCGAAGCCTCAGGGAACACCAAGTATAATATATAGAAATAAAAAGAACTAAAATAAAGATAAATTGTGTACGGCATTACAACACAAAAAGTGGATCTGCGGTAACCAACGAAATTTAGACAGAAAAGCCGATGAACTAGTAGGACACCTGAAAACAGTAGTAAATGAACTAATGCCTATAACTAATATATATTTAAATATAAAAAGAATCCCTGTTTCCCTTGGTCACGCCTTCATATCATTTTTTTTAAAGTTTCCTTATACTTTGTAGAAGGTTCATACGGAAAGAAAAATTAAGAAAATTGCGTAGAAAATTGGATAATTTCAGAAAACTTAATGACTATTTCAAATTCCACGTTTCAAAGTTTGCGCGTTTGACGAAATTGAATTGTGTTTTTGAACAGTTTTTTTTTTGTAATAAAAGAATTATCTATGGATTTTATAAAATTTTAAATAGATACCTACCTATGTTAGGAACAAATTTGATTTATTGTTCTTATAATACATAAAAATGAATATTTTTATTGTGTGAAAAGCGAAAATTTGAATAAAAAAATTGTAAAAGGTGGCATGCGAGATGTTTGAAAACTGAATGTACTGGGACTGAACATATGGAACGCGGGAGGGGGATTGGCGGAAGGGGAAGTGGAAGAGGGGAGGGAGTAGGCGGGGAAGGTGGAAAGGGAATGCAGGAGGGGAACATGGATGCACGGAAAGGACATGCAGGGAGAAACAATTTATTTCTTTGAAAATGGCATTGCAACGCATGCCGGGAACCAGCTAGTAGTATATTGAAAGATACAAATAAATGGTATACCTATGAAATCCCTACATCTTCTAAAAAAACAATGGGATACAGCTTATAAAGTAAAATACAATTTACAGAAGAAAGTTGGGAAACCTGTAAGAAACTTAGAAACATGTATAGGTACAGAAATAAAACATACCAAAAATTCGTATTTTAGGCAAAAAATTATTACCTCTCAAAGTGATTCAAGAAAAATGTGGACAACATTTAAAGAAATTATAAGCCGCAAACAGAGGAAAAACATTAAGGAAGTTCGGTTCCCCGATGGAGTTGAAGATGATAAAACTAAAATAGCCAAATTTTATACTAATTGTCGAAAAAAATAAATAAGAGTATTTCATTAGTCACAGATACTTCTTGCCAATCATCGGAAAGAAGCGAGAATAATAATATTTTCAGGTAACAGTGAGTATTTAATGAAATTTTTTATACGATGAAAAAAATCGAATAAAAATCGTCAACGTCTGGAATTACTATAGGCATAATAAAAGATGCACTGCTGTGCATCTTTTATTATGCCTGAGCTGTAGGAGACAGATTAGTTGCACTAATAAATTAATCTGTGTTAAAGGGAATTTTTCCGCAGTCATGGAAAACTTCCATAATAACACCAATGCCCAAAATAATAAATTAATGCTAAAAATCTCGAAGACCTCAGACCAATGGATTACCTAAATATGAACAATTACTAAAATCCATAGTTAAAGAACAGATGAGTAAATTTATTGAAAAAAATAACATTCTTGTAAAACAGCAATCTGGGTTTAGAAACAAATATTCATAGTGGAAAACCAGTATGGATCAAAAGAAAATCACATTAGTAGAGTTTTTGGATTTTGGACATGTTTTTAAAACGATAGACAGAGAAACACTAATGATAAAATTAAAAATAGAAAACAAAGAACCAAAATTCGAGATGCTATATCTGAAGAATAACAATTAAACCTCGGAGTTCGTCAAAGATCTGTGATAATATTGAAGATGCATTGTCAAAAAGACAAAGCGAATTTCTATTACAGAATACTTCTATATTAAATATTAAAGTTTTTTTTTTCCTTGAATAAACTGAAAATAATTGTAAATTCATGGTATTAGAGAAGAAACTCAACAAAATTACTTCCCTAAATATATAGACAATCAAAATATTGAAGAAGTAGAAAAAATTAAATTAGTTAATTTAATTAATTAAAATTTTAAAATTAGGAATGATAATCGATAACAAATTAAAACTAAACACTAACTTTGAAATTTTAAATTAAAAAATGCAGAAAAGGTTAATTTCTTAAGTAGGATAAAGGGAAAGTTAGACATCAAAACACGGAAATTGGTCTACAATACCACTGTAGCGTGTCACGTGAGTTACTGCACAAGTGTAATCTTTCTGAGTACAACACAAGTAAAAAGAATGAAAATAATTCATAACGGTTCCATGCTAAGTCAGAAACACCTCGGAAAGGTCATTAAAAACTATGAAAAATAATTTTAAAATAGCCGGAAACCCTAATCTAATATTTTTTTTGTTTTGTTTTGTTTTTTTTTACATTAACTCCACCCATGAGGCCTTGAGAAAAATAATTACCCTCAGGGCCTATACCCTTATCTAACTTAACCTAATTAACAATTTTTAACCAATTACCACCCCCCCCCCCCCCCCCCCCCCCCCCCCCCCCGATGTGGTAAATATGATCGTGACGACAATTGCTGTTTCGGATTTATGAGTTGGGGGGCGCTAGAAAAAAAAATATTCTCATAGTGGGCGGTGGGCAAAAAAAGGTTGGGAATCTATGCTCTAGATAATGAGATTTCTAAGAATTTCATCTCAGTTCGGAGAATTGAGATGAAAAAAGAGCTAGTATGGGCAGACTCCCGCCGCTAAGCCCTTTAAATACAGCCGGTATTTGGCCAGAAAGGCAGAGCTCCAGATCTCATCACCACATCAGCATCTCTCGCCTTCTCTTCTGCCTGCTCCGATCTACCACTGGAAAACTTGGACTTCTTCTTGGCCCTGGCCGCACCGCTCACCAAGAAGACCCTCGAAACGCCTTTATCAAGGCGCAGGTTACCCCTCTACCCCGCTCTACCTCCCTTCTTCCCCTCGCCTTCGATCCGTTTTTCCCTGCAATTTCTCCCCATTTTCCCTCGCCTTCTCCCCATTTCTCCCTTTCTCCCTACATTTACCCCATTTTTCCCTTCTCTCTCACTTTTTCTCCCTTTCTCCCCAGGCGTCGAAACGGCCAGCCGGCAACTTCCCACTACATCGTCTGTGCGGGTGGCGACTACAGTGCCACGTCTCGTACATTACGTAACGCATTTCTTCGAACCCCCCCTCCCCCCCTTGTAACGCACAGTAACGTTTCACAAGACACCCCCCCCCCCCCAAGTGCAAGTGCGTTACGTAATACTTGAATGGCCCATAAGTAAATTGTATTTATTCTTCTCAGGCTACAAAAAAACCCATCGGATACGAGAAATGTGTATCTGTTGACCGCCGGCATGGCCATATGGTAATCCGACATGAATATAGATGGGTTTCTTACCCTCGTCACACTTCGGAGGTATCAGGTTGTGGGAGCTCGGTGTACCAAAGGTTAATGTAGATTTTCGGTGCTGCAATATTTGTAATGATGATGTTTCTTTACTTTACCAGGCCTTGGGTGATCGCCATTTCAAAGTGGATGCAGAAAAAGCGGCGAGGTTACAAGCCTCCCTCGCCAAATCACCAGTTTACTTTTACTACTTCAAATACCGTGGCGCCACCAGCTTGGGAACTTTCTTGTCCCGTCAGCCAGTCGACTTGGGTAAGCACTCTCTCTACTTATGAATTTTATTGTAAAAATAAATTATTTATAATATTGATATTGATATTCAATAACAATAAAACTAATACAAATTTATTACAAAATAACATGTAAACACTTAAATTAGTAAAATCGTGTACATATATCATTTTATCACGTTCACCACGTGTATTAGTGTGTATCAGTTATAAAACTCAGTTTTTTATGATTTAAATATTTTCCGCCGTGTAATGTATTATTTTTCGTTATAAATTCGGAGCTACTTCAAAATGAAAAACACCATTGACAGAATTCAAAATTTAAAAAGTAATAAGAAAAATTACGTGAGTGGCATTTTGCTTTTAAATGATGTCTGGGCCATCTGGTGGTGACCTCTTGTCAGACATAAGGTACAAAAATAAGCGAGAGGGCAACGCGAAAGGAAATTTGAAAATGCTTCTCTCAACAAAGGTTTTAAAAGATGGTTCAGGCTACACAACATCCTATTATTATTACTGCCGTTTAAAACCGGAGCTTCATTCAGCTTCATAACATATCCTAATTGGGGGTGTCATAGTCCCACTGACTTCAGTCAGTTGGGACTCCTTTGTGGTGTTCACACGATATAGAAGTTATAGCAGAGGGATTTGCTTGTCCCAGTGGGTACCACCGCAATATACCATAAAGCATTCATAAACATAATGTTATCTTGAACCAAAAATATGGTGTACATGTCATTATAAATCCTTTGAACCGTAACGCCATAAGCAAGTTTCCCCGCTCTTCCTGCACTCGATATGATAGTTATAACGTCATGTTTTTTAATTGTAATTTATAATAGTATCCTATAACCTATAACTAAACATTAGTTGTTATCATACATACTTTGTTTAATGCACATTCATATTTTGTTATTACACACTATAGTTACTCTTGTGTACCACTGAGTAATCTCCTGTATTACTTGATTGTAAAAGCCATTTAAGGGCCGTTTAAGTATTACGTAACGTACTTTGGGGGGGTGGGGTCTTGTAAAACATTACTGTTTGTTACCGGAGCGGGAGGGAAGGTTCGAACAACGCGTTACGTAATATGTTTTTTTTAAATTTAAATAAAAAACAAGGGAATTAAAATCTTCCAAGTTGGCAATCCTTTTCGTTTTTGTCGTACGGGGAATCCCTCGACTGTATTGTACGTCATTTTTATTTTATTTTGGGGGGGGAGAAGAAAAATGTTACATGAGGGGGAGGGAGGGTCAAAAATCTTAAAAAATTGCTTTACGCCCCCTTATGGCGTTCAAATGAATAAATAAATACATAAATATGTAGGATGAAAAGCTAAGTATTGAAAAATATAAGAAGTAATAAAAATAAAATAAAATAATTATGGTAATTGTTTTTACAGGTGTATCTCATGGAGATGACACAGGTTATATACTGAAAACGGTTTATATGGACCCAACTACAACTCCAGAAGATATTGAGATGATGAAAGTCATGACCAACATTTGGGTTTCGTTTGCCACGGATGGGTGAGTCATGATGATTTTTATCTAATTCAATAAAATGTTAAAGGAACCCTCTTTACGTGAGAAAGCACGTACCTTTAATAACGAGACGGTTTACACAGTTCCCGTAAGCACTCAGGCCCATGTGCCATTGTGTTATCTCCCATTTTACCTTATTCCAGTAACAGTAACCCGGTAGCTTTGACAAAGTTCACTAGGATTGTCGTTGGATATTCGGCTTTGTCTCCTGGCTCCACAATGGGACTTCACAGGTTGCTGAGCCTGGTTCCCATCAGGGTGGGACATTGGCGCCGTAAGTGAATTGGAGTCTCGTCATCCTCTTTACATTTCTTGCATCTATTGGTGTTTTCCACCTCTCTTCTGAGGTGGCAGTGTTCCGTTGGTAGTCCTACCAGTTCCCTCAGTGAGTGCATTGTCTATTATGAGTAGATGCCTGGTTTGTCTAGGGCAGTGATGAGTAACCCGCGGCCTGAGGGCCATATGCAGCCCGCGAGCCCATTTCATGTGGTCTTTTTTGTACTTCCCATTTGGCTAAATAAAATATCAAAAAATTTGCAGTAAAGAATATTCAACAGTTTGTCCTTAAGCAAAAGGAAAACTACAGTTTTTGTTCAAAGTTTTGAATCAACCACTCAAAATAATAAGATTTTTCTTAGATATTCTTCAAAAAACTTAAATGCTCGGTTTCTTGTTGAGATTTGTTTGATAAATTGTTTCCGTTTCATAAAATACCAAAAGTTTTCTAGACTTAATTTTGTTTCATTTTCCGAATGACAAAAATCAACAGTTGCCCAAAATAGATATTTTAAAAATATTTTCTTTAATATTTCAGAATGGTAAAAATCTTCTGTATTTCTCTGGACATTAAATATGTAAAAATTTCTAGACATTTAGTTTTAATTTTCAATGTGGGTTTTAAGTTTGATAGTAAACGGCACCGGATGCGTTGAAACCAGAAGCATATAAAATAAAAATATAAAGTAACAAATGTACATTGAAAATTAAAACTCTTCAAAACAAAATGATAAAAATCGACAGCATCATTTATTGGCGCTTTTTTTTTGCTTTCTGCAGTCTTTGTTTTATAGAAAATTTATTGTTTGTAAATACAAACAGGTTTACAACAAAGCCATCTGCAAATTTAACAATGACAAGTTGAAGGTACCCTACTCCTGCGGCCCGCGAACAAATTGAATGTGGATAAATTGGCCCTCCGGCTAAAAAAGTTGTCACCACTGGTCCAGGATTTGGACTGTTTTCGAGTACTTTGGATCTTTTAAATCTGAGTGCCCTCTCCCATTCCTAAAAGTGCTGGGATTTGACCCATCGTTCAATATGTAGTTTGGTCTGGCAAACTACAGTGACAAGCAAGCGGTGCTTCTGCCCCTTTCCTTGCCGGACCGTCAGCCCGCTCGTTACCTTCAATAGATTTATGTTCTGGTACCCAGATCGAGGTTATTTTATTGATTGTAGCAAGTTCTAAAGGAATAGTCTTGCATTCCAGCGTTGATAAGAACCATGATTTTTTTTAATATTTGATATAAATCGGATTTATTTGATTCAAATTGGATTTATTTGATTTTTTATAAGAAAAACTCTTTTTTTATAACTTTTGAAGGTTATTCCCATCAATGTAATATATCATTTAAGAAGATAAAAAATTGAATATTCATTTAGACTTTTATAAAAGTCAATAGTTCCATATACTTAAATAAAATTGGATATATTTATCCGAGACGCTATCTAGGTTACAAACCATTTCTTAGAATGATTGTTTCCAATAAAAAGGGTGGTTGCCCATAATGTGCGGAAAAAAAAATTGTTGAAGATAATATTGTTATTTCTAAAATTTGAAACATGAGATTGACTAATATGACGGTTTGACAGAAGGTGACAATGGCGGAATTAGTAAACGCACGTTCCAGTTAGACGAGAGGTTCTGGGTTTGAGTCCGAGTTGCGGCTATTATCTTTTTCTATTTTTCTGTGTCTTGTCCTCTTTCATATTTTCGTTTCGTTCTCTTTCATATTTTTATTGTTATCTTCTTCTTCAATAATGGATTATTTATTTCATTTAAATCAGATTTTTTGATTTTTAAAATATTAATCTATTCTCGGAAGTCAGTCTATATGTTAAAAAACCAATGTTGTTGTTGTTCATTTTAATTAAAATTTATAAATTTCAAAATCAATATACCAGTCTTTCCAAAATGTCATTATTTTTATTTATTTATTTATGTTTTACCATACACAAACATTTTTGAACATTATAAACATTAAAAAATTAACAACAAAGCACAAAAGGTAGGGGTTTATCTTTAAAAAAAATTTCTTCCAACCCAAATGTAAATGTGCTTGGAGAGATTATATTTTTAACACTAGCAATAGTATTTGCTTATTCAATAAAAAAATCAACAACTAATAATATTAAAAAGATTTCAAAGTAAGAATATTAGCAACGAAATTGAACCATTTGGGTATCTTGTTTATATTTGTTTTGTGATTTGTTCAAATTTAGTCTTTTCAAAAAGAAGACTTTGCTCGCCTTCTCATTGCCTAATCTATTTCTAATTTTACTGTGCACCAAATTGAATGCCAAAGATATTCTTTCGATCCCAGCAGAAGAAGCAACTGCACTTAGCAGTTGCTTGATTATTTCCAATTCTTCTTCAGTTATACATTTTTTCATATTATATATTGCTAACCACCAATCAGTAGGAGCGCTTTTCTGTATGACTTGTTTATCTACCAATACTCCGGTGAAAGGCTCAACTTTGGCGTACAAACGAATAATACTATTCATCAAACTAACACGGGCATACACGTGCAAAGCTATAATTGTGTAGAAATTTGTAGCATTGCACGTGTGTGCACATCATAGTATATGCCGGGGGAAGTCCCTTGGCACTTTAGGTAGGTGATTTGGTTGCAGTAAAAAAGTATAGATTTAAATCATTGATTTTTAAAAAAATCATTTGATTTTAATCATCTCAACCCTGCTGCATTCCATCACAAGTCTGAAGTCAAGTTACTTTCCAATAATAATAACAAAAAATAATATTTATAATTATGTTGTCAGGAAACCATCAGTACCATCGGGGGAGAAATGGCTTCCCACCGGTAAAGCAGAAGAACTGACTTACCTGGAGGTAAGTGGCCCCGACAAACTCAGCATGACCAGCTCCGTCCACACGAGTGATGACCCCACCGCCTTCTGGGGCTCTCTCGGGATGAATGAGAATGAAAACTTTCATCCACCTATGAGTAAGGATGAGCTGTGAACAAACATTTCATAGCACATTTAAACAAATCATGTTTTGAGTGGTCTTTTTTTTTGTTTGTAAATTAATGTTTTATGTAGAACAAAATAGCACTAACATGACTTTTATACCAAAAAAAAAACAATTATATATTTGTGTTGATTTTCACTTTTGTAAAATAATGAGGCCGTCTCCTAAATTTTATTTTTATTTTGATGACAATGTAATATATAAAGAGTTATATTATTATTAATGATAGTAAAATTAGTTTTTCAATATCTCTAAAAATGACAAAGTTGTGAGCTTTCAAAGTGAACAATGGGTCTCGTGGCGACGACACATATTCGTTATTTTCCAAAAATTCAAATTCTAATTAATATGAAACATTAGTAAAAAATGTGAAATTTTGTTGTAGGAGACGACCTCATTCTGTGTGTGGTTGTTATTGTAATGCCGGGGCCAGAAATAAGTTCAAAGAAGTGATCACTTCTTTGAAGACTTTGCTCACACATTTGGTCACATATTGTTGTATCTGCCAGATATGTGTTCAAAGATTTGATCACTCCTTTGAGCTCACAGTTTTCAAATAGACTTCACAAAACATGGGCGACGATTTGGTCGACACAGTTTGTTATTTGGATTTTTATGCCCTTTATGTTTCGGATCCCACATATCTGACTCTCCTTGCATCAACTCTATAGACTCGAAAATGCTCTCATTATTCCACTCCATCATTAGTTCGTTTTGTTGTTTACGCATGACATCTCTCCACTCCACGGCGACGCTAGCGCAACTGGGCTTCGTGCAGTGTGGCAGGCACACCAACATTTGGACTTTGATCCCTTCGCTGTGCGCTAAAAAACCGACACGGAACGGCAAAGCGCACTTAAGTGATCAAATATGTGACAACAGTATAAAATGCCCGTGCCATGCATGTGAACACTTATTTGATCACTTCTTTGAACTCATATCTGGCACCGGCATAATGAAGTGCTGAATTACCTTCCCTGATTTTTCAGTGTGCTGAAGATTGTTATAGATTACTAAATCAACTGTGTAAATATCGATATAAGCTCTCTGATATGATGATAAATTATTCAGATTTTAAATTGCTGAATATAAAGGTTACTTTGCAACCTAAATTGGAAAATTCATGCTGCTGGCAGTGTAACAATAATGAAATAAAAAATTTAGGTAGGTACCAGTTAAGGAGATTTAGATAAAAAAGTTATATTTTTAAAATATAGGTACTTCATAAAAGCAAAAAAAATGTTTTAGCAAATTGATGTTATTGGGGAAAAATGTAAAATTTTACTGTGGGGTAGTTATTACTACAACTGGGTAATTCCGAAAGAAGCTTTTCTATTTACACAGAAAACCATACCTTCATATCTTCTCCAAAGAAAGATACAACACATTTTATGGTGAAGAATTGCCTAGTTGTAATAATGATCCTTAACTGGTGTAAAGGAGATTTAGATAAAAACAAAAAATTGTTTTGTTTTTAAAATAAAGGTACTTAATAAAAGCAAAAAAAATGTTTTAACGGATTGATGTGTTATACAGAGTGTAACAGGACGTACCCGAGGGATTTTAACCATCGATTCCTGAGCATATTTGGAGAAAAAAATGTAAATGAAATTTTGGTCTCCGGTGATATTTTTGATGTTTTTTTAATTTATTTTTTCTACAAAAACACTAAAAAGTGGTAGGTATTGGACAGTTGGAGGTGGGGTGAGGGGTTGGTCGGTTACTCGGCTGAGTGAGTAATGACAACAAGTGGAAGAATTTTTTTTTTTATTGAATTTGAAGAAAAAAAAAAGTGTCATAAAAAAGTCACCGGAGGTCATAAGTCATAAAATAGGCTCAGGAATCGATGGTTAAAATCCCTCGGGTACGTCCTGTTACACCCTATATGTTGGGGAAAAGGACAAAATTTTACTGTGGGGTAGTCATTACTACAACTGGGTAATTCCGAAAGAAGTTTTTCCTATTTACACACAAAACCATACCTTCATATCTTCTCCAAAGAAAGACACAACACATTTTATGGTGAGGAATTGCCTAGTTGTAATAATGATTTTACATACCGTGTAAGGTATTAAAAGCACTTTGCAGAATACAAATTCAGAAAATCTAAATACAGAAACTTGTGTCTTTATAATAATATATTATATTATTTAAATAATTTTATAATGTGAACTACCAACTGATGGAGCGCAGTTTTAACGGTCATAATGCGCATTTGTTATGTTATTAATTCACTAACCCTTTGGGCACACAAAATATTTTATCCATCCACTTTCTCTTTTCGTTCTTCTATTTTTTATGTTTATTGTCTGTGACAAACAATACTAATTTCGTTGGGAACAAAATACCACAACATAATGTGTATATATTTTCTTGTGTTTTATAATAATAACAAAATAATAGACATGAAAGAAGTACAATATAGATCAAAAATATCTTTTTCCCTTTGATTATATAATGTCTAGATAGAGTGTTGCGCTGTAATTCCGACAAAAACAACAGGCCAGATTTGAAACACCTGTGTGTGTGATACGCACACAAGTATGCATAACTTCTATTGTTTTACAAGCGCTCTATGTCACTGCAGGCGTGCTGAGTGATACCAGCTCCTGAGTATTTCCCATAAAAGTGGGTAAAAAATGTTTCAATTTTGCGGGACCTATAATTCGTTTAATTTTGAATTCATTTAAGTAAGATAGTTTTCTACATATACCTAATGATATAAATGAAAAGAAAATCATTGTTAAAAGAGATTTATTTTTATTTGACTATTTTTAACAAATAAAGACAACGAAAATCATTAGAAACGGTTTTATTTAGTTATATAATAAAGACAAAATACATTATATAAATTAAGTTTTAAACAGTTTTTTAGAAAGAAATGTAATAATACTATAGATAATGTATTAAAAGAATGATAATAATTTAATTTTATTTAAATAAAATTAAAAGTTTGAATAAAATTAAAAGTTTACTTGATACTTCACCAAACAAACCTGTCACATTTTTTGTAATTTTAATAGATAAGTAAACAAATTTCGTATTCATAACTTTTTAAATATAGTGTCAATGCGAAGAATTTACAAACACTTTAACACAAAGACAAACTTTCACATTTATCATATTATTATATATAGTGTACTTTTGGGTAATTATTAAAAACCTATTTTAAAATTAACAATGCACTCGTGGGAAAATTTAATTTGAAGAACAGGCAACCCTGTAAACATGGCGTTGTCCTAAGACCAAATTACACTATTAAAACTGAATTGTTTCTTTAACTAAATGGTTATTTAAAGGTAGCTTACCGATGATAGGTAACATTTTTAATTGTTTTCAATCATCCTTTTTAATTCCTGCACACTGTTATAGCGCAAATCGTCATTTTCAAATGTCACACAACAAGTGTTTACTACACAACGATAGTGTCGCCACTGAGCGGACAGGACGAGCTTATGAGCCAACGGTTGGCTGATATTTTTTTTGGCGTTTCGTCGCTCGAGCGCTCTATCTAGACATTATATAATCAATGATTATTAGATATAGTGTACTTTTGGGTAATTATTAAAAACCTATTTTAAAATTAACAATGCACTCGTGGGAAAATTTAATTTGAAGAACAGGCAACGCTGTAAACATGGCGTTGTCCTAAGACCAAATTACACTATTAAAACTGAATAGGCCACTTGCATCACAATTTTTTAAATTTTTTTCCGGTTTAGGCAAATATTCTAAGACATTCTGTATTTTTTTTTTTTTTTTAATCGTATTTTTGAAACCCTGGGGATTTTTTGAAAATTTCAATACGAAAAATCAGACCATTTTTTATAAACCGGAAAGACGGGACATAATTTTATAGGTGTGAAAAAACGAAAATTACATAGCCGAAAATCATTTTTAAAAAAAAGAACGTTTTCCACACGAATGGCACAGGAGAATAACGAGGCATACCAAAAATATTACATCTCATAAATATTTTTTTCCTTGATCCATCTTATTGATCATGAATCATTATAATGTACAGCGTCTATATTACTAAATTCAATGTAATATACTTGAACTTGTAAATTGTAATAATAATAAGAATATTATAAAATTTTATTTTGTTAAAATCAGCACCATAATCATTATACCTCTAAAACATGTACCGACATCCTCTTCACGTTCTGAAGAGAACCCCGTAGCCATTAATTGTACGGGGTTCTCTTCAGAACATCTGTCAAAAAATCAAACCAAATGATAAGTTCGCAGAGAACAAACAATAAATCTAGTGAACGAATTCAAAAATTCGCCTGAAATCAAAGTGATGCCATATAAAAAAATAAATCAGTGTGGAATTTTATAAAATTAATAGGAACATTTTCGGCGACGGGACATTTTCATGTAGTGACGTCACGAGCCCAAATAATGGATTTATTTATTTAAAAATAAAAAAAAACTGTACATTTCGATAACTTTTTACTAACATTTTCGTAATCTTAGTAAAAAACTCTATCCACACGATTTTTTCCAAGTCGTTATGAAGTCCATGCAAGTGGCCTATTGTTTCTTTAACTAAATGGTTATAAAGGTAGCTTACCGATGATAGGTAACATTTTTAGTTGTTTTCAATCGTCCTTTGTAATTCCTGCACACTGTTATAGCGCAAATCGTCATTTTCAAATGTCACACAACAAGTGTTTACTGCACAACGATAGTGTCATCACTTAGTGGACAGGACGAGCTTATGAGCCAACAGTTGGCTGATATTTTTTTTGGCGTTTCGTAGCTCGAGCGCTCTATCTAGACATTATATAATCAAAGCTTTTTCCAAATGCTTGTTTAACAACAGAACTACCTTAGAGATAAATGTCCTCTGAAAACAAGGCTTTTTAATACATATTACTCATAAAATAAATTATTTCTAATTAATTACAAAAAAAATTTGATTACTCCAATAATTCATAGATTAAAACCACTTAAGCCGCATTCTTATCTGCGAGCTATAACCATAACCTCTTTACGGTTACAGTTCACACTCCTTACATAGTATGATTTTTGGTAATGGTAACGGTTACAGCTCGCAGATGAATACCCCAATCTCCTGATACCGCTATATGTCTATTAAGGTGGTTCTATCGGGAAGAACACTTAATTATTAGGAGGCAATTTAATAATTCCACAACAATGTTTGCGTGAACAATTCAAAAATACAACTGCATAAAAACATAATTTAAATGTATTTATTACTTTATTGCAGCTCTGCGATGTGACAAAAATTCTTAAATTGATTGCGACCATGCCGTACAGGTAGACGGTTTGATTCCTGGTCAAGTTCAAACATTTATTTATTATATAATATTATCAAACCTGGCAAGGCTTGGGTTAAATAAATGACTAAGTGCAAAGAATAAACTTTGTTAAAGATTTTTTTTCAATTTTATATATTACCCTTCTTGTCCTGCCTTCCCTAGTCACCTACAAATATTTTAGTGAAATCCCTGAAATTCTTCATTTGAATGATTCTATTGTTTCTCCTCAAGTTGCCGTGAAATAAATTTTTCTTAAAAAAAAAAACAATTTTTCAAGAGTTTCAAAGCATTCACAAAGAAAATTGTCAAAAATTGCAAAGGGCTCTGTAATAAACATTATTGTCAAAAATTGCAAAGGGCTTTGTAATAAACATTATTGTCAAAAATTGCAGAGCTCTGTAATAAACACTATTGTCAAAAATTGCAAAGAATTCTGTAAAAAAAAACTGAAATCCTTGAAAAAAATCTTCATTTGAATGGTTCGATTGTTTCTTATAAAGTTGCCGGACTATCAAATCTTCTCCACAACATTTTTCAAGAGTTTTCGAAGCATTCAAAAAAGCAAAGGGTCCTAATAAACATTATTGTCAAAAATTGCAAAGGGCTCTGTAATAAATATTATTGCCAAAAATTGCAAAGGGTTCTTTAATAAACATTATTGTCAAAAATTACTACTTAGGTACATAATAAAACAATAATTGATATTTTGAAGTGTTTTTTATTTTACCAACTCATGCCAGACTATGCTGATGAAATTAAAACCAATTCTTTAATTAAATTAAAATCGCATTCACTTGGAATTCACCCACACGGTGTCATAAGAGACTATTATCATTACTTCGTAATGCGAGATCATTTACTAATGGAATTGCAATACGAAGAACATATGAAGCACTTGTCCGCAGCATCCTGGAATACAGCTCCATTATTTGGGCCCCCTCTGAACAAAACCATATCCTAGAAATAGAAAGAGTGCAAAAAAAGGTGTATGCGTTATCTGTACATGAGGGAATATATATACTACCCATTCCTGTATCCATCGTTGTTCTTAACAGGAATGCTCGATCTTAATACCTTAGAAGCCCGCCGAAAAATATGTTTGGGGAAACATTTTTTTTAGCTGATCTCCGGTACTGACTGAATCCACCTATGTTGAAGGAGCTTAACCTAGGTATATGTCCCTAACGCATATACTCGTGGGAGATCCCACGCACTTTTTTATGCTCCGAAAGCGAGAACTTCTTCCTTTCAGAATGCGCTATTATACAGAGCAATTCAACTGCTTAACGATTCTGCATTGAGCATCGACATCTTCAATGTTACCTATAGAGCTATAGAGAGTTCAGTAACTATCTTTTGACATACGTCTCAACATAGTGAAACTGCCCCCTTGGACCTTTTTTCTCTTAAATTTTGTAATCTTCTCCGTAATAATTTGGTGTATAACTGTTTTATGGAGAACCTGAAAAAATAAATAATCAGCTGTTGATGTGGTGTCATTTTATTTGTATCTGTGCCCTGTAGTTATAATACTTCCAACTTCTGAAATTTCCCATACATTCTGATGGTAGTATGCCACACTGACGCCTCCTGGTGGCACGAGTTATGAGGTTAGTTTCCTTTCATACATTTTAATGGATTTTATGCATGATTATGCCGTGCTACACTAGTGTTCAGAGTTGCCAGCCAATACAAGTGAATACTGCCAATATTTTACTGGAATAATAATAATAATATTAGTATTCTAGGGCAGTGGTCCTCAACCTTTTTATCACCGCGGATCGGTCAACATTTGATAATTTAACCGCAGCCTATTTCACTCATCAAGACTCCAAAAGCTTAAAGAATAGTTACACACAGATTAAGCAGATGATTTTTCTCTGGTGTGCACCTCGAATTTAAAGCTTTTCTCAAAACTGGAATCTGTATGCGGGAAGTCGTTTTAATCTACACCCAGAATATAAGAAACTGCAACTATTCATGTTCTCGAAAGGAATATTTAAAAGTTCACAAGCCGTCTCACAGTTGAGAGAAACCTTTTTTAGGTTTCGATTGCAATTATTTATGTCCTATAAAGGAGACTTTGAAAACCCACAAGTTTACTCAAGTGGAGAAAAACCATTTTCATGTTCCGGCTGCAACTATTCACGTTCTCAAAAGGAACATTTAAAAGTCCATAAGCCGTCTCACAGTGGAGAAAAAACTTTATCATGTTCCGACTGCGACTATTCGTGTTCTCGAAAGTGACAATTTAAAATCCACATGCTGACTAACTGTGGAGAAAAACCTTTTTCATGTTCCGAAATTTTACAAATAATGAAAAAAAATTACAAATTTTAAAAAACAAAAAATTTGGAAAAATGTATGAGCACACGCGATACTAATGTGCTAACAGAATGAGTGCAAACCAGAGACTGATGAACTGGCGCGGAAGTCCCGGCTCACAAGTGAGTGACGTGAAGATGGGACTTCTCCTTTCTTTGTGCGAAATGTCGCTCGTTATGCGAAAAGTTGCTCATTAAGGGAGTTTTTTTCAAAATCTGTTTGCTCATTATGCGAATTACTTGTGAGAATATGTGACGCAAATGTGAATGGTAGAAGAAGTCGGGGACACCCGAGGAAGACATGGCACGACCAAGTGAATCAGATACTTGAGTCCGAATAATAGAAGAGCATGTATGAATGTGAACGAGGCAAGGAGTGTGTGCCAAGATCGAGTTGTTTGGCGGTGCGTCCTCTCTGCCTACCCCTGCGGAAACGGCGTGATGGTTAGTTAGTTATCGAATTACTCATTATGGGAGGTGCTCGTCATGAGAGGTTCCGCTGTATTTTTTTGTGGATAATTATTTAATGTGTGTGTTCGATTTTTTTTACATAATTTTGATTTTTAAGCAGGCCCTTACGCAGCCCAGTACCATTTGGTCCACGGCCCAGTACTGGGCCGCGGCCCGGGGAACCCTATTTAGGGGACCACTGTTTTAGGGTATTTGCTGCCATTCAATGTACCAGTAGATATGAATCCACTTTAAGTTATGTGCTTTAAAGTTTTTGTAGGTATATGAATATAAAAGGCATTTCACTAATAATAAAAACAAAACCTCATGGCGCACATTTCCAACATTTGCAGACTATCATCGCCAGGCATGTAAACCTCCAATGTGAATTTTATATAATTTTACAGAAGAGTGATGAAATCAGGAAAATCGAGATGCTCTCCCAAATAATATTCAGAAATACACCCTTGAGGTGATTTTTCACAAAAAAACAGTGTTACACAAAACCTCCAAAAAAACAGATGTGAAAAAAAGGGAGTTAATTTTTTTAATTAATAAATAAAACAATGTTACTTTGTTTGAACCACTTGTATATTTGTTTGAAGCCGACCGGTTTCGGAACGACCGTTCCATCCTCAGGGCAAACGTATACTGATTTGACAATACAAAATAGTGGGTGGGAACAATGTATTATTACTAACGATTGTGGTAGGGGTGGAGGCGTTGCTAACCGGTCAGCTTTAAACAAATATACAAGTGGTTCAAACAAAGTAACATTGTTTCATTTATCTATAATGGAGAACCGCAAAGTTATAGCTACATTCAAAAGTATTTTTTATTAATCTTTTGTTCACCAGAGTATCCTTAAGGATACAATTAAAAAAATATTTCTCACTAGCTATTCGAAGGAAACTACTTGTGGTAGATTATAAACCATTTTTTTATAAATATAACACATTATCTGGTAAGGCAGTACAATTCACAAAAAACTAGCAAGTTAATACGAAAATAGAATCAAGCACGGTGAAAATTTAACGTCGGCGATCAAGAGGTTAAAAATATGTACATAGGTAATTTCTCTTGTAAATTTCTTTTTCACATTGGAGGTAATACGCGCCCGACGATGCATTATACTAGGCCTCAGCGAGAGCTCGTACGTATGTTATCGTTGATCATCCTCTTCCTTCTCACGCATCTGGTATCAGAATAAAAGAGACAGAGTATAGTAGAACGATTTCTCTTATTTTTACTAATAATGTGATAACTACAATTACTGGTGTAACAAAACAAATTAAATGTTGAGAAAAGAAAAAGCAAAAATTTGAAGAAATAGTACTTTAATAGGTAAAAAATACATAATAATTACTAAATAAATACAATTTTATTGATATTCCACTGAGTCTCAAACAAACATAGTATCATTATTTCTGACCAAAGGCACACCAACAGTCATAGCCCCCAGTGACTCAACTTGCCTTCTAGAATCCCTTAACATTTATAAAAAACATGAAAATAATGTCAATATTTGTGAAACCAACAAACATTTCACACAAAAGTGGAAATTCAAACGATGCACATAAAATATATCATTCTACTTTAAAACGCAATGAATGGTGTAATCTAATGAATGAATATGTACAAAACAAAATATCTTTATCAATGTTGTCATTGACAGTGTGCTCTGAAGGGCAACGGCCCCCTCCAAAAGGGATTCTTTATTTCATTATACAGTTTTTATCGCTTACAATATCTCTCGATAACAATAAAATATCACAACGCAAATACATTACCCGCCCACCAAATTAGTACAGCCACTTTTTATAGAATTTCTTAAACCCATTTTCCATAATTTTATCAAACAGCAATCTTTAAGTTTGCTAGAGTAATCAATCACGTACTCACTGTGAGTGATTGAGTAATAGATAGTGATGAAATACTAGAGAATAAATTGAAATTTATTTAAGCATAATTTGTATGCTACCCAAACCTTACGAGGATTGCAATGTTGTACAACTAAATAATTATGTGGGTAGGAAGAACATCTATAATAAGGAAAGAAACTCTCAAGTATGCTAACCAGTTGCACACAACACGAAACGAGATACACTACAACTGTTACATAAAACTTTATAAAATTTCACGTAGATGTTGTTCGGATTAATTCGAATTAAAAAAAAAACATTTCACACAATCTTTATGGCATCATATTAAATTAGATGTGCCTCAGTTAACAAAACACCCTCAAAATCATAAAATTAGCAGTCTTAATCATCTTTCTTCAGTCCAGACTCTCCCACGGTCAACTTCCTCTGCAGTTGGCTGTAGTCTTCAGTGAGCCTGTCGTACTCCTTGTTCAATCCTTCGGCCTGGGACTTCAAAGCCAACTTGTCTGTCTTTTCCTTGGCCAACTCATCCTGGACGAGAGACAGCTTTGCTTTCAATGAGCTAATTTCCCTGGTGTAAGTCTCATTGGAATCATTCTGGGCAGCCTCTCCCGCTCCCTTCTCGGCCAACAGAGATCGGGCGGCGATGGTCGCACTTTGAGCCTGACGCATATTGGCCTCAGCTTGAGCCAACAGAGTAGCTTGGGCAGAGATCAAAGTAACCAGACGGCGGATTACAAGGGCTAAGAAGAGGGAGAAACCTGAGATGTAGAAGTTCCTCTGCGCTCTGAACAGGCGCATGTTTCCCTGCATCTCTACTTCCAGTTGGTGGTGGGTGGATTCGGGCTCCGAGGAATATTTGTGCATCTCGCGGATGGCGTCCAACAGGAACATGACCAGCACGCCCAGCAGCACGAGGAAATAAACAGAAGCCTGTGCGCTCACCAGTTGTAGAATTCTCGACTTGAAAACGCGCTGCCATCTTTTGGGGCTCGCCACCGGCAAGACCATAAGCAGGACGATGCCGATTTCAAAATATAAAAATGACGCGATAAGCGTCCACTGGAGACTCATTTTGGCGGAGTTATTTAACAACTGACTCGTAAAGAAACAATGATAAATAATCAAGAGCGCTAGCGGTTTATAAAATACAAGTTTGACGTGTACTTTAGATCTCGAACAATCGTTACAAAACCGGGGATGAGTAATCGCAATCGGTGACTTTTTTTAGACAAAAACAAACAAGAAAAAATCTATAGATACTATTACTAATAAATATTCACAAGATCACAGAGTCTAGTGCCATATGTATTTATTTGACATCCAAAAATGTGTGTAGAGAAACGATTGGATAATATTCAAACAAGATGGCCGTGTATCTGAAGTTTCACAGAGAGTTTGGAGAACTACGTTGTTCATTGTTACGTGAAAAATAATAATAGAGTAGTACTGAGTAGTACCTACGTAGAGCGGTACTTGCCTACTACAATTCTCCGCCTATCTCCGCCCTACTCTTCTCTATGACATCACCGACTTCGATCTGTCAAATTGTGCGAACTGTCAGACGTTCTTGTTTCTTAAAAATTATTTCAAATATAGTATTTGAATTAGTCTGCGATGGCTGATCCCAAGTACGAAAACCTTCCAGGAATCGTGAGTATTTAAAAAAAAACTGATAATGAAATAAGTATATGAACCCATTTGTTATTATTATTAATCGATCGTCCCGGTATACCTTGTACAATTACTTACACGTTTTGTTTGTAACTATTTAATCTGCATTTAGAATTAACATCCTGGTATTCAATTATTTCAGGCGTATGATCAACCTGATGTGTACGAATCCGGAGATCTGCCTGAGGCGGACCAATCCGAGGAAAATTCCGACGAAGAAAATGAATGCATTGAAAAGATGCATATTTCTGTCAGCGATTCCTTCAAGAAGTTTAAAGGAAAGCAAGTGCAAGGCAATGTGGACTTCTCGGATAGAATCAGCCGGAAAATAAGGACTGGATATAAGTAAGCAACTTTTAAATTAAATTATATTTTAACACCTCACAAGAGAAAGCTAATTGGGTTCCCTATGTCATATTTGGCAATGCTGTGTAAAGATGTTTGGTAATTATTCCACTAACCGCCGCATGTTTAAGCACAGATTATGAAAATTACATTTCATTTAACAATTACTACAAGAAACAACTATTTACTTGTTAAAAAATTAAGGTTATTAGGCTCTAACAACACCAATCCAATGAAGTCCCAAATCTTCCTCTGTTTTTTCAGAAACAAATGCACTGGAATTCACTCTTGTCATTGTTCCATCCTGCTCCTACTCTTTTTTCAAAACGAATACTCCCAGTGAACCCGGTCCAGTACTCGGACCCAAACCCAGAACTCGGCGGTCCGAGCAACTCGTGAGTCAGGAGCAGGTTCCGGGTTCGTCGGCTTCGGTCGAATCCGTGCGTCTCGGTCCGAGCCACTCACGAGTCAGAAGCAGGCCCCGGATTCGAGTTCTTTTGCGGGTTTTAAATGTTTCGGTCCGAGCCATTCTCGAGTCAGGAGCAGGTCGCGCGTTTGAGTTCTTTTACGGGATCCGGCTCCGAGGTCCGGCTCCGGTCGAACCCGACCATCTTGGTCCGAGCCATTCGCGAGTCCGGAGTGGCTCCCGGGACCCGCTCCGAGAACTTGATTACTTTTAAAAGGAAGCACATCTCAGAGGCCTCCGGCAAAATGCAGAACGTACCCACTAATGCCTAGTTTACACCAGGACAATACAATATTGTATTGTCTTAGCTCTGGATCCATTGCCCTAGTGTGAACAGAAGTTTGGAGGATAGGGCAATGAACCAAGACATTGTTGTAGATGGGCAGGCTATCTCCGTAGGACAATATCTTTCCTCCACCATAGACAATGCGGCCCGGTCATTGTGAAAAGACCGTAGGACAATAGGCAGTCTCTGTATTGCGTATGTATTGCGGTTTTGTGTATCCATTTTCGCAGCGTTCCGCGTTTGAACTACAGTCCAATTGTTGTATTATCCTGTCCTGCACAGTCGCGGCTGTTCACGGAGCAGGAACAATACAATATTATTTTGTCTCCTGTATTGTCCTCGTGGAGGAGGCACACAAGGTTCTTGATTGATGTTTTCACACAGAAGATTTATGTTTGTTTCACAGAATTTGTACAATTCATCAAATTTCAAAGTTAAAATTCAAGTTAAGTGAAGATAAGAGAAAATTATAAATATTCGTTTTTTTGGTTGCGAGATTTGCTATTCTCAGAAATACTAATAATAATTGACACGGATGTTGAAGGTTATTGAACCTTGTTGTTCTGGTACCTCCAGGTGCGGAGAGTGGGAGCTGGCAGCGGAGGGGGAGGTGGAGACGCCGCAGGAGAGATACCAGCGGCTGCGCTGCGAGACCACGGAGCTACTGGAACAGCTCATCACCGCGCAGGAGAAGGGCCCAGAAGATGAGAAGGTTCGCAACTTTACTATCTTCTTCATAGACATCCAAATTGATAGACCAGCCCTAACACAGAATCTCCAAATACATTGTTTTAAACTGTTTTAATGTAGATAATTAAACTAAGCTTGGCACCATGCCGCTTATGCATCACAAGCAAGTATTTTAATGATAGGAAGCTAATGGAAACCATGATTAAAAATCTATTTATATAAATTGATTGATTTGTCATTGTCTGGCTTCCTTGAGTTCCGCAAACACGTCCGTCCCTTAACCCATTGGCCTCAAACCCCGCCGTCCTTGCGGGTGTTCAATGCAATATCGTAAACTCCAGTCATGCTAGGGTGGCGAGACTGAAATGTGTCTGCTTAAAACTGAAAAACAGACAAATGCATAACATCTGTTTTTTAAATGCCAAACACCCTATAGCATTCATTTCACAGTATTGGCGATAAAAAGTTCCTAAAGTTTTTTTACCTGATATTTACAAATGAATTTTTGTTAGCGAACTGTGTCATTGTGTGAAAATGGTGAGTCTTGAAAATCTTGCAAAGTGGCCCTCCGCCCCCCTGATTGCTTCGAGGACTATCACAAAAAAAAAATTTTTTTGTTATAAATATATACAGAAAAAAAAAATTATGCCAGTAAGATTGACCAAAGTACAATTTTTTTTAATTTAAAAAAAAAGCTTTTTTTTAAGTCATTTTTATATCCAAATTAAATCATACTTTAATTTTATTTTTAAACACAAAATATATGTTTTACATACCTTTTTAATACACAAGTAAATTAAAAAAATATATATTACAATTAAAAATGTAGTTTAAAAGTTATATTAGATTTAGTACACCACTAAAGATTTAAAATTTTTGGTACAAAATTAATTCGGTGTGAAGTACAATTCAGAGGCCAATGGGTTAAACCCGTCTGATCCCATAGTGGTCTTATCCCAACTCAAACATTGGCGTAGAGATGTTCGGCAGCTAAAGGTTACTTGGTGCTAACACCGGGGAATGGGTTTAGATGGTTCAATATGCCAAATCACCCGTTACAATCTGAGTATCAGTACATTCTTTCGAATTGAAAAACCTGCTTACTGAAATAATTATTCCGCAATTCTATCAACAGGAAAGTATGAAGCAGTTTGCTTCACAAGTGGCTTCAACTAAACAGATTTTGGATGAGCTTAATTTTGATGAAGGCCATGTTGCTGATCCCCAAGTTGACAACTTTAAGTAAGTCAACTTGTTTCTATATATTTATTATTCACATTCAATCACAATCGAAATATTTCATTCAAAATCTGATATTGGAAATTTTTAAAATTATTGACTTTGTTTCAGGAAATTGTTAAATGTGATTGGTGAATCTAAAGATGCAAAGGAAACTGAAACGGCTTCGACTATTATTAAGTTGAAACCAGAAACCATCAATTTAGGACAGACCACTAGACTAGCTCAATTGGAACACAGGTTGGTCATGTTTTTGTAAAAACTTTTTAGTTTCCCAAAATTTCATCCTCATTTAAAAATGAACAATTCCACAATTTTTTTATTATTGCTAACTCTGTTTGTACAATCCTTATATAATTTAAATGGCAGCAATCTGATGTTACGTCATTTTTCAGCAGACTAAAAAAAGCTTTAACTCGGAATACTTTGATAAAATTATGTAAATGTATTGCTTTTTGTGGAGTCTATTTACTTTTGGTTCATTTAATCCCTTAGACTAATTTTGTTCGTTTTTCAGAACAACTCATATGTATTTCATAGAAATCATTGTGTCTCCCTTACTATCACAGTATATAAATATCATAAATATGATCTAAATGGTATTAGAAAGAGAAAACACCAGGCTGTATATTCAAATCTAAAAGTTGAGACGTTACACGGATAGTACCCAGACCATGGACCCATTGTCCCATTTCATTTCAACGCATTACTCCCATTTTACCGCATTACTTTGAGTTTGTTTCCAGATCCTGCATGTGGATTCCCTGGAGCGTCCTGTAGCGGCAAAGATTTTTGCATTGAAAGTCCCTCATTGTTTGGATTCCCTGAAAGTCCCACGAGGGAAGAGTCCACCGAGGTGGTCTCAGCTCTCCTCTTTACCCCCTTGGTTCCCCCAAGGGCCCACGAGGGAAAAGTCCATCGAGATTGCCTTGGCTCTCCTCTCAACTTCCCTTAGGTTAATCAAAGGGCTCTAGTTTTATATTTGAATGGTCCATGAGTATCTAAGGAAATAAAAGGTCCACCCAGCAGAGCCCCGAGTGTCTGGGTAAGGTCTAAACGCTCCGAAATGTGATACTGTATCTCAGTTACCATTCGTGGCACTGTTCCCGAGTATCATTCAGCCTCAGGACGGTAGCTCACATCTTGGCTTGGGATGGTTATTGCAGATTCCACTCCCTGAGCGATGGGTATGCTAGAGGGGAAGGAGATAATAATATTCTTCTCCTTGTAGATTGCACAAGCTGGAATCGGCCGTGGGCTCGGTGCCCCCGTCGCTGGAGAGGCTGGGCGGCGGTGGCGAGGCGCAGTATGGACTGCTGCACTCAGCTGCGTGGCTGACGGGGCGCGTGGCGGCACTGCAGCCGGCGCAGCTGGACAGTGCGGAGCAGCGCCTGGCGAGGCTGCTTCCCGCCATGGACGCGCTCAAGGCTGCCGCACCCCCGTATGATCCTTCCAGAGATCAGAAGGCAAGTGACTGAATTTAATTGGAAATAGCTGTGAACAATAAATGTACACACATATTGTTATGTACATATTACATCAATATTATGTACACATCATTTTACCCTCTTAGCCATAAGCCAAGTGTACCTTGGCTAAGGGTGTTTGTCCACCACCGCCTTCACCGAGAACGAGACAACGTTGCCAAAGTTGCGATACATACATTACTATGGCCGGGCGTCCACCGCATGTCCATCATCCGAGCGCCGTCATCTCGGCTTACCGCTAGAACTCGGCCCGAGACTGTGACGGTTCGAAATGTCAGCAATACAAAACACGTCTGAACTTGTCCATTAAACCCGAGATTGCCAGTGTGGTTTTTTGTCTTGTGTTGGTTATGCTTCGAAATTACCTGCATACATCGAAACCACCGAGATTGGTTGCGGTGGACACAAGACGCCGTCATGTTGTTCCGAACTCGTTCCGAAATAATCTCATTTTTATTGTGATGGCGGCGGTGGACAATCACCCTAAGTATGCAACTAAAATCAGTTTCAACAACTTCGGTTATTATAATTACATATACGGCGCTGAACAAATTATCCAATTATTATTATTATTCTTTGTAACGTTTCAGATTAATGAACTGTACGATATGGTGAAGAAAACTGAAGGAATTTCGCATACTCAACTATTGGAGAGAATGCAGGCTTTGGAGGGATTACACAAGCAAGGTATTATCAGATATGATTTTAATTTTCACGGCCAAAAGTACTTTTGTTATTTATTTTTGGGGGTGTTATGCCGTGTTGCGCTACCTCCTCCTTTAGCTAACGTTTCGGACAGCGTTACAGTGTCCTTCATCAGGGCAGATTTGTCACATATCTGCCACGCATCTGTCACACATCTGTCACACATCTGCTCCGATGATGATGATGGTCACTGTAACGCTGTCCGAAACGTTGGCTACAGGAGGAGGTAGCAACATGACATAACACCCCAAAAATAAATAACAAAAAAAAGGTATTATCACTTTTAAAAGAACCATTCAGCCCGTGGTGTCTCTTACCGTATATTACCATGTAAGGACGGCCTATAAATAGTGTTAATTTGCATACACATCACAACTGTGCTGATTATATCTTCTTCTTCTCTATAAATAAAAATGAATCACCGAAATGTATGTACGCGCATAACTTTCGAACAACTGCACCAAATTGGATAATTATTTTTTTGTGTGTTCGTTATTGTCAGGACAAGGTTTGTATAAAAGTTCTGGTGAGCTTTGGTATTATGAAATTTGTATAAAAAATTGCTATTGGTGGCATGCGAGATGTTTGAAAACTGAATTTATGGAATGCGAGAGGGGGGAAGGGGGAAAGGATATCGGGTAGGTGGTTTGCGGGAGGGGGAGGGGAACCAGGGAATGGGGAGGGGAACCTGGGATGGGGAAAGGGGAGCTGGGAGGGGGTAGGGGAAATCGGGAGAGAGGTTCGCGGGACTGGGAAGGAGGGGAATGGAGTGGGGAGAGGGAAAGTGGAGGAGACGGAGTGGGAACGCGAGAGGGGAAGGGGACGCAGGAGAAGAAGGGGAAAGGGTCGAATGGGAAAGGACACGCAGGGTGAAACAATTTCTTTATTAAATGGCATAGCAACGCATGCCGGGTACCAGCTAGTGTAAAATAAAGACTGATTAACACACTTCAGGCGGGCAAAAGCAAGGACCCATTCGAGAAAATGATATTTTTTTATATACATTCATCACACCCCAACTGTAAAAGTATTATCCGAAATTATAGCGTACTTTGTAATAGGAGTCCATAAACAAAAGTTAAAGTCAGTGTTAAAATGTCAAATTCTCTACTCGGCATTTGTGATTGTATGCATTACTTTTGTTGGATATTTGTAAATGTTATGGTTAAAAATATCGATATGTATTATGAAATTAAGTGTTAACCACCGATTTTTTGCTCAAGCTGCTCTCGTCTGGAGCCAGTGAGACTATGGCAGTACCTGGCTATTCAGATCTGGTTACCAAACATGGCCAAAGCCATTTCAAGCAACATTTCAATTCTGAATGGTGGTCTCACACCATGGCGATACTAAGAGTATTTTCCGCTCTGGAACGTGCCGCAAATATACTATATATTATTTTTAATGAATTAATTGTGAAATAACACAAATTAATCAAATAAAATTTATTTGCGCATGCCGGAATTCAGTTTGCGAGTCAAGAGCCTTACCTCTAGACTACGGTCGCCATCATATATCAACTCTCATAAAAATTGGTTTGTCAGGTTGATCTTTACAGTATTTGGATTTTATTAGTCCTTAGAAGAGGGCACTAAGGCGTAATTCGCACGAGACTTTAAAAAACGCCGCGTTAAAACTCGGCGTTGGCGCTTTTATAACGTTCTCGATATGATTGTTCATACGAACGCTTAAAAATCACTCTTGTTTCGTTTCTCGCTTCAGTAAGACGTGAAAATGGTTTCTGTAAAATTAATAGCAATAGCGATTAGTGTTGCTAGAAGACGTAAAAGAAAACAAAAGGCATTCTGTACGAAGAATTGAGGCAATACCCTGATAATTTTTTTAGTTATTTTCGAATGTCTATTACAGCATTTGACGAAAGTGGGGCCTCGATAACACTTCAAGATACCAACATGCGTTTGGCGATACCACCTGTACAACGACTAGCTGTTACACTGAGTTAAATAAAACAATAATTTCAAAATTACAAAACAATTTAAATTTATTAAAAACTTATATAGTAAATTTAACAATCATCTGGAGATAAGTAAAATTCTTCTGGTGAACTTATATTGGTCAAATGGGCTCTGAACAATTATTGGTCAATGTTGGATGGATATGGAAAAATATTTGGGTTGAAAGTGGTTAAAAAAGCTTTGTGCGGAGTGTGGCCTAGAACTTGGTGCAGTTGAATTGGCGGGGCGATATCGACAATTATCTAGAATCCTAATTACTTTAGATGGATGTACAGGATTAATGAATGAAGATAGACGCACCGGCGCTGTTTTACCGCTCGTGTGAATAATAATACAAAGTTTCATATGATCTATTCCCTTTAACGCCCAGCGCTCAAAATGCAACACTGCTCGATAAAAAAGCGTCGCGTTTTAAAAGCGCTGACGTATGAACATATACTTGGAAATGCATTTGTTCTATTTGAACGCTTTTTTAACGGGCGTTAAAAAAGCTCCCGTGAGAATGAGGCCTTATAAAACTAATAAGATTAAAAATAATGCTCTGGGATTTAAAACCTTTGTTAAAGGGAGAATTAAATAGTTTGAGGTATTTTTAATAATAAATAAATATAGACCAATAAAAATATTTAAAAAAAAATAATGATTTTATATTTAATTTAAATTTTACAATTTGGGAGGCGGGTATGGGTACCGCAGCCCCGGAAACCATTTATTGGATAACCAACACCTCTGCCATAGGTCACCCCGAGTGGTTCGCTACGTTTGGTGACTTAGCAGGGGTGCCCGGGTTCATGGGGTGAGGTTTGTCCAGGTCTTTGCAGCCGATGCGTCTGCCCACCTGCTGCATGGTGGGCAGGACCGAGAGCAGTTTAGGGAGGTCTTTTATCCTCCAGCCAATATCTCTCGACCCATCGCCTTGTATCGCAGTTGGAGGGATGGATTCATAAGTCTGTCGCTCCTGGATACATTGACACCCCAGATTCCTACCCACCCCTCATACATATTTTCTTCCCAGAACTTCCTCTCCTTCCTTACCTTAAAAAAACCCTCCACACAGCATCCACTAAGATGACAGGAGACCCTGAGGAAAATTATAAAATTATAAAATTATGTGCAGCTAATGTGAAAAAAAAATTGAAGATAATTTATTTATTCCTAGCGAGTATCCGGCATCCGTTGCAATGCCACTCAAAGAAAGAAAGTTGTCTCCTTTGTTCCCCCCCCCCTCTCTCGTGAATCGCTCTCATCGCCCGCATGCTGAATGTGCTGTATTATTTGTACATTTATTTATATCAAATTGTAATATGTAATTATTTAAATATGTATAATAGGTTGATAGGTTTAATTCATTTTTATTAATTTATAAATGAAACACTTGTGTTGCTAAGTTTTTTTTAACAAAGAAAAGACATTTATGTTTATTTATATCACTTTCCTTTGAATGGTTTCTTCTAACAAAAATTGATATTTTACAGTCAAATAATGGAACAATAAAACAAGTGACAATAGAGAACTCCAGTCCAATTTTTTTTATTTTTTTTAATGAATAAAGACCTTCAAACTTAAATAACTGCATTTTTATTTTTATAGTTAGTTTTAATAGTTAAAATAATTGTCAAAGTTTTAATTTTTCTAGACCATCAGAAAAGCACCATATCTATGGTAAATTGTTAATATGGTGATATGGTCTTCACCCACCGATATTTTATTTACCTTCAAGTTGTCATATTGTATCAGTGATATTATGTCGAAGGAAATTTCCCTATATCTAGGGGAGAAAAATATTTTTTAGGGATAAGGGAAATCAGGACAAAATCTAGGGAAATTTCGAACTCTGGCAAAATGTTTATTACATATGACAATATTACTGGTATTATTTTTATATATATTATATACGTATACATATATATTTTTTGGAATTCCTATGAATCTTAATTATTGTTCATGTACTTACATGCAATGCTATTTTTAACACTGACAACTCAAAATGATATTATATGTATCTAAAAAGATAAATGGGACCTCTGAAAAAAAAATTAATTTATGTTTTAAGTTCTGTTTTTTCGGTGATTGTGGTTAGTTTTTATTTTGCAAAGTGTTTTTTTTTTTAATTATTTGGAATTCAGTTTCTAATTCAGTGGCGAGTGCATTCGTACTTTTAAATTATTACTTCACGTACCAAAAAGTGTTTTATTTGGAAAAGCACAGTATTTATTATAAGTATATTTACCAAGTTCCGATATCTTTCCAATTAATAAATCATATAACAGGATTAGTGTTACACAATCAGGTGGCTACGTAGGTAATTGCGTTAATGTGAAATTCTAGGGAAATTTCACTTCGAAATCTAGGGAAATAATTTTTTTGGGCAGAGCATCCCTGATTTTGTATTTAAGAAAATGGCGGAATAAAATTAAGATAGGATGTGATAGGATGACTCAATGACTTTTGTGTGAGAAATTGAGGCGTTTTTTATTTAAGATTAACTGCTTTTAATATAGAAAAACATTGGTAAAATGTCCACATTTCACCGCTACTGTTATTGTATTTTAACAAAGTGCAATATAAAAATAATGAATCATCTTTGCAAATACAAGTGATATCGTTCTTCAATTTTGTCGGTTCAGGCGTGATTTTGTACATTGTTTTATGTATAACACACACAGAAACTGGTATTTATATACACTGCATGACGATTGCGTAATAGCTTGTATCCCTTTACTAAAAACAACTTGAAAATAGAATGTCAAAATATGACACGACTTTTAACCTCAAATAGGCAAAAGTTATTCCAGATTGTCCGCAAATATAGCCCCTTTCGTAAATTGTTGAGGGCCTAAATTATGTTTCAATAAACACAATAACTATTATTTATCTAAATTTCTATAAACAGTATGAAAATAAACCAAAAACACGAAATATTGAATTGCATATGTGCACAATACACGCAAATGTATATCATTTCAAATGTCAATACAATACACGCGATCACCAGGTGACAGTGGGTGAGTGTGACGCGTGACGTCACCATTCACCATTTCAGTAATGCCAACTTGACACTGTGTTTTGAGGAGAGGTTTAAAAATGCACTTTTTAATAATTTTTTTAAAACTCTGCGTTTAATATTATGAAATAAAAGTTATATATTCAGAATCAGCGTTTATTGGTCTATATGAACATATTTTTTTAAAGCCATAATATTTTTCACTGGAGTTCCTTATTGATAATTGCATTCTAACTGACACTATAGGATTCAAATTTAAGGGGAATATATTTCCTTTACATATGTATTGCCAGTTATTTGTAACTCGCTATGTCTCTAACGCTGCATATAAATAGGAGAAAAAAGTGTCTAACATTTCTATTTAATTGTTTTCAGCAAGCGACTTCAGCAAATCAATGAATGAATTGGAGGCTCTCCAGAGCACCATCACCTCGGGAGTCCAGAACAACAAGGCCATGCTGAAGGGCGTGCAGGAGGTGTTCGCCAACAATCTGGAGCACATCCAGAAGGAAATCAAGAAGCTGGAAGAACGAATCTCCAATATAGCGAACAAATAGCATTTCGCCGTGTCTTAAATAAATAACATTCTAATTTTATTTTACTTTATTATTATTGTTTTTTTTTAATTTTATTAATTTCAAAACTTTAACGCTTTATGTAGTTATTTATACGGTACTCTAAGTAATATTTTATATATAACAAATTAATCGGTTGCTAACAACACCCATTTTGTTGCAATAGAAAGTTTATACTTTGAAATGTGTTTCATTTTTGAGTTCACTGAACAATTTGGTTGGATTTTTTAAAAGCAGAAGATCTGTTCATGTTTCCCCCTGCAAACACTTAAACTGTGGTCCTTGCGTTTGGAATTTCTCTTACAAAGCTCTGGTAATATCCGTTTAACTGTTGAAGATGAGACAAGACACCATACTTCACAATTCAAATATCTTTGGGCGTATTAGATGACAAAAATTTGTTTTAAATAATTGGTAATCAAGGCTCATCGAAAATGAAAAAAAAAACCTTGTCTTTTATACACCACAATGACAAATCAGAGTGACGTAATGTCATTAAGTGATGAAAAAAATTGCCTAAAATCCTAGGTAAAATTTCCGTACTTCGTTTACTTCTTAAGGCCCGGTAGTAAACGCTCAAAAAGAAAAAGAAGGGGAAATATGTAAATACTAATGTTAAAAGAAGCGCGCTAATATTTAAGTGAAATTTTAAAAAATGTGTAATAAAACAACTTGTGCATTTTTTCGTACACTTGTAAAATAACAGAGAAAAACTTTATTTTTATTTTTAACTTTATGAGTAAAACCTCAAATGTAATATTAGGTCCTTACATATGAAATTGGCGTTTTGTATGGGAGGAACATAAAGTCGATTTTTTTAATATAATATATTTATTTAATCAAAGTATGTACCATTGCTATCTATGCACTTTTGCCATCTCATAGGTCGTTCATCGATCCCTTTACTAAAAAAACCATCCGGACGGGAATCAATAAAATCTTTGAAGGCGGTTTGGACTGCCCCATCGGAGTTGAATTTTTTCCCTTGTAAGAAGTTATCCAAATTTCGAAAATGGTAATTGTTGGGGCAAGGTCCCGAGAGTACGGTGGATGTCTTAGACATTCCAATTGAAGCTCCTCTAATTTGGTAGCCATCTGTTGTGCAGTGTGTGGTCTAGCGTTCTAATGCGCGTTTGTTGATTTGCTTCACCTTCACCTTTCAAGCTTTTTCACCTTCCCAGTTTGCTTCAAGTGGATTAAAACAGTTTTATCACTAACACCGCAGCCTGCAGCTAACTCGGACGTGGTTTGCGATGGATCCGCTTCCACAATAGCCTTAATTCTTCATTATTAACTTTGGTCTCCGGCCGTCCATGGGGCTTGTTTTGCAGGTCGAAATTTCCAGAACGAAAACATTGGAACCAAAAACGCACTGTGTTTTCTTTTGTGGCACCGTCGCCATACACATCATTAATCCTTCGAGTCGTTTCTGCAGCACTGGTGCCACGGTGGAACTCGTACTCGTAAATAACGCGATATTTCAAGTTTTCCATTTTGTAAACTAAGTGACGCAAAGAAAAAAAACAATTAAGGAAAAACAAATGAATTATAATTTTCGAAACACAAATACATGAGTAAATAGCTGTATAAATTTGAATTTGGAATTCCTAACCAAAGAGAAGATATTTGAGGTCAAAGTTGCCAGTACGGCAAAACGCCAATTTCATATGTAAGGACCTAATATTTAATAAATCGAAAACAATGTTTAGCGAAACTCAATCGAAAATCTGGAGACTGAAAAATCAGAAAAAGATATTGGCACCTCTGGGACTCGAACCCAGGACCTTCTGCTTACACGGAAAAGCTCTACCAACTGAGCTAAGGTGTCTATATCGAATTCAGTCACTTTTAACTGTATCATACTTCAACTAAGAACTACCAACATTATCTTCATTTTCTTAACGCATATATTATTGGCTGCTATCTTTAACCTATCACTTCGCAAAAATATCTTTCCGGAAATGTGGAAACTAACGAAAGTAACGCCTATACACAAAAAAGGAAAAAGTCAGAAATAGATAATTACAGACCTGTAGCTGTGTTGTCAGCACCCGCAAAACTTTTAGAAACCATAATTTATTCACAGATATATAACCAAACAAAACACGCACTCACCGAAAATCAGCACGGATTTCGTCCCACACTGTCACCTTCAACGAATCTTGTGAATCACCTCACCACCTATATTAATAATTCATTCGAAAATTTTGTACATGTTGATGTGATTTATACAGACTTCGAAAAAGCATTTGATAAAGTCGACCATGATAAGTTATTAAAAAAATTAAGTGACATCGGATTCTCTCAGAATTTCCTCGCTTTTGTGGCTAGCTACTTACGCAATCGTCGTCAGTATGTCAGTTACGGACACCATCTCTCTCACGAATACAAAACTAACTCCGGGATTCCCCAGGGATCGAATCTAGGACCCCTTCTCTTTCTCTTATTCATCAATGACATTGGCAACACCATAAACCACTCAAAATATCTCCTTTTTGCTGACGATATAAAACTTTTCAAAGCAATCAAATCGATTCCATTCTTCTGCAGAACGATCTTGATTCTCTTGTCAAATGGTCGGAACTGAACAACTTACCCTTCAGCATTCAGAAATGCAGTGTCGTTACATTTACAAGATCCAAAGATACATTCCTGTTCCCCTACCACATTAATAAACATAAATTAACACGTAAAAATGAGATTCGAGACCTTGGCGTAATTTTTGAAGCAAATCTCTCTTTCAAATCCCATATATCTGATATTGTCTCCCGTGCCAACAAAATGCTTGGATTTGTTCTTCGTAATTCGAAGAACGTATGAAGCACTTGTTCGCAGTATCTTGGAATATAGCTCCATTATTTGGGCCCCTTCTGAGCAAAACCATATTCTCGAAATAGAAAAAGTACAAAAGAGATTCATGCGTTACCTATATATGAGGGAATATATGTACTACCCTTTCCTGTATCCATCCTTATTCTTAGCAGGAATGCTCGATCTTAATACATTAGAAGCCCGCCGAAAAATATTTTTAGGAAAACATTTTTTTAAGATAATCTCTGGAATCCACATATTTTGAAAGAAATTAACTTATATGTCCCAGACAAGTATACTCGTGGAAGGTCCCATACCCTTTTTTATGCTCCAAAAGCGAGGACTTCTGCCTATCAGAACGTGCCAGTCAACAGAGCGACTGAACTGCTCAACGAGTCTGCATTGACCATTGACATTTTTAACGTAACCTACAGGCAGTTTAACAATTATCTTTTGACGTATGTCACAAAGACCTTTTTATGTATGAAACTGACCTTTTTATGTGTTTTGCTATACTTTTTGTCTAATTTGTAATCTTCTCCATAATGTATTGATGAATAACCGTTTTACGGAGAACATGAAAAATAAATAAATAAATAATAAATATGAACTACCAACATTATCTTCATTTTCTTAACGCACATATTATTGGCTGCTATCTTTATATATGATTACAAGATTCAACCCCGAACTAAATGCGAAAAAAAACTTGTTTATAATAAATTTCAGAGCATACTTTTCGATTTTCTTCTATCGAGGGAATTTCGTATAATAAGGAACTTCAGTAAAAAATATTATGACTTTAAAAAAATATGTTCATATAGACCAATAAACGCTGATTCTGAATATATAAGTTTTTTTTATAATATTAAACGTAGTGTTCGTAAAAAAATATTAAAAAGTGCATTTTTTAACGTCTCGTTAAAATACACTGTAAAGTTGGTACGATTGAATGGTTAGTGCTGACGTCACGCGTCACCAGTCATTGTATCACATTGTATTGAAATCAATTGACATGTAGGTATGGCACAAGCCATCAGTATTAACAACATTTCATGTTATTCTTTATTTCGTACTGTTTATAGAGATTTAGTTGTAGTGTTTATTGAAATAATATTTAAGCCTAAATAATTCAGTATCAAAAATAGAGGTATCTCTATTAGTTTATCTCTATTATTTAAAATATTGAAAAACTACTGCACAAAAAAAAAATAATGAATGAAAAAAGTAATGCTTCTTCTAGGGAGAATACTTCGAACAACGGATTTCAAAATGGCGGCAGTAGATCAGCTGATTGCCCAATCCCATACAAATTTTTCGGGAGTGATGACGTCACACGATTTACCATATTTCCGGGGGTCTCGAAAAATTAAAACTTTGACAATTATTTTAACTATTAAAACTAACTCTAAAAATAAAAACAAAAACGCAGTTATTTAAATTAGAAGGTCATTATTCATAAAAAAAAATAAAAAAAATTGGACTGGAGTTCTCTATTTCTGTTTTGGCATGGAAAATGTAAAGATATTATCTTAAAAAATAACAAATATTTTTTTAGAAACTTAAGTATTCTAGAGAAATATGGTATAAAATGGTAGAAATTCAGAGTACCCTCGTCTTAATACAAAAAAATTATTTTGAATAACACTTTTTGACCACTTAATTCCTACAAGAAACAACTATTTACATCTTTTTGTCCACTTAATTCCTACAAGAAACGACTATTTACGTCAGGGGGGAAGGTAAAAAACGCATTAAAGTTCCAATTTTTTTTAAATTTACAAAATTTCCCGTGATTTGACTAATGACATTTGGCGTGTTTGATTTTGTTAGTACGATGTGATGTTTGCTAGAATGTTACTCTTCAATCTAAATATTCGCAAATCATTTAAATAAACCAAATTAAGAACCTAATAACCTGTTTTTCCATCTCCCCTGATGTAAACAGTTATTTCTTGTACTAATTAAGTTGGAATGAAATGAAGTGTTATTTCAATAATTTGGACATATTTAGAAAGAAGCGGAGTAGGGAAATTTTACCAAAGCCTAACCTAACCTAAACAGGTCATCTAAATATAATAAACAGTTTGTTGCTGTACATTTAAAACAAATAATAAATATAAATAGATCTCGCGTTAAAGTAGAAGTTTGAAGGTAAACCTTACGCTAAAGTGGCACTAAAAATAGATACCTACATAATAAGGAAGTTGAGTCCATTTTTTTTATCAACATTCACATTCAAACTTAATAAGAGTATTTTTTTTTTTTAAGTTTGTTTTCATAGTTGAATTAATTTTCCAAGTTTAAATTTTATTAAGCCCAAACAAAACAAGCGGCAAGAAGCGGAGTATGTGTGTGACGTCATTTGGGCTCTGAAAAACAAGTTACTTGGGCATTTTATATGGAGATTTTTTTGATTCTTCAATAAGGAATTCGAGTAATTTTTTTATCAATCGTCACTTCATTTGGATAGGGTTCTAACTGACATTTTTTTCAAAAATGACCTTTGAATGCCAAAGCATTTCTTTTGCTTATTTCTGTAACTAAAATAATTTTCAGAACCATCTATGTTGTATTTTCGTAAATATAAGTATGACAAACTTCAAGCTTTTTCAACAATAATTCATTTCACAAGGTTTTAACATTACTTACACTCTCTATTTTGTTTGTATCTGACGGTTGATTTTAAATACGAGGCGCATTATGGTCCGTCATTTCATTTGGATAGGGTTCTAACTACGCCTTACCATTTTCTAAGGTTTCTAAGTTTCCAAAGACGAATTTTCGAAATCTATGTAAGAATTTTAGTTTATGTATTTTAGTTTATCATATTTTAATGGAAAATATTTTAATAGGGCTTGGCCCTAGCTAGGAATAGCATTAGGGTAATGTAATTAGAACCTTGTACAATGAATTATTATGCTCTAGCTCAGTGATTCCCAAAGTGGTCCAGGTGGACCCCCAGGGGTCCATGGGAGACTCGACGGGGGTCTACGTAGGCATGATAAAAAAATGGGGGTCCACAAGTTGTATGTGGGGGTCCACGACAATTTATCTGGTTTCGATAGTAAAGAACAAAAATGTTGGCTTGGCTTTGCCTATCAATGTAGGCAGATAATACACTACTCAAAATAAAATTAAGGGAGCAAAAAAAATCTAAATTTTGCGGTGATTTTTGACAGACTTTATTTCGGTGAAATACGGTCGTATTGAGACGTAAAAAAAATATTTTGAGGCTTTAACTACATTTTGAGCTACGGTTCTAGATATATATAGATAGTGCGAAAAAATAATTTTGCTAATTTTTATGGTCCATCCTTATGGATCAGATAGCCTTAATATTTAGCAATAATTTCCTTTTACTGACACCTCCCTTAATTTTTTTGAGTAGTGTATTTTAAGAAGGTCAGAGACTGTTACTTGTAAAAACTTGCACATTCGATATTTAATTTTATTAAGGTGGGAAATACAGGACACAAGACTAAGGTTTATTAAATGATTTTCATGAATTTTTTGGCATGGAAGAAATGTGTATAATTTATTGACTCTGTGAGGTAATTTTATACATCTACTTACGAAAATATTGTGAATTTTTCGAAGCATTTCCTCGGAAAATATGAAAATTATCAGCAGCTATACATCGAACGAACCATCAGACGTAGCTTTTGTGTGCATTTTGGGGGCCATGGTTTTCATCTCAAATCAATAGGGTTTTAAATTTAATTTAAGAACATGATGTGTTTCTTCCATGTAAATCTTACTTTTCCCAAAAATAATGGAAATTGAATTTTTTACGGGTGTGTAAACAGGAAACATTTTTGCCAATTTTTTATATTTTTTTGCGATTAAAAAATACTTTTGACTATGATATTACTACGAATTTCGGTTCACATAGATAGAGCATAATTATATAAATAAGGTATTTGCAAATTTTTAAAATGTTTGGTTAAAAACTTTCTGAGCTAGAGTGCACACAAATTTTAAAAAAGTCGTTTTAAAATGCATTTCAAGTTTTTGACGCGGTTCGGCGCAAACACCCTTATAACACCGGAACGAATTGAAACTTTTATTTTAAACTTTGGGGACATATTCAATAGTTATACTAACAATTTATGAAATAAATTTTTTTTTGAGCCATCTTCGTGTATTTCCCCCCTAAGTCTACATTATTTTAATAAATAGAACACAGGAAAACACACTATTTTTCTTTTTATTATACCACTCCAGGGTTGGAACTAGCTGCGATGCAATTTTCCATCGTTAGATCTAATCTTCACATTTTTTGACGAGTTTTGGGAATGTAGTAGAAATGTAGCAGCAGGGGGTCCACCGAAATCAGTAAATTTTTGAAAGGGGTCTACGAGAAAAATAAGTTTGGGAACCTCTGACTCTAGCTGGTTGCACAGGGTTCTATTTGTATGTTTAGGTATGTTCTAAAAGGGTAAGTTTACGCCCTGTTTAAATACTTTCATTTAAAATATGTTCAATTAAAATGCTTTACACAAGGTTCAACATCAAAATCGGAAATTTGTAAACAGATTATGAGAAATCATCTTTGCAAACTTTGACACCTCATATCTCAGAACAAGGTTAAGAGAAGTTAGAACCCTATCCAACTGAAGTGACGCAATGTTAACCATCTATCAGAATTAATGGTATTTAAAAAAAAAGTTGATCGAGATTTCGTAGTTAAATTAATTTTTAGAGTTAGAATTTTTGAAAAACGACTTCCGCTCGAACAACTCTGTCGACATTTGTAGCGCCACACGCTAGCCAGTAGCGAGAATTACGACTCCCGTGGGAACTAATTCTGAAAGTTACGAAATCAGCTGCTCTAGGGCCGCCATCCTCAGGCAAACGCTAGCGGGAAGCGAGCAAAGTTGATCGTTGATCACCTTCCAACTTTTTTCGTAGATTGTCCACAATCTGCTAGTTAGCTAGTAATACGATTACACTGAGTGAGTTTACTGACAGATAGTGAATTTCCCAGCTAGTAGCTTGTAAACTCGCCCTGTGTCATTGAGGCTTTACTTAAACTAAAAAGAGTCATAACAAGATAGCAAGCAAAACTGTTTGGTCTATACCTCTCTCATCATAAATAAACCATCTCTCATGTAATAGAAAGAGATGCACGATCATGATTTAAATGAGTCGCTTTCAACGGAAGCAATCTTCCAAACAGGCCCTCCATTGATATGCTTGGTGTAACCCTAAGTGACCAGCTGAGGTATGGGGGCTCCATCGAAGCCAGAGTAAAGTTAGCCTCCCAAAAACTGGGCGTACTGTACAGGGCCCGCAGATACTTTAATAGTACACAACTGCTAAACCTGTACAAATCGAAAGTGCGCCCCACGGTTGAATTTGGCAGCCACCTCTGGTCTGGAGCTCCAAAATACCTGAAAAATACCCTCGACTCTGCAGAAACGGGCGGTCCGTTTGATAGATTCTCCCATCTTAACAGACGGATTGCAATCTTTAGAGCACAGGCGTCGGGTGGGAATGCTATCCTTGTTCTACCGGTATTACAATGGGAGATGCTCCGAGGAACTAGCATCATTGATCCCTTCGGCACCGGTGCATAGTCGGGAAACACGCCAAACGCGTGCCCAACATTTGTACACAGTTGACATTTGTCACATGAGAACGGGTCGTTTCTTCGACTCGTTCTTGTGTTCAACAGCTTGGCTGTGGAATGATTTGCCGGCCTCTGTGTTTCCTCCTTCCTACAACATGGGTCTCTTCAAGACCAATGTTCATTCCTTCCTCTCCTCAAAAAGACCCTCCACATAGTAAAGAAACATATTTAAAATCGATATTTTTTGATCCACCTGAACATATTTTTTATAAGTCAAAATATTTTTCACTCAATTTCCTTAATATTAAAAAATTATAATGGCAAAATTTGCTCTTCACACCCTGCCTTGCATGCCCAAAATGTATTCAGAAATATTCAATTGTTTTTGCATAAATTGAATGTATTAAAATATTTATTGATTGGCGCCATTGCCTAGCAACTATTTTGTAAACAGTCACTTCCCACTGTTTGTGTCATTGTCAATCCTTTACAATTATTTAAATAACAATTTTAATTTCACAATATTGGTGCACATTGCAATCTATATTTATCTATCTGCAATACATATTCATTATTGATCACTCGTGGCATTTGAAACATAGTGACTAATTTTAAAACAAACTGTAGATTACATTTCTAATCTAAATATTTTCATCATCAACTTGTTCAATACATATATGTACCAGCTTACAAAGGAAATTGATAAGAAAGAAATGACACTATGCTATTCCACTGCAATCAAAATTAATTATCTACTCTTTCAGTTATAGGAATACATATTTGGAATTCTTGGATGATGAATGAATATTGAAATAACAGACATTTCTTCTTAATTCAGAACAAAGAACAAACATTATTATTTTAATCGATTGCCTTTCAAAAGAGTTTTGAACAAACATAATAGTTAAAGAGAGGTTCTAAGATGGCTTGGAGTCTACCTAAGTTGCCAGGGTGTTCGTTTCCCGACCCCACAAGGACGAGGTTTAGTGTACCTAGGAAGTTTGAGATGGTCAATGGGTTTGCTATGCCAGTTATTGACTTCAGAGGGGTTGGTGGAATCCCCATGGATGTGGAAGGATCCAGATATCTTGATGTAACAGATAACTGCAGGTAAAAACGATAGTATATAACCTACTTCACCATATAAAAATAGTAGAAAAGAGAAATACTCATGAAGTTTTTGTATCGAGAAAAGATTCTTTGGAAATGTACAGCAGATGGATGGACAAGGGAGTGTAAGTAAAATATACGATCCGCAAATGGATGAAAAGAAGAAGTTAACCACTCCGACCCGTAAGCGTGTTTACACAACAATATAACAATAGCAGTCAAGTACAATAAGCGTGTTTTCACGCTATCGCGTGTGTTCTTACAGAAATAGTTATAACTCTGTTATTGTTCTAGTGACAATCCTAAAACAAAAAGTAGAATATGCATATTGAATCAAGCTCCACATTTCCATTCAAAATTATCCGTAAAAGTACATAAAAAAGACTTATTTTGTAGAAACAGTTTTCACCCGCCAACGCGCCATTAGACATTGTTAATTTTTTATTAAATATTCTTGTTTGAAATGGTAAACAAGTGAGATGACAAAATTGTTTATTATACACTTATACAATAGAATAAGTATTTTGATGATTCAAGTGTCTTGATGAATCAAGTATCTTGGCGACTACCTCTGTACATCTGCGTGGAGGTTCGTTCACAGGTATAATATGTTGCCGACATTTTGTAATCTTATCGATGACGCCAGTCTCCTGTGATCAGCCGGTCAGTTGTTACCACTCACATTCTCGAAACTTATAGTCTAAATAAGTCTAAAATTATAGTTCATCATCACTTGTGTCAGACATTTTATAACAATGCATGTGCGGCCGGCATGGTCTAGCGGTAAGGTTCTTGACTCACAATCCGAAAATCGTGGGATCGAATCACGGCGTGGGCAAATAAAGTTTATTTTAATTATTGGTGTTATTTCACAATTTATTCATTTAAATAATGTATAGTATATTTGCGGCACGTTCCAGAGTGGAAGATACTCTTAGTATCGCCCTGGTGTAAGACCACCATTCAGAATTGAAACGTTGCTTGAAATGGCATTAGCCGTGCTTGGTGACCAGATCTGAGTAGCCAGGTACTTCCCTATCATCTCCTTCCCCTCCCCACTACCTTCAGCCTCACAACATACCCCAATTGGGGATGCCATAGTCTCACTGGCTCCTGATGGGAGCAGCTGAGACTCTTGTGAGGTATTACTTTAAAAAAAAAAATGTGCTTTAGATCAAAGCTAGGAACAAAACGGTCAGTAAAAAATGACGGGTGAATGATTTCACGAAAGCTAGTTTTGTCTCGTCTTTATCTCGTTATTTCTCATGGTGACATGCACAGACCGTGCGTGACAAGTTGTTTGCGACGTGAATACACAACATCAGTATCGAATGCTTACATAGTCCTGTGGGTCATGTTAAAAGCCAGTATAACAGAAGAGTATGTATGAATATTAATGAGAAATTGACTCAGTATTCTAGGTTAAAACCAATACAATGGGCTTAAGATACATGCCATTCAAAAAATTATTAAATTTGCAGTTATGATCCTTCACTAACTTATGGCCGTGTGAAAGCAAAGGAGTTCCCGATCACCTTACCCAACTGGGTTCACTATGACAAGAAGAAACTGAACTTTCGAGGTTTTCTGAGGCAGTCCATATCAGAGTCTCCCCTCGAGTACTTTAGAATACGACCCATTGTGCTGATATATTATCTTGAAAATGATACCATGGCAATCGCAGAACCCCCTATTGAGGTAAGAATCATCATCATTTCATTATAGTATAAAATGAAGTCGCTCAAAATGTATGTGCACATAGATCTTTTAAACTACGCAACGGATTTTCATGCGGTTTTCACCAATAGATAGAGTGATTTAAGAGGAAGGTTTATATGTATAATACATGCTTATTATAGTAGAGAAAAGCCGAGAAATTCAATTATTCAATTCAGGCAGTGGGCAGCGGACAGCTGGCAAGCGGGTGGTGTGGATTTTATAAAGGTTGGGTAATGGCGTTGTGTTTCATTAGTCACAGCAACGTGTGGCTGGGTCTGCTAGTAAAAAATAATACCAAAAAAACATAAATATTATAAGAAAATTATAAATTTCCACTATGGTTGATAATGTCTCGGCACTGACTCTTATGTGATAAGTTTATAATATTGTTTCTGCAAACCGTTTTTTTTTTTTTTACATTAGCTCCTCCATTACAGGAGGCCTTGAGGGAAATAACTCCCCTCAGGTCCTATGGGGATGCTGTGTGGAGGATCATTTTAGGAAATGAAGGAGAGGAAGTTCTGGGAAGGAACTTGGATATTAAGGGTGGGTAGGAATCTGGGGGTTAGTGTGTCCAGGAGTGACGGACGTATGAATCCATCCCTCCTACTGCGGTGCAAGTCGATGTTCTGTGAGAGTACGTCTGGATAAGTCAAAGGGACTCCCTCAACCATTCTCTCCCGATCCGGTCTGCCATACAGCTGGTGGGCAGATGCATCCGAAGATACATCAGAAGACCCGGACAAACCTCACCCCATGAACCCGGGCATCCCTGCTAAGTCACCAAACATAGCAAACCACTTGGGGTGAACCATGGCAAAGGTATTGGTTATCCAATAAATGGTTCCCATAAATAAATGGTTCCGGCGGTACCCATACCCGCCTCCCAAATTGAAATATATCGATAGCAGAAATTTGAAATGCTGTAAAGGACAATTAATCCAAGAAAGAGGAAAATATGAATTTTTCTCTGTTTTTTTTTTCTTTTTCGATCTGCGCCGTCGAAATATTTCTAGGAAAATAAGTGCATCTTTTATGATTTTTTAATTAAATACTGTTATTAAAGAAATTTACAAAATATGTAAAGTATTCTGAAAGATCTATTCAATGTTGTTTTATAATTAAAAAAATCATAATATTTATAGATCTACAAAAACAGGTGTATGATTTTTCTAAAAAATTTAAAAAAACTTATGTCACTCTCCTGAACAATGAAAATTTTGTCCTTCGGGGGCGTTCAGGTATTACGTAACACAATTTTTGAAGATTTTTTACCTCCCCTCCCCCTCATGTAACGCGCCGTAACGTTTCGAAGTACTGGAAAGACGCTTAAATACCTTTTTTCTTGTTTCAATCGCATTTGCGGTAATAAATAAAACAAGAGATTTCGGGAATGAAAAGGATTGCCAACTTGGAAGATTTTTATTCCCTAGTTTTTTTTATCTAAATAAAGAAAAACATGTTACGCGTTGTTCGAACCCCCCTCCCCCCCCCCCGTAACACACAGTAACGTTTCACAAGACCCCCCACCCCAAGTGCGTTACGTAATACTTGAACGGCCCTTTCATAGTATTTCAAATTTCCCTGATCAATATGTTTTTGGAATATAATTGTCGAATATTGAAGTCATTAGCTTCATACAGACAGGCCGCACAACGCATGTGAGCCATTCCTAATTAACAAATAAATAATTTAGCAGTCAAAGGGGCAAAATGGTGTATGAGATCAATTGTGACTATGATATTGTATTCGGGTTGTATTCAATTATTATTAAAAATCACGGGACAATCTGATTTCTTAACACATCAGTTCCAATGCTGAAAATGACAATTAAAATATTTTTCTGTTAAAATATTATATTATATGTAGGTAGCTACTTTTTCGCTTATCTGAATTGTCGACACAATCAGTTCCAATATTGAAAATGATACTTAAATTCAAAATAAATCTGAGTTCTCTAAACCAGAGTTACACATAGACAGACCCACAACCGAATAATTATTAGAGAGCTGTTGAAAAGTTTTTATATTTCACAGAGATGGTTTGAAAGGGTCGACCGAGACAGGTTTTTCGTTCTCGGCCGAGACCGAGACCGAGAATAAATTAAAATCTCGGCCGAGACCGAGAATAAATTAAATTCTCGGTCGAGACCGAGAATAGATAAATGGAGAAAAAAAATTAAAATTCGCTATTTTTGTATAATATAGTAATAATAATTTGTTTTAAATAGTTTTAATAATCAAAATTGAATAACATGATGTCGTAGCACATAAAAACCTATTTTTTCTGCGTTTTCACCCTTCAAAGAGGTTGTATAATTGACCAGCTCTGCTAAAGAGCTACAGACGAAAAGCAAAGCGTTGCTTGATAACTATAAGTAATTATTTGATGGGCGCTGTAATTTTGTTATTTGTTTAGGTTACTATGGAGATCCCTTTGATATACTAATCTATACTAATATTATAAATGCGAAACTGCGTGTGCTTGATTGTTACTCTTTAACAGGTGCGAGCTGTTTGAAAAATGAATGTAACTGGTATGGAGGGGGTGGTGGGGAGAGGGGGGAGGAGTGGAATGGGGATAGGGAAGGTGGAGGAGGCGGAGTGGGAACCCCCCTAATACCCCCCTAATAACCCCCTAAAAAGCTGGTATAATATATAAAGGAGAATGTCTGTATGTGGTGGACGAGCGGGCTGGCAAGTGGGCGGTGTGGATTTGATTTGTATGCAAATCTACAGTTGTATGACGAGGTTGATGAAATTTTCAAAACAAGAGGAAGGTCACTATCTACATTTGATTTCGAAAACTCTGTGTAAAGCCCTAAGGGGACTTGAGCTAGTTTATTATAAAAGTCCAATGAACATTCACAGTTGTTACAAAAAAATTTATTGAACAAATTTACTTGACAGAATTCTGGTCTTTGGCACGGAAAACTTGTGGCTCGTGATAAACTCCCGAAGAATGACGACGGAGAATTCTGGCACTGGAAGGATTTAAATGTTGGGATAGACATACCGATATTTGGAAAAGTTTTTCACCTGGTCCAATGTGATGACTTCACAAAGGTAACAAGACTTTCAACAAACATATTTACAATATTTCAAAGAATAGAAATTATGGCTTTATTAAAAATTTTTAGGAGTTTTTGGAGAGTCAGGGTATAGAACTGGCCCAGGAGGAAGAGATGCCCGATGATCCTTACACTAAAGCTCAACAGTTTAGAAGAGCTCACAATCCCAGGAAAGTTGCCAAAAAGAAAGACACTCTTAAGAGATTCCTTCAATACGATGGGAAAGTGCTTAAGTATGTTCCATATTTATAATTTCTGGTTTCTAATGTAATAGGGTCATTCCGCCGTTTCGTTCAAATTTGCCTGATACCGCGGAATTTTTTTTTTTGCGTTTTTACTATATATTTTTATAGAAATGGGTTCCTGTACCTACCAGATGTAGAGAGGTGAAAAGGGCACCTTTGTACGACACTTAGATACGAAGAAAATTGATGGATGGTAATGAAGGTGTGGATGGTAATGAAAAACTGTTGGATGGTAATTTATAAATTTGGATGGTGATGAAGTTTGGTAATGAAATATTAATAGATGGTAGTGAACACATTCAAAGTTCTTAAAATTTCTGTGAATAATGAAATAGATTTCAAATCATGCCAAGTATCATTTGACCTGACGTATGAGCGGATTACGAATAAACAAAAATTTTAACAAAACAAAAAAACGATTTCAAAAAGAGAGGAGAGGAGCTGTCAAGTGAACACGTCGGGCCGCGGGTACCTTGGTTGCCACCGACTCCAAAAATAACAATCGTACCTACATATTGATGAGTAGAAAAGGTAAGTTGATTATAAAGTTGTAGAAGAATACGAAATTATTTTTTTACTTTTTAGTGCATTTTTTTAAGTTGTTTTTTGTTTTGTTAAAATTTTTGTTTATTTTTTTGATTTTTAGTGAATCTGAAGTACACTAACTAATTCAATTAAGATTCGGCCGAGTATCGTAAATTTGTTCTTCAGAATTGGAGAGTTCCGTTACTTTGTCATGGATCCCATAATCAGAACCTAACCAAACTCTCATCAAACTACCCTTGAAGTACATCCTTTCCAATAAAAAAAGAATCATCGAAATCGGTTGGCGTGATATTGAGTTATTCGTCCATTTGTCGCGCACATACTTGATTCAAATTTAAGACTTATATGATTTTCTCATGGATGCCTGCACTGGACCAAATTAAAATGGGACCACACGGGAAGCACCAGCTTTTAAATAAAAAAAGAATCATCAATATCGGTTCACCCAGTCGAAAGTTCCGAGGTAACAAACATAAAAAAAATAAAATAAAATAAAATAAATAAATAAAATACAGTCGAATTGAGAACCTCCTCCTTTTCAAAGTCGTTTAAAAAGGAAGAATAATCTATTACAGTGAAAAACTAAAAGCTTTCTTCAGACTTTCGAGTATTGGAGACAAGAAATACATTTTTTCATACGTAATCAGTTCTGCTTACTTATGCTTTTGCAATATTTGTATAAATTGTTGAAAAATAATGGACAAAATATCATAATAGGTACAAACGAAGAAAATGCAGCTGGAACATCACAGGCACACCATAATTTCCCTACTTATACTACTTACCCTGAAATTATAAGGCGTAGTCAATTTCTTTATAATTCAGTTTTATAAGTGGGTATTGGACACAAGAAACATTGTAATAATTGAAAAATAGAAATATTTAAGTATTAAAAATAATTATTAAAATAAGAAAAGAACAGAACTCAATTTGTACAAAGTTCGGCAAATTTTTAAAAGTGATTTTTCCTCTTCCATTCTCATATCGATATAGATCCATATCTTGCAAGCGCTGAAGAATTTGTGATTCCAGAATGAAATGAAATTGGCAAGACAATTTTTTTGGAATTTCCTTGAGCTTTTTTCAAAAAAATTACTTTGTACTCTAGTGTGTACTCATATTTCCCAATAATTTTCCCAATGAAATGATGTGTTGTGTTATTCATTTTATATTGAACCTGTGATGTTCCAGCTGCATTTTCTTCATTTGTACCTATTATGATATTTTGTCCATTATTTTTCAATAATTTATAATATTATTATTACTTCATTTGTACCTATTATGATATTTTGTCCATTATTTTTCAATAATTTATAATATTATTATTATTAGTAATAATATTATAATAATATTAATTTTACGCACCAGATTTAAATGTCCGGGTTAAATTTTCCCCCCAAAAAAAAAAAAAAAAAAAAAAGGAAAAACTAAACCCTTTCATACACTTCCCCAAATGATCATCTAGTGAATCCACGTTATGCAATTGCACTATATAAGTATTATAAATACAAAACAATACAAGAACAACATGTCAACCTACTAGAGACCAAATGGGAATATAATTCACCGACTCCAGATATTTTCATATCAGAGGGTTCGGCTCTGTGGCATTTCTAATTGAACCTATAAATCCTACTGATCCCTCAATATAAATATTTAAAAAATCTTTTGTAATCCTACATGTATTTAAAATTACTGCTTTTTGCATTTTTATATACAAATTCTTTGACAAATCTAATATGCTTAAATTTTGAATCAGATTCCTAGGTATTATGCCAGTGGCCGAAATAACAAATGGTAATATTTTTATAGTCCGAGAATGCCAAATTCTTTTAATCTCATTTCCTAAATCTGTGTATTTTCTAATTTTTTCAGAAACAGTTTTTTGAATATTACAGGAATTTGGAATAGCTACATCAATGATATAAGTTATTTTTTTAATTTTGTCATGTAAAACTATATCAGGTCTATTATGACTAATTGTTCTGTCTGTTAGTATAGTTTTATCATAATATATTTTATAAAATTCATTTTCTATAAATGAATTTGGTTCATATTCATCATAAGGTACTACATTACGGCAATCAATCAAGTTATGTTTAATTACCAAACTTTGGTGAATTATTTTTAAAACCTGATTGTGCCTAAATGTATACTCGGAAGGCGCTAATATAGAACATCCCGATATAATATGTTCTATAGTTTCGGGAAAAGCCAAACATTTTCTACATAAATCATCAATTTGATTTATATCTTTGATTATATGCTTTCTATAATTTTTAGTATTAATGACTCTATCTTGAATGGCAAGCATAAATCCTTCTATTTCTGCGCTCAACTCTCCAATACTCAACCATTTGTTTGACGAAAGTTTGTCAACATACGTTTGGTTGAGATAATTGAAGTGTTTTGCGTGAATAATTTTATTTGACCAGGAATCTAATAATTCCTGGTTAGTATTTATAAGAATGTTGGCATTCTCGTCATATAAATTTAAAGGTGTAATATTTCTATCTGCCTTGCAAATTATTTTGTGCATTTCTGAGCTATTAGCTTTCCTATGGAAAAAATTTCTAAGCATTTCTACCTGATTGTGTTTCAAAGATGTTATTTTGACTACACCTCTACCTCCTAAATTTCTAGGTAAATTAATTCGTTCTATAGCTGAATTTGGATGATGGCAATTAAATTTTGTTAACGTAGTTCTAATTAATCGTTCTAAACTATCTAAATCTGTATTGGACCATTTAATTATGCCAAATGAGTACGTTAGTAGAGGTATTGCCCAAGTATTTATTGCTTTTACTAAATTTTTAGCAGATAGATTGCATTTTAAAATTTTTCTGATCCTAGTTTGAAATTTAATCCTAATATCATTTTTAATACTAGTGTGATCTAATCTATTCGATTGCGGGTATCCTAAATATTTATAAACCTCATCCCCTTTCATACTTTGAATTTTGAAATTTCTAAATATACCCTCGTCTCCATCTACAATTTTGCCTTTCTCTATATGGATAGTTTTACATTTATCTAAACCAAAAGTCATTTTAATATCATCTGAAAAAATTTTAACTACCTTAATCATTTTCTCTAAATTTGATTCAGAATTTGAAAATAATTTTATATCATCCATATATAATAGATGTGAAACTATACTACTCTCTCTTGTATTACCCTTAATTTTTATTCCAAACTTGCTTTTAATTAACATTTTAGAAAGGGGATTCAATGCTAAGCAAATATTAAAAATAATAATATTTTTAATATTATTATTTTTAATATCAATAATATTAGTCATCGAAGTCATATTTGAATGGCGCCTCCTTATGCTCTTTTCGTCAATATGTGTGGGATTTCCATAGTTTTGGGAGACTGCTGTTTTGATTCATTGAATTCAGGATCTTCTACTCTTAGGGATCGGATGAACTTCTCGAACTCACATTGATCGAAAAGATTGAATTCTTGGGTACTATTTTTATAGAAGGAATAATGCTGACAGTCGAACGGGACATTTGAGAGTATTTTCACTTTACATTTCGTTTCTATAGTTTTAGCAGATTCTGGCGTTGAGGCAATAGTATCGTCCAAAAACATGGAGCCGTCGAATTCGCTCAATAGCATATTGTCATCAATATTATTGAAAATAGTAGGCGAGTCAATAGTAGCTATGTTGTTTACTTTTTTCTAATGTATCTTCGATTGCTACATTTGCGTTTCGTAGCTGCAACGCCTCCATTTTCTTTTGTTCGTTTTTTTCTCTTTCTTAAGTTTGTTTATCTCATCCTGTAACTTGGTAATGTTTTTCATAGATCTGTACCTTAATTTTCTAACATTCGTTAGACCATGCATGTTTTTTGTATGATTCGTTGTTCATTCTCGACTGTGAAGAGGTCAGGATCTAGAGTGTTTCGCACATTATTGGGTACTTCCTTAACATTGTCACTAATTGGAGGCATATTTTCTACTACAATCATTTCTATTTTACACTGCTCCTCTTTTTTCTTCAAATAATTCAGAGAGTTCTTTCGCCATCTTCATCCTTGCTTTCTCTGGGCTCTTTCTATGGAGCTATAAAAATCATCCAACAATTATTATCTTCAATGCTGCATATCTTTTTTTGCGCTTTTTGCAGAGTGTATCTTTTTTTTCTTTCGCTTTCTGAAGACTGTACAGTTTCGGATTGTTTTTAATCTCTGCATATTTTTGTTGCTTACGTAGTCTGTCCTTGGATAGCTTTTCTTAATTTTTCAGATTTTTATTTAACTTTGCCATTGTGGTTAATAGTGGTTAAGCCTATAACAAATAACAAAGAAAAATTATCATAAGTATCGGATTAAGTGAGAAGTCGAAGAACAAAACTGGATAATTTCATTTTGGTAACTTTTACAGGAGAATCCAAAAAATGTTACCACTTTTATATCTTTGTTTAATAATTTTTTACCCTAAATGATTTAAAATGTAACAGTAGTGATACCGTTTTTTAATCAAGAAATTTACCTTGGACTCTTGATGCCCAGTTATGCAGATTTTTGTTTAAATTTGGCTTTGTTTAGAAACTTAAATTATGTAAAAATTCGTCAGTTTTGAAAGACAACTAACTAATGAAAGATCTTGAGACTGTAGGGTGAATAGTTAAATCATTTGTATAATATATTCGTTTACATTTGAATAATTACATCATCGAATAAAAAATCAATTTTCAAATAAAAATTTGCAGGGTAAATTTTAACTGATTATTTTCGACATCAGAAAGAAAATAAAACGAAAATATGTATTTCAAATAAAAGCTAATATTATGAATAAATGCAAGAAACTGCATTTATTCATAATATTAGCTTTTATTAACCCCCAAACATGGTCCCAGATGCTCGTAAAAATAACCTTACAAAAGTTTCATTACCCTCCAAATCTCTACATTACCATCCGGCAAAAATTTTGACGATACGGAAGGTAATGAATCGGAGGGTAATGAAGTTTTGACAGTTTTTTCTCAATTACTCACTTAATAATGACGTTACAAATCAGTAAGATTCAATCAAAAATAGTCCGACTAAATACAGTTTATAGACATATGATTCGAATTTTTTAAACATGTACTTACTTTAAAAAATGCCTGGTCGGTGACAAAGTTGTTTTCGAGCACGGAGATCGCAGATATTTCTTTATTCAGCGACGCTCGGCTTCCCCCGTCTAGATGTAGTGATACACTGGTTAGTAACGGAGGTGCGGGGCGGGATACAGCTGACCAACAGGGACAAACGTGGTCACAATTTTAATTACCGCTTTCGCGGAAGACTACGACGATTTTCTCTGGACAAAATCAAAACCTCAATTCTTTCTATGATACAATAGCTTTAAAAATAAATTAAATACAAATAAATATGCATAATTAGTTGTACATACAGGCCGATTAATGAATGTAGTAATTTTACTAGTGTAAACTGTTCTTATATGTAGATCAATTTACCGGTCCCTCATTTTCATGGGGAAGATAATGAAATTTAGCATGTTTTTTGTATATCATAAAGTAATTAAGTAACAAATGGCTAATCTGCGAAATACTCCTTTTTCCTTTTTAAAATAGCTACATTTTCCAATAAAATTTTATTGAAAAACATTCACTTTCATATGACTTTTTTGCGAGAACATGCGATTTGAACGAAACTGCGGAATGACCCAATAACAGAAATATAAGTAGTAATTTTAGTGCCCTGAGGTGAATTTTCATAAAAATAATGTTACTTAGTTCTGGAACAGTGGACCTCGCATTCAGAAAAAGTATGTTTCAATTAAACCAAATAATATAACAATAATAACCAAAATTTCCCCTGAAATCATAAGGTTTGTAAGTAGGTATTTTAAAACCTACCTACTTAAAAACCATAAAGTCAATTAAAAGTTCCTTTCTCTATAACAATTCTTTTTTCAAACTTTCTTCAGGCAGGTAGGTACAATAAAATTGAAAAAAATCGAATAAGATAGTCCAGATAAACAAGATACTTTCACATTTGTAAAGAGTCCAGTACACGTTGGGCCAACGCGCTCGGCCAACGCGCTGGGCCAACGTGTACAGGGCTATTTTGTGTGTTTTTGGCGCTTGCGGCCAACGCTCGCCGACGAGCCGATGGGTGTCGGTTTTTCGTGCACAAATCAAAGGAATTTATCGCAAGCCACAAACAGCGTTCAGACGTTGGCCGAGCGCTCAGTTCATAAATACGCGTCGGCCGGAGCGGACGCTGTTTGTCGCGCTTAATTGTTCCAACGATCGTTTCACGAACATGGCGCCATGGAGTATTGATGAAATGTTTAGGCTAATTGATTATTATCACAATAATAATACATATTTAGTTGTGATTTCAGAGTAATGATAATCACACTAATATAATAATGAGGAATGATTTGTATTTTTGTAGTTTGTAACGAATAAACTCAAAACTACTGGATAGATTTCAAAAATATCAATATTCAAAATAATAATTCATATCAATATTGATGGGTTATTTAAACCTTCTGAAATATTATCAGACTGTTCTTTTTTTACATGAGCTCCACACAGGAGGCCCTGAGGAAAATAATTTCCCCCAGGTCCTATGCCATCTTTGGGTATGCTGTGTGGAGGGTTTTTTAAGGAAAGAAAGGAGAGGAGAGTTCTGGGAAGGAAAATGGTTTAAGTCGGACACATAATGATAATTCATATCAATATTGATGGGTTATTTAAACCTCTTGAAATATTATTGGACTGTTCTATGTGGTAATCTGTAAGTATACCTACCAAAAAAAATTTGAGTGTAATGATGCTTGGAGAAGAATAGCAGATAATATGAATATTCCACTAACTGAATTTAAAAATAAGAGTCATTAATGGCTACATATAGTCTGTCAAAAAAGTGTAGAAAATATAAAAACTGGAACTACTAAATTTGTAGACTGGCAACACCAATTTAACTGTCAAATATTTTTTCGAAGTGCAATGACACTGAATGTATAGAACACAGTAAGCCACATTTTAAAAAACATTTTTTCTTCATCACATAAATTTGAATAAAAGGTGTTTTATAAAGCGATTTGCTTTAATTTAATTTAACATAAATTTGAATTTAACAATAGATAGAAAGGAAGAATCACTAATGGTGAGTTTAGTTACACTACTTTTAGATCTGAATGAGTTAAATATATTCAGATCTAAAATTAAAGACATGATCTAAAGCCCAGGCAACGCTAGGTACTTTATCTAGTATTAAATAATGTGAGCAATTTCTAAACTGTGCTTTATATTTTATTACATTGTAGTTATTCTTCATTATGTTAACACAAAATTGCAAAAGTATAATAATAAAATACCTATACGCAATTCTAATTTTCAGATCGGCGGGTATCTATACTGCAATGAAAAAATATTTTTTCCACTATTATGCCTTTTTAATTTTTTATAAAAATGTAGGTTACACAGCTTTACTTTAACACTATGAGTTATGTGTTTAGTATTGCCATTTGATCAACAGTGGCGCCCTCATATATTTTCAACTCTTATTTGACAAACTGTACAGAAAACATCGCACCGCGCTGTAAAAGTATATTGCAGCGGCTCCGCTGACGTCCATCTCCGTCTAGCGATCGACGCAGAATGAGACACGCCAACGTGTGAACGGTAACCACAAAAATCTGGCCAACGCGTTGGCCGAGCGCATTGGGCCAACGTCTACTGGGGCCATAAAAATAATCATTGCTGAACCATTGAAATGGCCACCATATTGAAACGGAAAGCACAAACCAATTTACAGATATTTACAGACTGACAAAACGCAAAACAGGATTGGTTTATTTATGCGCAAAACGGTTGAGTTAAAGCAATCAATTATTAATTACAATTACAAAATTTATAGATTTGATGCCGTATGGGACGATCGTGCCACAGAATTCGGGGAACTTAGAGAATGTCAAGTATTCTATTATCTCACTGATGATATGATTTCAATCAAGGTAAGTTAGCAAGAAAGACAATTTTTTTTTCATGTGAATTCCGCACTGAGTCCAAACTACTCTCAACCATCTGGAGCCAGTGTGATTATGGCGTCCCCAATTGGGGTAAGTTGTGAGGCTGACGATAGCGGGGAGGGGAATGAGATGTGGAAGAGGAAGGTGGGGAGTACCTGACTATTTAGATCTAGTCACACAACACTGCCAAAGCCATTTCAAAGTAAGACAACGTTTCAATTCTGAATGGTGGCTTACACCAGCCGAGCGATTCTATACCTTTTGTGGGATCGTTATGAGATAACGGACGTGATCTCTTGTCAGATTTGCATGATTTATCTGCTTTTTCTATACACAACGTACATTAAATGAATAAATAATCATGCATACTTGCAGGAATTCGTGTTTAAAACGATCTAAACTAAAATATGTGACAGTAAATATGTAAAAATCACACATATCTGACAGGCGATCACTTCGTTATCTCATAACGATTCCACAAAAGATATAGAATCGCTCTTCAGACCAATACGGAGTGTATCTTCCAACTGTGGAATGTACCGCAAATATACCTTATATTATTTTTAATTTTAGATTTGAACCCGCAACCTTTGGATTGCTAGTCGAGAGCCTTACCCCGCGACTATGGAGGCCTTCAATAAAAAAAACAACTCTATTTTTGAGTGACAAGATAACTTTGTACAGCCAATCAAACTGTGATATTTGTAAAATACCATACATATGAAAAATGTCTTGATAATACAAACAATAATTATTTCACAGGAATGTCACACCGCAAACGATGGAAGGGATCCAGTTTCAACATTATTACGAAAGATGAGAATTCCGAGAAACTGGAAAGACAGAACGGGTAAAGATTGATCTAAAATCATTTACATCAAAATAATGACAATATCGGAGTAACAAGGCTTTTTTGAACAAATCATTGGAAAAGAATAATGATCAAAAAGGAGTCAATTATTTATCTGTACTATATATTTTAATTGTGGTTATTAACTCATCAGGCCTTGGCCATATTTTGTCAGAGGGTCAAAATATTTCCGCTTTGCAATAAAATCCGAAAACTAAAAACTGTTTTTGAAAGGTGATAATATATATTTTTTTTTTTTTTTTTAATTTATTTATTGCAACATTTATTATAATTACAATTTTACAACAAATATATAATTTTTTTTTTACAGGTATTTTTTTTTACTACCCTTCCATTTAAAGCATTTGCTTGTGTATGGAAGGGGAGTGTACATAAATGCTATTAGTTATTAGTTATAAGTTAGTACTTAAATAATTAATTGTACATAAATATGCTTTCGAATTTTATAATTCGAAACAAACGTACAATTTTTGAAATACAAACATTTTGCATGCAAACATAAAAATGTTTTAAAAATGGCTCCCCTTAACTAAAATTACTGATAATGAAAAAAAAAAATTTATTAGACAAATCTATTATAAATTTTATTGTCATGTTACTTTTTTGTTATTCCATATAAAAATAATTAATAAAAAATTCCCAAAGGTTCATAATTTTTTTCAAATTGCGATCCGAAACTTTAGTTTCATAAAGGTGTCTATTTTACTTCTTTTGTGGTTAATTTTTAGATTTGAATATAAAGCGTGGTTTTTCTATTTATAACAGCGATTAGATCATATTTGTCACTATCGTAGTAAGGGAGACAACGATTTCTGTGAGACCTATCTGAGTTGTTCTGAAAAGCAAATAAATTAGCCTAACAATTTTTTTTCTGTATTCAGTGGATGCTCCATTCGTGGTCCACGAGCCGGTTGTAACAGACGCTAATGAACAAGAGTTTTTCAGACCGATAGATTTGGTTGTTGGTACAACTGTCAATATACTCGGAAGGCCTTTTATCCTGTATGATTGCGACGACTTCACGAGGCGTTACTACAGGTATTATAACAAAATAATATATTCTTCTTCTCTGGATCTTCCGTCCTTTTGAAATTTAGTATCCTGTGATTTCTAAAAGACAACTTGAAATGATATTTAACTAATACTTTAATAACTTCTTTATAAATTATATTTACTCGCAACAATACAATACTTTTTTTACTGAGAAACTCCAAGAGTTTCCATATTCTTTTCCAAATAACCAACCAAACCTTCTTCCAACCTTTTGTGAATGTGTCGACTATATGTAGTGTTACAACACAGACTGGTCAGTGGTTGAATTGGCATCATGTCTGGTTCCCATCCAGGCGTTGTTCAATTAGGTAGGTCAAGTCCTCCATCATGACACAAGCAACATTTCCGCTTACTGTGATGGTAGTAGGAGATTTACAAATATTGAATGGCGGTCTTTCTTTTTGATTATAATTTTTTTTTTAACTTCAACTGTAGTGGCAAGATTTCAGACATTTTAACGAAAGCCCCTAGAACTTTACTAAATTTCTTGAATATCTTGTTTTCACTTGACCCAGGCTTTATTGTCTCTTATTTTTTGTTGTCATCGTTTCACATACGAGGGGGGATCCAAAAGTAATGAAACTTTTTTTATAACTTTTTTATTTTTCAATATTTTTACACCAAAATTTGGTTGCCTTTAAGGTGTTCACCATTATAGTGTATGCACTTATCCAACCTTTTATCCACTGTACAAAACAATTTTGAAACCCTTGGAATGTCCTTTATGGCCTCCAGCGATTTTTGTTTCACTTCTTCAACAGTATGAAAACATTTCCCTTTCAAGTCCCTTTTCATCCTAGCGAGCAGAAAGAAGTCACAGGGAGACAGGTCGGGTGAACAGGGCAGGTGAACAATTTGGGTCATTCCATGTTTACTTAAATACTGCTTCACAGACAACACGATGTGAGCAGACGCGTTGTCCTGGTTGAAGAACTAGTCCCCTGTGCGCCAAGGATTCAACCTTTTTCGACGATTTTTCCTGATGCTCTCTCGCAACCTCTTTAGTACCTCCATGTAGAACTGTCGGTTACCTGCTTGGCCAGGAGGAACAAACTCTGTGTGCACAATATCTCTGAAAAAAAATCTATGAGCACCGTCTTGATGTTCGATTTCATCTGACTTTTTTTCTGAGGAGAGAGAGCACTCTTCCATTGGCTTGACTGTTGCTTGGTTTCCACTTCTACCCTCTAGCGCCCGAGTCCCGTTACTTTTGGGTACTTATTATTGGAGGGTTGTTATTTATCTTCGATTATTTCTTAGTAATTTTTGTATGTTAACCTACCGTAGTTATGTACGTTATAAATAAAATAAAATAAATACACCTTTCAGCAAGGTGGTAAATATAGAACAACCTGAAAAAGTTGATAAACCGGAAGATCTGAGGACCGTGAAGGTAAATTTATGTCACTACAATTATTGTCTTTATATAAATGATGACACATAATTTTTATTAAGTAAAAAAATTTTCAGCCTCTGAAACCTCAAAGGGACAAGTGTGAGCTTGAAATGCCAGAAAATGATGGATTCATGGTGGAGCCCACTGCACAAGATGTTGTCATGATGGCACTTAACGCAAACAAGGTAAAACTAGCGTTTTATTATATAAAATTAGCCTCCCATGAAAAAATCTTTAAATGCTTTTAATAATTAAGGGGCTAACAGACTTAGTTATAAAAGATCATTTGGCTAGGCGTATTTTGGCTTATCGCTCGCTGTACATTCCCAATGGGAATTATGCTGAAATAGGCAAAGCCAAATGATCTTTTATAGCTATCTGTGACGACCTGATTAATCCCAGGCCGCTGTCCCATGGGTCCATAATGTCCGTGGATTACACAGACCGAATTGATGGGCGAGACAGTGCTACAGTGCTCTCGGCCGAGTACTCAGTACGTGTAAACACATCACCGAATACTCGGCCCAGCGCTCGGCCGAGTAAAAGGGCGAGACAGTCACTTGGACCCTGTTCTACTTACTGGGCTGAGTGCACACCCCCGCACTGACTCGCTGGTCCACTCGGCTGGTATAAACATGCTCTCGCTTCATACTCGCCACTGTCGGTCGCATCACGCTACAATTTCGCGCGATTTTTGTAATTGTATTTTCATCAAGTTTTTTAAAGTTTGTTAAAGTAAAGTAACGGTCTAATACTCAGTCCATTGTGGAACTTTTCTGCACAGGTTCTAACAACATTCGGTTTATATCGATTCCTTACCGACCCATGGGACGACGGGCTCAAAATCATTATAATTTGATATATTTAATTAAATTAAATGAATACAATATTAGCGAAACTCAATCGAAAATCTGGAGACAGAAAAATCAGAAAAAGATGTTGGCACCACTGGGACTCGAACCCAGGACCCTTTGCTTACATGGAAAGTGCTCTACCAACTGAGCTAAGGTGTCTGTATTCAATTTGGTCACTTTTAACGGTATCGTACTTAGATTAAGAACTACCAACATTATTGACCAAATTGGTTATAGACATCTTAGCTCAGTTGGTAGAGTATTTGCCATGTAAGCAAAGAGTTCTGGATTCAAGTCCCAGAGGTGCCAATATCTTTTTCTGATTTTTCTATTTCTAGATCGATTGAGCTTCGCTAATATTGTCATCATTTATTTAAATATTATAATTTGAGATTTTACTCATAAAAAAAATAAAAACATTATAATATGTATTGGAGAAATACAGCAAGTTGAAGATTGATGCAAAAGCTTTCTGAGCAGACATCCAGATAGCGTGCAAGATTCTGAGATTTTCAATTTCATATGATTTGGGTGATGAATGAGAGTATACATTCTAGGGTCCAAGCTGCAAATAAAATAGAAATGAGATTTTTGAGAGTGGCAGTTGCCACAAAATGAGATCAAGTGAGAAGCTGGTAATCCAAGATAATGTTTAGTATCGAACCCCTGCCACCATTCAGAGAACAGTCATAGATGAGATAGCTTGGTTGAGTGGTTACGATTCTTGGCTACGAATCCCCACTACCTTCAGCCTCACAACGTCTCACTGACTCCAGATGGTTGGGAGCAGTTTGGACTCTTAAGCAGTACTCGCATTAGCTATAGCTATACATAGCTACATACTTAGAAGACCGACTTCTGCATAAAATACCGGCAGCAAAATCAGAGAGAAGACTTCCAGTTGGCCATCCCAGACAAAGCTGATGAAAACAAATCTGGAGGGTGTACGAGAGGCCTGGCAAGGATTATTAGTCTTGTTATTTATTTAATGATACTTTAATGTTGTAATTGAAGAAGCTGCGTTATCTATGCGAGATGGTAGCCACGAACCCGGAGAACGAGGGACGCATCTTCACGCTAGCTTACCACCTGTCCAATGGGGCCATCAAGCTGGACGAGCTGGCTGCCAAGAACTCGGGTCGGGCCGCCAAGTGCTTCAGCCGTCTCACTAGGGTCAAGATCCCCGGCTCGGACAGATTCTACACCCCTGATATGTTTCATATTGGTAAATATCCCCAAAGTTATACAACGTTTTAACCACTCAAACCCATAAGCTTGTGTATATGACAATGTAAAATTACTAGAAATACGTATGACGTTCATACCTGAGTTATTAAGTTTACAATGTTTTTGCTATTAATTTTTAGTCTTTTACTATTGTTTTTATAATTTATTTTTTTTAGTTTAAGTTTTTAGTAGGTAAACCATTTAAGTTATGTTTTGAATTATTTTTAAGTTATTATTGATGAATCTTATATTTTCTGGTAATTTACTAAAGACTTTTAATCCTAGTTCTGTTTTGAATTATTTTAAGTTATTGAATCTTATATTTTCTGGTAATTTAATTATAAAGAGAATTTTGCGCCTAGTTTTGTCGACCCAAAATTTTTTTACAAATCCTAATCGGCAACATTTATTTTTACCTGAAATTTTGGTGTCTCTGAAAGGTGCTGTTTTATTTAAAATATTATATTCTTTTTACAAAAAATTGCATGCAGAGTATTTAATTTTCTAATTGTAAATTCTGAAATAAGTTCTGAAGCATAAAAAAATGATTTATGTAAGGTTATTAGTTTTTGTGCAATGTAATTTCTAATAAAGTGTGTTTATCGGAAGTGACCTGCCAGGTAAGAAATATGTTTCTGTATCTATTTGTAAATAATAAAATTAGATAGAGCCTAAGAATTCATAATAAATTGTAAAGCGCCCAAATTTTTCACAAAAACGGCGCTCTACAAATTGTTCAATAATTATTATTATTAAAGGGATTGAATGTTGTAATCTAAGCATGAGTTCAGTTCTGGGCTGCAGCCTGTAGGGTGAAGGTTGCCTTGATGATAACGTAAATTCAACTTTTTTTTATCAGTTTGTTGACATGTACAAATCCATTGAAATATAAGTCAATTAATGAAATTTGTTCACAGGTGCCATCGTAGTAATCAATGCTCACAAATTCCGTATAACCGGGTGTGACCTGTATGTGTACAGATACATGCAGGAGCATCCTGACAAGTTCCCCCAGCACGTTGTGGACAGTGTTCGCAACTACCACCTTCTGCAGGGACACCTCAAACATGATGTGAATGTACGTACAGGTTACCTTTGCATTATAACAGTTGCCAAGCGATTCCAAAGGTTAAGCAACATTCACGTAGAAGTGGTATTAAATGACATGAGAACCTTTTACATTTTACCAACATACAGACCTATTGGGGACGCCAGTCCCTCTTGTTGCAAGCAGTTATGACAGCTATAATAGCATGTAACAAGAAAAACATCATAATATATGCAACTGTCTTTGTGTTAAAGTTGAGTGACTATCAAACTGGATGCTTTTGTTATTTGCAGCATGTTTTGACTGTTTCTTTGGCTTCAATAAACACCTATACAATTCCTAAATAAATGTTTTAAGGCTGTCATACCAGCAAATCAGGATTCCGATTTCGACTGCAGCGCTCATAAAACATCAGCGATCGCGAGCGGACGCTTTTGAAACTAAATGTCGTCTCGCCGGTAGCCGTGTTTCACGTACCTACTAGGTCACGCGGAGTTTGTTTCGGTTCAGATAAAGATGTCGGATTCTCACTTCCTGATTTTTTTCCGAAAAAGTTATTTGTAATTTGTTTATCGAAGTGTGCAAACATAAATAGATGCAAGTGAAATGCGTAAACACAGTACTAAGGTATAAAGTAGATACTAACATGAAAAACTATTTTTATATATTTTTTTTGCTTGTTTTAATTATATTTTAACGGAGTAATATTCAGTTGGTTTGTAAGAAATGACTCATTTTGAAATATTTATTTGTGTGCACAATTTTTTTTTATATTTATGTGAATACCGCACAAGAGACCCAAGTGCTCCCGTCTAGAGCCAGTGAGATTATGGCATGACTATTGGGTATTTTGAGAGGCTGAAGGTGGTGGGGAGGGGAAGGAGACGGGGAAGAGGAAGGCGAGGAATTACCTGGCTATTGAGATCTGGTCACTAAACACGGCTAAAGCCATTTCTAGCAACGTTTCAATTCTGAATGGTGGTCTTACACCAGGGCGATACTAAAAGTATCTTCCACTCTGGAACGTGACGCAAATATATTATTTTTAAATGAATTAATTGTGAAATAACCCAAATTAGTCAAATAAAAAGTATTTGCCCACGCCGGGATTCAATCCCACGACCTTCGGATTGCGAGTCAAGAGCCTTACCCCTTGACCACGCCGGCCGTCAATAGTTAGTATCAGTAATTTGGAAGGCGGGTATGGTATCGCCGCCCCGGGAACCATGTATTGGATTACCAACACCTCTGCCATAGGTCACCCCAAGCGACTTAGCAGGGGAGCCCGGGTTCATGGGGCGAGATTTGTCAGGATCTCCCCATCCATCCCCATCCCCATCCCCATCCCCATTCTAGTACAAAGTATTTAGGAATTTTCAGAATATTATCACGAAAAATAAATACACGTGATATCTCATTATACAGACGACCTCCGTAGTCCAGTGGGTAAGACTCTTGACTCACAATCCGGAGGTGACGGGTTCGAACCCGGCATGCGCAAATAAATTTTATTTGATTATTTTGTGTTATTTCACAATTAATTCATTTAAAATAATATATAGTATATTTGCGGTATGTTCCAGAGTGGAAGATACTATTAGTATCGCCCTGGTGTAAGACCACCATTCAGAATTGAAACATTGCTTGAAAATGGCTTTAGCCGTGTTTGGTGACCAGATCTGAATAGCCAGGTGCTTCCCAACCTTCCTCTTCCCCACCTCCTTCCACCCGCCACTACCTTCAGCCTCACAACATACCCCAATCGGGGATGCCTTAGTCTCACTGGCTCCAGATGGGAGCAGTTGAGATTCTTATGCGGTATTCACTGTAAAAAAAAAAAAAATACCCCGCCCCCCCCGGTGATATTTCGCGATCACCGTTCGCATCAATTACCGTTCATATCACACTTTTCCTAACAATCACCACTTTTTATAACAATCACCATTTTTTGTAACGCATTCACCAGCTTACCCCCCAAGTCGAGCGTGCGTAAAGAAGTTTTACTTCAAAAAAAATTTTTACAGCAGTTGGGACGCTTGTGCGGTATTCACAATATATGAATGGCTCACTCACGCAAAAAAAAAAACAATTTTTTGAGCAGTTGGGACTCTTGTGCGGTATTCACATAACAATAATTTAGAATTAAAAAAAATCTTTTTTTCAGAGCAGTTGGGACGCTTGTGCGGTAATTTATAATAAAAAATATTATATTTATTTTTTTGGTGCAGTTGGTACTCTTGTGCGGTATTCACTTAACAATACATAATTTAAAATATTATATTATTTAGAAAAAAAAAATTTTTTTGAGCAGTTGGAACTCTTGTGCGGTATTCACATAACAATAATTTACAATAAAAAAATTTCAAAATTATAAAAATTTTAGCACAAAAATATTCAATGAACATGAAATTTTGCGTTCTGGCAACCCTGTAGATCTTTACAAACGTGAAACAAGAAATAGTATATTTATTTTTAAAGTTTTCAATTTGTCATTTTAAAATGTGACGACCAAGACCGTCGCGGACACGACTTGTCCAGGCCACGATTGTGGGCCGACTGAGCTCTGAATTTTGTGTTTCTTTCGATCAGAAAAATGTTGGAATGCGAAGCTGTAAATTAATTAATATTAAATACTCACTAAAATTATTTTTCGATCAAAATTATTTATTATTTGTCAATAACGTCTTAGCAAAACAAGTATGTAAAAAAGTCTGAGATATATTAGTTTGTTAGTGCGCAAATAAATACACAAATGGACCAATTTTCGTCAAGAAACACATGTACGTACATATTTTTTAATGATTTTATTGAAACTAAAATTAAAATTCTAAAACATGCGTTTGCTAGATAATGTATTGATTTATTTTACTACATGATTGAAATGGGTGTGGTATAATACAAAAACTTTTTTGAAAATTTAACAAATCTGCCAACGACCTATGGAATAACCTTATTATACTAAAAATTTAAAAAAATTCTCAAAATTTATTACGAATGCTAGATAAAAGAACAATCTTTCGAAATCCATTTATAATTTTTTGTGGAAAAGAGTCAATACGTCTAAAACCTGATTTGAAAATGACATATTTCTGGTTTTCTCTGGTTATGTCCTCTTAACTCCTGTTAAAACGGAATTGATCTTTTAATTTATTTTGTCAATAGGATGCAACGACCAATTTACTGATCCGCAAAGAGGATAAGCCTGAGCCGATAGTCAGCTCGGAGCAGGACACTTGCCTTCAGGGGTTGGGGGCCATTCCGAAGCCTCCTGAGCCTTATGTAGTTCCAACAGTGGACCATGAAGAATGCAGAGAGTATGAAGCTAGCCCACGGTAAGAATAAATCATTTAATTAAATGAAGACAATATTAGCGAAACTCAATCGAAAATCTGGAGACAGAAAAAAATATTGGCACCTCTGGGATTCAAACCCAGGACCTTCTGTTTACATGGCAAATGCTCTACCAACTGAGCTAAGGTGTCTATATCCTATTCGGTCACTTTTTTTAACTGCATCATACTTCGACTAAGAACTACCAACATTATCTTCGTTTTCTTAACGCACATATTATTGGCAGCTATCTTTTTATATGATTGCAAGATTCAAACCCGAACTAAATCCTATGTAATTGTCGTCTGGATAATTTTTTATCCATTTTATTTTTAATATGCGACATCTATTGACTTTTCTGCAGGTCTATTTTTAACTTTATGACTACAACCTCAAATTGTAATATTTAATTATGTGAAAACAATATTAGCAAAACTCGATCGAAAATCTGGAGACAGAAAAATCAGAAAAAGATGTTGGCACCTCTGGGACACGAACCCAGGACCTTCTGCTTACGTGGGTGGCAAATGCTCTCTCAGTACTGGTAGAGCATTTGGTTTTACTCATAAAGTTAAAAATAAATAAATCATTTATTCTCCTTGGATATGTTGTACTCAGAATGCCAGATTATCGACCCACGCACTAAATACTACCAGCTTCCAAAGGGAAGACTTTCAGTTGTGGAAAACCTTTCCAGAGGATCCCAATAGGACCAACTGTATTGAATTCCCGATATTAACACAGCCAAGTCAATGAGTGGGGGGGGGGGGTGTTACAAATAAATAAACGAAAATGAATTGAGAATGTTTTGATGTAGAAACCCGTATCAGCTACCGTTGCCCAGAGCTCTGCAAGGACTCTCTCTCGACAGTCCCAAGGAAAAGTCTATAGTCTGCTTCACCGGACCAAAACTGCCTTCTCGCGATGGAGATGGAAGAAACTCAGTTGAATCAGTAAGTAAAGAAACATTGAAATTATTTGCCAACAATAGTGACTACTTTTACTAGCCCTTGATTTAGATTGATAAATATCTGGAACATACCTTTTGGATAGTTAAAATAGAATTTTAAAGCTTCTTCATAGCTTGTGATGGAAATGAAATTGGAAAGTGAAAATAGTTGCATCTACCTGGAAATTCCAGATAAAAAAGTTGCATAAATTTAATGATGCCAGAGTTACTGCTGTTTCAGACGAACAGATGAATACGATTATCTGCGTTGCGGTTAAGAAATTACAATTTAAGAGATCTGGGGGGCAAGGGCGGATCCAGCTTTGGCGCCAGGGGGGGTCACATAGCGCCCCGGGGGGAGGGAGGTCACGTAGTCGTGGTCAAGTCACAAGAAGTTATAATTTAATTTTGATAATAATAGATACAAGTAAAAAGTAGGTAAGGGAACGTACCCATACTACGTGACCTGTTTAGGGGGGGGGAGTCTTCAAAATACCACGCTTGGTACAAATGAGCGGCGGGTTGCTTAGGTTTTTGGTCACCGGGGGGCGGGGGGGGGGTTAAAAATTGCAAAAAGTTGGTCACATAGTAAATACAGCATTATGAAATCAGAAGAGTAATGGGAACCCACTAAGGCGCAGCCTGAGCTTGGGTAATATGGTTATGTACATTTTATTATTGTATAGAAAGAACAAACAGAGGGCATACAATCCTTGCGGCTGGCTGCCATAGCAGTCAAAGAAATTCAGGCCCACTCTGCATTAGCAGTCCATCTGAATTGTTCACTTTCCAATTGCCAGTAATTTTACATTAAAATCAGCAACGAAAGTGAAGAATTCGTATGGGCTGCTATGCAGTCATCTGCAGTGTGGGCCTGAATTTCTTTGACTACTATTGCAGCCAGCCGCACTCTAAGGAATAAAGCAAAAACTTTATTGAAATTTGTCTAAAAAGTTTGTAAAAAAATATACAATAGTGTCATAATAAGTGTATTATAGTTCCTGGGAAATATAAAAGTGATTTAAATTTAAAAAAAATAGAGTCAATATCAGTATTGTTAAGCCATAATTTTAACTCTTTTAAGTATTGAGGTAGTTTAGTTGTCACTTGAAAATTTTTCAGTAAAAGATTAAAAGTAAGAGGTCCAATAAAACTGCTGTGTGTTTGCATTCGTTTGGTATTAATTTGGGGGGTATATATGTAATTGGAAGTCTGTCTGGGTGTCAACATGTAGTAAGGCGCTGATAATACAATATCAACATCTAACATTCTTTTTATCTTTATTTTATATATTATTTTTTTTTTTTTTACACATTTGATTTATGTAAGTACGTAAATATAATGTAAGTGTTATAATTTTTAATTTTAATTTTTTTAATAATTAAAATGACATTTAATCAGTCACCTGTAAATTTTGTAATTACTAACATACCTACTAGTTTATTTTTATGTCATTTACAACTTAGAAACTTTCTCTTTTATTGTAATGCACTATCATTCCTAAATTTATCTGTATGATGTTTACCTACTAGTTATATTTTTATAGTTTATCTTTTTTATTCAAAAAAACTGTCTCTGTATTATAAACTTGTCATGTAAAAGCCCATCAGGGCGTTAAAAATTAATAAATAAATATATATATTTTCTCTTCCCTTTCTTTACACACGAGTAGTTACACTCTTGTAAAGGTTATATATTAAATACATATATATGTTTATACTGTTTCTAATCAATGTTGCATGTTAGTATTTAATGATTTGAGTTTAATCCGATTGTAACCTGAAAATGCAATTACCCATGATTATATTACATGTATAAAAACTAATAAAAAAAAAAAAACAAAGCTCCCTCGAGGTTTTTACTAGTGCCAGGCGACGTTTGGCTCAAGGCTAGCCCTGGGTGAGTCTGTACCTTTTGCATCACGTATGGTGGCGAATGCGATACCATTGCACTACTTGGAACAACTTCAAATCGCTTTCGTATGGACTTCGCCCCTACACAATTAGGCTAACAAAAGATACAAGTGGCCTTGAGGAAAATAATTTCCCTTAGGCCAAATGTCATCTTTGGAGATGCTGTGTGGAGGGTCTTTTTGAGGATAGCAAGGAATGAACATGGGTCTTGAAGAGACGTTGAGATGATTAAGATTATTAGACGTTAAGAAATGTTGTAAAAAGGAGGAAACAGAGGCCATCAAATCGTTCCACAGTCGAGCTATCAAGTGATGTGTCAACAATGTACAAATGTTGGGTGCATGTTCCCCGACTATGCACCGGTGCTGAAGGTGAACTATGTTATTTTTTCAGAGTATCTTCCACTGAAATACTGCGCTCTAAAGATTGCAGTTCGTTTGCTAAGACAGAGGAATCTATTAAATGAACCGCCTGTTTCTGCAGAGTCGAAGGTCTTTTTAAGTATTTTGGGGATTTAGATCAGAGGTGGCTGCCAAATTTAAAAGTGGGGTGCAGTTGCGATTTTGTACGGGGTTTCAGCAGTTGTGTACTATTTTACCATCTCAATGTTTGAATTTAAAAATGACATGACAGAAAAAAGTCTCCAAGAAAAAAATTATCCCCTGAATTTTTGTTGCAGAGTGCACGCAGAAGTGCTACGGACCTGAAGGACGGTTCTTCCTCGAAACAGGAGCCTATCGGGATATGCAAGAAGTCTGTCTCGTTTGCACAATCGCCTCGCAATGCCTGCCAATAATTATTTCTGCAGCTCAACTACACAACTTTCAAAATACGGATCACTACGAAATTTCATTCAAATAACACCATTTTATGTCAATTTTATCATTGTTGCAATAAAATTTTCAATTATTCTTCACAATTTTTGTGTTAATAAAAGTTGTATCTAGTTGGCATAAAAAGCATCAAAAAAACCTGAGGTTGCCAATTTAAATATAAGATTTCAGGCTCCTAGACTCTGGTGAAATTGGTTATCTGAAGAATTTCCATATTCGAAAATGAGATCTTACTTCGGAAACGTAAGCACACTCACAATACAATTCTACGGGTATATCTCTCCAGTGGTCCCAATGAAGACAAACAAGTTACTAATGGCTGGTTTACACAGTACGAGCTAGCGTGTGAGTCAGCCTGCCGAGTAACTGCACTGCAGTAACTCGCACTGTTTGACGTAACTTACGAGTAACTCGTACGTGCGAGTTGGACAGTAGCTCGCATCCGAGTTACTTCAACATTTTTTGTTTTCACTCGCATGCTCGCCCGGCAGCAACTCGCACATGGCAACAGCTCGGTCCTCACTCGCAACGTTTGGACGCTTTCGCCGCCAGCCAGCCGGACAGTTGTGAACGGAACCCGTGTTTTTTTGTGTGCTGCGCCTACGAGCGTTTTGCGAATTCAAAATGGCTGCAGAAAGATGGTCTTCTGATAATAATATATCATTCATGAAATTCTACAGAAAACAAGAAAACCTATGGAATTGTTTCGATAAAAATTACAGAAATAGAGATATGAGAAAAGCACCTTTGGAACACAATGCTAATATAAATAAATGCATCTAGATAACACCAGCAAGGTAACTAAGAAAAATTAAAAATCTTCTAGCCATCCAGTCTCTAATCCAAACCATTTTATTTTGCTGTTTTTTTTAAGGTTTTCGTGGGCATTTTCCAATTCTTGACATAATATTGTTGTCATGGACCATATCAGTTTTTGTTATTAAAGCACATTCACTTTCCATCGCGACAACTCGTAAGACTGGGCAGCAGCTACTACGTGTTGTGTGGACAGCTAAGGCGAGCCGAGCTACTGGCGTACGAGTAGACAAGCCGAGTAACTGTCTACTGGCTAAGCAGCAGCCCGCACTGTGTAAACCAGCCATAACCCCGCACATAAACATATTTTACATTTTACACAGCTGATAAAACAACCTTTTACCATACTTTAACCTCTTATATGCCAGCAAATCCTTTAGCCACTGGAGCCATCACGCGAAATAAATAAATTTGCCTTGATTGCTCGAGATTTCCCAGGTAATTTTTTAAAATTTTCACCAACCTTAAAAAAATCATACCTTAGAATTTTAACATGGGAGACATAAAAACTTATTACAGTGCTATATAATATAGCCAATGAATTAACCTGTATTTTAATGGTTATCTCATATTTGTAGGATTCATTAAAAAAATCGTTGAGTTTGTCAACATAGAATATTTTCGATTTCTGTATGTTGTCTGGGGTATACTTGATAATGAAAGGTGCATATCTATGGAAAAGGGACTTAATTTTAACCATAAACAGCAAAAATTATTTTTAACATCGTTCTAAAATAGTCTACGAAGTTCGGATTTGCGACATCTATGGTCATAAGATAAAGCATTTCAATTGCTTAGTTTTAAAATAAATGACTGGCCAAGGAAATATTTTAAATAATTACAACAAATGTTTTGCGAATGGAAGTAAAATGTGGTCCAATTTTGGACTATCAAACGCAGAAAAATAAAAGTGGTCCATTTTTCGACCGCTCAACCGGTTAAGATATGTTTAAAAATTACTACGTACATATTAGCCACTGGAGCGATTATGATCCAAAAGTGAACCACTTTTATTTTTCTGCGATTGATAACGGTCCAGAATCGGACCTCATTTCCTACCATTCGTAAAACATTTATTGCAATTATTTAAAACATTTCCATGGCTAGCCATTTATTTTAAAACAAAGCAATTGAAATGCTTTATCTATTATGACCATAGATGTCACAAATCTGAACTTAGTGACGGCCGGAGTAGTCCAGCGGTAAGGCTCTTGACTAGCACTTCGAAGGTCGCAGGATGGAATTTGTGTTATTTCACAATTTAAAATAATATATAGTATATTTGAGTCACGTTTCAGAATGGAAGATACTCTCAGTATCACCCTGGTGTAAGACCACCATTCAGAATTGAAACAGCATTGGCCATGTTTGGTGACCAGATCTGAATAGCCAGGTACTTCCCCACCTTCCTCTTCCCTATCTCCTTCCCCTCCCCACTACCTTCAGCCTCACAACATACCCCAATTGGGGATGCCGCCCACTGGCTCCAGACAGAAGCAGTTGGGACTCTTGTGCGGTATTCATGTAAAAAAAAAGAAAAAAAGTAGACTATTTTAGAACAACGTTAAAAATAAATTTTAAAAATATTTTTTCCTGCCGAATTTTTGATCAGCTGTTTACGGTTAAAATTAAGTCCTTTTTCCACAGATATGCACCTTTCATTATCAAGTATACCACAGACAACAAACAGAAATGGAAAATATTCTATGTTGAGTCGAATAAGTACCCATCACAGCAGTTTCAAACTAAAAAACCACGCAGGATTCGCGAGGTTATAAACTTTACGATTTTTTTTATAAATCATACAAACAAATATGAGATAAACGGTAAAATACAGGTTAATTCATTGGCTGTATAGCACTATATAAGTTTTTATGTCTCCATGTTAAAATTAGAAGGGATGATCTTCTGGGAAATCTCAAGCAATCGAGGCAAATTTATTTATTTTGCATGGTCGCTCCATTGGTTATGGTAGACTACGAACATATATATTAACCTTTTCCACTCTGACCATTTTTTCTCAAAACCGTTTAGCTACTCCGACCAAAAATGTATGTTATATTTTGTGTTTAAAATGAAAATTTGCGTTCATAACTTTTGCGGCACCCTATCGGATAATTCGTGTGACCATTAGTTGTTTGGTATATTTTGCATAAAATACTTGTTAAATCAAACATTAAGTAACTAAAAGATAATACATTCGATTTCAATATGTTTTATTTGCATAATATCTTTTATTGCATAGCAATAATTTGTATAATACGGGTAAAATGTACAGACAATCCAATGAAAATACTTGGAGAAGTTCTTTTCTAATTGTCCTGTACCAAACAGCGGCTAACGACTGACTACCTGGACCTGATTGGCTTAGGTTTTATGGGTAGTGGATGGTTTCTTATTTTGCATTGGTTACGTTATTTTAGGTTTAGACCCTTTTTCAGGGAACAAAAGATAGACCAGCCCACAACACATAAAATAGATAATAAGTTTGACAAATATTCTACACGGTGTTTACAATTTAGAGTATTGTACATAGTATACATAATATAACACTGTCACATTTCATTATAAAAAAACCAACGATTCGGTCCAATGTTATTATAAATATCTTACTTTATTTTACTAAGTCACCACCACTTATAGTTTCTTAGGGTATGATATTTTTCGAAGCATTCTCCCACATGAGGTGCAAGTTTGTTTCCACAACTTTTACAGTGTTATATTGTTCATTTTATTTGCCCTCCTTCTCTACTCGTATCATAATCAGAACCAGTAACTTTTTTTTTTAAGTAGGAATCTGGCGGTTAGTGTATCCAGGAGAGGCGATGCGTGAATCCATCCCTCTCATTGCACTGTAAGGCAATGGTTCGATAGAGTCCGGCTGGAGAGATCAAAAGATCTTCCTCAACCAGTCTTTCCCGATTCGGCCCGCCACGCAGCTGATGGGCAAACGCATCTGCCACAGAGTCCTAGAAAAACCTCATCCCCATGAACCCGGGCACCTCTGCTAAGTCACCAAACGTTGCGAAGCACTTGGGGTGACCTGTGGCAGAGGCATTGGTTGTTCAATAAATGATTACCGGGGCGGCGGTACCCATTCCCGCCTCCCAAAATGAAAGCGATGCAATCCGTAATACTTTTTCTGCATATATTAGGCGTTATGACATGTAGATTGACATGATTTAACCGCTGTTCTGGATCTACCGAATGTCTTCCTTTTCTTGTTTTTAACCTTCTCTATAATTTCCAACCAGCTGAATAATTAGCCTATCCACAAATTGAAAATGGCTCATTGGTATTTCCAATAAAAAAAAAATTTTTGTTGTGGTGTATTAGTAGACATTAAATTGCTGAATCAGAAAAACTTGACGGTGTGGGATTGATGGATGTTGAAGGTTGTTGCGGAATCATAATATTTTCTATATCAATATCTTCACTGAAATAAGCCAATCTCCTTCTTTTGGGTGGGATAATGTCACTTTCACTATTTGTATCACTTGGATCGTTACCGACTTCTTCACCGTCACTTCGAAGTAAAACTATCATTATGTTCTATGACGGTTAAATAACTATATTTCTAGAAAACGTAAATTAGTAATTCTTTTACTTTCAATTACTAATAACAATATCAATAGTTCCACAAAACGAAAAAAGATGGTCACAAAAAGTGGGAGTAACTACGGAGAACCGTCATAAACGCAGGATAACGACCGACTGTTCCGAAAATATTGGAAGAAAACAAATATTTCGTGTGTTAAAATGATGCATCTATTTTTACATGAATATATCTAATTAACGGTAAATTTAAATGAAGAAATGTTGGTTTATCCAATATGTTGCGACAATTCTTTGTAATTATCGGAAATAAAAGTTAGTAGAATGTCCTTAGGAAGATAGAAATTGGTGATTAAACTTATACCTGCGCCGGGCCAGAACCTCTGGCCGACGGAGCTGCCTACCAAAATCGTTTGGGCCAGAATGTCTGGCCTACGGAGTGGAAAAGGTTAACACATTATCTGGCAAAAAGAATAATTTACAAAAACATCATTTTGCAAAAAAGTAAGTTATGTCAAAAATTAAAACTAGTTCATCGGTAAGGCAGTTAGTATTTAATTTCCCACGCAACCCAATCAGAAGACCAGTATTACAATTTATGTAGAAATTCAAGCAATTCAAAGTGAAAGATCAATCTCACATCTTCAGGATTGTAGTGTTTTATCAACTGCCGAGTTGTTGTGAAATTGTACTTTTGTCGGTAAGCTACCTTATTTGGTCAACTCCACGGCAAAGAATAAATTTGTTTCAGTATTATTTTGTTTGTATCACAAATAATATATAGCTGGACCTAACCTGACAAATAATGTCCACCGCCTTATACCAGTAGATGACGATTGAAGGTGATGGATTAACACAAGCCAACATGATACTTATCTAAAAAACTGGCCAGAATATCAATTAACTGAAGGAGGACCACACCAATAAGCCAAGAGAGGTCACAAGTAGAGATAACAGCAGGAGCATGGCCAGGTTCAAACTTATCCATAAAGAAGAGCAATAGCAATGGGAAAGATATTGTAATAAAACTATGAAAGTGTGGTTAATAAATTTTATTAACGTTTATGTTTTAGCTTATAACAATACGAAGATGTTTAGTTTAGAACCTGAGCTTCTGGAAGAACCACTTGTTCTTGCCGCTCTTGTACCTCTCCTCGAACTTGACGCGGGTGGCGAAACGCAGCTTCTTCTTCTTGATGGGATCCTTCAGGTCCTTAGCTGTGATCTTCTGGTCTACATGCTCCACTGTGTAGCGGGTGGGCATCAAGTGGTTGTAGTTGATAACCTGGAATAGAGGAAAAGAAGGTTAGGAGATATTGTGGCTTGGAGATCATCTCCACACACAAGACCAAATGTAACATATTTCTGCAACACAAACACAACCAAGCATCAGACACGTTCACTAACCAAAGGATGCATGATCTGGACAACACAAGGGATCCTGTTGATGTAATATTTACTGACTTCATTGTACGCTTTTTTTTACTTTAGCTCCACACAGGAGGCCCAGAGGAAAATAATTTCCCTCAGCGCCTGTGTCATCTTTGGAGGGTCTTTTAAAGGAAAGGAAGGAGTGGAAGTTCTGCGAAGGAAAAAGGTGTGAAGGGTGGGTAGGAATCTGGGGTTGAGGGGTCCAGGAGTGATGGACGTATGAATCCATCCCTCCCACAGCGGTGCAAGGTGATGGGTCGAGAGTGCTACTGGAGAGGACAAATGGTTTTCCTCAACCAGTCTCTCCGATACAAGCAGTAAGTGAACAGATGCATCCGCCACCAAGTCCTAGACAAACCTCACCCCATGGCACGGGCCACAAAATGTAGCAAATTACTTGTTTTATGGCAAAGGTGTTGGTTATCCAATAAATGGTTACCCATAACCGCCTCCCAAATTATTTGTGAATGCTGAATCCAACTAATTATATAGTTAGTTGCACATGTTATGTAGTTTTAGTGATTGCAACATTGTTTTTTCTACAGTTGAAAGATTCTCGATAAACACCGATTTTAAGTTCGTTTCAGCTTTTGAACAAATTGCGATCAATAGAAGAGGACAATGATAAAGCTTGTCAGGTTAAGCAATTCAATAGAAAACTGAAACGCACCTAGAATCAGCATTTAATGGGACTAAAACTAATAAATTACGATCTGTCAACAAAATATATAAATTAACTGAACTTTTCATTATTATGGCAATACCTAGTGAACTTTTCAAATGCCAAAAAAACAAAATGGCACCGAATGGCCACTTCATGACAATGTTAGATTTTAATTTCTGCAAAACAACCGGGCATGTAGTTTCTATTCTATTTTATATTACATAATGTTTCAATAATATTGTTTTATAATTACTTCATGAGTTAAAAACTTTATGTATGATTTTCGTGATATGATAGCTCATTGGGTTTGTTCTGTTATTATAATCTGGGTGTAAAATCAAATTAAAAAAACTTAATGGAAGAGGGCAGAAAATGCAGTTAACAAAAACGATTTTTGGTGCAGTCCTATTCTTGAACTTCAGCTTGATAACCAGCCATAACCAAGAAGACCACAGCAGAAATGGCATGAAAAGAAGCAGAGGGCAGAAATTGCACAGACCTGCCTAAAATACTAAATGTTGGAAGGACAGGAATCAGTATTAATGTTGAAGAAGGTTGCGATGATTTATGCACGTATTAATCAGGTGGAAATTTTGCACATCTTTTGGAAATTGTGGACGAAATCTAAACAATGTGAAAGATGTTGTGAGATATTAAAATTTTCAAAGGGGGCAGGCGGCAGTGAGTTTTTTCATAAAACAATTTGATAATGATCTTCCATTGCTAAGCATCACCAAACAATTAACTATCTTGATGTGAACTGAATCTAAGGTAGCTATTGAATTAATTTAAAACTACTTACAAATAAGTCTAATATGCTTTCATAAACAACTGCCTGTATGTCGTATTATTTTGATGTTTATACGCAACTTACATCTTCTCTAGCGTTGGGATAACTATTTTTGGGAGTTGGTGTCTTAACACAGATGCAGTTTTTAGCTCATTAACGGGATACGGAATACCACATTTAAGAAAACTGTCAAAATGCATCATAATATGGATGATTTAATATGAGTTACACTGTTACCAAAAATACAGAATGACCCTTCAGGTTAGATGTTATTGTTCATAAGCCATAATGGTTGATAACTTGTTGAGGCAGTAAAGATATATGTGAAGCTCAAGTTACAATTATCACCGCCAAGCCATGTAAATCAGAGGAATTTTATATAAAAGTTGAACAATTAGCAAATGAATGCTATGATTTAAGTGGTATGCAAGTGAGAAGTTAACAAAAAATTACAAATAGTTTGAATGTTCTAGAAATTACAGAAATAAGAAAAACCCTGCTTCTACATTTGTAAATTAATGTATATTATACCGCAATTAAGTTTAACACCCATATGCGTAGTCGGTTCCTCGAGACCTCCTCCACTCGACCTTAGTCGAGGTCACCTCAAGGAAATCTTAAAAACTTCCTTGAAATCAGTATGTTCAGTTACGGCTTCACCCTCCAGTGAGGAACCTAGAGTTGAGGTTGAGTGAAGGAATGACGTCATTAAATTTCTTATTCTTATGTTGGCAAACTGTGGAGAATATGTTTATGGTTCACTTTTTTTATCTATGGGCTGTCTTCCTCTGAGATTAATGTTCTACTTCTGTGGGACTATCTATCAATTCTGTCATTCAACTCAACTGTCGAGTGCAAAAGTGGCAAGAGGACATTTAATATTGCATCTTTTCTAAATCGAAATCCTCTTCGGAATTCCACATCAAAATATTCGGTAAATTATGGGCAAGCAGCCGCATGCAGCTACACTTTAAATAGGCATAAAATTTGAAAAGCAAACTACTTTTAAACTTAATTACCACAAGAACCATCGGTTTCAGTCGGGATAGACAGAAAAATATGAATTAAAATTCGATTTTCATTAAAAGTTTAAAAATCGCCATCTCCATTACGGCCATGTTTTTTTGTATGGATTTGATATTTGCGAAGTTTCGTTTCAAACTAAAAACGCATGAATTACTTAATTTACCTAAACTAAGAACCTAATAACCTATTTTGTGTTCGTAAATAGTTGTTTATTGTAATAATCGTTGAAATGAAGTATAATTTCTGCAATCTGTGCATAAAAATGCGGCAGCTTATCCATAAATTAATGAATATTCCAGCGAATTTTCTGCATTCCGTTAATTCCGCTTTATAGGACGATATTGGTACAAATCTTCATAAAGGTAGTCAATAAAATCATGGAAATTATTCATTGTGCTAATAAAAGTTGAAATAACCTCAGAAATAATGTGGTACGCGCTGTTAACAAGCTTTGAGGAGACCTGAAGGTAGATCGCGACGTACCTTGAGTTTGACAGTTCATTACTCGACTCGACTGAGGAATTAGCTCAAGTCGAGGATAGTTTTTTTTAATTCTGCATACCGAATTTATCCTTGAGGTTGAGTCGAGTGGAGGAAATCTCAAGGAACCGACTATGCATATGGGTGTCAAACAATCCTGTCAATTTACACAGCATTCTCTATTCATCTATTGCATTGAAAGATTTTGCACAAAAATACTACGGTATTGCTAAATTAATGAATTTGACAGCGGTACTGTATTGCGCACTAGTGACAGCTCCCTCTTATCATATGATTTCCTTGCTTTCACTTAAAATGCACTTTTATGTCAAAAACAGTTTGATCGGGCAATTTGCAAGAATGTGTGTAAACAAGCATGGGTACAATTCAAACAAGATAGGTTATGCAGAAATAAACTGAGTAATATGAAAATTGATGATAAAGGGAGCAAAAATATTTGGTATAATTAGGTTACAGAGAAAACTTCACACCCAATGAAATAAACTTTAAAACTATTCGAATCAGTACTGACAGCCCCAGCTGAAGTTTTGGTAGAGCACTGATTTGATTGATGTAAGCACTTATAATTGTATTAACTTGATAACACTGGCACTTGGAATTAACCTAAAACACTGGAGAAATAAAGTTTAGTACAAACCTTGATGAAAGGCTTGATCTTGGAACGCTTCTCAATCTTCTTCTTTCCCAATCGCTTGTGTACTTTCAAGGGGTACCTGTCGATACCAGCAACGATTGCATGGCCATACTGTTTCTCTGAAGAGCCATCGTCACAGGTCTTCATGACGATAGCCTTACGTCCGGCATATCGCCCGCTCAGGACGAGCACCACTTTCCCAACTTTCATAATCTTACCCATCTTGAGCTAAAATAAAAACAAAATAAGTTAGCACTTCAAACTCGATAGTAAAGGTCATGAGCACTCGTTAAAACACATCCACAACGAATAATTTAACTGTAGGCATGTCAATATAACCCAATTTTGACACATCCATGATGATAACACCGAACTATTTTAAGAAGTCAGGAAACAAATAATACGTCGGGAATATCGAACATGGAGTAAAAATTAAATGGACAACCTTTAAAACTTGATTTATAGTGGTATTTTCTCAGATTAATGTCGATTATTTACAAAATGTCACAAGGCATACTCACGGATTTAGCGGCACACCGGAAAAGAAATATTTTAGTTGCCAACCTAAAAAATGTAAAAAACAAAGATATTTATCTATGGTCGAATAGTCTAAATAAATAGGTAGGTACTAGGTACCCAATAAAAACATTGAGAAAATGGTTGTTCTAAATGATAGGGAGTTACTGCATTAGGTAGGGACTATGCGCTAACTTGTTTCTAATAAAATCATAAAAGTATTTCTATTTATTTTAAAGCTATCTCTTCCACTATTTCTATGAATAGTCTGTTCAAATGAACCCACTGAAGAAAGAAGGAAACCAAATAAATTTTTCTAAAGTAACTAACTAACCATCACGCCATTTCTCCGCAGGGGTAGGCAGAGAGGACGGACCGCCAAACAACTCAGTCTTGGCACACAGTCTTGCCTCACTCACATTCATACATCGTCTCATATGTACTTTTCTATTATTCTGACCCTCGGGTGTCCCCGACTTCTGTTCACATTTGCGTCTTATATTCTTCTCACACTATTCTCTTCTTTCATTCGCTCTACATGCCCAAACCATCTGAGGGTCCCTTTCTTAATCTTATTCATTATGCTTGCATCAGCCTTACATTCTTTGCGGATATCCACATTTCTCACACATGGTTTTCTCATTTCAACAGCATTAAGTCTGCTTTCATCCTTCCTCTGCCAGTTCCATGCCTCACTGCCATACATCAGGGTAATAATAATAAATTTGGACAACTTATATAGCGCTGTTTTTGCGAAAAATCGCCTCAAGAGCGCTGTAATGGTAGGTACCTGGACTCCATTGTGGAGTCTGCTAGCTTCGCTTCTTTTGAGAGTTTTTTTATTAGCACCAATGGTATTTAGTTCTTCATTAATGGAGTCACCTGCATTTACCCTTCTTTCAATATCTCTATCAGCCTTCCCATCTCTCGTAAAATTTTCGATGGACAGAATTTAGTTCTTATTTGAAAAAAAAAACAGATTTGTGAAATATTAACTGAGAAACCTTATATAAATTTCCTTTATTTAAATATAATATGTATTATGAGAACAACAATAAAACATTATCTAAACCGGTGATGAGCAATCTGCAAACATGTGTGGCTTGCGATCCTTTTCGTCATTTGGCTGAATAAAACTCGAGGAAAATAATATTTGACAGTTTCTGTTCAGTTTGGCAAAAGGGTTTATCGGAAATCTTCAGACTTTCTTCAAAGTTTTGAACCAACCACTCTAAATAATCAGATTTTTCTAACACATTCTTAAAAAGCTAAAAGTTTGTGGTTCGATCTTAATGTGCAGCGCTTTTTTTGTTAAGGTTTCCATTTTATAAAATATCATAGTTTTCTTTGCTAAAATTTATCAGATACTCAAAATTGCATGTTGGTATATTTTATGTTCTATAATATTTCAGAAAGATATTGATAGTTTTTATTGGTTTGGCCATGGAGATATAAAATTATCGCCTACAGTGCTTGATTTATTGCGTTATTTACATATTGTTCTATTAAAACTACCATTTTCTAAAATAATATTGTTATTTAAAGCAATTTGGGAGGCGGGCATGGGTATGGGAACCATTTATTGGATTACTTTGAGGACTGTTTTTTTTAGTTATTAGTATATATTTATGTAAAAAAATGATTAATGTTAGGGAACGTACCCATACTATGTGACCAACTTTTTGCACTTTTTAACCCCCCTCCCCCCCCGGTGACCAAAAACCTAAGCAACTCGCCGCTCATTTGTACCAAGCGTGGTATTTTGAAGACCCCACCCCCTGAAGAGGTCACGTAGCATGGGTACGTTCCCTTAGACTTACGCATATTATGTTTTTTTGTAACTTTATGAATAAAAATATGAAAAAAAACTTATATTTCTCTCCTTATTTTCCCAAATTTAAAATTTTTCATTTACCTTAAACTAATACATATGTAAACAATTTCTTAAAAAATAATTGATTTGAATATATATATAGTCCAGTAAACGAATGGTCCAAAAGGAGGTGTAGAGTGCGTGAGCAGGAACCTAAGCGATTCTTTCAGGACTTGTTTAGGATGCTTAGGGTGTGAACATACTAAAAGTCCTGACGTCAAGGTGGTGAGCTAGGGGGGGAGGGGGGGGGAAGGTCCCGATTTTTGAGTTTCCGTTTATATATCAAAAACGGTGCGTCGCAGAGGAAAACTTTTTTAGAACAAGTAAAAGTTCATAAAATATGTACCTACAACTTTTATTTTTTACTTTTGGAAATCCCAGCCGTTTTTGAGTTATACGCTCCACAAATGTCAATATTTTCGAAAAAAATCATTTTACCTCACATTTTTCATCAAACATTTCTTCATATCGTCTAAAATATTCATCCAAGGAAGAAATTTATTTGAAAGAAGTTGTAAATAATTTAATTACCTTTTAGAATATATATACATATGTAAATAAATCTCCAACCAGTAAATATTTACAGCAATTTTAAGTTTTTTCGTCAAATGTCGTCATTTTCAGAAAAAGCTGTTTTTTCTTACCAAATTATTAAGACAGGTTTTTTCTTCATGGGAAATTCCTTATTAATTTTTGCACGCAAGAAAGCAGGTAAGTTGTTCTCGAACAGATGATTAGTGGAATTTATTTTATAATCATTATTATTATGATGGGTGATTACTGATTAGGTTAGTCGTCGGAGATGCTACAATAACGTGCTACGATGTCCCGCAAAGATCGGGCATTTCCAATGTCTTCTGTCAGCTCGTCGATAAAAATTCACGATGAAAAGGTTGCAGTTGACCCAACATTGCTGTTTCAGCGGATGTGTATAAGCAAACGATCAGATGAGGATTTGATGAAATTCTTTGAGTATGAGACGATATGAAGGAATGTTTGATGAAAAATGTGAGGTAAAATGATTTTTTTCAAATTTTTTTCGACATTTGTGGAGCGTATAACTCAAAAACGGCTGGGATTTCCAAAATTACGTATAGAATAAAAGTTGTAGATAATTTCATGAACTTTTACTTATTCTAAAAAAGTTTTCCTCTGCGACGCACCGTTTTTGAGATATAAACGGAAACCCGAAAATCGGGACCTTCCCCCCCTCCCCCCCCTAGCTCACCACCTAGACGTCAGGACTTTTAGTATGTTCACACCCTAAACAAGTCCTGAAAGAATCGCTTAGGTTCCTGCTCACGCACTCTACAACTCCTTCCTTTACTGGACTAATATGGTTTAAAAGTTACATTAGATTTAGTCCACCAATGCATATTTTCAAATTTTGGTACAAATTTAGTGGGGAAGGCACGGACATATGAATATATCTGGACCTGCCCTAAGTGATAAAAACGTATTATTTCCCCCTCCACATGGCGCCGGCTGTAGCTCCTCCTTGGAACCGGCTCGCTCCATGGGGAGGGGATATAGCCTCGCTTGAATCTAAAATGTGTGACGTCATCATTCTTGCCGTGAACAGCGAGAAGCTGACATCCATACATTTAACGAAATAACGGCAGCTTGTGCTATACAATATATCTACGTATCAATATGCACATAGCGAATGTGGGCGGTACTCCAATGTGCTCGTCGCTGGTTACAGGGGTAAGTAAATTATGAAACATTTGTAAAAGTGTTTTAACTAAACACGGAAACAAAATATTGATATGTGTATTGGCGCGAGTCTTTTTGGGGCGAGCATTTGGCCTTAGCAAATAAGTTTTGAACGTGGCAAGCAATTCGCGCTCCCATGTAAAAAGGTCTATTCATTCAAAGCAGATTTTGCTTTTAAGAACTAAATGGTGATATTGTAATGCGAGATGCCTATATACTGTCAGATTGATTGTTCAACGAATGACAGTCATCTTTCCCCTCTTCGCTCTCCATAGTTTGGTTTTACCCCTCATCTGTAACTGCTTGTCTATCCATTTGGATGTCTATGGGGGAAGGCCAATTTTTTAGCTCAATAATTCTGTGGTCATTGGGTTAAAAAAAAAAACAATGTTAAATTTTTATCCAAACCTAACAGATTGATTGGACTCCAGCTACTAATATCTACAGCCTGTATGTCGAACGAATATCTACAGCTCATATGTTGAACTAATATCTACGAACTTCTGAGTGTTGACTAATATCTACAGAGCGTAGGTTGGACTAATCAGCTAAATGTGTCCAATAGTCCGATATTAGGGATTTTTACATACATACTTATATAAATTAAGTTTTTTAAACTGCATACGCAATATTACGTTATTCCGCGATACATAATTGAAAATCCAACCTCTGCCAGTGCTGTAGATATTCGTCAACACTTTGGTTCCCATAGATATTAATCAACAGTTTGAGCTGTAGTTATTCGTCAACACTTTGATTCTCATAGATATTAGTTAGATTTTTTCAGTTTTTGGAATTCCTGTAGATATTAGTAGACGCCTCCATTGATTGACATTTAACCAATGATATTCAGATATGTATGTATTCTATTGCTATTTTCTATATATTTTCACTTATCCATTTATTGTTCAATATTTCTACTATTTTAGAAACTGGATTTTTTTTGTAACTGTATCTACTATTTAAGCAATTAAGTACATATTAATATATTGTAACTTTATTATTTTTAAGCATTAGCAAACCTGAGAATAATTCTCTACTAACTGGGTAATTAAATTAGTAAATTAAGACGGTCATCTAACCTATTATTTATAACTTTGCATTTATAAAAAATATAATAAAAATGTGAATTTGACGTTAAGGCCAAATTTATAATAATCGAAGAGACATCATCATTCGTATGAAGATATGAACAATGTAAAGAAATTGGAGTAGGTACTTGTTTATAATAATTCTCCGTTGTCTCGATGTTTTAACGCATTCTATATTTGAAGGGGCTTTTAAAAAAAAAGTATGTCAGTTGAAGTAATGGAGGGAAAACACAGTTTAGAAGGAAAGGGTGAAAGGGGAAACAGAGGGGTTAGAAAAAAGTTGAAGGTTACAGTTAGTTTGTGTTATGGAAATTATATAATAAGTTAATTTTTAGCAACCCCGACGCAAAAAAAGAGCTGATAATCTTGAAACACCTGAACAGATCTTCATGAATTGTAGCCAAGAACCATCTCGATCACGTCAGCTATAAAAAAAAAAAACCGCATCATAATCGGTCCATTCGTTTAGGAGCTACGATGCCACAAGCAGACACACTGAAAGTCAAACTTATAACACCGCTCCATGCGTCGGGGGTTAGAAGTTTAATCTGAGGGTCATAAATGGAGAAAGGCAAAAGTGCACACAGAAGAGTTTTTATTTTAATCAGAAGAATAATGCCCAGCAAAGATGTAACATGCAAGAGATCATTGAGTTTGACTTAATCCTTGTGTTATATCTCAATTTCTACAACAGTTGGCTGTAAGGTACCTGTTGATTGTGAACCCTCATAATCAACACTGCTACGCCTAGATTGGCCGTGCCAACCATGAAGGACCTGCATGTATGGGTGAGGTGACAAATTAATCCTCATCTTTTGTGTTTTGTATCTCATTATCTACAACAGTTTTTTTTTTAATAATCTTTATTTATTAAGTTCCATAGGTGATTGTGCTGTGCCTGTCTCATTAGGAATTCCTGTGTTGAGAGCAGGCGCATTTTAGCATAAAAACAAAAATAAGGATAACAACAACAATGTTATTTACATTTAAAGTAAAAGGACAATCAGCATCGTACCAATGGGTAAGCATGCATTAGGAGGTTCTAAAAAATATTTTTAATATATGATCTGTCTTTGCTAGTGATCCAAGACTTGGTATCTGATTTGTATTTTACGTAATTAGTGTGCTGTCTAATGGTCAGTGGAAGTGTATTATAAAGTTTTGTTGCAAAGTACCTGAAGTTTCTTTGACCTAACGTTGTTTTGGCGAAAGGGATAAGCAGAGATTTTGCCCTTTGGTTCTCATATCACAAACAGTTTGGATTTTGTCAAAAACAGTTCTATGTTTGAAAAGATAAATTAGTATGTTTTTGGCATAAAGTTGCCTAATGTCCAAAACACCGATTCTCCTAAAGATTTCGTCTGAACTGCTTGTGATCGGTAGTTTTAGAATAATCTTTATAATTAGTTTCTGGGCTTTAGAAATTGGATCAATGGCGGCAGCGTTTGCTCCTCCCCGGGCTATGATACCATACTTGATTGAGATTGACATTGTGCATAGTAAATTGTTTTGAGTTGGTTCACGTCAAGAAAGTTCGAGTTTGTCTAAAAAAGTATGTAGATTTTCGAAGTTTGTTTGCTGTAGTGATAAAATGTTCTTTCCACTTTAAATTACAGTCAAAAATAATACCCAAGTATTTGATTTTTGTAACGCGTTCTAGATAGGGGCAATCACATATATTAGCGTTTGACAAGGGGCAAGCACATTTATGAATATTATTTTCTGGGTTACTTAATAATTTTCTGGGGACGGATTAATACCAAACTCAATGTATTCAGTTTTTGACACATTCATTGTTAGTGTATTATTGTCTAACCATCTTTTAACAATAGCTATGCCCCTGTTTGCTTTCATGTAAACATCATACAATTACTTGATTTGAAGAGGAGAATCGTATCATCAGCGAAACTTACGATTTTGGCATCTATTGGCAGTTCATTTATGTAAATTAGGAATAAAGTGGAACCCAGGACATTTCGTTGAGGCACGCTAAAACTAATTGGCAATTGATTGCTGAGGCATTTATTGATTTTTAAACTTTGTTCACAGTTGTATGTAAGGTTCATGAACCTTCACAATCAACACTGCTACACCCAGATTGGCCGTGTCAACCATCAATTACCTGCACGTATGGGTTAGGTGACAAATTAATCCTTGTGTGTTTTGTATCTCAATATCTACAACGGTTGTATGTAAGGTTCATGAACCTTCACAATTAACACTGCTACACCCAGATTGGCCGTGTCAACCATGAACGACCTGCATGTATGAGTGAGGTGATAAATTAATTCTCATCTTGTATGTATCTTAATCTCTACAACAGTTGTCTGTAAGGCTCATGGACCTTCACAATCAACACTGCTACACCCAGATTAGCCGTGTCATCCATGAAAGACTTGCATGTATGGGTCAGGTGACAAATTAATCACAATATTGTGTTTTATATCTCAATTTCTACGACAGTTGTACCTATGTAAGGTTCATGAACCTTCACAATCAACACTGCTACACCTAGAATGGCCGTGTCAACCATGAAGGACCTTCAAGTAAGGGTGAGGTGACAAATTGATCCTCATCTTGGGTTTTGTATCTCAATCTCTACAACGGTTGTATGTAAGGTTCATGAACCTTCACAATCAACACTGCTACACCCAGATTGGCCGTGTCAACCATCAACTGTCAACCATCAATTACCTTGAGGTGACAAATTAATTCTCATCTTGTGTGTTTTGTATCTCAAGCTCTATGAACCTTACATACAAATCAACACTGCTACACCCGGATTGGCCGTGTCAACCATGAAGGACCTGCATGTGTGGGTGAGGTGAAATGGAAAATAAAAAACAAGTAATTTTTTTTAAACAATTACATATAATTCAAATAAGTTAAACCTGCTTGCTACCACTCTAACTGCACCCATCATACAACACCAGTATATATAAAAAAATAATTGTATGATGCCGTAATTATTATAGATAGTAAAATAAGTCTGTTCGAGAGGTATTATTATTACAAGGTGTTTGTCAATGTCAAAAATATCCACTCTAAAAGGTCGCAAGGAAATAAACATAAATTATAAATTAAAAATGATATGGAATAAGAAGTACAAGAGACGGTATTATTTAACAGAGTGGGATTTCGTCTTTGGATAAAATGACGGTAGTATCCGACACTCGCTAATGCTGCACTTACAATATATACATTTATCACTCTCGGATTACATTTAATGAAAAATATGAATTCGGTATTTCACTTGTTTAAAACTAGGTTTTGAACAAAAAATATGTCAAAAAAACAAGGCTGTTATCAAAAACAAAGTATCGCATGTTATGATACAGTTGGTTTGTTTGTTTGTTTAGAATACAAAATAACAATATTCCAATATACAATACAATATGTACATACATGATGATTATGTTAAGGCTCGATGAGAGGTCCTGATCCCCCGTGTCACAGGGAAGAAGCATTTAGAATATGGTGACAGAACCGAGTCCATCGAGTCTCGGGATAAAACATGTTCTCTTACTCGATTTCACACAATAATCAGAAATGGATAATCTTACGTTAACTATTAATTAATTATCAAACGCACTGTCGTCTGTTCGGTTACTCCGATATCGTCAAAAGTTAGCGAAAGAATCACACGTCGTTTCGTGGAAACAACCAAACATTTCCTCCGGCCCCAATCGTCTCCACACAACACGACACGCGCTCCTACCGACCGACATCACACAACACACACGTTAGTCGCTAATTCATTCGCTCGAGGGGTTTACACTTAATACACATAACGTCGAATTACAAAATGGCACGTGTTAACTTCACCACTGACTGGGGAGGGCGGGCGGACTGGGGGCGAAATAAATAAAGGGGGGGGGAGGGGCGGCACCTTTAGTGCCGGGGCCATCCCTATACGGAGATCTCATAGTTCATGTCGTACACAGAGGCGCGCTCGGCAGGCTGCGGAGCTGCCTGCGCTCCCTGCTCCAGCGAGTCCGACACCTCCAGCGCCCGCACGAAGCTCATGGGGCGCGGGTGATGCTGGGTGCGGCGCGGGGCGTGGGGACTGGGCTGGGTGGGCAGGACAGCCACGCCGCCTCTCAGCGCCGGGTGGTACGGGGGTGGCGGAGGGGGGCGTGCGCCCGGAGAGAGCGGACTACGATAGAACTCCCGCGGTGGCGGCTGTCCGGGACTCGTGTCTTTCCAAAGATACACGCCTCGCTGCGGTGATCCCGCAAGCTCGCGGATGTTGTCGCTGGTGTGCCTCTGGGCCCCGGCCGCCCCAGCGCGCGCCAACTCCCCCTCGGAGAGGAAGCGGCGCTGCGGGGAGGCGTGCTGCGGCACGGGGCGCTCCGTGCAGTAGCCCCCGCCGCCCATCATCATGCTGCCCATCATGCCGGGCCCCACTGTGCCCGTGCCGCCTCCCGCGTTGACTCCGATGAAGTCGGGTCGACGAGGCTGCGTCGGTGTCCCGGGGTTGGATCTAAATTACAATAATTAGCATTAGACTTATATTGAATGACCTTTTCAAATCATAAAATATTTGCAAGTGAAATCAAGATTCACAGCAGTTAACTCAAAATTGTGTAACGGTAAACAACAGCCTTACAACCAAATCAACACATCTTGAATGATGCTTAAATTATAGTATTTTGCACCATTGAAATTAATTTTTCGTATGAAAATGGGTCATTTTATGACTCATCATATTCTGGTGGAAATTGTGTTGACCCAGATTAACTCTCCAAAAACACCCTCCACACAGCATCCCCAATATGACAAATGGACATGTAGGCCCATAGTGTGATGTTAATACATTTATTTAAAAAATTATAAAAGAGAGATTATGAAAAAAAAACACACAAAATAAGATTTAATAATGAATGAAGAATATTCTATATTTTGGTAGAAAGCAGTCACTTTGTGGTTTGACATATTAATTAAAGTAAAACAATCACTTTGTTTGTAACCACGATTTATTGATTTAATTTTTATTTACCGACCGGTTTCGCTTAATACAAGCATCTTCATAAACTAAAAAAACCCGTAGCCACTTTATTCCTTAATCACCTGTTCAAATGACGTTTTGTCCCGGTAGATATAATGTAATTATTCATTAGATATACCCGTCTCTTTCTCTCTATCACTATGTAGGATGTTAATTACACTCTCTCACTCTTACTTTATATTATGTTTTGTCTCTGTATGTATATATTTATTTTTATTTTTATTTATTTTTTTATTTTATAATTTCTCACCATACATGTGTTCTTATTTTTTTTTTTTTTTACAAAAATATTAACCTCACTAGGACTAGCAGCCTGTATTGAGGTTAAATTCATAAATTTGAGTGGTGCATTTACACACAAATCACTAAAATACAAAAAAATCACTAAAATTCAAAACACTACATCCAAAACACTAAAATATTATATGCGGAAAGTATTAAAGCTCACATAATGTATTTTTTCATCAGTTTTAATTTATACCCTGAAGATGCTTGTATTAAGCGAAACCGGTCGGTAAATAAAAATTAAATCAATAAATCGTGGTTACAAACAAAGTGATTGTTTTACTTTAATTGAAGAATATTCTACCTTACAAAACTCTATGATGCGTTTTTAACACACGCATGAAACTGGCAACAGTAATTCTGTGATGATATTGAAAACAAGATCAAACCTACCAAACTCCACATACACTAATAAAATGCAAGTTATTTACTCTAACAAATCAACAAATTAACCAAAATACCAACGCTTCAACAATGTGTGATGTGAGAAATCACTGCAGAACATGATTTCATGATAAAAACAAAATGTTCCTCAAGATACGGATGATGATTTCAAAGTTTATAGTTAATAGCATAATATTATGACAAAGTTAGCTGGTAAATATAATGATCATGGAGGTCAGATTAAAATGAAAATACAATATATCATGTTAGCTTTAGAAAAACATTAAACTAGCGTTTGTAATAGAGACTACTCAGAAAATCGAAAAACCAGCGTACAGCACACAAAAACACATTCTTTTTACATGTTTTTACCGTTGTTGGTTCAATGAATTTTGTTAAGTCCATCTATGTTTTGGAGGCCAAAAGTAAGCAGATAAAGAAATAAAACAAATAAAATATTATTAGTAACCACCATTGAAATAAAATACATAATAAATATATGAGATGTCCGCTAAATATGAAGATGAAAACAAACAAGGCTTTACCTTATGTTTAAAATAACCTAAATAAAGCTGTTGTTAGGCTCTTTTATTATGTTAATCTGCACAAGAGTCTCAATTGCCTGGAGCCAGTTGATCTATGGCATCCCCATTTTGGGAATGTTGTAAGGCTTAGGTGGTAGAGAGACAAGAGAGGGAGAGGATGAAGGTTATGATGCTAACCAGATCTAGTCATTAAACATTAACGCCATATCAAATAAGCTTTCGATTAAACTTTTTCGAATACTGCGCAAGAGTCTCAACTGCTCTCAAATGTCTGGAGCCAGTGAGACTATGGCATCCCCATTTGGGGTACGTTGTGTGGCTGAAGGTAGTGGGGAGGGGTAGGAGAAGAGGAAGGTGTGGAAGTATCTGACTGTTCAGATCTGGCCACCAAACACGGCTTAAAACATTTCAAGCATGTTTCAATTCTGATTGGTGGTCTTATACCAGGACAATATTGAGTTTCTTCCTCTCTGGAAAGTGCCGCAAATATACTACATATTATTTTCAATGAATAAATTGTGAAATAACACAAATTAATCAATTAAAATTACCTATTGTGCTGGGATTTGAATGCACAACCTGAGAATTGTTAGTCGAGAGCCTTACCCCTCGGACCACAGAGACCACTAAAGGTATTTTAACAGGGTGATACTGAGAGTATCGTCCACACTGTTTATTTGAAAGATTTGTAGGAGAGGGGTGTATTATCGTTTATGAAAAGTTGTACAAAAGAAAGGTGGGGTCAAATAGATTAATATGTATGTATTTTAAAACAACAGTAACAAATTTAAATAAAAAAACAGTACAAAACACAATTATGTCATTCAAAGAGATATGATACATGCAGATAAATAATGAATCATCCAAATATAAGTATATATAGGTATGCTAAGTATATTATTTTCAGTATAAAAGACCCCTACCAGATTAGGTTAGGTGTAAATTCCTTCTTTTCATGGCAAACAGAAGTCAAATTCCAAACCGAAATTACTGAAAACATCACAGGGAAACAACATGAACCAGAGAATTACAAGATGCTTGTGATTGAAGAGAAATATATTCAAGAAAAATAATTAATTAATAATTAATTTTATTTTGCGCCTATTTTTTGGCTGCATCAAATAATATACTGTACAATGAGAAGTGAAATATACATATTTTTTGAGGTTTGCAACACTCGCCCGAATTTCACTTCAGAATTTGACAACTGATACAAGATAGAAAATTTATTAATTTGCAAGCTCTAAAAGCATTTAATGAATGTAAAAAGATGAAGAAGATTGCGACAGTTCAACGCCATCACATTAGATTGTTATGCAATTGCAATTAAAAGTGTAATAATATATACAGAAATGGTACAGAGAGGGATGTTCACCTAAGAAATACATTAATTGTGGTTGGCGAATAGGGTGCATCCTTAAATTACGTCACACGAATTTCATGATTTTTTGACCCCCCCGTCCATGTCACACATCGTCACATTTGTGAGACCCCCTCCCCCCTAGCGCGACGTCACATATTTTGCAATTTTACATGTAAAAATAATAGTTGATAATATCGTCACGGCCATATTTATCACAACAGAGGGGGCGTAACGGGATACCACGACGGAGGGGGTGTAATGGGATACCACAACGGAGAGGGCGTAACGGGATACCAAACGGAGGGAGCGTAATGGAATGGGAAAACATTTTTGTGGCAGTTGTTTTGTGCATGTGACGTCACAAAGCTGATGACCCCCCATACCCCTTGTCACACTTCTCTACTCCCCTCCCCCCTAAAGGTGTGTCGTAATTTATGGATGGCCCCATACGCATGTGAAATTAATGTTTTGTGGTAGAGGGTGATTGAATATTAATACGCAGGAAGGAATACAATATGTGCTACTAAGTAGAGAACACACTTCAAGAAAAAAAAAAAATGAATGCAGTCATCTCCATATCAGGTTTTTATTCAAGCGCATCTTTCTGATTTTCCGATCAAAGAGACAAAAAACGTAATTAACCACTTGAGCGATTATGGTCGAAAAATGGGCCACTTTTATTTTTCTGCGATTGATAGCGGTCCAAAATTGGACCACGTTTTCCCACCATTCGTAAAGCATTTATTGTAATTATATAAAACATTTCCTTGGCCAGCCATTTATTTTAAAATGAAGCTATTGAAATGCTTCATCAATTAAGACCGTAGATGTCGCAAATCCGAACTTCGTAGACTATTTTAGAATGATGTTAAAAATTATTTTTTAAAATAATACAGAATTTATGATAGCTGTTTACGGTTATAATTAAGACCTTTTTCCATAGATATGCACCTTTCATTATCAAGTATACTACAGACAACATACAGAAATCGAAAATATTTTATATTGACTTTGACTCCAATAAGTACCCCTCACGGCAGTTTCAAAGTAAAAAATACGCAGAATTCGCGCAGCCATAAATTTGATGATTTTTAATATTTTCTTTTTTAAATCCTACAAATATGAGGTAAACGGTAAAATATAGGTTAATTCATTATATATATAGTTCTATAATAAGTTTTACGTCTCCGTGTTAAAGTTCAAAGGCATAATTTTTTTAATGTTGGCGAATATTTTCAAAAATTATCATCTGGGAAAGCTCGAGCAATCGAGGCAAATCTATTTAGTTCGCGTGATCGCTCCAGTGGTTAAAAAGATCTTCTATTTTTTTTGCACAAAAATTACTTAAAAATCTAACAGCATTTATAACCTGATACGATTTGTTTTTGGGGTATTATGCCATATTGCGCTTCCTCCTTCTGCAGCCAAGCGATACAGTGTCCATCATACACCTTGGCTAAAGAAAGAGGAAGCGCAACACGATGTAATATCACAAAATTTAAATATAATAAAGCATTTAACCTTTTCACTGCTTTATCAATGTATGTACTCATATTGAATGATGACAGTAAGTAATACATCAACAATCATAATTTGGATCCAACAAATATTTAACAATTTGATCAACATGAATTGCGTTCTCGTAGTAAGAAATAGTAGGCACTTTGAGATGATGATAATAGTGTTGTGTTTAGCTAAAAAATAATACTAAAAAAAGGAAAAGAAAACAAAATAATAAAAAAGGAATATCCTTACCCAAAGAAGAGGCAGTCTTGAACTGTCTGGTATATTTACAGCTTAATTGATTCCTTTCAAATACAATTCAATTCAACAATCTGTCATCGGTAATGTATATTTAGGCCAACTACAAAACAAAAATTATTTGACCACTCAGAACTTCTACCTGCAAAGGAAAGGGCAAGCAGGATTAGGAAAGCAGGAGTGTGCATAGGTGATTATTAGTCAATGCATTATACAACCAAGGATTCGTATACACATGCTGTGCGGAAACTCAACACTCAAACGAGACTCATATCGTCAGTTTACTGCCAGAAGTCATTAAGTGACATTTTGTAAAAACTGAGTTAGAAGTCACAATCTACCTATTTTTCATGATTTATCTAAGTAAATAAGTCATTATGTCGAATAACACTTTGTTTATTTAACCCCTCCGAATTTTCGAGAATATTCGCTTTTGGTGTCTCTAACAAAATGACATTTTGCGAAAACTTTTTGTTATTACCGCTTCACAATTAAAGCTCTATAAATGAAACATTTCTGAACGTAGCCGAATAGTAAAAACTGTTTTAGAAAGGTTACAAAATAGGCTTTCAAATTATTATATTACAAATAAATATTAGCATTTGTAAATATTAAAATTTAGAATGCAAACATTAAAAATCGGTAAAAATGACTCACATGATGTTTTTATGTGAAAACGGTACTAAAATCACAGATTATGTAAACAACAATACTTATTCTGTTGTATACATGTGTAATAAACACTTTTGTCAGCTCACTTTTTTATCATTTCATATAAAAATATTTAATAAAAATTTAAAATGTGGAGCGCGGTGGAGCCGCCGGTAGCAAATTTGCGCAGGTAAATATTTTTGTCAACTACACGACTGACAGCTGATTCTTGTTATGTATTTCCATAGACAACTTGATAGGGATGTGCAGCTTGATCTACTATCGACCTTTTACTTTTTAGTTTAGGGATGTAACTAAAACAATAACGGAGTTAGGACGATTTCTATGGAAACACACGCGCTGACGTATAAACACGCTTATTGTACTTGACTGCTGTCCTATTTCTAACGCTTATATCTGCTTACATTGCGGAGGGGTTAAGCTAATTGAGCACCATAATAATAGCACTAATGGCCGCTGTTCCTAACTTTTCGATAGACCAATCAGAGTCTACCATCAGCTAAGCAATTTGTAAGTATTTTAAAGGTAACACTTGATTCCCAAATATTTTATCGTTGAATATCTTAGGTGACCCCGCCCACCTTAGCCCCGCCCAAAATGGCATCAAAGTAAAAACTTATTATGAGTGATGAGAGTTAAATATTGTATTTATTATTAACACACATAATATCTTTCAAATACTGTTATCCATAAACTTGAATTTTATATTTTTTAAACAAATGAAAAAAAAAAATTAAAAATGGAGTCAGTTTGTCAGTTTTCACATAAAAACGTCACGTGAGTCATTTTTACATTTTTTTTATGTTTGCATTCTAAATTTTAATATTTAAAAATGTTAATATTTATTTGTAATATAACAATTTGAAAGTTTATTTCGTAACCTTTCAAAAACAGTTTTTAGTATTCGGATATGCTCAGAAATGTTTCATTTAAGCAAGGATCATACTGAACAGACGCAACGCTACGCAACGTTCCTGTCCCGTTCACACTGGCCGACGTACGTACGCGTCGCTGTGACCACGTGACAAGGGGTCTCTGGTTGTGCGCAGGCGCGTTTGATTTGACACATTTGACATTTATTTTTTAGGTTATGGTTTATGTGATTCCATTATTTATGTGTGATTCTTTTCTCAGCAGACGACAGCTTTGCCATGTCTTCTGAAAGCGAATTTGAAGATGATTTGCTACGATTATTATTATTACATCAATATTCTCATAAAAAGAAAAATAAAAAAGTGAAAAGAAGTATTTGGGTCCACAACATTAACAAACAAAGAGAAATGTTTGGAGAGTTCCATACTTTAGTAAAGGAACTAGAATCTGATGACGAACGATTCTTCATGTACTTCCGTATGAGTAAAGTGGTATTTGAAGAGCTTCACAGCATAATTGAATATGACATAAAAAAAGAAAACACACATCTTCGAAAGTCAATTGGGACCAGAGAAAGACTGGCAGTGTGTTTGATTGACATTCATTATAAGGGTATAATATTGAAAATCATGCCATAAATGGCTGAAATTTCTTCCTAAGTTGCACTGCGTATGCAGAATCTCTATAATCCTGTAATTTGATTTTATAAATAACTTCGTGCCGTCTAAAAGCTTCAATAAACTGTTCGTCATCCATTTTTTAATAATATCTGTCAAAAAAACAACCATAGATATAGCGAAACAACGTTAGATGCTCAGATAACACCAAAAAGATGTAAAATCATCTCGTAGTAGGCGTGACCATACCCCCTCCACCTTCCACATGGCCCACGCCGATCTGGCTGTGACAGATCAACGTCGCGTAGGGGGCGTCGGTTTGCGTTGCGTGGAGCTAGTCTGATTCTAAAGCACCCGTTTCCATAGAAAATGTGTGGATGATAAGCAGTCCAGATATGGAAATGGTGACGTCTACCCATGTGGCGTGGCGTTGCGTGGGCTTAGTGTGGTTTTACCTTTACAGAGCTTTAATTGTGAAGCGGAAATAACACAAAGTTTTCGTAAATCTGACATTTCGTTGACGTAAAAAGTGAATATTAGCGATAGATCGGAGTGGTTAAGATTAAGTGATTCTTAAGTGATGCTTGTGTGTTGGAAAGTGCGTAGTTGTGCATTTGAGCAGTGTTGAACTTTAGTTTCGGCTTGGCAGTTGATTAGTAGGATTGGGAACAGCGGCCATAAGTGCATGTAATATCAATAATTGTTGAAACAAAATCGATAAAACATTTTAATGACTCGAAAGTGGGGTAATGTGTGGTAACACACATAAAATGCTCACTTAAAATTATGCCTTAAAATCAGTTGTAGTTCAATTTTTTTCCTATAAATGTGAATAAAACAAAAAGTTAAATACCCACATCAAAGCAGTTGCAAAAGATGAATAAAAGTGCAAAAAAAAAATCGACATTATTATTTTAGCTCGGATATTAACTGATTAAAGGTAGCTGAAACTTTAAGGTGATAAATAATGTAGTGCTAGTTTAATTATTTTAGGAAAAAACATTTTTTACAAGGTATGCTTTAAAATATTAAGATGAATTAATTGTTTATGACGGTACATACGCAATATGAATATGAATAAATAGTTTTGTCCATAAACAAAACCAATCTTTCAAGAAAGGCATACAAATACAATATTGCATCGGTGATTCGATCAAGATCCGAAAGATTGGGTTTGTTTATGGACAAAACAATTTATACATATTCATGTTGCATATTATGTACTGGTGGAAACAATTAATTCATCTTAATATTTTAAAGCATAGTATGCAAAGAGAGTTTTTTTTTCAAAATAATTAAACTTGCGCCATTTATGAAAGAGCAGGACATGAATTCTTTTAAGTATCACCTTAAAGTCGATTATCATAGAATCAACATTTTGTTAGTTTAATGACTTCTGGCAGTAAGTCAAGAAAGAATAACGGGCGTACATAGAACTCTTTATATCTTAGTAATAGTGACTTAAAAAATTGTAAAAGCATGGTGCTAGAGGTACAATTGTATACACTTGGCAGGTAAAGGGTTACGTCTGTTGAGCTCGTCACATTTGATGAACTATCTCCATCAAATGTCGATTTTTTTAAGTCAGTTCAGCCTTTAACTTCTAGAGCATCTCAAAAATCCGTGTTGGGATGTTTTGTTGCCTGCGAAAGGCGAACAGTGACAAACTAAATTTGTTTACTTTTATCACACTTTTCTTTGCGAAATGAGTTTCCGGACACCATGTGTAACGTTAAAAAAATACTAAATTATAAATTCAGGTAGAAGATAAACACTAATAATAAAAAGAAGACACAAATCAAACACACTTCAAGACATATTTTTGTTAATCAGGAATTCATTCACAAAAAGGGGGGCATGCAAATAAACTTGGCAAAACTGATTTTCAGCTTTGTAATTTAAAAGTGAAATAATAAATTATAATTTGGAAAACACATAACAGCAAAAGCAAAATGTTAACTGTTGGTGCAAAAATTATTTTTTAATTTTTTTTTTGATTTCAAAGTTTACGTGATGGAATAATGGTTGATTACCTTCCGATTGGTATATTTCATGCCAGGAGATATAATGTTGGTGGACACCAAGCTCGTGATATGATTGATAATAATATACAGAATACACTTAGGGCTATATGAGTAAAAAATCATCTCACGTCAATAATAATACTGCATGAATCAGGATTTGTGGATGCCACGGGCGGAATTTTAGTATAATATTCAAGTTTTCAAAAAAATAGATTAAATGTATTCCATATGGATGTTTGAATGGTACAATATATTACAGCAACATATTTTTTAGCCGTGGACCTGAGTTGACGAGTAAAATTAATCTTTTTGCGTTTGAAACCCTTGATATTTAAGTTAACAAAGTAATTATTTTTAAAGCCAGTTATTATTTAATGAGGATACTGTTGAATGCAGCAAAAAATCGGGAAAGGTGTTATTGAAAAATATCCCTAGAGATTGAAAACATCATAATAGGATTGAAGGAGAAAGATAACATTTCATTACTACATGAGACAACTATTTATGTCGGGGGAGATGGTAAAAGATGCATTAAAATGCCTTTTTTTAAATCAGTTACTAATTTCACGTGCATTGAGAGCTTCAACCACCACGTTTTTTGTTTGTTTGTATGATCTGATATTTGTCGTAGGTTAAATTTGAAGATTACAAAATATGCATAAATTATTAAAATAACCTAAACTAAGAATTTAATAACCTATTTGTGTAATGTTTTGTGACGTCATTGGTCCTCGATGGGTTTGTTCTGCTTCCCGCCAATAGCAAAACCAAGATTCAACCAATAAGGTGGAATCTGCATGATGTGTACAATTGGCAGGGCACCGCTCGCCAGCCAGTAGTATTGAAGTACTTCTTGTCCCATTGTACAAGTTGTACTGCCTTTATCTATTTATGTAAAAGTCCTCTGGGTGTAAAATAAATAAATTATGTTGTAACGCTCTTAATGCGTATGAATTTACAGAGGAGTATTCTCACCGTTAAAATTATACCATCGTTACTCAGTCATGACAAACTTATGCTATTCCCACATGTACATCGCTGTGAAATGTTATCAAGTAACTCTTGCCCTGTCATAAAATCAAGGTCATGACAGTACATGAAAGGTAGACAAATCTGACGGATTGTTCACAAGATTAGTGACGTTCGCCACGGATAACCAGTTTTCTAAACTGCCTACGCGGATTCATACATTTAAATACTTTACATCTCCGATGTATACGAGTTATACAAGTGCATGATTGTGTGGGACCCATTTAACCTCCACGAAAGACACGCTGCTGTAAGTACGTATTGTAATATACTTTGCTGTTGGTGTGAGGCATCCAATCTCGTTAGGCACAGGCAGAACCAAAAATGCACAGAGAGGACATTACACTCCCACTCTGATCCCGTGACCTCGTCAAGGTGGCACCAAAGCCGTGTCACATTACTTGCATGTTTTTACATCTCCACCGAAGTAAATAGTAATTAAGTTGAAACAAAGTGTTCAGTCATTTACATTAAAGGTGATACATCCCTTCAACATGAATTTATGATACAAAACCTTTACAAACTTTCGCTGTTCAAAAATAAGATAAGACCCCTTATTGTCCATACATATAATATTATGTTATAAATACAACTCGGACAAAGCTGGATAGTAAATACCAGTCCTTCATGAAAGGTGTAACGTAACATTGTATGGCTAATTAGGTCCATAAAATATTTAGAAGTGATCAAAAAAGGCCTAAAGATCTCACTCTCTCAACTCAGGTATCACAAGCAAACATCATCAGACGATCATGTTTCTGTCCGTGACTCACCTCCGGACAGGACTGTTGATAGCCAGCGGAGTAGGCACCCCTAGCGCTTTGATTCTCTGCTGCATGGTGGGTGAGGGGCGCTGCTGCTGGGACTGCATTCCCCCTGGCTGCATGCCCCCCGGCTGCATGCCCCCCTGCTGCATGCCCCCCTGCTGCATGGCCATCTGCTGCTGACGAGCCTGCTGTTGTTGCATTTGCTGTTGGAGTTGGGCTTGGAGCGCCTGTTGCTGCATCTGCTGCTGCTGTTGTTGGAGTTGCAGTTGGGCTTGCTGCTCCTCTACACCGTAGCGGCCTGAGGGGTCCATCGGCCTGCAAACACATTAAGTTACTTTACTCTTAAGCAGCAGTGATTTTCTTTATTGTGTAGTCAACTCACAATGACAATGTAATGCCCCTGGGAAGACTGACAAGGTTATAATTAAACTACCTTGCAAGAAATGTGAATATTTTATAAATATGGGTACTACGAATATAAGCACGAAGTATTATTTAATCGTTAACCTTTTTTGTCCTTCATGTAATCTTATGTATTTATTCAAACTTAACTATTTATTTAAACCTAGGAATCTGTTAGCTGCCTGGGTGTACTTGAGATTTGTTAACACCAAATTTATAATTTTTTTTAACCATATCTGGTCATCCTACCCCCTTCTGCTGCACAACATCCAGGGGGTGCCACAGACTTGGCTGATTTTGAATTGGGAATCTTTTGCGATTTTCACTTAAAAAAAAATGTAAAGAGTAAAAGTATGAAATACAAGTATGAAAGTATGCCCATGGGGCTTTTGAATTACAAATTTGTTCATTTTTTAAACTGATCTGATCACTAAACATGGCTAAAGTCATTTCAAGCAATTTTTCACTTCTGAATGGTCATTTATCACAAATGATACAAGGGGGACTGTGGGATTAATAAAATGCTAATATGACTCCAGCAGCATCAACATCTTATTGGCCAGAAGCACCAGCGCGGAACAAATTTTCGAAGAAAATAAATTAAAATGTGATTTTAACCCTTATTTATAAAGAAACTGTATGAAGGCGAGGTCAGAATCGCTTGCGCCAATATCATTCTTGATGTAGCCAAAAGTTTCATTCACCTAGCAACACCAGAATATTTTTTAATGAATTATCTATGGAATCTGGCTGTTAGATTTTGCCGCGATTTGATCTGTCGAAAAGTGATAGGTATCTCATATCTGCGTGATAGTTCATAAAAACATCGAAAAACATATCAATTTATCAAACAAACTCAAGTAATCTTGCTTTTCTAGATAGTTTATTGTTCAAGGATCGGTAAATAAAATATACTATAGCTCAAAAAAAATCAACAATGCAATAAAGCAAAATAATTTGCAATAAAGAATAAAGAAAAATAATATGCCATAAAGAATGCAATAAAAGAAAAAGAAGAAGTTTCAAAAATGGCTCTCCACAGGTTAACCTTTAACTATGGACGTCGGGTCTCAGAGGCCCAACCCCTTCTTCAATTTCTCGGAATAAACACCTTCGCCGCGTGTGCCATCCCCGCGCGTCTCAGTAGCTTCAGTTTTAGTTGTGTTATGATCAAGGAGGGAGAAGGTCGCGTCATCCGGCACTTATTACGTGAGTAATAATCATTTAAAATTTGATCAGGGCCTGGGAGACCCGTTGACTATAATTTCAAAATTTCAAAAGTCAGAAAAAAAGTCATAAGTTTTTTTTTACGACTTTTTGTTACTGTTTCTTTTATTAGCTAGGAAAAATTATTGGTTTTGATTTTTGTAATATCTACTATAATTAAGGAGCCTTAATATGATCTCAAGTCAATTAAGACTGAAAACTGACTAGGTTTGTTAAATTTGGAGATAATTATTAAAATATGAATAAAAGTTGATTATTTTTATTACTCGATCTTTTATTTATAAATACTTTATACATCGTCGCTTTAGTTCGTATTTGTCCAACAGACCATTAGAAAATTTTACGCGAGGAAAAGGTTTTCGCTCATTATTTCAATGAAACATTATGATAGGTGTATAAGATAAAGCTATTTCCGTAAAGGCAAAGGTCTCATTAGTTTAAATAGTTCTTAGTTATATGATTAACTATCATTGTTTATACTTAATTTTAAATTTTAAAATGGAGATTGAACAAAAACTAAAATGGTCTGTTGGACAAATAAGAACTGAGGCGACGACATATAAACTCCTTGCTAAAGTCAGATTGGTCCAGGTTTGAAAATTAGAAGAATTTTATGAAGGGGTCTGTGTGACCCGACGTCCATGGGAGTGTGATTTTTTTCACGTCCATAGTTAAGGGTTAAGAGTGAGACGTAAACAATTCATTGTGTATATAATAAGTACATGGACGCATTTGGTTAAGCTGTCTGTCTCATCCCGGATCTCAGCTAGAATAGACGGTATTGGACATCCATAATCATTAATTAATAAACTAAGTTATTGTGAACATAGAGAGCATCATTGTAAATCTATCTCTCTCTATCAATTATAAAATAACATTGGCGCAGTCGGTAGGATAAATCCTTCACACTCACCATGGTGTAACAAGTATCTTCCACTCTTCAGCAGTTAGATAAAAGATTTGCTTCATGAGAGTATGTACTCCCCTACAGAATATAATACTATATTACATTCAAACTTGCAAATAGAGTCATGGAAGCCGGGAACAAACTTCTTCCACATCTTGTCATAGATACTACTAATATAAACCAATTTAATCCCTTAGGCCTCTGATATTTTCTGTCAGAAGATCGAAGTGTTTCCACTTTGCAATAAAATCCATATTTGAATGAAATTTTAATGCAAACATAATATTATGCAGACGATACAGTACTTCTAACAAGTAACATTGAGGATTTACAACTTTTGCTGAATCAAGTAGTGAAGACTTGTGAGAATTTTGGGCTAGAACTGAATATAAATAAAACAAAATACATGCTCATAAGCAAAAATAACGCATTGGATGAACATCTTTATATTGCTGGAACAAAACTGGAGAAGGTACAAAGTATTGTATACTTGGGCTGCAATGTAAATGATAGATGGGATCCTTCAGTTGAAATCAAATGCCGCATTGAGCAAGCTCGTGCAACCTTTATCCGCATGAAAAAAATGTTCTGCAGTCATGATCTCAACCTTGGATTACGAATGCGAATGGTCAGATGCTACGTATTTTCAATATTATTTTATGGAATGGAAGCATGGACGCTTACGGAAGAATTAATTAGGCGACTTGAGGCATTCGAGATATGGATCTACAGAAGAATACTTAAAATGAGCTGGATGGACAGGGTCACAAATGAAGATGTTATGGTTCGGATGAATAAAGAAAAGGAAGTAATTAAAACCATAAAAATCCGAAAACTTCAATATCTTGGACACGTGATGAGACATCCAGAGAAGTATGAGATCTTGCATCTCATAATGCAGGGAAAGATTGCCGGAAGACGGGGCCCTGGAAGAAGGAGAACCTCATGGCTGAAAAACCTTAGACAGTGGTTTGGCCAGTCTACCGTGGAGCTGTTCCGGGCCGCAGTAAACAAAGTCCGCATAGCCAACATGATAGCCAACGTCCGTTGAACGGACAAGGCACAAGAAGAAGAAGAAGAAGAAACATAATATGTTCTTAAAAATTGCTCCCTTTTAGTTTTTTGTCACAAAAATTACTGATAATGAAAAAAAAATGGACACATTTTATTAGATTATAAACGTTATTATCTCCTCTTTTTTTGAGTTTAGTATAAAAATAATTAATAAAAAAAAAGAGTGTTTCATAATTTTTTTTTTCAATTGCGGCGGGAAACTTTGGATTTGTAAAGGTGTACATTTTAATTATTTTGTGGTTAATTTTCAGATTTGAATATAAAGCTTGATGTTTTCTCTTTCTAACACCACAGTTTATATTTATCACCATGACAATAAGGGAGATACAACGATTTTTGTGAGACCATATGAGCTGTTCCCAAAAGCGAGCAAATTAGCGTGAAGGATTAAAGTTCAATCATTCTTATTTGGAGAGAAGAAAGGATTAACTTAATTTAAAACAACTCAATTACTGATAAATTTATTGTGAAATCAGATATGTGCGCATCAGCAGAATGCTGCCTGCTCATAAATAATAATAACATAATACTGAAAAAATTACAGAAAATTTAGTGACATTCCATTCCGTATGAAACCGTAGGATTAACAGAGCTTTAATTTTAGGGTATTACAGAAAGCCGAGGATTATAAACTACAAGAAGCCATAGATATTATATGTAATCAATATCCAGTCAATTATTTCTTATACGATTTGCGAAATTTGTGATGCAATACAATAAGAAAACAGTGGAATAAAATATAAAGACAAGGTGGTCTTTTAGCCCAGCAGTATAATAGATAATTGAAAGCAACGGCACAAGCAATGGTAAAAGAAAGTTAACGTTTAACTGACCGAATTTACAACTAGGTTGAAATATTATTCAATGTACAGAAATCATTGTGTTTAGCGGTATCAGGATGAAATTTACAGGCGGGAATTTCACATTGAACAGTATTAATACGGTAATGTCTGCTTGGTCGAATTTCGGAACCCTGCTTCGAGTGCATTCTGACACCACGCCATACGCGCAGCGCCACAAAAAACATCAGTGAATGTGGAATTTCACACAAAGCTAACTGTTGTAATTCGGTTTCGAATTCAAGAATTCGTCACAAGATTTCGCTACTTTCGTCAGCAGGTCGGATGGGGATGTCTACCCCCTAGGTATAACTGCTACGAATTTGTGAATATGAAGTATCTCTCCGGATATGGAAAGATTGACGTCATTGCTCTGTCTCGGTTACTTTGACCCGGTGACTAGCTACACTGGATGACAGTGGATCCGAGGAACGGGCTATTTTTGGAACCAGTTTTTATTGGATTTATAAAATGGTCACCAACACTAACTGTGCGAAGCCGAACCAAAAGCCACCCGCAGAGCCTAGCAGTAAAAACATGCGGAGCAGGAACAGCTAGTACCACAAAGTAATAAAATAAGCCTAATAATTGAATTTGGGATTACAATACTTGATTCTGTGCAAAGGAGGGCGGTCTGTCTGATTGATAATCCATTGTTAACCTGTCACAAGCCTTAAAAAAACAGAAATTCCCTAACAAAGCACGACATTGAATTTTGAATTGAATGTTATGTGGATTAATTTTGAGTTATCGTATATTTTATTGACCGAAACACATTCCTAGAACAATAAACTACGTACCAAAACAACATTACTTGCGTTGATTACGTAAATTAATAGGTTTTACGATGTTTTAGTCGAGGAACACGCATCAACTGTGACAGCTAAAATTTGCGGCAAATCTGACATTTTCATGTCACAGATAAAATCGTTTAAAAATATTCTGGGGTTGCAAGGTGAATGAAATTTTTACCCATCTTATGGGGTAATGTTGGCGCAAGCGATTCTGACCTTGTTCTTCATACAAATTCTGTACATAGAAGGGTCAAAATCGCAGACAAACATATTAATTTCGAAATATTTTTTTTGCTATGCGCACAAGCTGCGCGCATATGAGCGTGTCCAGCCGATTACAGGTTAACAGACCGATTGCCATCTCTAATGCACAGGCACAAAGTAGGCATGCAGTCTTTTCCACAGCTATTTTAATGGAGCCCGCAGTTGATGTTGGCTTTATGAGAACGGGTCGTTTCTTTGACATGTTTTTGGGAATGCCGGTTCATATGTAGAACAAGCTACTGGCCATCTTTTCCTCCTTTATATAATCTGGGCCTATTCAAGATCCGCATTAATAAATCCTTCCCTTAGCCCCTACCTTAACCTATCTCACAACGCTTCCCAATCGGGTGGAGACATAATTCTCCTGTCATCACATTATACAGACGGGAGGGCGCTTGTGAGGCATCATTACGTAATAATAAAAAGGTAGACTTGGTTACTTACCTCGCTCTCGTATAAGGGCTATGCCTCTGGTTATGATGTGGGTGGCCCAGCTCAACAGCGCCGGGCGGCATGAAGAAGTTGTTCTTGGAGCCCCGTCTCTGCAGCAAGGGGGGCGTGGGTTCGCAGTCCGCGCTCTGGGTGCCCTGGGGCTCCATGTCGGTATCGGAGCCCTCGCGCCCGGGCGATAACTGCAAGAAGACCCATTTTTGAGTTGTGTGGATATTTGAGATTGTAGAGTTGTTAACTGATAATTACATCACATTCACAGGAAGTCTGGATATTTTTGGGAATAAAATTGAAAAAAAAAAAATTACATATATACAGAAACATTCAAAGAACAGTTTCAAAGGTCTCCAAAATAAAAATAGAATAAATCAAAACATGAACGGATGAAGGTGTTACATGCACCCATCTTTTCTTATCTTTGGGCATGCGGTGTGGAGAGTCTTTTTAAGGAAAGGAAGGAGAGTGGGAAAGAAAGAAGGAAAGGGTAGGAATCTGGGGGTCAGTGTGTCCCTATCCCTATCCCTCCCACTGCGGTGCAAGACAATGGGTCGAGAGAGACTAGTTGGAGAGGTCAAAGGGTCTCCCCAAACCAGCCTCTCCCGATCCAGCTCGCCACGCAGCTGGTGGGCAGGCACAATTGCTGCCAAGATCTGAACAAACCTCAACCGATGAACCCGGGGACCGGGGAAAGAACTTACAACAATTTACTCATAACTTCGATTTTGTAAAAATATATCTTCGTCCATTCTTATCTTCAATGGAAAATATCAACTTACAACAATTAATTATTATTCACATTAAAATTATCACGTCCGTGAATAAATAATATTTTAATGATCACATTTAGAACATGCACACATTTTCCACAGTTAGCGTCATGAGGCTGAATAGTGAGTGTATTTCTTTCTGTCCTTTTAGACACGATATAACGTAAAAATCAACCAAAAGATAAAACAAAAGATGCTGAGATCTGAATTAGTTACATTACATGTACAACAATTTATGCATGAATTGTAAAATCTAGCACATACAATAAAATAATGAGAACATAATTAATAAATGGGAATCAAATTGAATAAGGACATACTTTTCATCGTTATTATTTGTTAGTCTTCAAGTTAGTTCAAAGGATTTCCATTTTCATACGAGATTAGTGCATTCGTCAAAATTAGGAACTCAAGGGTATTTGGGATGTCAAAAATATGAAATCTGAAAATAGTAAACAAGAATTTAAGCTGGAAATTTATACGTGAAAGATGCTGTATAGATTGAAATTACAGTACGTAGGTATAATGGTATTTTTTAATGAAATACTATGTAAAATGATCAGTGAGATTAATAATATACAATATGACCAGGGCTTTGGAGCAGAGCCTGAATACTGACCACATCATTTTCTTCATGAATCTTCGATAATTGAATTGGGGTGAATAAGTTACCCCAATGCATTTATCCATTACGATAAGGAAATACTAACATTATTTAATGCTCATATTTAGAGTACGAGGACTGTCCGTAAAATAAAGTCTCCGAGGTGCTATGGTCGCGAGGGACAATTTTACGCGAGGTCCGGCAACACTGGCGTGTAGCCTGGTTTCCCTACGCCAAATCCCCACCATGCTGTACTCTCTGCGACACTTAATCTCGGCGTGACAGACGTTCGCGATGGAGCTGCCGCTCACCGCACCAGCCAGGTGTGAATTACTCTCTATAATTAGTTTTTTTGTGCAAAGAACAAAACCCGGGTAGAAATTCATTCTCAGCTACTTGAAGTGTACAGAAAACAGTGTATGAGTGCGAAAACATCTGCAAATGGTGCAGAGAATTTAAAAGCGTGCTAGGCGGTAATCGGTTTCAGATGAAAAAAATGCCAAAGTGGAAAAACAATTATTGCAGATCGACGGGTGACGGTTCGTGAGCTCTGTGATATGATCCCTGATGTCAGTAAGACCACTAGTTTCAAGATTTTGACTAAACTTTTGGGAGACCACAAGTCTATCCAAAATGCTCACCAAAGATCACAAACAATAACGGGTTGAAGCAGCCCGTGAATTCCTTGAGAGCCACGACATCGATGGCGAAGAATTCTTGGACTCAATTGTAACTGGGGACACTACACGACACCAGAGACAAAGGAACAATCCCAGTGGAGTCATTCAGATTCGCCGAAGCAAAGTTTAAAAACGAATTACAGAGCATAACTCACACCTGGCGGGTGCGGCGAGTAGAAGCTCCATCGCGAACGGCTGCAAAGCCGAGACTAAGCGTCACAGAGGGTGAAACGTGGTGGGGATTTGGCAAGGGGAAACCAGGCTACACGCCAGTGTTTCAGGATTGCGGGTAAAATCCTTCATCGAGACCGCAGCACCTTGGAGACGTTATTTTACAGACAGCTCTCGTAATTGCAACAATTCTATTTTAGCTGTCATTAAGAGAATTGTAACAGCGGGTGACTATGTTACCTCACATGGATATGGAAGGTTTAAAAATTTTATTATTTTTGAAAATTTGCAAAAATGTGGTTTGTAGTTGTTTCCCTTACCTCTTTTTGGTATGTTTCAGAAAATTCTTTGTTTTTTTAGAGTTTCAAGATTGGCTTTTTGCGTATTATGTATGAAAAAAGAAATTTACTTGCATGAGGATGGGTCAGTTATTTTAGTGTTAAAGTGAAAAAATAAAAAAGAATGTTCTGCCCCAAACCCCCGATTAATGAATTATGATTGCAAATAGCCAAAACAGGATGTCAAAAAAACAAAATAATTTATTCAATAAGGAACTCCAGTGAAAAATATTATTATGGATTTAAAAAAATATGTTCAATAAACGCTGATTCTGAATATATGTTTTATTTAATAATATTAAACGCAGAGTTTTTAAAAAAATATTAAAAAGTTTATTTTTAATCGGATCGTAAAAATACTCTGTCAAGATGACATTATTGAAATTTTAGTGGTGACGTCACTGTTCGATGTGTCGTGACGTCACCGTAAAGTCATTGTATGGGAATGTATGACATGACATAAGCCATCGTATTAATTTATTCGTTTATTTCCATACTGTTCATAGAGATTTAGTTGTTGGGTTTATTGAAACATTATTTAGGCCTCTATTATTGAAAATATTCAAAAAACTACTGCACAAAAAAATAGTAATGCTTCTTCTAGGGAGAATACTTCAAACAACGGAATTCAAAAAGGCGGTAGTTGATCAGTTGTTTGCCCGATTCTATAGTAATTTTTCAGGAGTGATGACGTCACATGATTCACCACACATACGGTGGTTTTCAGGAGATCTTGAAAAATGAAAACTTTGACAATTATTTTAACTATTAAAACTAACTCTAAAAATAAAAATTCGGTTATTTAAGTTAGAAGGTAAAGTAAGTTAAGTTTAAGTTATTCATTAAAAAAATTGGACTGGAGTTCTCTATTGAAAGAATAGTATGAAAACTAGATTTGGCTAAATTTCTAAAGTATGAAAATCAATCAACACGGTGAATTGGTGAGAAAATAATAAACAGTTAGTTCAGACCTTGAGGTGTATAGTGCAATTCCTCTAAGGTCCATATAAAAATACAAACAAGAAACAAGGTATTATAAACCGTACACTAAGCATACATAATAAAATACTTAAGATTAAAATCACCATTCAAATAATTTTTTTTCAATCTTGAACCACCTTCCCAAGCTACTACTTCCACAGCGGATGCTTTGCATTATAATTAATATTTAGAAATATTAATTATTAAGTTTTTTCGTTAGTTATTTTTGGAATGATATACAGTACACATATTACAGTGTCATGATGGACACTGTAACGCTGTCCGAAACGTTGGCTAAAGAAGGAGGTAGCGCAACACCCACAACAGGCATACCCCACCAAAAATAAATAACGAAAATAGTTTTGGCCGTGAAAATCTAAAATAAATAAAGAATAATAATAATAATCTATAATATAATCAATCAAGTTGTTCAAAGCATATAATATATTAATCTCTCAGGTTAATTTGTTTACTTTTGGGAACACAGAAAGAGAAAACACCACACTTTATGTTGAAATCTGAAAGTTAACCACAATATAATCAAAATATACTCCTTTATGAAACGAAAGTTTCAGACCGCAAAAATTTATGAAACTTTGTGAACTTTTTATTGATTATTTTTATTCCAAATTTAAAAGCATTTCTGTTTTAACCACTTTTAAAGTCTATAAAACCGACATGTTTCGAGAGCGATGCTCTCTTCCTCACGGTTTACTTTTTAGAAGAGAGCATCGCTCTCGAAACATGTCGGTTTTACTTTTTAGAAGAGAACATCGCTCTCGAAACATGTCGGTTTTACTTTTTAGAAGAGAACATCGCTCTCGAAACATGTCGGTTTTACTTTTTAGAAGAGAACATCGCTCTCGAAACATGTCGGTTTTACTTTTTAGAAGAGAGCATCGCTCTCGAAACGTGTCGGTTTTACAGACATTAAAAATGGTTAAAACAAAGAAATTGCTATAATTTTGAATTAAAATGATGTATTAGCTGTATTTGAGGAAATTATTTTTACATGAAATGACAAAAAAATATGATTATAATGTTTATAACACAGTCTAATAAAATGTGTGCGTTTTTGTTCTTTTTCATTATCAGTAATTTTAGTTTGAAAAAATGTAAGCCAAGCCATTTTTAAAACATTTTTATGTTTCCATTAAATTTTTTAATATTTATTTCTAATTTTAAAGCGCATTTCATTATTTTTGAAAAACAATTTTTAGTAGTCGGATATCTTCAGAAATATTCCATTTAGTGGGATTTTTTTGCAAAGTAGGAATATTTTGATCATCTGACAGAATATATGCCCGGGGCGTGAGGGGTTAATGTTTCATAAATAAAAATAAACCCAACAAACAAAATGTACCTGCTATATAATTTATTATCCTTATTACTCAGAACTGGAGATCTGAATTATGCATTATCATTTTAAGGTTCATTTTTAAAATGTACTTTTTATCATAATATAATAAACAGAGCAAAGCATAGAACCAAAGTAGAAGCAGCTTGGTAAGGCCTTAATTAAGCCGTGATAAACAATGGCTGATGAGATTCAAATTAGTTTTCAGAAGTCAGAAAAACCCAGACAGGATACATCAGACAAGCACCCAGTGTAAGGTGAACAGGGACCGTGGTTGTTCTAAAGAAGTGTCTGGACAAAGGATAGACCTTGGTTCAACAACCAATAGATCTAAAGCAATACCACTCTATATAAATGCATAGACACTGATAGCCAAGATGGCCATTGATCTTGAAAATAAAAAAAAAAACGCAATAAAAGACTACAAACTAACAAATTCAAATGCACAAGTTCCAACAAGATAGTTTTTGTAGTTGGGTAATAAGTTTTCTAATAACACAATAATTGTATTATGTACAGTGATTAGTTTTTGAGTTGGGTTGGGTGTTGTGCTTCCTCCTGCAACAGGCAACATTTCGGACAGCGTTACAATCTCCATCATCTACCCTCTACTCTGATAATTGACACTGTAACGCTGTCAGAAACGTTGGCTAAATAAAGAGGAAGCGCAATACAACATAATATAGTGGACCCGCGGTAATCTGGACCCTGTCTAATCCGGCGCCCCCTGTAATCCGACAAGCCTATTAAGCCGGGTACAGGTTGCTGTAACGTAACATGCAATGTAACATGAAAGGAACATTTCATAAGTGTGGACGCAGCGCGCGCACGAACCGAGCATGTACCTACTCGCATCTGTTTCCGGTATGCGCGCGGTGAACATAACTCAGTCTGCCGAGAACAAGTCTAGACACGAACAAGCCGTCCACACTGACGCTCCGTGCACACTGCGCGCCCCTTTGTGTTCAGTGAAAAAACCGACACTTTGTGGATTGCGGTGCGCACGAGTTGAAATGCTCTGTTCGTGCGCGCAAGGCTTCCACACTATGGGAATTCTGTTACACTGCATGATACATTGCGACAATGTGGACGGCAAATTCTTTCATTGCGTGTTACATTGCATGTTACGTTACAGCAATCTGTACCCAGCTTCACTGTTGATTATACATAAAATTTCAGCAAATCTTCACTAATAAAATGCATGATTGGACAGGTCATAACTTGTAAGCGCCACCACTATTGTGCTCGACGCTTATTAGTACATATGTACATTTGTTTGAACATAATTATTTCCTAACGTAAATAAGTTTAGTTATTATTTTTTGTAAGTTTTATAGCACTGATGATGTTATTTTTATAATAAAATATGAGCTGTCCATTGTTATGTTTAATTTACTAAATTCCACATACATAATTATGTGGTATGATTCGTAGTTCAAATAGATTCTTTGATTTGTAATTTGTTGAATTACAAGGTACTCTTAATCAAAAAAATTCCAGACTATAGAGGGTCTTAGGCAGTACTCTATAATCTGAACAAATTCGATAATCCAACATCGCCCTGCAAAACGTACATCGGATTACCGCGGGTCCACTGTAACCAAAAAAGTAATCGCATAATTACTTTTGGCCGCGAAAATCTCAAATCTATTCCATAATGTTTGCATTGATTAGATTTATATAAATAAGGTCTACCTATTCATTGCAAAGCGCCCATGAGGTGATTTTCGCAGAAACAGAGAAAATTAAAATAAACAAATTATATTTTAAAAAAAGGAGACATAATAAACCCAAATACTTTTACAATATAGATATCTTCACTAAGCATAACTTCCGTTGACACGCTGCGAGTATTGAACTCAAGCCTTCCGATTTATAACCGAGTGTCTTACACGATTCAAGAAACTGCCACTAGAGGCACTGTCAGTGTGCAGGTATTTACACAGGAAGGTGTTGCCCAAAGTGACAAAATATGCCACAACTTCAGATGTGCGTTGTAAAGGCGGTGGTAAATATTTACTTTGTTGTATTGGGCGTGCTGCGCACTGGAGGTGGGACGGTGCGCGCTGCCGTTGTTGTCGGCCGTGTAGACCTTCACCTGCTGGCTGCCGCTATTGGGGCTGATGGTGCTGATGGCCGAGGGGATGCCCCCCGCCATGCCCACGCGCTTCAGGGACGCGCGTGACAATCTCTGGAGGCTGGGAAGGTAAAACACGGTTAGTAAATTTTTCACTAATAAAGGTAATTATTTGTAGCATAAATTTCCAGTGGAAAGAGAAGTGATTAGATAACAGAACAATAGGGAGCCAACAGTTGAAAACATTTTAGACTTCCAAAAATTAATGAAATGACATTTACAGAGAAATAAAAATTTAAACTCTTTGAGTGCGGATGCAAAATTTTAGTTATGCACCAGCTGATTCAATTTTTGTAATAACGTAGGTACTCATTTTTTGCAAAATGTTGTTTTTGTAGTCTGTACCATCTTACAACATAATACAGTAGAGCTTCGCTAATCCCAACCCCGTTACCACGGTGCTCGCTGTAATCCGGACAGGCGAGAGGATCGAGCGGGGGGACGTTCGCGGGGGAGAAGCGGTAAGTGCGTGCGGGTCAAAATGTGTCAAAATTCAATCATTTGCCGTCACTCATCAGTGTTTTATTTATCATCTTGCAGTGTCAGTTAATTTAAGGCGCGTTGGCTGACAAAATGGCACCACTGCATAAACATTCTACATTGTCAATAAAAGACAAATTGCGTATTATATAAATGTTTGATAAAGGTGACAACTATCCTGCCATTTCTCGGAAGTTTGGTATAGGCAGATGACCTGTAGGCGATATAAAGAAGAACAAAGATAAAATCTTGAAGTTGTTGTTCGTTTGAAACCGTGCTTTTAAAATGAAGTGCAAAAATTATAAGCAGAAGTATATTACAAACTTATCTAGAAGAATTAACTTTCAGTTTTTTTTTTAAATTTCATATTATCCTGAGATTAAACATATGCGCAAATTTCTCACATGTTTGATTTTTTTTTATAAGTACATTTGTTCATAGATACATATTCTTGTCTAAATTGACTTTAAATTTTTACTTTAATAAATAATACCCATGTTAAAAATATGTTTTATTCCTAATAAAAAATTGCATAATATAATCCGGACGCCTAGATAATTCGGAAAAGGTCTTGTTTTTCCCTATCCAGATTAGCGAGGCCCTACTGTACCTCGATTCTGTTCAGAAATGAGCAGTCCGTTTGATAGATTCTCCTATCTTAACAAACGAATTGCAATCTTTAGAGCACACGTGTCGTGTGGGAATGCTGTCCTTGTTCTACTGATATTTCACCGATGATGCACCGAGGAACTAGTGCCATTGATTCCTTCAGTGCCGATGTACAGTCGGGAAACACGCCATCATTTGTACACGGTTGACATTTGTAACATGAGATATGGTCGCTTCTACGATTCGTTCTTGAATAGTTCAACAGCTCGGCTGTGGAACGATTTGCCAGTCTATGTGTTTCCTCACTCTTACAACATGGGTCTCTTCAACCCAGGTCACTCCTTCCTTTCTACAAAAAAAAACCCTCCACACAGCATTGCCCCAAGATGGAACGGGACATTATTTTCCTCAGGGTCTCCTGTGCGGAGTTAACGTAAAAAATATAAAGACATATATGAAATAAAATACATATTCTGTTGAAAATAGGTTCCCAGGTATCACAGAAATAATCTCGAGTGTTGTCAGCATTTTTGCTCTCCTGGCTCTGTAATGCTCTTAATCGTAATCCTAATAGGATTCTTAAGAGCTGTGAAAAAAAAAAAAATATTATCGGATAACTAAAGAAACATAAGCACGAAAAACGTTGCCCGTTATAAGAAATATTTTTATCATATTTGCTTTGTGATACATGTATTATGAGCCAACTATTTTTCAAAATCGTATAAATCACAATTGGATTGATTCTTTGTTCAGTGGTAATAAGATGTTTCTCACCTGGGATACTGCGGCCCGAACTGCGTATAGCAACAGTTGTTCCAGCAGCCGCGCGAGAAGGGGTTGTAGCCACCCTTGAACTTGCCCGTCACCTGTTCGTTGGTGGTGCGCCCGCGCGACACCAGCACCATGTGGAATCCCGTCAGACCGAAGATCGGGATGGCCAGCAGCGCCACTATTCCCATTATAACCATCCTGCGTTTTGTTCGGTTAAGGCAATATCGGAAATATGTAATACAAACTTAAAAATACAAGCAATAAATTTTGGATTAAAATCAAACACATTTAAACATTGAAAAACATGGCTGATAAAATACAGTTTGGAATGATTAAATTTGCAGTCGGTGGAGTCGCTAATGTAGATTTTGTGGATACAAAAAAATTATCGACTTCGAAAACAGTTTGGTCATTAGTTTCTCCATTAAAGTTAACCGTATGAATCTGTAAACTGAACCTTGGATTACCTTAACCCCTCCGAAAATCGCTATTTAAGCCCTTAAAATGTCTCAAACGAAATGACTTTTTACGAAAACTTTTTGTTATTACCGCTTCACAATTAAAGTTCTAGAAATGAAACATTTCTGAACATAGCCGAATAGTAAAAACTGTTTTAGAAAAGTTACAAAATAAGCTATCAAATTATTATATTACAAATAAATATTAAAATTTCTAAACATTAAAATTTAGAATGCAAACATTAAAAAAATGTAAAAATGTGAAAATATGTGAAAACGGTACTAAAATCACAGATTATGTGAACAACAATACTTATATTCCATTGTATAAATGTGTAATAAACACTTTTGTCACCTCACTTTTTTATCATTTCATATAAAAATATTTTATAAAAATTAACAATGTCGAGCGCGGTCGAGCCGCCGGTAGTAAATTTGGGAGGGTAAACATTTGTGTCAACTACGCGATTGACAGCATATTCTTGTCATGTATTTCTATGGACAACTTGATAGGGATGTACAGCTTGTTCCACTATTGACCTTTTACTTTTTGTTTTAGGGATGTAACTAAAAACGGAGTTAGAACGATTTCTATGGAGACACGCGCTGACGTATAAACACGCTTATTGTACTTGACAGCTGTTGTATTTTTAACGCAGTTGCGGAGGGGTTAATTGATTAACAACTGCCCGACAACACATTTGAACTTTCATAAACATATCTTGCAACCAACACAATATTTGAACACTATAAATATGTTTGACAACCAAATACATTTTAAATTCTTGGTTTATGTACCTGCTTGACAACCAAAACATTTTGAACTTTGATAATCTGGCCAAACACATTTAAACATTGGATTATCTGGCTGATAACCAAACACACTTAAATTTTGGATTATCTGGCTCACAACCAAATTTAATATACACTCAAAACTTTGGATTACCTGGCTGACAACCAAACACACTTATAACTTGATTACCTGGCTGACAACCAAACACACTTAAACTTTGGATTATCTGGCTGACAACTAAACACACTAAAACTTTGAATTTGAGAACCAAACACGCTTAGTTTTGGTAAACAAGGTTGACAACCAAACACACTAAACCTTTGGTAAACAAGATTGACAAAAAACACATTAAACCTTTGGTAAACAAGGTTGACAATCAAACACACTTAACCTTTGGTAAACAACGTTGAAAACAAACTTAAACTTTGGATTACCTGGCCGATAACAAAACATACTTAAACTTTGGATCACCTGGCTGACAACCAAAAACATAACACGCACTAGTCAGATTGGTAAACGATTGGTAAGGATACGCTACGATAGGCTCAACATTGGAGAGGCGCTCCTTGCTGTTGAGCACGAAGATGAGGCTCAGCGAGAAGATGCTGAGCATGTGGATGGAGAGGGAGATGAGGAAGAAGAAGAAGAAGCGATAGTTGCGTCGCCCGATGCAGTTGTTCACCCACGGGCAGTGGTGGTCGAATGTCTGCAACAATCAATACAACAATGTTATTACTAGATATCATGCCATATGAACTATCAATGCCAAAATATATGCCTAAAGAAACCTATGGTAAAACCAGTAAATTGGAAGGCTAAAACTCTATACATTTTTTGAAGACAAGGTCATTAAGAGAAAAAGTGGGTAGCTTTTTGTTTGTACAAACGGGTTCCCCTATTTCCCCTCTGAATTTTGACACTCCAAAAATCTGTAATTGTTTGAACACCATCAACAAATTCGGTATAAAAATTTGACATTGTATTTTAAAAAAAAGGAAAAATGTACAGACACAGAATTTTTTAAATTCTAATACAGTTGTTGAAAAAAGTCTTTAAAAATAGATTTTGAAGATTTTATTTAGGTATAATCAGCCTGAGGTGCAGTTGTCCCTTTGGTAACAGTGGCAGTAAGGCCCAGGCTACAAGAGCGGTTCTCCCGCCGCGGGAAACCGCCTGTGAACCACGGCAGAGACAATTTACTATGAACATTGTATGACGCATTCTACACGAGCGGTTTTCCCGCCGCGGCTGCTCGCGGTTCATGGGCGGGAGAAATTCAACCGCCGCACACAGCGGTTATCCTGCAGCGGATAACCGCAACGTTCATACTACACAAGTGGTTTCCCGCGATTGCATCATTTCGTGCGAAAGAGTGTAAATGTAAAAGAATGTAAATGGGAAACAGAAGTAATACTTCAAATAGTATATTTTCATTTATCCCTGAGCGAGTTTAAAAATGCCACGTCCAGCAATTAAAAAAGCATTATTTTTCATTTCAGTTGCTCACATTACTTTTGTGTGAATAACAATAGGTATTAAAAACTGGACATCAGAATAATAAATTATGAAAAATATCACATTCAAAAGACAAAAACTGTAATTCAGCACGTTTCAATCAGGGTTTCTTAGAATTTTATCAGGATGCCTGCGAAATAAGTGTTTTATTAAATGCAACATATACACATACTGATTATTCATCACAGAGTTACAAAAGTAGGATGAAATCAGTTACTAAGAGTCAGCAAATACTTATTTCTAATAAGATTTGACAAACTTGGAAGTTTAGTATCAAAAAGGGAGCCCTAGAGGAGGTGCTGTAGACAAAAAGTTAATATAATATTTTAAGTGGATTAGATTTTATCTAATTGAGAGTGCTCAGTATTATAGTATTGAAAATGGAGGCAGAAATAATATCCGGAAAGGTCAGGATGATCCGTAAGACCGAAACGTATTACATAATACAGTTCCACATTGTTATAGAATATTACGAGATACGGGACCGGAGATCATCGAAAAAGAAACTAACGCTTCCCCGCCACAAGGAATTAATGGAATTGCACGGGGTATGCAAATTACACAGGGACCAGTACTAGCACATATAACCTAAATACATACATAAGGCGCTCAATAAAATCCAAACATCAAAGCAAGCCATAACACACCCATAAGATTGCCATACTTTCTTCTGCACATGCGTGAAGAATTTGGTATGACTTGAAATTTAATCCCGTTTAATTTAAGCCCTTCGGCTATCACAGTGTAAATATGTCCCTCCGTTAGCAATTTGTACCAAAGAGGAATAATGAGTATTGATGCCTTTTCTCTGATCGGATGGTGTGGGGGCTGAAATTTATTGTGGATTAAAAGTTTGAAAGTGGCCGGACGAGTGTGACACACGAAGAGAGCAGGATGCCCATCAACCTCCACCATGGTCGGCAAGATTCAGCAAACCCGAGGGAATGTTCAAGCGAACAGGCGAGTTTTTATCAGCGAGGTGGAGCCTTCTTTGAACATCAGTCACGGTGTATCAATTTTGAGGTACCGGAACACTTTCCCTACAGTCCAGATCTTGCTCCTTTCGACTTTCATCTGTTTGGACCGCTCGAGAATGTTTTACGAGGTCAACGATTTCTCAAAAATTTGGACGTGCAGGAAGAGGTGCAAAATTGGCTTCGCGAACAACAGAAAATCTTCTTCGTGGAGGGAATATGCAAGTTTGTGGACCGCTTGACCAAGTGCATTGACAAAGGAGGTGATCACGTAAAAAAATTATGTACATGTTGAACAGGGAGTTTCCTTTGCGTAAATACAATGTAGAACAAACAGTGTAGACAATTTTTGACTTGCCCTTGTATTACAAGATTTGATTTTACGTTTTATTGGTATGATCATGTATATTACAATGTGTGTACTTAATTTTGTTTGACGGTCATTTATGGACATAACCTAGAAAAATTAATTCTGCGAATATATTGTTATTTGGATTTGTGGTATTGTTTTGGGTGAAAGTTAAGTTTAAGCAAAAACTGCAATGGGCTTTTATATGGTGCCATTGCATCATTTGCCAGAAGAAATGGTGTGATTCCATCAAGGATCCTTGGCTACGAAGTAACGTCACAGAAGATGTGGTAATATTATCAAGATTGCAAGAGGAACATCCATAGTGCCAAGAGATTAGGTGTGACCTCTGGTGAGGTAATGTGAGGTTTGGTGTTGGTTACCTCTATGCAGTGATTGCAGACGGAGCAATGCGAACACCTTGGGGGCCGGTAGAACTTGCAGGTGGCGCACCACTTCATGCGCACCGTTATGCCGTTAATCTCTACATTCTTGTACAGCGGGGCTCGGAAGTCATCCTCACGGTCTTCATCCGGGGGAGCTGGAAAGATATGATGATCTTTAATAATAGATTCATTTGAAGCTAGTATCTTACTAAAGACTCAATGGAATTGAAAAAGCAAAATGAGCAGAAATTTGATGTGAAACCATACATATTCTGTGGTATGGATTCATGAATGAAGATTTAACTACAAAGACATACATTCTTGAATAATCCATAATATTATAAACGTCCATAAACTCTTTCCACTGATTATAGATTTAACTTTTTTATCACGTCAGGCTAATTTATTAGGTTTTCAGAACAACTCATACAGGTCTCATAGAAATCGTTGTGTCTCCCTTACTATAACGGTTAGAAATATGAACTAAACGGTATTAGAAAGGGAAAATACCACAATTATATTAAAATTTAAAAATTAACCACAAAATAATTAAAATGTGCACCTTTAAAATTTAAAATTTCACGCCGCAATTTGAATTTTTTTTTATAAAACTCTGGAATTTTTTAATTAATTATTTTTACATGGAACGACAAAAAGTGAGCTGACGATAACGTTTGTGAAACATTTTTATTTTTTTAAATTATCAGTAATTTTAGTAAGAAAAAACATAAGTTGAGTCATTTTTAAAACTTTTTTATGTTTGCATTCAAAAGTTTTAAATTTAAAAAATTATGTTTATTTTGAATTATAAAACTTGAAAGCGAATTTCACCACCTTTCAAAAACTGTTTTTAGTTTTCGGATGCTTTTCGAAATACCAAATTTATTTGGATTTTATTGCAAAGCCAAAATATTTTGACCTTCCGACAAAATAGGCTTGAGTCCTGAGTGGTTAAACACCGAATCCTACAACATAGCAACATCTCAGATTTGCTGCAAAAAAACATAGAACTGTGAACAATAACAAATAAGTTTACAAACTATTTAAATATTCAGTGAATAATAATTAATCTAAGATGTTTTATGTACTACTCTTTCATTAGTAGATTTGAATCCTTCACCTTTAAGATTTAATAATAATAATGTTTCATTCCAGGATGTGGGGAGGATAGTGCAATCCCACACGTCCCATATAGATATATATGATACAGTGGCGGAAACAGAAAAAACCCAAGGGGGGGGCGCTAAAGATATACCTAAGAAAACTGAAAAGTAGACAACAGTGGGGAGAATGCGAAGTACCGCACAAAGAGGAGACCGACTATAGGTACTATCTCATTCTCTAGGGTAAAACATATATATGTAAGTATGTGTTTGTCAAATCACAACGGTGCTAAAGAAGTTTTCATTTTAATAAATAAATAAAAGATTGGCGGACCACACATTAAAATCTTGGCTGGCCACAGGGAGCAGTAGAGCTGCATTCCACGATCAAGGGAATCAAATACTTGAGTCGGGCTTTGTTAAGGGTACCTTTACATGAAACGACGTGTGAATGTGAATGAAGCAAAAGTTTCAATTTAGGAGGTGAGTGTGGGTACCGCCGCCACGGGAATTATTTATTGGATAAACAACACCTCCGCTATAAGTCATCCCAAGTGGATCGCTAAGTTTGGTGACTAAGCAGGGATGCCTGAGTTCATGGGATGTGGTTTTTCAAGGTAGCGGCGGATGTGTTTGCCCACGTACTGCGCGGCGAGCTGGAAAGGACTGGTTGAGGTAGACTATTTAACCTCTCCACTCTCTCGACCCATTGCCTCGCATCGCGGAGGGAGGGAAAGGTCCATCCTAACTAAATGCTATAGAATTGAGATCCCTGCGGCGTTTGTATGGTAAAGCCATGTAAGATAGTGTGAGAAAAATATGAAAATAATGCAAGGCTGATGCAAACGTAATAAGTAAGATTAAGAAAGGGACGCTTAGATGGTTTAGACATGTAGAGCGAATGATGGAAGAAAGATTTTCTTATATTTAGGGAGGGGTCAGGGGGGGAGAGGGGGGGGGGGGGGGCGCGCGCCCCCCGCGCCCCCCCTCTGTATCCGCCACTGATATGATAACAGATTTTTAGTAAAAAAAATCAAGTACATAGAATAGGAAAAAAAAACAAAAGATAATAAAAATAAATAATCAATTAATTAGGGCATGGTCTGGGGTGAGCTTGGGCCCGGCGCTCACTCAGGAGTAGCACCTGGTGCTGGAAGGCTGCAGTCACCACTGTGTTTTCGGAGACCATTAGCCGCATCCTGGCTCCAGTGACCCGGTGTCTCATCAGACCGGCGAATCTGTGCAGTCCTAGCTCCGTTATGGTCAGACCGAATGCCATTCACATTTTTTGTAGGTACTTGCCAATCGATTTGAGATTTATTGTATTACTTATGTTCTCTATTTTATGTAGGTGCTTTCAGGTTTTTACAGATGCAATGCCGCCTCATGGAGCCTCATGAATGAGTTTTTCGTTTGCCCTGTTTAATTTATCTTTGTCTTACTAACCTATTTTTTTACATTTTGTTTTTCCTGTTAAGCACTTGCATACTGCTTACTAACAACGTATGCAAGGACACTGGAGGTCTAGATTCGTTCAACATAAATAAATGTAGCTTCGTTTAAGAATCTTGCGAGAGCCTTGAAGGAGTGACCATCTGTTACTTATACCAGGGCGGGAAAGCGGTTGGATTACCTAAGTCTTAGCTCCGTAAACATTGTTGATGCGCTGCTGTATCTTCTGTTCCCAAATATAATTCTGCAAGCATAATTATATTGGATCCGGAGTTGTCCTATCGAGCTGGCTCGGTAGTGACACCATGTATCACATGTACATGTAGTGCAAAATGTATTGAACACTGTTTAATAATATTGAATGTAGATTATATATCTTACATAATTCAAAATCTTAAAACAGATTTTTGCAGCATCATTCTAAGACAATTTTTGAGGATCTCGCAAACAACAATCTCTTTCTGACCGATGAATACATTTTTAGCATAAATGATCTACAGTACTGCAGCACTGCCATTGTAATTATGAATTGCACTGCTTGTGACGTCACTAGACATACATTTATTTGCACACATTTCACAAACGTTCACTTCGAAAGCCCATAACTTCATATTTTGAGATATTGAAAAATAATTTTACTGTTGTTGTTAACCATCACCTCTGCCATAGGTCATCCAAAATGGTTCGCTACGTTTGGTTTGCCGGGGTGCTTGGGGCGAGGTTTGTCTAGGTCTTGGCGGTGAATGCGGGAGAGACCGGTTGAGGGAGACCTAACCTAGACCTTTCCAACCCGACTCTCTCGACACATCGCCTTATACCAGTGGAAGGGATGGATTCATACGCCCGTCACTCTTGGACACATTGACTCTTAGATTCCCATCCACCCCTTATACATTTTTCCGATCCAAAACTTCCTCTCTTAATTTTACCTAAAAAGACCCTCCACACAGCATTCCTAAAGATGACTCAGGCCCTGAGGGAATTTTTTTGAGGGGCTAACGAAAAAAAAACTCCAAATATTATAATACATTTGCATCAAAATTTTTAAAAAATGTAGACAACCTCATCTCACTAAAAATAATTTATAGAAACTTGAATCTCAGGAAATGAGTTTAGTTTAATCTTAAGGATGATTCTTATCATGCCTTGGAAAGCTGTAGATCAATCTGATTGGGACAGTAGAGACGATATTGAGCGTGGTTACTGAAGACTGTTGATATTATAATCAAATAAATTACAAATTGAATTCAATGTCATAATACCAAATGATAAGAAGACCTCCGTTATAGATAGTAGATAATATCATTGACTTTGAAATAATTTTCAAACGTTGTGAGGTTAACCTTTCCCTTACTGTGCTAAAAAAATATGCGCGCTCCGGTGCTGTGTAATCAATTCACGTGTTAAAATCAGCGATTTTATATCGGAAATATATGAACATTCTTAGCTAATCGCTTTTGTTTATCATAATTTGTGTTAAAAGTGATAATAATTGTAATTTAATTGCTGAAAACATGAAAAAACCATCATCCTCAAAAAACGGGTGAGACCATCTCAAACGGTTGCCCGCGAACGACTGAGGCGCTGGGCTGCTACCCAATACACGCATACAGCTATGCATGTTTAGCTACTACGCAGTCGTAAGTATCGATGGTCGAAACACAACACGGCGATCTCTGTTTCTCGTGTTCCCGTACAGCAAAGTAGAGCGAGACGTCACATAGCGTGTCATCTCTCCCCACACACTCTTCGCGTATCACGGTCCACATTGGCACACGGTTGATTGTATTTGTGGTTTATTCCCGATATTTAACAAAATATCTCTGATTTTGAATTAAATTTGCTAATTTATTTAAAATATTATTTTTGAATTCAGTGCGTAAATGTATAACGGAGGAATACCTAAAATCTGAACCCAGAATTCATTATATTTATAGAGATATAAAAGTTATTAGAACCAATGTGTAGTATTTACACACTACAGACCAGGAAAGGTTAACAGAATTCAGAAAATAAATTGAAACAATTCAAGCCTATCTTTTTATTATTATTTCGGATGATCTAACACACTATTTTATAAAATCCATTTTTTATTGTCGTTGTATCCACAAAGTCTATACTCTAATTATCACTCTATTTTTTTAATAACTCCGCGAGGCCCAGAGGAAAATAGATTCCCCCAGGGCTTCTGTCGTCTTTGGGAATGCTGTGTGAAGGTCTTTTTGAGGGAAGGAAGGAGTGAAACTGGAACTTGAAGAGAGCCATGTTGTAGGCGGGAGGAAACACAGAGGTTGGAAAATCATTCCACAGCTGAGCTGTTGAACTTCAAGAATGAGTCATAGAAACAATCAAATATGACAAATGTTGGGCAAGCACAAAGAGGAGACCGACTATACTATCTCATTCTCTCGCAGGCTAAAACATATAGATGTATGTGTTTGTCAAATCACAACGGTGCTAAAGAAGTTTTCACTTCAATAAATTAATAAAAGATTGGCGGACAGCACATTTAAAACTTGGCTGGCCACAGAGAGCAGTAGGGCAGCATTATACGATCAAGGTAATCAAATACTTGAGTCGGGCCATGTTAAGGGTACCTTTACATGAAACGACGTATGAATGTGAATGAAGCAAAAGTTTCAATTTAGGAGGCGAGCGTGGGTACCGCCGCCACGGCAATTATTTATCAGGGAAACAACTCCTCTGCTATAAGTCATCTCAATTGGATCGCTAAGTTTGGTGACTTAGCAGGGATGCCTGAGTTCATGGGATGTGGTTTTTCAAGGTAACAGCGGATGCTTTTGCTCATGTAGTGCGTGGCTAACTGGAAAGAACCGGTATAGGGAGACCATGTAACCTGTCCAGCAGGCATCTCTCGACCCATTGCCTCGCATCGCAATGGGAGGGAAAGGTTCATCTTTCCTGGACACACTAACCCAGAGAGTCCTAACCACCTATCATACCTTTTTCCTTCCACTATTTCTTTTCCCTAAAATGACCTTTCACATAGCATCTCCAAACACAATTTGAACAAAACAAAACTGACAAGTTACTTACACTGCTGACAAGCTACTTACAGTAGCTTAGCGGGTGTAAATTCCCATTGTATGCAATATTATACAATAAAAAAAAAATAAAAAAAAAATAAGTTATCCAAAAATGACAATGGAAGTTTATGTATTCGGGAAGCATGTTTATGAGAGATGGGAAGGCTGATAGCATTTATGGAGGACTGAACGACGTTGGCTCAACAAAAACTGTCGAAAGAAGCGAAGCTAGCAGTCCACAATGGAGTGCTGGTACCGACTCTGATGTATGGCAGTGAAGCATGAAACTGGCAGAGGAAGGACTAAAGCTATAGAATTGAGATCCCTGCGGCGTATGTGTGGTAAAGCCATGTATGATAGTGTGAGAAAAATATGAAAAGAATGCAAGGCTGACGCAAGCGTAATAAGTAAGATATAGAAAGGGACGCTTAGATGGTTTAGACATGTAGAGTGAATGATTGAAGAAAGATTTTCATTAATTATTGGAGATCGCTGGCAACGGTTAATATGCACTTTTTTTTTTAAAAACCTTTTGATTCACCTTAAATACATTAAAAGGCAACTATTTGCATTGGGGGAAGTGGAAAATATTTCATTTCGATTACGTAAAATTAAAATTAGCTTTCGTCTTGTGAGATTGTACGCCATTAGCTATTAGCTCATTCGCTGTCACTTTGGTATGTTGGTATTCCTGATACACTTGAATGTATAACGAACGGCTAGAAGATTTTGAAGGTACGGGGCACTTTCTTTTGAATCACAAACCATGTTGCACAAACCTAGCGTAGCCGCTAAACTATTTGAAAACTGGGATGTTTTTCTTGCCTTGACGCGAGTAGGCGTTATAAAGGGATACTTTCTTTTGTATCACAAACCATGTTACACAAACCTAGAATTCCCATGAAGTCTGCTACGCTTTGCTCTAGCATCTTTTCGTACAGTAACAAGAATACCAACATAACAAAATGACATTTGAAAATAATGTTTGAAAATGGACGGTCTCGTTTCACAGAATGAAAGCTAATTTTAATTTTATGTAATCGAAATTTAGAATGAAATATTTTCCACTTCCCCCAATGCAAATAGTTGTCTTTTAATGTAATTAAGGTGAATCAAAAGATTTTTTCAAAAAAAAGTGTGTATTAACCATTGCCAGCGATCTCCAAAATTTACCAGATTTTCTTATATTTAGGGGGGTTAAGGGGGAGGGGGGGGGGCGCGCGCCCCCCGCGCCCACCATACGTATCCGCCACTGATGCCACCAACAGCAAAGGTAACAGGCTTGCTGCTATCGCTGTTCGATTTTAGTTTGTTTACGTCCTGGAAATATTGTGTTGATCTGTACGTGTGTGCTTATTATTTGAATAATATTAACCTTTGGGGATAACTCCCGGGTCCATGAATGTTGCCAGCGTGAAGTTTGCGAGTACGAAAAATGTGATAACTCCCTGACAGGCAGGAACCCATGGATGCCTGAATATGTAGTACTGACATCTGCAAATATACAAAATAAACAACATTAAAATTATGCATTAATAAATTACGTAAAAACGTCTGCAGTTGCAGAACATTGCAATGGAACAGGCCTTAAGTATACGATACACAATATTACGTCACAAAGATATTTTCACAAATTTCAAGAGCATGTTCAATGATAATTAAAAGTCTGTTTGCACCAAATACAATTCAAACATAGTGGCATACAGACAAAACCAACCTTCGTTTTATGCCTGAAGGTTAGTAAGTCAATTATTTTGTATGAAAAATATAATGGGAATCATTCTATTCATGGTAACAGACAATAATAAGAATTGTAAATACAAATTAATTCAGAAACAATAAAATTACTACTACGAAGCGCACCTTTTCGATAATTTTTGTTAAATATGGAACTATTTAAAAAATAAAAAAACAGATTTTTTTAAAACAAAAATACTAAATTTGGTTGTCGGTGAGTGAAAGAAATATAACTGCGTGAAATTAATCAATGAACTAAAATATGCTTTGAAATTTTCAAAATTGAAACTGATTGTGTAAATTAATGCAAGCGATAAAGTAGGTATCTACCTGTGGGCGGTCTGTGACTTTTCAGTGAACTAGAGTGCTAAGATTGAAAAATTCGACTTTCTTTTTTTTAAATTTCAATTTTTTGTACGAGTATTTTTAGTATGTTGATGCGGCGCATCCCCAAACTAAAAGAATCATGAAAGTCTTTATAGAAAAATGAAATTTATGAAAATATATAAAATTCATTTTCAGCTACAGCAACATCAATAATGTCGATCAACCTTAACCCTAGATCACAAACCTTCGTCGAATCGACGACGCAGGATTAAAAAAACCGCGATAAGTTTTGCGCGTGTGACCGTAATTCTTTCATACTCAGGCTAATCTCAATCGGCCCGTTACTTTTGCGATAGACGGTAGTATTTTTATTAGCTTCTAGATTTCCACCAATTTTTTAAATTTAATTAGTTAATTCAAGTCTTTGTTTTTGATATTTAAATAGTTTTTTTTTCAAAATTTATTTATAACTAATTCAAATACCAACTTTAAAAATGTAACAATTGTTGATTTAGCATGAAAACTATGATCTCATTCATAAGGCTGTTGTTAAATAAATTTGATATTTTTGATCATCTAAATATAAGAAATAATATAGATAAACACTGTTCATTAATAATAAAAAGAAAGGTGTGCATGTTTTGTTTTAATAAAACCCTTAAACCCCCTTTATTAAGTACCATAGTCGAAACGACGAAGGTTTGTGACAAGCGTCGAAAAATAAGGTTAGTGATCTAGGGTTAACTCTAGCCCATTGAAAATTCACAGACTGCCAATGGTACCTACCTATAACCAAAAACTATTTGATTTTATAATCCATATTTGAAATTTGTATCTTTCGTTTAAGTTTTTGACAGATTTGGTAATTTTTAAATTCAAGCTTCCTGCTCGAACTACGAGTTTCCGGACACCTTGTGTAGTGTAAGGTAATCACAAAGTTGACATGACATCATGAGTAACACACCACAATGGCCACCGAAGAAGTAAACAGTATGTTTTCATAAATGAATATATTAGTTCATTTTTAGAAGAACGGAGACTGAATGATCCCACAAGCTTGACACAAGTGCAAAGTGACCTTAACCTCTTATTTGCCGCTCGTGCGCCGGCGTGTCGTGAGACTTTACACGCGATTTTGACCCTTATGTATAAAGAAAGTGTATGAAGAACACGGTCTGAATCGCTTGCTCTATTATCGCTCTTTACCATAGAGAAAACCGCAATGTGCCTGGTCACTCCATATAATTTATATTAATGATTTACCGGAGCGCGGGAACGTGCGCAGTTCTTGCGCATGTGCGGGAAAAATTCCTTTAACTGCGGTTTTGACCTTTCTATTGTTCTAAATTTCTCAAGGACAGTGTCAAAATCGCGAGACGCGAAATGTCACGTGGTGTCATAATGCGGCGTTTTGATTGGTGGTGCTTTTTGCTGGCATACCCCGGCATTCAACGAGTTAACCCTTAGCGAAAAGACAGATTAAAAATGGTGATTTTGAGCTGGTGTTAAGAAAATTTTATAAGAAGAAATAGTTTATTCTCCAAAATGTATCGGAAGGAACAAAAAACACCTTCATGATTTTAAACCTCATTAGTATCAAAAATAAATAAATGCAGTTTTTGTTGTTAAAATAATCATTAACCCCTCAGGCTAATTTGTTTACTTTTCGGAACAATTCATAGATTTCAAAAAGATGATCTAAACCATGGGTGGCCAACCTTTTCAGCAGCCGGGCCAGATTTTAGAAATTATATTTCCTACCGGGCCGCACAACAAAATTTCTTTGATTATTCAAAGATAACAAGAAATATATTGTTTTTTTAAGATGATATAACCAAAATAAGAATCTAACATATTTATTAGATTAGAGTTGGGCAATACAAAAAAATAATAAACAAAATATAATAAATTTTAGTGAGACGTGTGATTTTGTTTGTCAGAACTAAGTGCATCAATTTTGATAACCATTGATGTTGTTGCTACAGTATGCAAACAGTTTTCCAAATGCTCATCAGTGATCGTGTTCTCATTTGAGATTTAATATGCTTCATTCGACTAAAAATCTGTTCTCAAGTTAAGTCTTCAAATAGCGAAATCATCGATAGAGAGCATGTTTGAAAAATGCAGGATATTTCTCTTCGTCCAAATATGTTTTGTAAAACTCTTCCAAACCAACCTGATTGAATTTCTCCTTTAACTGTGATTGTTTGTTAACACATATATACCATAGAAGAACTTGTCACGATAGTCGAATCAGCGTACTGAGATACTTCCATTTATGTGATATGACACGAACTACGCAGGTTGGAATGTTCTTGTGGTGGTTTTATGTACACTAAAAGAAAAAAAGTGTGCATGTGCTCCGCGGGCCACAAGTAGACACCCAGCGGGCCGCATGCGGCCCGCGGGCCGCGGTTTGGCCACCCTTGATCTAAACTAATTGTAAAGGGAAAAAAACACTCTATAGAGGTGTTAACTCGTCTGCTTGTTTAGGAATAAATACATCCCAAAACACGTAATCGCGTTATACTTTCATAAGACCAAAAACGTCCCGAGCGACCACACATTTTAAAAGCTATATATATATCTCTCTTCCTCTAATGCAAATATAATGTATTTTTCTTTAACCAGAAAGAGAATGAAATAATGCTTCTTATTGTCTTTGAAATATGAAGGCCATCTTGCATAGATATTTTACAATCTCGATCCAAAGTGACGGTTTCTGATTTTTCCCGCGAAACTGAGGCTTCTAGATCGTGAGGTGCGAATATATTGAACCAAGCAGACGGGTTAAGGTAAGTACTTGACATTATTTGTAGTCAAAAATGTAAATGAAATTTTGGTCTCCGGTGACATTTTTGATGTTTTTTTTTTCTACAAGAACATAATAAAATGGAAGATGTTGGACAGTCGGAAGCGGGGTAAGGGTTTGGTCGGTTACTCGGCCGAGTGATCAGTGAGGACATGCGGTAGAATTTTTTTTTGTTTGATTTTGAAGAAAAATATTTTGAAAAAAAAATAAGGCATCAAAAAAGTCAACGGAGACAAAAATTTCATTTAATTTTTTACTCTAAATAATGTCGGGAATTAATAGTTAAAGTAAGTCAAGTGAGTCCGTTAAAACCCTGTATATTAAAAGTTAAAGTTAACCACAAAAGAATTAAAAATATACACCTTTATGAAACCAGAGTTTTCGAGTGCAATTTGAAAAAAAAAGGTATGAAACTTTGAGAATTTTTTATTAATTATTTTTACATGAAATGACAAAAAATCGATTAACCCGGCTTCAATGACGTGAAAATAATTACGCATTCAATGATGCCGGGTAACCGTGACCCGAATTTTTTCGATGGGTTGTACCAAAACTGAAAGGGTTATCTTGATTTTGAAAATTATTTATTAATTATGGGTTCTTTGCTCATAAAAAATATTAATAATAGCAGCATATTTTATAAATCAACTTTTTATTAGTAAGAAACACATGCGAAATCAACTATGAAAAAATAACTGTAGAATTTCATTACAACTATTGGTCATATTAACCCGTTTTCCTCATATATCTCCTGTATCTCCTTCCGCAAGCGGCGTCGCACTGAGCACGCCGGCGGTACGGGTAGAAGGGGGTTATATCTCCAGCTACTCAAGCGTTCAAGTCAAACGGTTGACGGGTAAAAAAAATATGGGCGTTTTAAATCGCCTCGGGTCATTGTGACCCAGCGTCATCGACGCCGGGTTAAAGGAGAGCGATTTTAAAAGTTTGAATTTAAAAAATTTTATATTTAAAAAATACATAGTTATTTCTAATCATAAAATTGGAAAGCGTATTTCATCACCTTTCAAAAACAGTTTTCTGATACGTTATTCCATTTATTTGGATTTTTTGCAAAGCGGAAATATTCCAACCTACTGACAGAATATGGTCGAGACCTGACGGATAAGGGTAAACTTAAAATTATTTATAAACTGCTAACTGCTATGAACGCATAGATAGCAATAATTTAAATATTTTAGGAAAGAACACTTTTTGCAAGTTATGCTTTAAAATATTAATATGAATTGTTGGTTTGCGACTGCACACACATAATATTAATAAATAGATTTGTCCGTATAAGAACCCCATTCTTTCAAGAAAGGTATACAGATACAATATTGGATTGAATCACCGATACAATATTTTTTAACATCTTGTTCGCTAGCTTAAGGATATTATTAAAACGTAATTTCTATGAATATAATGAGTTATACTAATGGAAGATAACATAATATTTTTATAAATATATAAACACATTATTTATCTGGTAAGACGGTACCGTTTACAAAACATCATTTTGCAAAAAAACAAGTAAGTTATTACGAAAATAGAATCAGCTGGCGATCGCTGGTGTTTTAACACAGGATCATAATAATATTATGTATTATCATCATCTCATAGTTGTTGATAAGTAGGAACTGATTGTACACTAAGGGTTAATATTGGTTGATTCTACACAAACTGAGAATGGACAAAAATATAAAACAACATTATAGTTACAATGGTATGGAAGAAGAAGCACAATAATGTTGTTATGTATGGAATATTTTTGATGTAATTTTATTAACCTGTTGAATATCGGGTGGTATTTCGAAAAACCACGCAGAAATGACCTTGTTGCTTTCTGGTCAAATATCCATATAAAAACAAAAGAATTGTTTTTTTTTTTGCGATTTTTTTTTCTGTTTACCAGATATTACGTGACAATATCGTAAGGGGTTTTTCCAGAATAGCTAACTAACTAAAAAAAAAGATTTAAAAAATCCCCCATTTTGGAAAAACTTTCCAAAAAATATAATCACACAAATATAAACGGATTTTATTATTTCTACACAAATCTGAATACATACCCAACATAAAAAAACACAATTCAAAGGAGTTTGCACATAAATAAAGACCTTTATAAGCATTTGAAAATGTAAAACATCGATTTTTTCACCCTTGACAGTGTCAAAATTGACCAGCAAAGTCATAGAAAATTCATTTAAAAATATTTTAGAGTAGCCAGATTAATGAAACCAACGGTTACGTCAAGAATGATATTGGTGCAAGCGATTCTGTCCTTGTCCTTCATACAGTTTCTTTATACATTAGGGTTAAAATCGCATTTAAAACAAAAAATTCGCACCAAAGACGGGTTAATCCTTCTGCAGCGGAGGGGGTAATACACTTCTCGCAAGCGAGAGTTTGGGGCGACTTCTTCCACCAAAGTGGTATTACATCACACTTCTATAATTTAGATAATCCTACAAAAACTGGCAATCAATCTTCATTTAAAAAAAATATTCCATTACTATTATCTATCCAAATTTGGAAAAAATAATTCTGCCCCCCCCAATCACCATTACTTAATAAAAAATAAAGTTGCACTTTACTGGAAAGGGCTACAATAATAAATATTTGAGTTACGCTCGATTTTGTAACATTTTGCAGTACATGATGATTTGACTGATGGGCGATGTTCGGTTAAAACGATGGGTATTAATTAATAGCTGATTGCTACTGGAAAAGGCAAAAGAGATAAGATCGTTCTGCGATATATGGGGGACCCTATTGACCCCCCTTCAGGTCGTCCGTGATTTTTACCTTCAGCTTAATGTTGTTACTTGATAAAAGTAAGACCACGGAATTTAATGATAAATATGAATAAAACATCAGTGGTATTAGTGGTTCCTCTATATTATACCCAGTTCAAAGGCAACGAACCCAATATGTTGAATTTATAAAGGAATCACAAAAGAAAGCCATTTCTTTTCTAAGTGGCAAAAACACGACTTTCAATCTCAGTTAGTTTTTCATTAACTGGTTTGTACCGATCATCGGTAACTTATACAACGTGTCCGGAAACTCGTAGTACAAACGGGAAACTGGTGAATCTACATCACATAGAGAACCCAAAAAAAATATTTTTTTCGATCTCAGCATTTCGATTTTAATATTATTTTTTTTCTATTTTTCCATTTTTTCGGCAACTAAAGGGTTAAAAAAACTTTTGAGCCCGGTTTACCCTTCGATGCATTTTATAAGACATAACATAGCTGAAATGAACCCCTAGTGAAAATTTTTTTAAAATTTAACCAAAAAAAATCCAACTTCGGACCCGATTTCCTCGAAAACGAAAGCTCAAATCAAAAAAAGTTATACCACAAAATCGACTCCAAATGTGATGTGGAGTCTCCAGTTTCCCGCTTGTACTACGAGTTTCCGGACACCTTGTATAAAGGCGTTTAATCAAAATAAACAATTTAATCCGGCTCCTACAGCTGTAGGGAAAACACATGTGATATAAAACTCGAGGATAATTGTACGGGAAGAGCCGGTCGTCCATCTCAAAGTTTGGGAAGATTGCCAGAAACGTTGAATTTTTTATTTTTATTCATTTTGAGTTAATATCATATTCAACGTTTTATGGCTGTGAAATTTAGCACTTTTATCTTCAAAACTTGATATGCGTCTTCCATCATAAGTACTTCTTATTAAGTACGACTCTGTAGCAAAGTTGTGAGCAAACGATTGAACGTGACGGGTTTTTTTAACTTATGAGATATTTTCTGCCTGGAGAAGTTATCCTTGTTTGAAGCAAGTAGCACTTGATTTCATGCTAGCACTTAGTAATAACCGGTAGTTAAATACAGGGTGTAACACAGCGTACTTGAAGGATTGAAACCAGCGATTCCCGAGCATAATTTGAGTAAAAAATAGAGATGTCATTTTGCTGTCTAATGATTTTTTTCAATTAAAAACAAGAAAAACATTTTGCAAATGAGTTAGTCAGGAACAGAATAGCCGAGTCACGTTATATGCACTCGGTTTCGTTCCTGCTGCGCGGTAACATGCGAGACAGCGCGTTTGTAATGTGAATCCATCGCGATGTGTAGTGAGTGATAAAATATTTTATTTGTTTGTAATTGAAAAAAAATATCATCGGTCTGCAAAATAACATTTACGTGTTTTACTCCAAATATGCTTAGAAATTGCTGGTTAAAATCCTTTGGGTGTGTGTCTTTCTAATATAAATGTTGACATATTATACCAACTAATAATTAAAAAAAAAATTATTAATTTAAATTATATATTATATGTATACATTTGGGTCAAAGAAAATACATGCATCGCATTAGATTAATAAGAATTAATAAAAACATTTATAAAAAAAGTAGTAACAGGTGATACAATACTAATCAGAAAAAAAAAACAATGATATTATATAGAGCTAATCACCAATGCCACATACTCCAATAAAAAAACTTACATTATAGAACAGTGGAATAATCGTAATCTGAACATGCATACTACATATATGAGGGCTGTCCGTAAAATAAGGTCTCCAAGGTGCTGCGGACGCGAGGAACAATTTTACGCGAGATCCAGGAAAACTGGCATGTAGCCTGGTTTCCCTAGACACTTAGTCTCGGCGTGGCAGCTGTTCGCGATAAAGCTTCCGGTCGTGACACCCGCCAGGTGTGAATTACGCTCTATAATTAGTTGTTTTGTGCGAAGAACAAAACCCCGGTAGAAATTCATTCTCAGCTACTTGAAGTATACGGAAAACAGTGTATGAGTGCGAAAACGTGCGAAAATTGTGCAGAGAATTTAAAAGCTTGCCGGACCGTCATCGGTTTCAGACGAAAAAATTGTCAAAGTGGAAAAAACAATGATTGCAAATCGACGGGTTACAGTTCGGGAGCTCTGTGATATGATCCCTGATGTCAGTAAGATTATTGACAAGATTTTGACGAAAAAAATGTGAGACCACAAATTCTGCCCAGGTCCCAAAATGCTCACCGAAGATCACAAACAACAACGGGTTGAATCAGCCCGCGAATTTCTCAAGTGCTACTACATCGATGGCGAAGAATTCTTGGACTCAATTGTGACTGGGTACGAGACCTGGATACACTACACGACCCCAGAGATAAAGGAACGATCCCAGTGGCATCATTCAGATTCGCAGAAGCAAAGTTTAAAAACGAATTATAGTGCAGCAAGTGGAAGCTCCATCGCGAACGACTGCCAGGCTAAGACTAAACGTCACAGAGGATGCAACATGGTGGGGATTTGGCAAGGGGAAACCAGGCTACACGCCAGTGTTACAGGTTTGCGCGTAAAATCATTCCTCGCGACCGCAGCACCTTGGAGACTTTATTTTACAGACAGCCCTCGTATTAGTTATTATTTATCTAAGGAATACTTTAACTTTTTATTAACAAGAGTGAAATGTGGTTTGTTTATAAATCTGTTGTTAGTTTTGTTAATACGATCTTGCCATTGGGAGCTCCTTTGTAACCTCTCTTTCCATTACTTAAGAAAAAAATTGAATAACTCACACAAGAGTACCAACTGCTCCCAACCCTGGCGTCTGGAGCCAGTGAAAATGTGTCAATACACATCAACATATCCCAATATTGGGGTATGTAGTGAGGCTGAAGGAATGTTTCGATTCTGAATGGTGGTCTTTCACCAGGGTGATACTGAAAGTATCTACCACTCTTACAAGCGTCTTATAAGAAATAAAGAGTGATTACAACAGAGAACACCTTTGCCATAGGTCACCCAAATGGTTCGCCGCATTTGGTGACTTACTTAGCAGAGGTGCCCGATTCATGGGGTAAGGTTTGTCTAGGACTTGACTGCAAATGCATTTGGCTACCTACTGCATTACGGGCCGGCTCGGGAGAGACTGCTTAAGGCTGACCTAACCTAGACCTCTTTTCCCTCCCAGAACTTCCTCTCCTTCCTTTCCCTAAAATGACCCTCCACACAGCATCTCCAAAGATGACATAGGCCATGAGGGAATTTTTTTTCCTCAGGGCCAAACAGGAGTGTGGAGCAGTTATCAGCAGTATGCCCATAGACAATAGCGGATTGTTCACGAATCTGAATGAACTTACCGCTAAGAACTACTTCATAACCTCTCTTTCTATTAAATTACACATGTTATTTATACAGTACTGTGCGAATTAATGTGAACACGTGATAATTAGCACAATTACACTTGTTCTTGCAGTTGTATGTAGTATATTGTAATAGCCGCCATTTTGTGTTTGTGTTCTATTATTCAGTGAGTTACGAGACACACCAAGCTACAGATGCGTTAAATTTTGTAATTTTTTAGAATTACAGTTTTTTTGCAGAGGTAAACTTAACTAAAGCTTTTTGTTCCTTATTTTTAAAGATGGATATTTCTCTTTAAAAACGCACAAAGATTGTTAATATTTCAAAGACAAAAAAATTACATACGTTGCCAGGTAACTGTGGTGTATCATAAAAGCTTCCGCCTTGTAGACACAGATGGCGGTGATATCATCTATCGGTAGATTCCGCTAGATGGCAGACAGTGTAGTGCTTAAGTTCTCCGGCAGGGGATCGGAGAAGCTGAGAGGGTGTTTTTCGGTTATCACTGGCGAGATCAATTATAGTTAGCTCCTAGCCTACCGAAACCAGATTGTATACGCGAAGTATGAATAAATCCAGATATGAAGAAGAATCTATTTTATTCAGAAGTAATCTCCATCCGAAGGATTGGGAGAATCTGTTAGTGTGTCCATAAAATAACAGAACACTGCAGTAACTTTCCGGATCCTTATCCAATTGAAAATCGGTGGGCTAAAGCAAGACAAGCACAACAAAAACAAAGCTGATTGAGGCAGTAGTTTAGAGACACGCAAATATCAGAAAATTGTAAAAAAAATTGTTGAATCTATGCCAAACCTTAAAAGAAGTTATAAAAGTTAAGGCAGGACACACTTCGTATTAAAAAAAAATTTATTGTTATTGTTTCTCAATTTTTTTCTTCAATAAAGAATATATATTATTTTTTCTAATTCTACACTTGTGTTCACATTAATTCGCACAGTACTGTACAATAGTATTGGTACCCGTGCGCTATTTGAAATGGTATCAATACAGGTTTACTACAAAGCCTCCACACATTGCTTTTAATCAAACCACATTATGTGAAGTGCGTACTTATGAGCCGTTTATGTTTGCAACACCACGCTCAGAAAGTCACATAAGGACATCATGTACAAATATTAATTTCAATGGGTTGTTTTATATGGCAAGGAGCCAGCCAATGGTGATTACAGGTGACGGTGTTTCAAATGATCATTGCTAAACAATGAGGTAATTAATTGGAACCAACAGACAAGAGGCAGTCAATTAGTTTATGACGTTAATTTATTTTCCGAAATTCGGTACCGCTTTCCAGGAAAAAATAACACGTCATAAAATGTGTACACAAAATTTAGAATTACGAAAAGATGTAATTTCTGAAAAAAAAAAATTGGAACTTTGGGTTTTTGACCCATGCAAGTATTTTGAACATTAAAAATGCTCCCAGCTTAATAAATTTTATTCATTTGGCAAGGAAATACTTTTTTACTTATTTTATTGACGGCCAGCGTAGTCCAGCGGTAAGGCTCTCGACTCGCAGACCGAAGGTCGCGGGATCGAATCCCGGCGTGGCAAATAAATTTTATTTGATTAATTTGTGATATTTCACAATTCATTCATTTAAAATAATATATAGTATATTTGCGGCACGTTCCAGAGTGGAAGATACTCTCAGTATCGCCCTGGTGTAATACCACCATTCAGATTTGAAACGTTGCTTGAAATGGCATTAGCCGTGTTTGGTGACCAGATCTGAATAGCCGGGTACTTCCCTACCTTCCTCCTCCCTTTCTCCTTCTATCTCCTTCCCCTCCCCACTACCTTCAGCCTCACAACATACCCCAATTGGGGATGCCATAGTCTCACTGGCTTCAGACGGGAGCCAGTTGGGACTCTTGTATGGTATTAATATAAAAAAAATTTAACTGGAAAATAAAACTCTAGAATATATTCGTACTTCTTCATTATATGTGACGTCACGCTAGGGGGGAGGGGGTCATGAAATTTGTGTGACGTAATTTATGGATGGCCCCTTAGAGGGAAAAAAACACTTCTCTGATTATAAGTAGGATCCTCGTAAAACTAGATAGGATAGATATACACACCATTTTTATAAAAATATAAACACATTATCTGGCAAGATAGTGCAATTTACAAAAAATCTTTTTACAAAAAACAAGTTATGGTAATTGTTCGGAACAAACGTCAACGGTTAATATGCACTTTTTTTGATAAAACTTTTAGATTCTTCTTAATTACCATAAAAGACAACTATTTGCATTGGGGGAGGTTGAAAATGTTACATTTTTAATTTTATTTACGTAAATTGAAAATTTGCTTTCACACTGTCAAATCACTCTGTTTGCAGTTCGGAACAAACGTCAACAGTTAATACGCACTTTTTTTTGATAAAACTTTTAAAATTAAGATAATATACACAGGCCCGCTACACAAACCCTGCGTAGCCAAACAAACCATTCAAAAACGTAGGCTGTTTTTTAAAGTAAAGATAACATACACAATCCCGTTACATAACCGTTGACGTTTGTTCCGAATATTTACCTAAGTTATTACGAAAATAGTGTCAGCACAATAAAGGATAAGTTCAAATTCGAAATGGTGCTGATCTTGAATTGGATTGCCATAAATTGCAAAAGTCTAATATAAACAAAAGACGTGATGGAATCCGGATGAGAACCCATAAATATTTACTCTATACAGGAAACTGCTCTACCAATTGGTTAATACACCTGTCACTCAGCAAAATTAACAAATAATTAATAGTAAATAATCATTGTTTATATTTCTCACGGGAAAAGAATATGTGCCAAAGTTTTAAATAGGAAATACTGCATATTTTATTGATTAATTGCTTTATAATCAAGACACCATGTGTACCAAAATAATATATATAGCTAACGAATTCATGGCCTATGTTGGCATTTACTAGATTTCAATCAGGGCAACATTAAAATTAGATTGTTTACAAGCTTTACTGCTGTTTAAATTGCGCTGAATTTTATGGCTTTCGTAATTCAAAATATTATTGTTTGTTTTTCATATTTGCTCAATTGTTGCTGATCAAAATATTACGGAAATAATGAATAGGTTAAGATTTGCACAACTTTTGGCACCATACAACATTTTCAAGAATAATGTGGCAACTTGTTGAATGAATATAAACTCTGCAATACATTCAAGACTGGTAACATATATTTTAATACACCAATACCAACATTCCGAAAAAACGGTAAGAATCATTTTAGCCTGAATTGGTAATAGAAGATATAAACAGGATGTAAATAAAGCAGTGATTCCCAAAATGGGTGAGGCATATACATAAATAGTTGAGATCCTGTGGAGGTTGTGAACTCGGGGACAACAGAGGGCATTGAAGGGCACTACGGGATGGTGAGAAATATAAGGACTGAAAAATTTTGGTCATCCAAAATATTTTTCAATAATATAAAAAAAAAATTAAAAATTTCACAATGTAGAATTGGCTCATTTTAGCACATTTTGATTTTAACCCCTCAGAAAAACGCCAATATGCACTTTTAATGTTTAACGAAATGACATTTTACGAAAACTTTGTGTTATTACCGCTTCACAGTTAAAGCTCTATAAATGAAACATTTCTGGAACGTAGCCGAATAGTAAAAACTGTTTTAGACAGGTTACAAAATAAACTTTCGAATTATTATATTACAAATAAATATTAATGTTTGTAAATATTAAAATTTAGAATGCAAACATTAAAAAAATGTGAAAATGACTCACGTGATGTTTTTATGTGAAAACGGTACTAAAATCACAGATCATGTAAACAACAATACTTATTCTATTGTATAAATGTGTAATAAACACTTTTGTCACCTCACTTTTTTATCATTTCATATAAAAATATTTAATAAAAATTAACAATGTCGGGCGCAGTCGACCCGCCCGTAGGAAATTTGGCGGGATAAATTATGTGTCAGACTGCGCGTCTGACAGAATGTTCTCTTTATGTATTTCTATGGACAACTTGAATAGAGATGTGCAGCATGATTCACTATCGACCTTTCACTTTTTATTTTAGGGATGTAACTAAAACAATAAACGAAGTTATAACGGTTTCTATGGAGACACACGCGCTGACGTATAAACACGCTTATTGTACTTACTGCTGTCGTATTTTTAACGCATATATCTGCTTACGTTGCGGAGGGGTTAAGGAGAGGGAATTTTTTAGTGTAACAATGGCCCCGGAAAAAGAAAAAATCCTTTCCAGAAAGAGAAAGTTTCTTTTAGAATTCGGAAGATAACCCAATTTGGGGTGACATCACAAAAAAATATTTTGAAAAACTCACATTGGCCCTTTTAAAAGCAAGCCACAAAGTTTATCCAGACGTATTTTTGCAAGTTTAACAAAAGAGCACAATTATATAAAAAATGGAGACTAAAAAGACGAAAATCAGCATAAAAAATTAAAAATGGTGCTGATTGTTACTCACTTGTGACGGAGTTTAACCTCTTATTTGCCGCTCGTGCGCCGGCGTGTCGTGAGACTTTACACGCGATTTTGACCCTTATGTATAAAGAAAGTGTATGAAGAACACGGTCAGAATCGCTTGCTCTATTATCACCCTTTACCATAGAGAAAACCGCAATGCGCCTGGTCACTCCATATAATTTATATGAATGATTTACCGGAGCGCGGGAACGTGCGCAGTTCTTGCGCATGCGCGGGAAAAATTCTTTGGTCTTCGATTTTGACCTTTCTATGTACGAAATTTCTCAAGGACACTGTCAGAATTGCCAGACACGAAATGTCATTGGGTGTCATGGCTGCCGCTTTTTGCGAACGCTAATTGGTGGACAACCAACCCCATTTACCCCGGCAAACAAGGGGTTAAAAAACCACAACCTTAGTCAAAAAAGGATTCCTGGAGTATAAAAAAAAGGGTGACGAAAAAAACATTTAAACTTTGAAAAGGGGGCAGATAACCGAATAAGTTTTCGAAACTCTGCTTTAGAGTGAGAATAATAAGACTTAATGGATTAGTTGGATTTCATATCACAATAGGCTGTCATTAGTCATTAATACCAACAAACTTTATCTTATCAGAATGTACAACAAATAATCGCAGACAGCCCATTATAATTGGCAATACCACCAAATTTCATTCCATGTGTAACGTGGCCATTAGCATTGAAGTAAAAGTAATTGCAACTCTTTTATAACACTGTTGTATGTAGCACAACAATGCACAGATTGACAGGTACAATGTTAACCAAACATTCGGCGAGTTTTCATTGTCGAGTTCAATTTAAACTTTAATTAAATGAATCATCGATTTCGCTACATCAACTACATTATCAATGACTAGATGCAATAAAATAATAATATGAATGACAACGGATCAAGCACGTATTATGCGTAAATCACCGAAACAAAGTAGTTTTGTAAACGATTTTATTTCCTAACTGTCGGGGATCAACTTTTGTTAGGTCACTGATTTATAACCAATTGAATGCTATTACAGCATTTATTTATTGCTTCTTCACAATTTAACCCTTAACCCCTCAGAAAATCGCCAATTTGCACTTTAAATGTCTTAAACGAAATGACATTTTACGAAAACTTTGTGTTATTATTACCGTTTCACAATTAATGCTCTATAAATGAAACATTTCTGAACGTAGCCGAATAGTAATAACTGTTTTAGACAGGTTACAAAATAAGCTTTCGAATTATTATATTATAAATAAATATTAATATTTGTAAATATTAAACTTTAGAATGCAAACATTAAAAAAATGTCAAAATGACTCATGTGATGTATTTATGTAAAAACGGTACTAAAATCACAGATTATGTAAACAACAATACTTATTCTATTGTATAAATGTGTAATAAACATTTTTGTCACCTCTCTTTTCAATCATTTCATATAAAAATGTTTAATAAAAATTAACAATGTCGGGAGCGGGCGACCCGCCCGTGGGAAATTTGGCGGGATAAATTATATGTCAGACTGCGCGTCTGACAGAATGTTCTTTTTAGGTATTTCTATGGACAACTTGAATAGAGATGTGCAGCATGATTCACTATCGACCTTTCACTTTTTATTTTACGGATGTAACTAAAACAATAACGGAGTAATAACGGTTTCTATGGAGACACACGCGTTGACGAGTAAACTCGCTTATTGTACTTGACTGCTATCGTTATTTTAACGAGTATACTTGCTTACGTTGCTGAGGGGTTAAGTGGCGTGGTGAAAAAAACTAACTATCTTAAGACTCGTAAAAAGCGAGCTGAACATTCTCCTGTGCAATCTGTCACAATATAAAATGTTAGTGAGACGTAAGGGTCCCAGCAGTGATATTTAGAATGATAGAGGGGAGGGGGGAAGTTTGGATATTGGTGTCGGGGACCCACGACGCCACTTAAGGGTTAAATACATTTTTAGCATGTAATTATCAACCCCACTAGGGTTCGCCTGTATCGGGGTTAATAATTTCACAATTTATTAAAAGTAACACACATAAATATCTGTCAATTACCAAACCGTTAAGTACAAGCAAAATAATAAAATTTAAAAATGACAATGAAAAAAGTAGGGGGTGAAATGCAGATCCGGGCACAGTTTGGAAATTTAATAAAAAGGCACTTTCTAGATGAGAAAAGTGTGGAGAAGATGAATAAAAAATAAATTAAGGCGCGCTCGGCAAAATTGAGGGAGATACAACCGTTCAAAGTATTTAAAAATTCACTTCGCGAACTGATATTGACAGTTCGTTGTTCGTTCGCCATGTTTTCACCGCTTGGGTATGTTGGATCCCAGACCTAATACAGAATTAATAGTACGCCAGAATCACAAACCATGTTACACAAACCTAGCGTAGCCGCTAAACCACTTGAAAACTGGGATGTTTTTCTTGCCTTGACGTGAGCAGGCGCTATAAAGGGGCACTTTTTTTGTATCACAAACCATGTTTAGCATATTAGGTTATAAAAAAAATGGCGGGCGGACGCGGGCGAACTGTCAATATCAGTTTGTAAAGTGAAATTTTAAATACTTTGAACGGTTGTATCTCCCTCAATTTTGCCGAGCGCGCCTTAATTTTTGTTTTATTCAGTTTTTCCACACTTTTCTCATCTAGAAAGTGCTTTTTTATTAAATTTCCAAACTGTGCCCGGATCTGCATTCCTCCCAAAGTAGGAAAATAGTAGAAAAAATAAAATATTTTTTATGTTAAATTCTAAATTTTAATATTTACAAATGTTAATATTTATTTGTAATACAACAATTTGAAAGCTTTTTTCAATAACTTTTTATAAACAGTTTTTAGTATTCGGCTACTTTCAGAAATGTTTCATTTATCCCTTTCCGACCGGCTTCATACGAGCGTGAGTTTGTCTTTTAAAAAATCTTTTCAGCAAATAAATCTGTTTTTGGGAACGACACCGGTATCGATCGATCGTGCGGAAGCTGCATATGCAGGGTGCCATCACGCGCACGTGGTTAAACCAGTAAGTCGCCCAGCCCCAAGAAATCATAATTAAGAGCTTTACTGGTAAGGCCCATCAAAATTCTGACATTTTTTGCCGGTCGGAAAGGGTTATAGAGCTTTAATTGCGAAGCGGAAATAATACAAAGTTTTTATAAAACTGACAGTTTGTTTAAGACAAAAAAACTAGCACAATCGTAAAATACCTGAGTGGTTAAATATTGTCAAAATATAGCCCTAATGATGAAAACAGTAACACAAATAAGTAATAAAATAAAACACATATTTAGACTGTAGATTGAAGAGGATATCAGTTATTACAAAAACAAACATGATGTCACAGAGATAAAGATTTTCAAATAAAAGTGACTCATTATGCTCATCATTTTTGATAATGTAATCTATTTTCTCTGCAAAAGTTCAAAATGCACACTTTTATTATGAAACGGAAAGTTCAACCAATAAAATAATGACTCAAATGATGAGTTGGACTAGGTACCTACTCTTCATGCTATGTGTGTTTTTTTTTTAATAAGAAACTATATAATAATAATTTTGTGGTTAACTAAGATCTGTCAAAGAATTTCGTAGTGAATTAGTAAAAGAATAGAAACAAATTCATTAGGCTCTCTTTACACTGCTAAGTATTTTTCGGTAAATCCCTCATGTAAGTGATTCACGGCCAAATTACCAATGTAAACAATGTAATTTATAGCAAGTTACAGAACTTGTTCATTCGGAAGTTTTTTGACAGGTCTAATCGCGTCCATGCGAATTTCCAGCCCACAGCTTATAAACTAATGGCTTAATAGCCATCCCTATGCTTAGAACGACCACGGCTCAGCACCATTATTTGTATTTAGGTGTAAGATGGTACAATATATTATTATCCAAAAACAGAATTAGTATAACAGAAACGCTGAAATTAAGTCTCTGAAATTGGATAATGATATATTGTACCCTTAATGAATTGTAGAATTGTACCCTTAATGTACATAATTTTAATATTTGTTTAAAGTTAAAAAAAAAAATTGTATTGTTATTGTCCTTCTATAACTATTTTTTTTCTAAATTGTGTACCTATCTAAAATAATGTTGAAATTTTATTTCATAAGTTCTTTGAAAATTGTTTACACTCATTGGAACATCATTATTATTTTTTGCATGTAAATACTCCTCCCATAAACACGAGCTCCTAGAGCTCAACTTATGGAGTAGTAGAATAAAATGTGAAATATTTTATAACCTACCATATGTAACCATTTGTAATATGTAAACAAAAAATTCTTGAAATAAATAAATAAAATAAAAAATATCATATTTCTCCAAAAAATCAATTTGATAAGCTGAGAGACTTGCCGCAAGAAATAGTACCAAAATACGGATTTGTGACATGTCAAAAATTAAAAGACTTTTGTTTTCGTACAATATTTTTCCTATAAAATTAGAATTTATTTACACTTATTTAAGTTTTCTGAAAATGAGCATCCTTCTATTCAATTATCGGTCCAATCCTTTCTAATCTCAATGTTTCTGTTTTTAACATTACGTATTTGAATTCGAAGTCGGTTGCTGTCATTCAAATAAAATGAAAGAACTCCTTTGATTTGCGCCTTTGACGGTACAAAAGCACGTGGAGAATTGTGTGATTAAAGCCAAATTCTATTTCAACACTTTATTTGGGCCTTTTCGTCTTTATTTGCAAAATCGCGTAAAGTTGACAGTAGCACGTAGTTGTTGAAAGGAAGCCATCTTACAGCAAATAAATTTACAGATGTAAACGGTCGCATAAGCGTTTACACAGGTTGAACTTATGAACAACTTCCGTGAGCATTAATTACATCAAGTCAGATGCATATATAAACGCTCCTGTGAGTAACGTGTGAGTACGAGTAAAGCTAGCCTTAGAGATGAATGAAACGAATTTCACAGCAAAAGTACAGAAACAAAACTATTGATTATTTGTTAGAAAGAATATTACAACCATGAATAATAATACAACCCTACTTGGTCGCAAAATCCTCAATTCATGTAACAAACAATTCAATGAATAAAGAAAACTTAAAAACAAAAAAAGGGTGAAATGCAGATCCCGCCAATGTCAGGGAATTTAATAAAAATGCACTTTTTAGATGAGAAAAGTGTGGAGAAGATGAATAAAAAATAAATTAAGGCGCGCTCGGCAAAATTGAGGGAGATACAACCGTTCAAAGCATTTAAAATTTCATTTCGCGAGTTGATATTGATAAGTCCGTTCGCCATTTTTTCATTGCTTATGTTGGATCCCAGACCTAATACAGAATTAATAGTTCGCCAGAATCACAAACCATGTTACTCAAACCTAGCGTAGCCGCTAAACCACTTGAAAACTGGGATGTTTTTCTTGTCTTGACGTGAGTAGGCGTTATAAAGGGGCACTTTTTTTGTATTACAAACTATGTTTAGCGTATTAGGTTATGACAAAATGGCGGGCAGACTGTCAATATCAAATTTTAAATACTTTGAACGGTTGTATCTCCCTCAATTTTGCCGAGCGCGCCTTAATTTTTGTTTTATTCAGCTTTTCCACACTTTTCTCATCTAGAAAGTGCCTTTTTATTTAATTTCCAGACATTGGCGGGATCTGCATTCATCCCAACAATTCAATGAATAAAGAAAACTTAAAAACAAAAGAAAAAAATAATTTCTCTCCAGTGGTTGGGCATGCATGATAAGCAGATTAAATTGTGACTAATCAATTCTTACATAAATAAATTGGTTTAAACATGTTGCAAAGTATTTATCTGTCTTACTTCAATATCAAAACAAATAAATTGGTGTTGCAAAATGTATATCTATCATACTTCAATATCAAAACAAATTAGGAATGATTTTTCACTTGAAAATGTTAAAAATAAAATCAGATTTAGGAATGGATTATCATTTTAGGATAAGCAATCTGGGCTCCGGTGACAATTTATGAAATTAAAAGATAAGCTCACTGTTCTGATAGTAAAGTAATAAAAGGTAGATATAATGTTACCATCATGGAAACCATACGGGTAGAATCAAGGCTGAATTACAGCCAATGTAATAAGTAAGCACTGTAATCTTGTAAAATCAACAAGTTGTTCAATGTAATAATAGAACCAATTGTGCAAAATAAACAAATGCAAAATAACAATTACCATTAAATGGACCAATTTATCATATTTTCTACTGATATTGGCCATAATACAGCTAATGTGTGCACTTGTCAATAACGTGTGTTTTTGTCACTTATTTCCCTTTGAAAATCAATATCGTAAATGATAGCAGTATCCACATTGCGCAAATATCAAAACATTCCGGTTTTAATACAAGAATATGAAATACCGATTGTAAATACAATTTGATTGACTCGAATGAACATTTTAATAATCCCCTATAACAAAAACTACTGGTCGAACTGTAAAATAATGTGGGTCATATTGTCATATCACGAAAAGAAGTATTTAAATAGATGCATGTGGTTGTTATATAGTATATTAAATAATCATTGAATTATGTCAATGATGCGTGAAATAAATAATCAGATAAAACCTCGTGAAATGTGTAAATATGCAATCGTCTGGGTATAGGGAACTGCGATGAGCACCATACCGTAAAGAGACACTCGGCTGTCAGAACCATTGTGTTAAGACGTAGGATAAACATAAAAAATATTATTTCGGAAGCCGGATAGCACCGAAATACACTAAACACGTTATTTATAGAAATGTATATCTAATTAGCGCTTAGGGTTGTCAAAACGACGAAAAGAGGATGTTGAAAGAAAGCAATCAAAAGGACTTACGGAAAATAGAAAAAAAGAGTGGTCGTGCCCAAGAGCAGCGTCCAGGCAAATGTTGCAGGAATATATCTTGTTTTGGCATCGCATTTGGGCATATTGGGAGCTGTTGTATCCCGCAAAACAGATTTAATGAAATAGCTCTCTACTGCAGATCAACATGGCCGCACCTACTACCTACTACATTGACAGAACTGAAGCGAATGTTGCTGTTTTCAGACAGATTCCAATGAACCAACCTAACAAGAAAATAAATTATTACCGCGTAGGTACTCCGTGTTATTGCATTTTCAGGTGGGTACTTACGCAAACAAATGTAATAAAAAATATATTTAACCGTTTTAAAATTTATTTTATTAATTTAGAATGGTTTAAAAATATATTTATGTAATTTTAAAATGTTATGTAAGATTCTAACAAGAATAAATAATGATTTACTCCATCTGTCGGAATTCTGTACAACTATTTTTAATAATCTGACTCGAAAACCTTCACTACAGATGGCTCTATTTAAAATATTCGGTAACAGGACAACTTAACAAAGTGGCATTTTACCACTCCTTTGGAATGTCATTAAACGTGAAAAACAACTAGGGAACTAAAAACAATGTTATAGTTTTAAAAGTTAATAAATAAGAGAGTGCTTCGCCACCTAATCGTGATTTTAAGCGTTTAAAAGTAAAAAAATGATTGGAAAAATTCTAAAATACCTTTTGGAATTTTTTTAAAAATATACTGAATACTTATTACCTACGTAATTTATGTATGAAAGAATATTCTCTTCCATTTAGAAAGGTCCTATAAAAATTAAATGTAAATGTTTATTTATTATTTAAATGTAGATTACCTACAAAAGTATTAAAAAAAGACTAAAAGAATTATTGCGAATACCGCACATTAATCTCAATTTCTCAATAACCTCGGAGCTTGTGTAACTATGGCATCCCCAACCGGAGTAAGTGCGAGGGAGTGAAAAATTAGTAATAACTCTCACGATCTCACGAAGGCACCGAAAAGTGCCGCAGGCGATTTTTTTTCTGCGCTATCCCCCCATTTGGGGTAGATGCTTATGTGGTGTGGGTGAAGGGAGTGAAATGTGAATTATTACATTCACAACCGCATGAAAAACGCGCCGCAGGCGAATATTTTTTTAGGTCGAAGGACAGATAAATAAATCCTTTCGATTTTTATTTTACGGAGATTCTGTATCCCAACAATATTTAGAAAAAAAACCTTCAGTATTTTCTAAAACAAAAATAATTTTGTATTGTTTTCTGTTTTTTATTTGGGAGGACAGTACCTACGGGTACCGCCACCCGGTAACCATTTGTTGGATATCCAAGACATCTGCCCCGTAGGCGGTTCGCTATGATTGGTGACTTAGCATGGGTTCCCAGGTTCGTTTGGTGAGGTTCGCTTGAAACGCTGTACCTTCGTTAGTTTTGCTCCGATTTACTTGAAATTTGGACACATTACTCAATATACTGACATGTTTTACATTCAGATTTTTTTTAAATTTTCAAACCTTACCCCCCCCCCCCCCTTAAAGCCTTGTTAAGGATTTGATCAAGGGAACATGGAAGAGTTTGGAGGCCCCCCAGAGTCAGAGGCCCGTGTGAACTGAATAAAAAACTTGAAAAATTATATCAACTTCACTAAAGGGGGGGGGGGGGGGGGGGGGGGGGGGGGGGGTTCATTCAATTTTGCCGCCCCGGGCTTCTGACGGGCTTAGTCCGCCAATGCACTTTACCCTTTTCTATCTTCCAAAATTATTTTTTTTCTACCAAAACGTAATTTTATTCATAATTTAATCTGTTCTTTTACTACATTACAAAAGGTATGCCATCATTCCATTCAATAAAAAAAGAATACAGTACAATTAACCCTTTATTGCACATAAAAGGGCACATACATAGAATTTTTTTTTAATATATTATTAAAAAAAAACATTACAATGAGCCGTCTTGTCACTAAACTGATCTCTTCCAGACAATCTTTCCCAAAGAATTTTAGCAAGCAGATGGTAGTGCATACTGAAGCTTGTACATCATTTATATTTTAAACATATAATTAGAAATAAAACAAAACAAATGCCAATATAAACCAGACACGGCACCTTCAATCATTTCAGATCTAAGTAGTGTTGCAACAAATAGAAGGACAGAAAAGTAAAATACAACTATGTTCATATATTTGTTTTAATTGTAGACTTTTTATTTATTATTTGTGCATGATGTGAACATTAGTTATTTATTGGGTAATAACCTAATTATTATAATTTTTTGTTTTCTTTATTGCGTGAACCCAATTAACCTGTAAATGTTCCTAATAAAAAATAAAAATAAACATCTTGAAAGCAGACTTTTTCCAAAACTTCGTTGCTCACTAATTGAAGCAAGTGATTTTTTCTCGGGACGCGGGGCCCCTAGCCGATGCGGGGCCCCTAGGCAGTTGCCTACTCTGCCTTAGGGATAATCCGGTACTGGGTGGCCGGCCAGATGGGGAGAGAATGGTTGAGGGAGGCCTTTGACCTTTCCAGCAGGACTTCCTCGGAACATTGCATTGCACCGCAGTGGGAGGGATGGATTCATGCGTACGTCACTCTTGGACACACTGACTTCCAGATTACTACCCAACTCTCATACCTTTGTCCTCCCCTCTCCTTCCTTTCCTAAAATGACCTTCCACACAGCTAATGACATAGGCCCTGAGGGAAATCATTTTCCTAAGGGCCTCCAGTATGGAGCTGATGTAATTTTGTCGCCAGTTACAAACTCAGTTTTTATCTTTCATTTATTTTGTTCGTCATCGTTTTTGATGATCCCCCCCCCCGCCGACGCCCATGGATGAAGGATTTAGCAAGCAAAGGAATTGAACTCACGACGTAAATTTTATTATTCTCGATATTTACCGAGAATAATGAAAATTTTTCTTAGATCGTGCAAATTGGAAAATATTTGAAAAACCGACGAATTACCTATTAAAAAAAATTAGACATTGTAATGATAATATATTCATATTAGCTGGTTCCCGGCGTGCGTTGCTATGCCGTATTCAAAGAAATACATTGTTTCTCCTTGAATCACATTTCCCGTGCCTCCCCGTTCCCCTCCCGCGTCCCCTTCCTAGCTAGCTTTATACATTATAGCCTATATGTTATTCTGATGTATGAGCTATATTATCGTAAAGTTTCATTAAAATCCATTCAGTAGTTTTTGCGTAAAGAGTAACAAACACACATACGTCCATTAATTTAACATAACAGAGAATTTCAGAATATAGGCTATTCCGAATATATCTGACGACCTCCGTAGTCCAGTGGGTAAGACTCTTGACTCACAGTCCGGAGGTCGCGGGTTCAAACCCGGCATGCGCAAATAAATTTTATTAGATTAATTTGTGTTATTTCACAATTAATTCATTTAAAATAATATATAGTATACTAGCAGACCCGGCCACACGTTGCTTTGGCTAACGAAACACAACGCCATTACCCAACCTTTATAAAATCCACACCACCCGCTTGCCAGCTGCCCGCTGCCCGATGCCTGAATTGAATATTTGAATTTCTCGACTTTTCTCTACTATAATAAGCGTGTTTTTATACATTTAAACCTTCCTCTTGAATCACTATCTATTGGTGAAAACCGCATGAAAATCCCCTGCGTAGTTTAAAAGATCGATGCGCACATACATTTTGAGCGACTTCATCAAATAAAATAATTCAAATCAAATACCTACTTACTCTAGGACATCTATTTTCCAATTTCTTCCGTAGAACGAATTTCAAAAATATGTTTTCTTTAAATTTCTTGGCTTTTCTCTAATATAATTTACATCTATTATACATATAAACATTCCTCTTCAATCGCTCTATCTATTGGTGAAAACCGTATGAAAATCCGTTGCGTAATTTAAAAGATTAACGCGCACATACATTTTGAGCGACTTCATTTTATACTGTGTAATGATGATGATGATTTGCGGCATGTTCCAGAGTGGAAGATACTATCAGTATCGCCCTGGTGTAAGACCACCATTCAGAATTGAAACGTTGCTTGAAAATGGCTTTAGCCGTGTTTGGTGACCAGATCTGAATAGCCAGGTACTTCCCAACCTTCCTCTTCCCCACATCCTTCCCCTCCCCACTCTACCTTCAGCCTCACAACATACCCCAATTGGGGATGCCATAGTCTCACTGGCTCCAGACGGGAGCAGTTGAGATTCTTGTGCGGTTATTCACTGTAAAAAAAAAAAAAAAATTCCGCCAAAAAAGACCTTTGACTCGATTAGCATCGGTGTTACCAACTCAGTTCATGGAACGCATGATTTATTATTATTATTGATATATTTGTCTTCTCAAATATGATAATGGCTTCGGAACTTTCAGAACACAAGGCTGGTTTAAGGTTTAAAGATAACTTATCTGGAACTAGAATTTTATGGAATATGCGCGAGTCTGTTTATAGAAACATTATGAGCAGAAGTGTGATATTACAGTAAGAATGTAGATTAACACAAAGCAAATCGTAATGATCGTTCCACCACATTTACCACAGTACGATTATAACCCCCCCCCCCCCCCCCCCCGCCCGTTAAAATATGGCTCTCTGATAATTTGTTATACGGTTTCTTTGACAAACTGGCTCTCCACACTTGAAAAACTGCCGATTACTGCTAGCCAATCACCAATTTGCAAATTCCTTCTTCATACGACTTGCCGATTAGGAATGTAGCCAACCTGTCACAGCGTTGTGAAGATCTTCATCATCATCAGTGATGAGTTCAAACCAAGTTCTTCATGTGAATGAGACAGATGGAAATCATCCCCCACCCACTATTTAAATTCTACACTGAAAGTTGTCAAAAACTTCTATGACGCTCTTACAATCAGTGGCGGACGCTGCCCTGAAAGTGTGGCGGTTCACTGATAATCAGGTTTATGTACTAAAAACATTCCACCAATCTCATTTGTAGAAGGTCTTTTCTAAGTGGTTTTCGAAGGGCGAAAACGTGTATCAATTTTTAATCAAAATTTAAAATTGTTATACGAAATTTTTTCAATAGGTACTAAGAAAAAAATCTTTTTTTTTTTCTTTTGCTTTGCAACACTTTTTTTATATTTTGTGCCTGCATCCTGTGCGGATCAAATTCTATTTTTGTATTTTTTTTTGTTTTTATATTTTGTGCCTGCATACTGTGTGGATCAAATTTAATAGTATTTTTGCTTTATATTTGTTTATGTGCAAGCAGTGGCGTAGCGTGGGGGGGGGCGGGGGGGGGGCGGCCCGCCCCGGGCGGCACTTTTAAGGGGGGCGGCAAATTTTCACAATAAATAATAATATTATCTTAGAAAAATTTAATTCATTTCAAATCATTATTTGAAAATGTACTACGATACTTTCGTTTACGAATCCAACTCTTTTCTTTATTATTTATCAAAAATATCACAAATTATATTTTTTTAAGCTGCAAATTTCGCAATTCGTAGGAAAACCGTACGCATATTATGATAGTAATACAAATCAAAGCTGATAACTCTGTTTGGATTCACTCTTAAATTAAACCTGAATTGTGTTCAGCTGTGTATTCATCTGCTGATACATTTCGAAAGAGACCATTATTTTATTCGAAGTTATAAAATTCTTGTTGCAGACTACATATGTGCTGCCAGAATCAAAGAGAAACCATTTTCATATTCTGAGTGTAGTTTTAATTAGCAAAATACAGATTTAATTTAACCCGTTTAATCACAAGAGATTCAAATTGTCCCACACATTTAATTTTAAAATAAAATTGTTAAATTATGTCCCACACATTAAATTTTAAAATAAATTTGTGATTGCGATAAAAAGACAAGTTACAGTTTTATTACATTTTTTTTAAAGAAAAGGAATCTGTATTTCAAATTTAAAGTTTATTCTATTTTAGGTACTTTTATTCGAATATTCGCAGGCGTATTTTTGAGCCAATTCACATTTCAAAAACAAAATTTTAATATTTAGAAACAATTATGTTCTAATAAACACGTCGGAAAAATTGCTTTATCTAGATTTTATAACAATTTTGAATTATGCAAAAAAAAAAAAAAAAAAAAAACAATAAAAGGAAACATTTAAAATGCATGGGAAGAACCGGAAATTTTGAGCGCAAACATTGACAGGCAAAAGTTTATAAATATTTTTTTTAATATTCGAAAGGTTAAATCAGTTTTCCTTTGAATTGCGTCAGCAGATGAATCTCAGTTATAAAATTCAGTTATAAATATTTAATTAATGAAGTTCATTGGAGGACCCACCACATACCCGCCCTGGTATAGGTAACAGATGGTTACCCCTTCAAGGCTCTTGCAAGGACTGTAATTTTTTTTGGTAAAAACGACTCTACATTTGATAACGAAACTAAACCTCCAATGTCCCTGCATACGTTGTTAGCAAGCAGTATGCAAGTGCTTAGCGGGAAATACAGATACAATATGTGTTAGTATAACAAAAATAGGCAAGACAATGGGACAGGTTGATGAAAGTCCACGAGGTGGCAAGCGCTGGGTGATTGTATCCAGCGTATCCTACAAGCACCTGATTGGGAGGAAGACACAGTAGATAAGTAATAAAGGTATGGCAAACGGTTGGGAGTCCTCTCTAATCGATTGGCAGTCCCAGCAAGAATGCGCATGACGTTCGGTCTAGTCGTGAACCACACTCAGCTTCCGCGCCCCTTAGCCGGTTCCTCGGTGATGCCTCAAAGAAAAGTAAATGGGAGATTGGGGGGAAATACCCGACGACCCTAAGGAATTCAGCGTCGAGTAGCCGGAGGCAAGGCGAAGGAGAGCCAAGGTCGCCCCCCCCAAACCTAAAGCCTGCACATTTTGCTGGGGGTGGCGCAATTAATTTTAGAGGGCACCGTGCCATCGTCGACTGACTCCTGTTGATGCAAGGACGAGGTCTAGCGCACCCCCAGAAGGGGAAAAAGAAACATAACAAAACAGATAGATGCAGTTCAGTTCAGCCTTCTGAGCGAAGCAAATTAGCATTGTGAGACTAAAAAGAAAAAGAGGAACAAAGAAACCTAAACAAAATAATAAAAAAAAACAGAGTCGATTATGTTAGTTGAATCAATAGTGTTCCTTGGAATATGAAGCTGGAAAAAAAAAGAAGAAAAGCAAACAAAAATGATAAAAATAATGAAAATAATAAACAGGTATCTCGATAAAACCTCGTCTAGCATAGCTTAGTGAAATCTATAATAAACCATGTGAAAAGAAATAAAATAAGCAAAAAAACGATAAGTCACACAAAAATAAAAGAAATAGGAATAACATGTATATAATAGAATAAGATAAAGGTACCTAAGATAGAGATGATATAACAAAAAAAAATATGCAGAAATAAAGCATGAAACATAAAATACTAGCAGTAGATGTAATGAAGTAAAGAGAATGTCCGTGGATTCAAGATCAGATACACCTGGCACCTACATGATTTTACAGCTAGTCAGCGACTCTAAGATCAGGCCATCTCTCAACCCAGACTTTCGTAAATTTCCTCAAACACTCAAAGTTCACCTTATTCGAAACGAGATCCGCATTCCAAGCTGGTCTCGTAGTAACTTGCAAGCCATCGAGCATTTCCTCTCGGGCATCCGTCAAAATCTCGCAGTGCCAATTAATGAAGTTCAGTTAAAAAATTCTAGTTGCAGATTCTGTATGTGCTGCCAGAATAAAAAAAAAACCATTTTCATGTTCTGAGTGTACTTTCAATTCGCCGCATACAGACTTACTTCAAACCAATTTTGTGTTGAGAATGTAAATATCCAGTTGTGGATTCATCTGTTGACACATTTCGAAGGAAAACATCCTTTTGTTTGAAGTTCTGTTACTTATATTATTCTATTTGCAGACTATGTATGTGCTGCCAGAATCAAAGAAAAACCATTTTCATGTTCTGAATGTTGTTTTAATTCGCCAGGTACAGATTTAATTTAAACCAGTACAAAATGTAAAATTCCAGTTGAATTCATGTGCTGACACATTTCGAAGGAAAACATTCAGTTAGGCGGCGGAGAAATTTTCCTCCGCCCTGGTGTTCTGAGTGCAGTATTAATTCACCACATACAGATTTAATTAAAACCAGTTTTATGTTCAGAATGTAAGTTCCGGCGGAATCAAATAAAAACCCTTTTCATTTTCTGAGTGCAGTTTTAATTCACCGCATACAGATTTAATTAAAACCAGTTTTGTGTTCAGAAAGTAAGTGCCGCTAGAATCAAAGAAAAACCATTTTTATGTTCTGAGTGTATTTTAGGTACACCGCATATTTAGTTCAATTTAAACCAGTTTTATGTTAACAATATAACAATAAATTGCCGGATCATCGTGTACCGGGTGAAGCTTTGCATTTGAGTATGCGTTATGAAGATGCAAAATTCTGTCACAAGCATATCATTCTCGATTTCTGAGAGCAGTTATATAAAAATTTGTAGTAGAATTTATAAGCATGGTTTTATTGGAAGCGTACTCGGCACATGGGATTATAAAAATCGGCAAAAAAATATGATATCTACCCCCCCCCCGCCAGTCAGCGCTTGAAAATCTGCGGAAGAAGTAGGTACCCGTAGAAATTACTGAGGGGGGGGGGCGGCAAAATTTTCCTCCGCCCCGGGCGGCCGAAACCCACGCTACGCCACTGTGTGCAAGTGTTGTAAACAGTCATTTCCTGCACTGTTTACTAGTATAATTTCGTAAATATTGTTAAGTGTATGTATGTAAAAGCCTAAATGGGCGTAAATAAATAAATAAATAACACAAAAACTCATTTTTTACGATGTTTAATATATTTAATTTTATATTTTATTATAATATTTACACAGGAGACAAAGTTGTCAGAGTTACATACAAATCATGAAAAATTGAATTCTTTATTGACCTGTACTTTATAATTTAAAACACAAATAGATAAAGTAGCACACAACCGTTCTAGATATTTGCTATACCCTTTGATGAAAAAAAGAATTATTCAGTTTGGTCAAGAGTATTGTTTGAGATATTAGATACATTTGTTCCGCTTGCTATCGGTCTGTACACGGGGCCAAATTTATCGCTCTCCCTGATGATATTCACATTAGGCATTATATTTGTAGGTTATATTTTTTAAATAAATTTCATTGATGTTATAGTCTTCAGCACGATATTACAAAGTAATTTTAGGGAGTATAATTTACCAGTGCTGCACACGAACACACTGTGCAACCAGCCGCCCTTGCTTGCTTGCTTACAATAACTATAGAGTTTCCCGTTGTACTCGCCCATTCGCATTAATATGTAATAATGTACATCATAAAGAATTCGCTTTTAGCGAGCTTAAAGCGTTCTGAACGTTTGTCGGAGTGTCTGAAAGATCTATCATACGAATAATTTAGGTACCGCAAATACATCACAACTCTTATTTGAGCTAATGAAAATAATAAAATAATATTTCAGCTCTAGCAACACCACAGGACGTATAATAGCAGTGTTGCCATAGCGATTCTACAATAATTGTGCTCAGCGCCGCCCGTGGAGGGAAAATTAATTAATTATTGAGATTCCGTGTTCATATCACGTATCGGATCATCACCTCTCTTGTGGCTTCTACTGCATATTTTGATAAATTTGCATACGGCTTACGAAATTCATGGCTTATTGAATACCTACTGCAGAATCTACGCTTGATTAATATATTTTTTTAAATTACTAGTAGCTCTTTTATTTGGGAGGCGGGAATGGGTACCGCCGCCCCGGGAACCTTTATTGGATAACCAACACCTCTGCCGTAGGTCACCCCAAGTGGTTCGCTACGTTTGGTGATTTAGCACGGGTGCCCTGGTTCACAGGGTGAGATTCGTCTAGGTCTTAGAGGCGGATGACCAGGACACACTGAACCCCAGATTCCTACCCACCCCTTAAACCCTTTTCCTTCCCGGAACTCTCCTCTCCTTCCTTTCCTTAAAAAACCCTCCACACAGCATCCCCAAAGATGAATAGGCCCTGAGGGAAATTATTTTCCTCAGAGCCTCCTGTGTGGAGCTCATGTAAAAAAAAAGCTCCACAGAAAAACAATTTCCCTTGGAGCCCATGTCATCTTAAAGGATGCTGTGTAGAGGGTCAAGACTAAAGACCTCTACACAGCATTTTAAGGATCGAAAGGAGAGTTCTGGGAACGAAAATGGTATGAGGGGTGGGTAGGAATCTGGGGGTCAGTGTATCCAGGAGTGACGGACGTATGTATCCAATCCTCTCACTGCGGTGCAAGGCAAAGGGGTCGATAGAGTCCGGCTGGAAGTGTCAAAAAGACTCCCTCAGCATCCGCCGCTAAAACCTCAAGACAAACCTCACTCTATGAACCTGGGCACCCCTGCTAAATCACCAAACGTAGCGAACCACTTGGGGTGACCTGTGGCAGGGTTGTTGGTTATCCAGTAAATAGTTCTCGGGGCGGCGGTACCCACACCCGCCTCGCAAATTGGAATAGTAATTAATGTTGCTTGGTTGTTTTGATTCTGAGGAAAATATGTAAAAATGACGACGTCCACGATAAAATAAAATAAAAAATGATATTTTAATGATCACGATGAAAAACAATACAAAATACATAATATAACAAAATTGCTGGCGGAAAATTAACTAATTTGCTGACTGCACAGTCAACCGGACAACATCTTAATCAATACATTTTATAATTGAAGTAATACTCGACTCTGTGCAGAAGCGGGCGGTCCGTCTGATAGATTCTCCTAATTTAACAGATGGATTGCAATCTTTAGAGCACAGGCGTCGGGTGGGAATGCTATCCTTGTTCTACCGGTATTTCAATGGAAGATGCTCCGAGGAACTAGCGTCATTGACCCCTTCGGCTCCGGTGCATAGTCGGGAAACACGCCAAACGTGTGCCCAATATTATGTATACAGTTGACATTGGTCACATGAGAACGGGTCGCTTCTTAGACTCGTTTTTGTGTTCTTGTGGTACGATTTTCCGGCCTTTGTGTTTCCCCCTTCCTATAACATGGGTCTCTTCAAGACCTATGTTCATTCGTTCCTCTCCCCAAAAAGAGCCTCCACACAGCATCTCAGATGATATAGGCCCTGAGGGAAATTATTTTCCTCAGGGCCTCCTGTGTGGAGTTAATGTAAAAAAAATCTTTCTTGTATTTTTGTTTTTGATTTGATTTGATTATATTATTTATTTTGATAATATTTTTGATTGTTTTCTATATTTTTGATTATATTCTATATTTTAAAATTATTTTCTCTATTTTATTCTTGAATTGATTTTATTTTGAATATGATTTGAATTGATAATATTTTACTTGAATTTATTTTATTTTGTATTGGAGTTATTATTTTAAGATTATTAGCTTTAATTTGAATTCCGATTTACATTATTACTTTATGTATATTTTTTAATTATAATTGTTTTAAATTCTATTAGTTGTGTGATGACCGTGGCCGTTTATCAACATGTATCTGGACTCCCCTTGATGGATCCAGATTCCTCTGAATATGTTCTGATGATCTCAGTACTGGGTGTAGCAATAATAAGTCGTAGATCATAGGTAGGTATAATCCTTTGCAAATTTAAATAACCTGATCCGAAAATTTCCACCATGTCAAAAGGACCGTTTGTTCAGTAGCATCTTAATTAGGGACGCGGTCATGTCATTTTATTATTGATATTGTGTGTTTAAATTAAGATCTACTCTTTTTTAGTTAATGTTCCGCTCAGCATCGACCATTTCTTATCTCTACAGCATACCAACACCAACCAACATAAACAATGGGACCCGTTGTGACAAGACAAGTCGCAGGGGCAATACGCTATTGTTATTAGGCTTTTTGGATGAGTCGGGAAGAGTAAAAAATGAGTTCCATTATTAATGTTGATTTTATAAAAAACAATGCGCTGAACTTTGAAAAAACGATTAGAAATTAAAAATAGTGGCCCACCACGGCCCATTTTAAATATTGCAAGTTAAAAACAAAAGAGACAACGGAGAATCGACTTAACCCACAAAGGGGTAAGATTTTTTTCATAATTAAATTCATTTTAATTAGAATAGGTATATGTACAAGATTTTTAGCGCACTACCGATTTTTGTGAGCACCAGCCGCCACTGGTCGTAGGTAGACTATTGATGTTTATTCCGAGATATTGTACAATGGTGCTTCGTAGGAAGTCTAATGGCAAAGAGGACAATGGACAAAAATCACACCCTTTTATATGTTCCTCACGCTGTCTCACTCATACACGCATGTCTCTTTCATACCGCAAGTCATACGTTCATCACAAATTGTTTTGTATTATATTGTGTGTGTTGAATTAGAGATTTGTTTTAATTATTTTTAGTTTATTACGTTGTACACAATACGCTTATTATTATACTCCTGAACGACTTAGGGGAGAGTATGGTATAAGGTACCACTTTGCACTTAACTCTCAATCAGTGGCGTAACTATAGGGAGCCAGGGCTTGCAAAATGCCACGGGTCCCGCGGGGGCCGGGGCCCCGGCCCGAGAGGCCGCGAGCTGAGAATTAACCCAACATTTTTAACAAAATTTAGTAAAATTTATAAATTTTACACAAGTACATAAAATCAATTAAAGTAAGATACAATTAAAGACCATTTCAAATTCCAATAAATTATGAAGATTTAAACACATTCATAAGAAAAGGATGTCGATCAATTTTAGAACGCATCCTAGTTGCTTAATTTTTTGTCGTGGTACTTTGCCGGTGCGAGCGAGCTGGTGACGCTCGAGGTATTTCCGTATTTTGTTATGGTACCGCAACCGGGTTCAAAAAGAAGAAGCTGGAGAGATATAAAATTATGAATGTTAGAGGCGCGCGCTAACATTTAAAGCGACAAAATCGATGCGAAAATTGTGAAAATGTTTAACAAAACACGACTCGTTTAAAATAGAGCAAAATATTGCGGGGGTTGTCTTAAACAGCATTTAAAGAAACACTGTGAATTTTTTCATACATATGTAACTTGTAAACTAACTGAAACAAACGTATTTATAATAATTTTTGGAGCTTACTTTGCGATTTTTTTCTATCGAGGGGATTTTATATAATTTGCTTTTCAGCACGGGGAATGTCTAGATATTATCTTCAAGAATAACATATATTTTTTAGAGCTTTAAAACTTAAGGGGAAAGTATGCGCGGCCCATTTCTGCACGTTTCATTCAAATCTTAGATTTGGATTTGAGATCAAAATACCCAACCAAACTGAAAAATTATTTTTGTAATCAAAAGGCATATCAAATATCTAGTTAGGATGTGAGCTACTTTATTTATTTTTTCTTTAATTAAAAGATATAGTTACGCCACTGCTCTCAATACTGTAAGATTGAAATGGATTAGGGAAGTGGAACTAGGTTAAAATAAATGCCTGTTTTATTGGGTACCATGCATATTTAAATCATATTTTTCATGCATCTGGAAGGCTTTTAAATTAAAAAATGTTTTTCGGTACGATTTAGCCAACCGGTATGGTAAATCGTAGTACCGGTACATAAATCGTACCTAGAACATTATGTCAATTTATATGAAAAAAGGTATGGTCATTTTTAAGGCTTGCATGTTATTATATATAAGAAATGTCTGGGTTATTGGTGCAAGCTTTATGCACCCATTTATTGCAACACACTGGATCCAGTCTCCTTTGGGTCCGGCCTTATCGAAATAATTGCCAAAACACAGGTGGCATACGTTGTCATCATCATTATCATCAATATTCGTATCCGAATCATTCAACTCGACAATACTATCAGCATCTTCAATATCACTACTACTGAATATGTTGGTCTTCTTTCGTCGAGCACACTTCTTACACTTAAGGCACCAGCCCACTGTGAATATTTTTGTTTTTTTATTTATTTCATTTTCTAAAAGATTCATTTGTTTGGAATGCTCTCACCAATTTTTATTCCTAAAAAAATGACGAAGGTACAGCATTTCATGTGAAAGCATTTGAAAAATATGTATGTTGAATCATCCTTCAGAATTTTAACATTTTAATTATTTCATTTTCTGAAAGATTCATTTGTTTAGAATACTCTCACTAATTTTTTATTCCTAAAAAAATGACGAAGATACAGCATTTCATGTGAAACCATTTGAAACAATATATACGTTGAATTATCCTTCAGCAAAACTTTGAACGCGTTTTTCCCGGAATTAATTTTTTCAACCTGGTTGACAACATATTAAAAAAAACTATACATCCAATTTGCATGCACCCAAGTCTTAAACTGTCTGAAAATCCAGTATCTATAGCACCACGTAGGGATTTCTGACGATGAAAATTTTCCATAACAACCGGAAATCAAATTCGCTGGTCCCCATTTTTCTTTTAGATATCAAAACTCCCCTAAGTGGTGCCATAAACCTAAGTATCTAGTTTTTAAATATTTTTTTTCTTCTGATGAACCGTAACCGTAACTAGCGATGTGTCAGTTCAGCTGGAATGGGCTCATGTGATCCGCTCCTTTGCGGGAAGCGGTTCCTACTCCCACTCCTTTTTCAAATCGACTACTCCAAGAGAACCCTGTCCCGGAACTCGGGCTCATTCCCAAACCCGAAAAACTCGGATGCCTCCACCGGCCGGCGGGTGTCCCCGTGTTCGCCGCGAGGCGAGGTACTCCGGTACTAGTGAGTCTAGTGACTGAGTAGTAGTAACCGTCCGGTGTCCCCGAAGCGCTACACTCTCCACTCCACTCACGAGTCGCGAGTCTCGGCGAGTGTCGGGTTCTTGGAACTGCGTGAATCGTGAAACACTCGAGCTACTCAACGCCGCAGCGCGAAGCCGCGGCGCAGATTCGAATTACAAGTCCCGAGATCGCCGAGTACGAGTATGCATCTTGGTCCGAGCGACGTAAGTCGTGAACCGCGACAAACACCCGCCACTCTTGTCACTCCCTCCCACTCCCGCGACTCACGAACCACGATACATTCCTCATTCAGTCTTCAGTCATTCCGACCCCGGCCGGCAATCAACACGCACGTGCCTGACCGCTTGGCGTAACAGTATACTGCTGCCTAACGTCATCGCGGAATTGTTTAGAATATTCGACTAGACACGGAGTAATTTTCAATTAGAGCGTATATTGGTATTGTTACTCAACGGGTGAAGTGCATTATAAAATAATAGTTTATAATAAAGCATTACAGCTAATTTACTTATTTAAATTCTCAATAAAAGCCCGTGCAATGTAGGTCCATTGAATGTACCTACATTGCACGGGTGACGGGTCCGAGCCCTCGTGTGGGTCTTGTCCTGCTCCAGGGTTCTGAGTTGTCGTGCGGGTTCTACGAGTAGGTCCTGGCTCCAAGTTCTTTGAACCCGTGCGTCCCGGTTCGGTGCACCGCAACAACATTCAGTGCTCAGTCCGCAGTGTCCGCACCTAAGAACTCGGACCCGGGACCTGCTCCTAGAACCCGTGTACTTTTAAGAGGAGGCAAGTCTCGGAGGCTTCCGGTAAAATGCAGAACTTACCCACCTCTAACCGTAACCGCTGTCAACCGAGCAGCAATTTCATCGGAGTGTCCGGATGAAAGCGGCGTACACCGCAAACCATAATTTAGATTCTTGTACAAAAATTTGTATACAGTCTTCTCTATGTATATATATATATATATATATATTGACTATGAGTTTTAATAAACAAAATTCCATTCATCGTTTGCTTGGAAATATTGATTGGCATTTGTTAATGTTTAAAAATAAATCATTTATGTTACACCAATTATATAATCGATCCAAGTTATTTTGCAACACTCTCACTCATTAAATTTCTTATAATACTGTAAATTTTCAAGTCATCAGCAAATAAAAGGAAATGGATACCTTCAAATATTGAAGTAATATCATAGATAAATAACAAAAAAAAAAATAGAACCTAGATGCGAACCTTGGGGTTTTAAGAGGTGGGTAGGAATCTGGGGTTCAGTGTATCCTGGTCATCCGCCTCCAAGACCTAGACAAACCTCACCCCAAGAACCCGGACACCCCTGCTAAATCGCCAAACGTAGCGAAATACTTGGGATGACCAATGGCAGAGGTGTTGGTTATCCAATAAAGGTTCCCGCCTCCCAAATAAATGAAATTCTATGAAATAATGACAGCAGAACATATAACAATACACATGACAAGTATGGTTTTGCAATAGCAAATTATAGAATATTGTATACATGCTAACTGAACGTAATTTGAGACAAAACTAACATTCTTTTGAACACAAAAATTCCGTAGACAGGACCCGATAAAATTAGATCAAGATGAAAAAAAAAAACAGAAAAACCATACTGCAAACGGACGCACGATCCAACACTATTAAAAAATGACGGGACAACTATGACGCTTTGGTTCGCGGAGTGTTTTCAGGATTAATAAAAAGTGACCCGTAGCGGAAATAATCAGGTGGTACGATTTATCGACCGCTACGATATACCCTGCTCTCTGTATTTTCGTAGTACCTTACTTGTTTTTTCACAATGTATTTAATTTTTCCTGAATTGCTGCTTATATTCAGATAAATTTGGGAGGCAGGAATGGGTACCGCCGCCCCGGGAACCTTTATTGGATAACCAACACCTCTGCGATATGTCGCCCCAAGTGGTTCGCTGCGTTTGGTGATTTAGCAGGGGTGCCCGGGTTCATGGGTGAGGTTTGTCTAGGTCTTGGAGGCGGATGACCAGAACGTACTGAACCCCAGATTCCTACCCACCCTTTAAACCCTTTTCCTTCCCAGAACTCTCCTCTCCTTAGTTTCCTTAAAAAACCCTCCACACATCATCCCCAAAGATGACATAGGCCCCGAGGGAAATTATTTTCCTCATGGCCTCCTGTGTGGAGATCATGTAAAAAAAAAAGATAATATTTTTGGGTCCAATTTTCCGTAAAAAAATAATAGATTAATTAATTGTTAACAATTACTGCCCGGAAGCTCACAGGGTGACAACAAACTAAAAAGCTCCATTACCCAACTGCTAGGATGCACACGAAATCCGACAACCCGGCAATCCGAAACGTAAATCCGACAATGAGGATAACGAGCTTTCGAGCATTTGAATTAGAACACAACAGATTTCTGAAAATAATGCAAACTCACAGAATGTAGGACTGGACAAAGCTCCATTACAATCCCATACATCGGGCTGCGAAGATAATTAGCTTATCCAATAGGTACGTTTTTAAAGCCGTTCGGACATAATTAACTAATGCATCCTGTCGCCATTACTTAATTGGAAACCTACAATTGCATTTCATTCTCCCTGCCCTCGCCGCCCCCGATACATCCTATTAAAGGTTTCATGTTTCGACGATAAATTGATGCGACTGGGAACTGATTTCGGAGTTCTGGCATGGTCGATCCATAAAACCCTATATCAAAACGATATGAACCAAATCCGTTATCTATGGTTAGGTATCAATATTTTCCGTCATCTATGGTCAGATATTGACGATTGATTACTTTTAGCTCGGCCTCCATAGTATCGAATAAGTTTCGGTTAACTATCATCTTACTATCCTACTAATATTATAAAGGCGAAAGTTTGTATGGATGTATGTTTGTTACTCTTACGCAAAAACTAATGAATGGATTTTAAAAATTCTTTCACTAATAGAAAGCTACATTATTTGCGAGATCTGTATATATATTGGTAAGCTCTGGCGTTATGAATAATCTCTGGCGTTGTGAAATTATTTATCATACGTTTTCTGTCCCTAACAAAATTGATTTATTTCTGAAAAAAAAGCAAACCAGTCGCCTTGGAAACGATGTTTTTTCTTTTTTAATTAGGCAATTCACCCTAAAAGGAGTGCTTTGTTGGAGTCGTAATTAATAACTATCTCTAAAAATGAATTACCGAAATGTATGTGTGCGCATAAACCCGAACGACTGCACCAAATTGGATAATTCTTTTTTTTGTTCGTTATTTTGTATAAAACTACCGTTGAATTCTGGCATTATGAAATTTGTATAAAAAATTATAATAGGTGGCACGCGAGCAGTTTGAAAACTGAATATATCGTGAATGAATGTGTGGAATGTGAGAGGTGAGAGGGGGGAGTGGGGAGGGGGTGTTGGGAGGGTGTTGGTGGAGGGGAAAAGGGGAAGGGGAAGAGGGTGGGGGGAGAGGGTTAGAGGAGGGAGAGGGGGGAGGGAAGGAAGGGGAAAGGGGAAGGATGGAGGGGGGTTTGGGGAGGGGTAGGGGGTGGGGGGAAGTGGGTTGATGGGGGGAGTTGTGTGTTCAGAGGGAATGTGGAGGGGTAGGGAATGAGGGGAGGGGTGTGTGGAGGGATAGGGGGAGGGGTTGATGGGGGGAGTGGAGTGGAGCGAGGTAAGTTGGAGGAGGCGGAGTGGGGTGGGAGAGGTGGGGGAGGGGAGGAGGAAGGTGGGGGGGAGGGGTTTGGGGTGGGGAAGTGGTCGGTGGAGAAGGAATGAGTGAGAGTGGGTGGAGGGGGAGGGGGGTTGATGGGGGGGAGTGGAGTGGGTGGAGGGGTTGGTGGAGGGGGAGGAGAGAGGGGGGTTGATGGCGGGAGTGTCGTGGGGAGAGGGAAGGTGGAGGAAGCGGAGTGGGAAACCCCTAATACCATGCGGGCGTAGCCGCGGGAAAAAGCTAGTTAAAAATATATTTTTTAATTATTTCGTTCGTTATGGAAAATTACTGGCTTATGTAAGAGGGAACAACCAGACAAAACCGGAAATATGTCATTTTTAAATAAAAAAATTATAAAATGATTTCGAAAGACTGTTATTTTACGTAGTCAAGCTATGTTTTAAATTTTGAGAAAATGTGTTTATTTTTAGTACAATAAGGTTTTTTTTTTTTAGATTTGTTAAATTTACAAACAAATTTTGTATTACGCAACATACGAGTACATTTCAAATCGTATAATAATGTAGTAAAATAAATCAATAAATTATTTGGGAAAGCTGCTTTTCAGAATTTTAATTTTAGTTCATATAAAATCATAAAAAAATATCCGCGCCCTTGTTTTGTGACGAAAATACTTAAATTTACAACTTATCTATTTATTTATGGTCTAACAAACTAATATATTAAAAAACTATACATTCTTATTTTGCTTAGGCATTATTGAAAAATTATAAATACCTAAGATAAAAAAATAATCAAAAAATGTGCATAATTTCAATAGTTTTATCATCACGAGTTTGAGCATTTTTGAATGTTGGTATATGTCAAAAGCAAATTTTGAATGAAATAAAACCGATTGAGTTATTATTTAAAAATGATGACACGGAGAATAATTAATCTCTCTCATCGGAATCACCCTGAACAGTTTGAAGGGTACGATTGCAAGATCATCTTTTGACGAAATTTGAATTCTCGGCCGCTGGTTATTGGCCCTTCACATGTTCTAAGGTGTCAACACTTGCAAAGACGAATTCTCATAATCTATGTATTTAACAAATTCCGATTTTTAGGCTTAATCTTGTGTATTTTAGTTTAACATATTTTAAAAGAAAATATTTAATCAGAACGAGGTTCTAACTTGGAATGGTATAAGTGTAGTTAGAACCTTATGGAATGAATTATTATGCTATGGTCCTACACAGTGGCGTAGCGTGAGGGGGGGGGGGGCACTTTTAAGGGGGACGGCAAATTTTCACAATAAAAAATAATAATATTATCTTGGAAAATTTAAACAATTTCAAATCATTATTTAAAAATGTTCTATGATACTTTCGTTTACGTATCCAACATTTTTTTATTATTTATTAAAAATATCTACCTATAATTATATTATTTAAGCTGCAAATTTCGCAATTCGTAGGAAAACCACACGCATATTATGAGAGTAATTCTAAATAAAGCTGATAACTCGCAAACAGATTCACTCTTAATTAAAACCAGAATTGTGTTCAGAATGTATTAATGAATGAATTTCAGTCGTGTATTCATTTGTTAATACATTTCAAAAGAGACCATTATTTTATTTGAAGTGCAGTTATAAAGTTCTAGTTGCAGATTGCCAGAATCTAAGAGAAACCATTTTCATGTTCTGAGTGTACTTTTAATTCGCCGCAAACAGACTTCATTTAAACCAATTTTGTGTTCAGAATGTAAATTTCCAGTTGTGGATTAATCTGTTGACACATTTCGAAGGAAAACATTATCTTATTTGAAGTTCAGTTATAATATTGTATTTGCAGACTATGTATGTTCTGCCAGAATCAAAGAATTTTCATGTACTTTTTCATGTACTGAGTGTAGTTTTAATTCGTCCGGTACAGATTTAATTTAAACCAGTTCAGAATGTAAAATTCCAGTTGGATTCATCTGCTGACACATTTCGAAGGAAAACATTCTGTTATTCGATGTGCAGTTATAAAATTCTAGTTGCAGACTATTTACTTAATGTCAGAGTCAAAGAAAAACTATTTTTATGTTCTGAGTGTAGTTTTAATTCACCGCATGCAAACTGGTTTTGTGTTCAGAATACAACGATAAATTAAATAACGAGTTGCAGATTCATCGTGCATCGAGTAAAGCTTTACATTTGAGTTACATAATGCTGTAAAATTCTTACTAATTGATTGTCGCGTGTGTAACTATTATTTGGGGACTCTAACGCAAAATAAATCAATCAAGAATTTATAAACATGATTTTTGTTGAAAGAATACTCGTCAAATGTGATTATTCAAAAAAATCCGGCTCGTATATAATTAGGTCGTAAAAAAAAACCGAATAAGGGGAGGCGAAATTTTCCTCTGCCCCGGTGTTCTGAGTGTAGTTTTAATTCACCACATACAGATTTAATTAAAACCAGTTTTGTGTTCAGAATGTAAGTGCTAGAACCAAAGAAAAACCATTGTCATGTTCTGAGTGTAATTTTGATACACCGCATATTTAGTTTAATTTAAACCAATATTGTGTTATCAATATAACAATAAGTTGCCGATTCATCGTACATCGAGAGAAGCTTTGCATTTGAGTTGCATTCCATATGTATGTGTGCTGACGATGAGAAATTCTATCACAGGCATACCATTCTCGATTTCTGAGAGCAGTTATATATAAATTTGTAGTATAATATACAAGCATGATTTTATTAGAAGAGTACTCGGCATATGGTACTTAAAAATCGGCATAAAAATAGGATATCTACCCCCCCCCCCCCGGTCAGCGCTTGAAAATCTGCGGAAGAAGTACTTGTAGAAGTAAAGGGGGGGGGGGGGGGGGGCAAAATTTTCGGCGGCCGAAACCCACGCTACGCCGCTGGTTTTACATGCACATTTAGGTATATTGTAAAATGGTAAGCATAGATCCCATTGAAATATTCCCATCTAAAATATGTTAAACCAAAATACTTAACACAAGATTGAACCTGAAAATCAGAAATCGGTAAATAGATTATAAAAAATCATCTTTCAATCTTTGACATCTCATATCACAGAATGAGGTAAAGTCACGGACATATGAATATATCTGGACCTGCCCTAAGTGATAAAAACGTATTATTTCCCCCTCCACATGGCGCCGGCTGTAGCTCCTCCTTGGAACCGGCTCGCTCCATGGGGAGGGGATATAGCCTCGCTTGAATCTAAAATGTGTGACGTCATCATTCTTGCCGTGAACAGCGAGAAGCTGACATCCATACATTTAACGAAATAACGGCAGCTTGTGCTATACAATATATCTACGTATCAATGTACACATAGGGAATGTGGGCGGTACTCCAATGTGCTCGTCGCTGGTTACAGGGGTAAGTAAATTATGAAACATTTGTAAAAGTGTTTTAACTAAACACGGAAACAAAATATTGATATGTGTATTGGCGCGAGTCTTTTTGGGGCGAGCATTTGGCCTTAGCAAATATGTTTTGAACGTGGCAAGCAATTCGCGCTCCCATGTAAAAAGGTCTATTCATTCAAAGCAGATTTTGCTTTTAAGAACTAAATGGTGATATTGTAATGCGAGATGCCTATATACTGTCAGATTGATTGTTCAACGAATGACAGTCATCTTTCCCCTCTCCGCTCTCCATAGTTTGGTTTTACCCCTCATCTGTAACTGCTTGTCTATCCATTTGGATGTCTATGGGTAAAGTGCAGTTAGAACCTGTCCAACCAAAGTGACAATAAGATGTTCACATACGAGTAGTTCTAGGTATTTTTAAAACAATTCCACGACTACGCAACTAAGTGACATTTCATCTCCTCTTTGAAAATCCATCCAGTGATTAAAAAAATAAAAATAAGCCATTTCCTAACCTGACATAACCTTTTTAACCAAGTTTTTTCAACACTTTTAATGATTTTTCAAAGGGCTGACGAAGTTGTAAATTGTTGAGTTGTCGTCCGGTCACCTTTTAAAACGGTGCCAACTTCATCACTCAACAAAAATGCCGAAAACAAAAACAGATCGTTAAATAGATTTTTTTACATTAGCTCCACACAGGCGGCCTTGAGGAAAATATTTCCCTTCAGGGCATATGTCATCTTTGGGGATGCTGTATGGAGGGTATTTTTAGAAAAGGAAGGAGAGGAAGTTCTGGGAAGGAAAAGGGTATGAGGGGTGGGTAGGAATCTGGGGGTCAGTGTGTCCAGGAGTGGCGGACGTATGAATCCATCCCTCCCACTGCAGTTCAAGGCGATATTCCGGGAGACATTGGAGGTTATCCACCACATACCCTCTCCGGTATAACAGATGGTTTTTCCTGCAGGGCTCTCACAAGGACTCTTCTTCTTCTTTGTGTGCCGTATCAGGTTCCCACGACGTTGGCGATTACTCTTCAAAATGTCTCTCTGTCTTGCGCTGCCCGGAATAGTTCCTCCACATTTCTAATACCGGTTCACTCTTGTATATTTCGCAGCCAAGACATTTGTCTCCTACCAGGCCTTCGGCGTCCGTCTATCTTGCCTTTCAATATTAAATGGAGCAAGGGATACATCCCCCTTCGAAGTGTATGACCCAGATATGAAATTTTCTTGATTTTTATTAATGTAAGCAGTTCTCTATCTGCTCTATCCCGCCTGAGAATTTTCGTGTTGGTGATCATGTCGGTCCATGCGACCTTGAGCATTCTCCGGTGATGCCTCATTTCAAAAGCCCCTGCGAATCTTATGTTATTAATGATAACTCTGTTGATCTTCAGACCCTTCTCAGTATTACTAAGGGCTCTTTTAAAATTTTAGTTGGAATAGAGATTAAGGACTCTATTTTTTTTTAACAGAACATCTCTATATTTAAATACACGAAGCTACACCTCCATTGTCCCTGCATACATTGTTAGGGAGCAGTATACATGTGTTAGTAGGAAAAGAAGAAAAACGAAAAACATATACCTTACCTATTTGTCTTAAGGGGCAGGCGTACAAAAAAGAAAACAAGAAGTAGGCGAATTGCCTACCCTACCATTTTAGTACATAGAAAGTAAATCATAATAAAAAAGATAACAAAAATGCAATAAAGTCCGCAGGTTCATGGTGAGTCAGGGCGGCGCGAAACAAACTACCCCGCAGTCCTGTTGAGAGTATGTCGGTGATCAGGCAGACCAGGAACGAGGTTCGGTTTCTGCGCCCCTAAGCCGACTTTCCGGTGGTGCCTCGATGAGAAGTAAATGGGATGTGGGAGTAAAATGCCCGAAGACCCTAAGGACAAAAGCGTCGGGTAGTCGGAAGTGGGGCGGAAGGTTCCTAATATTCCGGGAGAGTACGGCTGGAGAAGCCAAAGGGACTCCCTCAACCATTCTCTGTCTCGATCCGGCCTGCCGTACAGCTGGTGAGTAGACGCATCCGTTGCCAAGACACGGATAAATCTCACCCCGAACCCTGACCTGAACCCGGGCACCCCTGTTAAGTCACCAAACGTAGCGAACCCTTGGGGTGACCTTTGGTAGAGATGCTGGTTATCCAATAAAAGGTTCCCCGGGCGGCGGTACCCATGCCCGTCTTCCAAATTGTAGATTACGTTAGGTGAGTGTTGTGTTCACACAATCAGGTTCTCTATCTCGTCTTGGAAGGAGAATACTTCTTTGGTAAATAATAGAGTTCTTTATGTTAATCTGGATTTATTAATACTCCGCGTATTACAAGTTGTGACTGCGAGTAGTCAACCTAACTAGGAGCTAGTCCAAATACATCTGATTCCCACCTTGTTTTGTGGGAGTTGTGAGCTGCTGAACCTCCGCCCTTGGCCCTCTGAAGCACTAACACATAACTAAACCAGCCGCCATCTTGCGGACTTTCGGAAAAGCTCTTAGCACTGCCCTCTATGTGCGAATCTGGGAAGCTTATAACTAACTCATAAATCTAACAGTTAGGTTATGGGCCTTTTGATGACTTTTCAAGGGGGTATTGTCATGGAACCTTTTAAATCATACCATATACCAGGTTGTTCCGTAAATTACGAGTATAATGGTGGTCTTTCATGGAAATATTCCTCGTGTTTATAATACATTGTTCCATCTCCTCTTATACCTATCAGGAGAAATATAATATTGATGTTATAATCCCAACGATAATGAAATAACATGATATACGATGATGTACTCTGCAGCCGGACAGGAACTAGACAATGAAGACTCTAACAATGTGGCTATTCCCTGCTATTGACACGTAAATTTTGACGTTATTGTAGTATTACTCGCTCTAATTAATTTCCATAATAATAATAATAATAATGTTTATTCCAGGATGTGGGGAGGATAGTGCAATCCCACACGTCCCATAAAGTTGTACATATTTACAAAACAGATAAAGTAAAAAATAAATAAATAGAACAAACAAATGTAAAAGACATAAGCGATAATAGAAATAAAATAAATAAATAATCAATTATAATGTAGGACGTGGTCTGGAGTGAGCTCGGGCCCAGCGCTCGATCAGGAGTGGCGCTTGGTGCTGGAAGGCTGCGATCACCACAGTGTTATCGGAAGCCATTAGCCGCATCCTGGCTCCAGTGACCCGGTGTCTCATCAGACCGGCGAATCCGTGTAGTCCTAGCTCCGTAAACATTGAAGATGCGCTGCTGTATCTTCTGTATCCAAATATAATTCTGCAAGCATCATTATATTGGATCCGGAGTCGTTCTATTGAGCTGGTACGGTAGTGACACCATGTTTCACATGTATATAGGTTAGTACAAAATGCATTGAACAATGTTTTTTTTACATTGTTACTGCATTTGAAGAATCTCCGGGCAATCATATTAGACAGTATACTGATACTTCTCCGCTGTCGTTCAATATCACCGTCATCCGAGAGGTCTTCAGTAATAATGTGTCCCAAGTATTTTACATTCTTAGATGCGTTTATGTTTTCCTCATTAAGTTTTACAGGGAGCATTGTCTCGGGATTTTTTCCATGGTGGAATGCAATTAGTTCCGTCTTCTTGGGGTTGTACAATAAGATTCAAACGTTCTCACATTTCATAAATAATCGAATAATAATAGGTCACAACTTTCCATGATAACTTTTGATGGTTATACCCAGAGGCGGCTTTAGGGGTCCAGAAGTGGAAGGTCATTAAAAAAAATGATATTACCTATGATTCAATATCAAATTCAATATGATAATATTCATTTGTAGGAACTTCCCGAGTTTGAGAGTCAAATTCATCCACATACGTCAAATTAAATTTAATATTGTAAATTATTTCATGCGAGAAGCGTAAAATATGCGAAATCAACCTACGTTTATCAAACCATCTCTTTCAGACGCAATATTTAGGATGCTCTTTCTCCCTCATGGCATTGACCCAAACTATCTTCAGAATCCGAAAACTTTTTACAAAGTGAGATAGTGCCATCTGGTTTATTGTGTGATCAGCCAATCATAGTGCGTGGGAAAGAAAGCTAAAACAAAAAAAAAATTAAATCAATTAGTTTGGTTTTAAAAACGAACAAAGAAATGTTTTACATGTAAAGCTTTTAAAAATATTGTTTATGTTATAGATTTGAGTCCTTCTGCTTCAAAATTAAATGCTATGGAATATTTTGTTATGACATGTGGTGTATTATAAAAGGATCAATGTTTGAAAATTGTTTACTTCCATAGAAAGCGTAGTAATATATATATATTTTTTTACTGATACCTCACAAGAGTCTCATCTGCTCCCGTCTGGAGCCAGTGAGACTATGGCATCCCCAATTGGGGTACGTTGTGAGGCTGAAGGTAGTGGGGAGGGGAAGGAGACAGGGAAGAGGAAGGCGGGGAAGTACCTGGCTATTCAGATCTGGTTACCAGACACGGTTAATGCCATTTCAAGCAACGTTTAATTCTGAATGGTGGTCTTACACTAGGGCGATACTCAGAGTATCTTCCACTTTGGAACGTGCCGCAAATATACTATAAATTATTTTTAATGAATAAATTGTGAAATAACACAAATTAATCAAATAAAATTTATTCACCACACCGGGATTCGATCCCGCGTGTAATGTTTTCAATTTGGGAGGCGAGAGTGGGTACCGCCGCCCTGGGAACCTTTATTGGATAACCAACACTTCTGCAGTCACCCCAAGTGGTTCGCTACGTTTGGTGATTTAGCAGGGGTGCCCGCGTTCATGGGGTAAGGTTTGTCAAGGTCTTGGAGGCGGATGACCGGGACACACTGAACCCCAGATTCCTACCCACCCTTTAAACAAGGGCGGATCCAGCTTTGGCGCCAGGGGGGGGGTCATATAGCGCCAGGGGGGGTCACATAGTCGTGGTCAAGTCACAAGAAGTTATAATTTAATTTTGATAATAATAGATACAAGTAAAAAGTAGGTCCACCTAGGTCCTGGACCCAGCCCAGGGGGGGGGGTCATGACCCCCATGACCCCCCCCTGTATCCGCCCTTGCCCTTAAACCCTTATCCTTCCCTCTCTCCCTTAACTCTTTCCTTAAACCCTCCACACAGCATCCACAAAGATGACATAGGCCCTGAGGGTAATTATTTTCCTAAGGGTCTCCTCCTGTGTGGAACTTATGTAAAAAAAATGTTAGAGGCAGAAGGATGCAAATGGATTGGAGTCATAATGCTCAAAATGGAACTTAATAAAAAAATGCAAGTCCATGTACATCTTTCTGCTTCTAAGATAGTTATTGCATCAAAGGTAGTTGCATCCATATACATTGTTGAAAATCCCATTTTTCTTCATGATAGGACTTGTATCTTTCTGCCACTGATAAACATGATAATTTACTTTACATAAGTCTGCATCAAAAACTCATTTCCCCAAATTTTGGACTTGCATCCGCTCCGCATGCTTCTTGGGTACAGTACATATTAACCCTCCACCCGTCGCGCCTTTTTGTAACGCGAGGTGTCGCGTGGGGTCGCTTAGGACCCCAAAAATAAATATGATTAAATTGTTGTTGTAGCATACATTTTATATGTTATTTTAACTGATTACAGTCAGGTGATAATGATTGCTTTGAAATAAAAAGAAATGTTAAAAATTTGTTATTTATTTTCAATGCAAGAGCTTAAAAATCAACAAGGAACATTTTTTTGAAATTTTGAATCATAGTTTTTAATAGAAAATTAAAAAAAAAATCTAACCAATTTCCATCAAACTCATAACTATTTGAGGTTGATATAGACTTATTATTATTACAACAAAAAAATCAACAAAATACAATAAAAAAAACATATAAACTTGATTTTTCATGGTATTTTGTTGATTTTTTTAGCCTCACGCCGAAACACAAGTCTGTATCTCACATCGCACATGCGCAAACTAAATTTTCTCGGCGCTTGCGTCAAGCATAGTCCCTTTTAGGAAGCTACCTAAAGTAAGAAATCAGTGGGAACATTTAAAATGAACATAATTAGCATTTCTGTAAAACCTGGGCTTTTAAAGACCCCACGCGACGGGTCGAGGGTTAATAAAAGCATTTTGATGGGCGGAAATTCAAATTACTTGCAGATTTGCCGATTTATATTGGAAAACAAATTTGTCGAATTCAAATGAAAATTTCTTCTCAAAATACCATTTTTTACAATGCTTTATATTATTCTTCATTTATATTAACCCTTCGAATAATAAGAAAATAATTTTCTGTCAACTTTTGCCTGTCAAAATTCCTGTTTCTTCCCAAGCATTTTAAATGTTCCTATTTATTTATTATTTTTAACGCTTTTGCAAAAACAAAAATTGTTCTAAAATTAAAATACAATAATCTTTCCGATGTGTTTATTAGATATCAACATTTTTGTTTCAAAATATTAAAATTTTAATATTGGAAATGTAAATTGGCTAAAAAATGTATACCTAAGAATATTCAAATTAAAGTAATTAAAATAGAATAAACTTAAAATTTTAAATACAGATTCCTTTTCTAAGCAAAATTTGTAATAAAACTATCACCTCACTTTTTATCACTTTCATACAATTTTATTTTAAAATTAAAAGTGTGATGCGTCACAAATTGGCGCAAAATTAAACCGTAACTTTTGATCGGGTTTGTAAAATATCTGAACAACCTAGCTCATATAATTCTAAGACAATGAGAAGCATTATTTCATTCCGTTTCTAACATAAAAGAAATCACAAATATTCGCATGACAGGAAGAGAGATATCTAACTTTAATAATGCACTGTTGCTCTGGGACAATCTGGGTCTCCTGTTATTATAACGGCATATGATGTTTTGGGACAACTTGGGTCTCCTGTGATTAGACGTGTTAACACTGAAAAGGCTAGATTATTTTTTTATTAATTAAAGTTAACTTACGAAAATTGCCAAAGTGCCTCTTAAAATTATACAAAATTGAACTCTTTCATTTTTTTTTTTTACATGAGCTCCACACAGGAGGCCCTGAGGAAAATAATTTCCCTCAGGGCCTATGTCATCTTTGAGGATGCTGTGTGGAGGGTTTTTTTTTAGGAAAGGAAGGAGAAAAAAAGGGTTTAAGGGGTGGGTAGGAATCTGGGGTTCAATGTGTCCTGGTCATCCGCCTCCAGGACCTAGACAAACCTCTCACCCCATGAACCCGGGCACCCCTGCTAAATCACCAAACGTAGCGAACCACTTGGGGTGACCTATGGTAGAGGTGTTGGTTATCCAATAAAGGTTCCCGGGGCGGCGGTACCCATTCCCGCCTCCCAAATTGTAAATCATTACATAGTATAAAATGAAGTCGCTCAAAATGTATGTGCGCGTTAATCCTTTAAACTACGCAACGGATTTTCATACGGTTTTCACCAATAGACAGAGTGATTGAAGAGGAATGTTTATATGTATAATAAATGTAAATTATATTAGAGAAAAGCCGAGAAATTTAAAGAAAACATATTTTTGTGCGATTTAAAACGGCTGGCGGGCCGTACTTTTGAAATTTGTTCTACGGAAGAAATTGGAAAATAAATGTCTTAGAGTAAGTAGGTATTTGATTTTCCCTTTTCAAATATCCAGTGTTGCATTGCAAACATTGGATAATTAGTGGCGAGTTAATTAGTTTATATGTATAATACATGCCTATTATAGTAGAGAAAAGCCGAAAAATTCAAATATTCAATTCAGGCAGCGGGCAGCTGGCAAGCGGGTGGTGTGGATTTTATAAAGGTTGGTTAATGGCGTTGTGTTTCGTTAGCCACAGCAACGTGTGGCCGGGTCTGCTAGTTACGTATATATATCTTTATTTAAAACCCAAATATAAACCCAAAACAAAATAGCACATTTCCGTACTTGATTTTTTACTATAGATACCTTTTGATTAAAAAAATAATTATTTAATTTGGTTTGACATTTTTTCCTCAAATTCAAATTTAAGTTTTGTATAAGTTAAGTTAAGTTTTGTTCCTCTTAATAAAGAATGTTACACCAAATATATTTGTTCTTCTTTAATCCACGAAATATGTGGTTTATAATTAAGTAGGTAGGTATTTAAATAGCTACCTTCAATCTTATGATTTCAGAAAACCTTTTGGTTTTGATTATTTAAATAAGAGTAATTGAGATACCTAATTTTTGGTAGCCGGAAAACTTGTTAATGTGGTATCTATCACTCCTTTGAAAAGTCATTAAAAGTGATAAAAAGTCATTAAAAAGTCAAGGATACCCGCCCCCCCCACCAAAATGATATTAAAGTTGTTCCAAGAAAGAGAAGTGTAGCGTAATTTTAGCAGTTTGCAGTAATTTTTGATGACATCCAGTGGCGTAGCTAGCATGGGTGGCACCCGGGGCGGATGTAACCCCCCCGGGGAGTAGTGTCACCCCCCCCCATAAAAATTTACTTGAGAAATTCAAAATTTCGACTTCATAAAATTGGTCCCTGGGGGGGGGGGTGTGGCTAGAGAATATAGGCTATTCCACCTATAAAAGACCGACCGACAGACAAGGGCACTTCACGGGGAGCCATAGAGTTACGAAAAAAATATAAATAATAGACCGAGTTCATGTGTATGCAATATCTTGGTTACGTATAGGCAATAACTTGGTCGAGTGGCACCCCCCTTCTTGTAAAGACAATAAATTATTGTTCTAAAATAGTAAAATGTAAAATAAGGTTAGGTTAGGTTAGGTTTTAGTAGATATTTTGTTGGGGGATATTTTGTCCGTAGAATATTTTGTCGGGGATATTTTGTCGCGGGATGAAAACGCACAATACCATTACTACATTTTTAGGAAACGGACTGCTTGCTGATTTTTTTAAAGTGAAACTTCCTTAGCCCCGTTAGTGATTTGAAATTAAGATGAAACGGAAATGTGTCACTGAAATTTATTATTTGACGGGTAGTCGGAACTAAAATAATGCGGTAAATTCGCACTTCTGCGCGCGCCTCCCACAGCGCAGCGGGTAAGGCACTTGACAAGTCTCAGCGGCCAGAAGGACGGACATCCAGCAAACGGAGGTTCAAATACTACGAAAACCAAAAAAAATAAACATTTTTATTTTTGTGAAATCAATATCCAATCTTCAAACCACTTTAAAATAAACAGGCAGAAGAAAAGAAAGCGACATCATTCTAGTTTCACTTCTACAGCGTGTGAGTTGCACACAGGCGCGGCTCGTCCTAAAGTGCACTCGTGCGCCGAACCGCCAACAAAATTAAACAACATTTTGCAGCTCATCGTATTACATAATATTTTTAATTATAAAATTGCGCACATTATTTTTAATTAAAAAACAAATTGACTTCCTATCTAAATATTCATGAATTTGGTAGAGAATAATAAATTATCGTGGCCCAATGCATTGCTTCCCGCGCGCAAGTTATATCGGCTAGGAATCGAGGTACATCTCGTGCCATTCCACGCGTTTCGGCAAAGCGCACGTTTGAGAATTATCATTTGTATGAAGCCCCCATGTCCAGACCGTCAAAATACAAAATCGTAGCGAAAAAATGGTGACTGCCGGGCGGCGCGCGGTTGACGGAAATGCCCGAAGAATTCCGAAGTGAATCGTTCCAGCGAAATGACCACTCGTAGGAGGGTTTGAATAGGATAGTAATTATATTTTTCTCTTGTAAAATGAAACGATGAGTCAACGGGTCAGCGGGTGCGATATTATCTTGATGGAGAGGGAACCGACTTGACATTGTCATTATTAGTTTTTGTGACCTTTTGTTCGTGCATTTTTGTCACATATGTATTGCAAAATTCACCCAGTAAAGGGGGATTACTATCGCGCGGGGGGCGCGCCAAAAAGAAACGTTTAATGTGTGTTGTTATTGTGTTATTATTCGATAGATATCGCTGTTTTAAATTTCCTTGCCTTTTTAAAATTAAAAGTTATATAATAATAAATATAGACTATATTAAGAATATATGAACCATGAAAATAAAAGCAGAATTATAGCCTATGGCCCGCCAAAACTACATTTAATTATCAACCAAGATAGTAAATCCGCCAAGAAAACTTTTACATAATATTATAGTAATAATAAATGGATAATTTGTATAGCGCCGTTTTTTTTTTTGTGAATAATCACCTCAAGGGCACTGTAGGAGTTATGAGTTACTAGGCTCTGTCTAATTTATTTTTTTATTTATTTACCTACCTTTGTTTTTATTTTTGATGAATTACTCGGTGAACCACCAAAAATTGAAGGCACCGGCCGCGCCTGGTTGCACAGACTGTTTTTTTCTTTTATTCTAAAATATTTTTTGCACTAATAATTATGTCGGACTTCTAAAGTCTAAATCTGAAAAAAATGTGGTTAAAATATCTTAGTGCAATATGGCAATTGGGAATCCTGTGCGGAATACAAAAAAAAGAGAAATATTCAAGTATCAAGTATGTATTTGTGCATCCTAATTTTCTGAAATTGGCATGTTATCATGAACGTAAGGACATCTGTAAAAACTGCTTACGTTTGTCGCTTTTATTGGAATTAAAAATGAGATTTAAGCTTTTCGTATTTAAATTATTCTTTCCCTCCCCCCTACCAACTACCAAGACAAAATCCTGTGTGCGCCACTGCTGCTAGAATGGAACTGCGCCCTATTGGAAGGCAATATGGAGTTGGAAACTGTATCTTACGTAAGAGATCTTCCCGCCTATTCAACGTGCTTATCTGATTCATGTTGAGTAGGATTACAATAATTGAACCTTCCGTAGAAGCAGTACTTGTATACCTGGAGGTGTATTAATCAATTGCACTCTACTTGTAAGGGATTATTAACATGCACCTAATGAAAATTTCATCAGTTCGTAGCCAATTAGAATACAATTCCATCATTTGGTCTCCTCACCATAAAGTTCATGTAAAAAATGTTGAAAAAATGCAGCGAAATTTTTCTACAATTTATAAATTTTAAGTGAAATATTCTCATAGAATAAATTAACTACACTTTTTTTATCATTAAATACTTATTTTAAAAATATATACATTTGGGGATCGGTGAAGGATAAGCAACTTATCTTTCTTTTTCAAAATTGTAAATTCGCAGCGCGACTGTTGCTAATTCTCGAATGTAGTCAATTTAAGAATACCTACTCAACTCACCAGTCATAAGGACGTATTTTAATTTCACCATTCACAAACAAATTTTCTGGCAAACTCGCAATTCCTCGCTTACATAGTTTAGCAAACAAATACACAAATGAAATCGACATTTTTAATGCAACAATTTCCATGTTTAAAACATAGTTAAACTTTTTTTTAAGTCAACATATTATTTGTGGTAATTTCAGTTTATTATTTTATTTAATTGAAATTTATCCAATTGCAATCCAATGTAATGTAAGAAGTAATTTTTATTAACCTGTTGTTTATTGTGTAAAAAATGTATACATCATGTACCATATATGTATATGTAAATGTATACATCATGTAAAAGCCCTACGGGCGTAAAAAAGAGTAAATAGATAAAATAAATGTTATTAGTAATTATTAGACTTTACCCCCTAAAATAGTCGTCCTCATTTTCTCCTGTTGTTATTCCTTAGGTAGAAAGAGCTGCAGCATTACATGTTTAAGAACAAAAGCAAAACCATCAGCGCATTGACATTTGGCGTTTTTGGAGTTCACTCACACTTTACATTACTGTTGTAACTATATTCCATACTTTCAAAATTATCGTCACGGCAAGTAATATTGTAGGGTCTACGGAGACGTCACGGTGCGGTGTGCGAGAGAGATGCAAGAAAATTACGACTTTTTTCTTTAGCAGGAAACAGATCTATGTACATCGTGTATCTCATCTTTTGAAAGTGCTGCAGCATTAATATGTGGAGGGACCCGTGTTTATCGCCTTTTTTATGCCGTCACGGCACCGTTACCGTGAATCGTCGCGGTAATTATAAAGCGGTCATTTACTTGGAAGTGAAAGTTCTAATAAAAGAAAAATAACCACAAAATCGAATTCAAATTTGATTTTGATTCACTAGTTTCCCGCTTGTACTACAAGTTTTCGGACACCGTGTATACACGGATGAGAATGGTGTGAAATTAAGATTCGTCTTGATTCAGATGGTCTACGAACGAATCCAGACATTTTTTTCAATAATTCTTATAATTGAAAAATTATTTTCCCTCAAATCAAAAATTTCATGGGATTCTGAATCATTCACGTCTGTCCACGCTCAAACTGTTCCATTCTTACAATTTTGGATAAAATAAAAGTTTTTCAAAATTTACACTCCGATTGTCTATACTTGGTCGATGTTTCTCTTCTGCTGTTTGGGCCCCATACTAGAAAAAATACATAGATTTATTGGAACAAATCCAAAAAAAAATTTCTAAGGTATCTTTATATGAGAATGCATGGTGAATACCCGCAATTTATGCATCATCTGGATTTGCTATCTGAAACGCGCTTCGAAAATCTCCGATCTAGAAGGAATGGGACCCTTACAGTAACAGCTTTCAAAATTATAAACTATTACATTGTCAGCCCATACCTCTTAGAATGCTATAAATTGTTCGTACCGAACAACTACTGCCAGGGTTTCCACCACGACTTGCTCTGTATCCCACACGGCAGAACAGACGTTTTGGTCCAGCACAGCGTGGCAAGAGGTATGGTGCTGCTAAATGATATCTCTAGATTCCTTGACATTTTCAACATTAAATTGAACTAAATTCTTAAGATTCTACAAATTGATTAACTATAAACTTGGTCTACCAATAGAATCAATAAATTACAATCACTTAATGAAAGAATTAAACTTACTCAAACTTTCAGATAGAAGACTTATTTACGACTTGACTTTTATTTTTAAAATTGTTAATGGTATTATAGACAGTCCTGATTTATTAAACCTAATTACCTTCCACATACCTACTAAAACTACTCGATCCAAAATTCTTTTTAATTGCAACAAAAATGTCAGGACTGAGTCATTTAGATATTCGCTTATACCTAGATTGCATGCAGTTGGCAACGCTTTCTCAGAAGTAGTAGATGTGTTCAACTGCACCGAATATAGTTATAAGAAGGCTATAATATCATACCTCAATGACAATAATTAATGTTAGGTATAATAGTGTTCGTCTGCACGGCGTCTATATCATACTCTAATATAGATTCCAAACTGCTTGCTTCATTTATATTAACTATCAGACAGACTAGTTAAGTAATAGCTAATAATGTGTAATTTTTTTTCAAAATTATTATTTTTAAACCAAAGATTTATTATTGATTCTCTAACTGGCAGCCCTGAAAAACAGAACTAATTAGCAGTACCTGTAGTCATTTCAAACTTCAGTCATTTCAACTGAAGGTAACAATAATATCATTACTAAGTTAGTCCATTTTAGCCAATTCCTAGAATCCAACAATATGTACAAATAAAAGTAAAGTAGGTATATTATACTTGATGTTGAGAATTTTTCTAAGAATTCACCTTTATTTACTTATGTTTATTCTGCATAAAATGTGTATTTTGTACGAGCACATATTATTTTTTTGTTGTAAAACATATTTGTATCCTATAACTAAAGACTAGTTGTTATCATACATATGTACTTTGTTTAATGTACATTATTATCATTGTAATAACCTTCCTATGTACCACTGTGTATCATGTATCACCGGATTGTAATAGCCATTTTATGGCGTTGAAATAAATAAATAAACATTAGTCTTGAAGGTTTCAAGAGTAATTTTAGGCTAGAACTCTAAAATATGCGTTATTTTTTTTCTTTCTCGTTTAAAGTTATGTATTATAGGATTTTATTAATTTATAATGCACAAAAAAAATGTTTGTAGTTCAACATATCATCACAAATCGTACGTAATCGATCCAAAAAAAGATGAAAAAATGGTTAATAGATCAAGATTCTTTATATTGATTGTACGATAGTATCAATTGATTGTATGCAAGGTGGAAAGGTAATGCGCGAGGGGAAGGGGATGCGGGAGGGGAACGGGGACTCACGGGAAAGGACATGCAGGGAGAAACAATGTATTTCTTTGAATATGGCATCGTAACGCATGCCGGGACGCAGCTAGTAAAAAAATAAATTATTCCAGCCGAGATTATTTTTACCATGGAAAATATATTTTTCCGTTGCGACACGGATACTAACTGCATTTAGTGTTTATTTTGTACGTTTGCATTTTTTATTGAATTGAATTTTATTAAATTGTAAAATGATGGCCTCAGCACGGGTAAAGCACCCAATGAAAGACTTATGTTGACGCAACTATATATAATATGTAAGGTACATATATACATAATATATACCTTCCTTCAACCCACCTATACTTTTAAAACCTATCCTGTCAGACAATATTTACCAATATTACCTACCCGTGGCATTGGGAACAATGAATCTATTAAGGAACTAGTGCAGTTATCGTCTTCTTGATACCTCGGGTCTTTAATATCGATTCAAACGGAGACTTGTGCATGTGCTCAGCCAAGTGATTTATCGGTGCCATAATAACATAACAAGAACGTGCTGATACTTCTCCCCTTGAAGTATATGACCCAAATATGAAATTTTCCTGACTTTTATTAATGGAAGCAGTTCTCTATCTGCTCTAGCCCGCATAAGAATTTCTGTGTTGGTGATCATATCGGTCCATGGGACCTTGAGCATTCTCCGGTGAAGCCATATTTCAAAAACCTCTAACCTGTTCATGGTATGGTAATGATTGAATACGGTCTAATTGATTCGCAATTTATCTGCGACTACAGCTCACATTATCAAACTAGCTGGTACCCGGCATGCGTTGCTATGCTATTTAACAAAGAAATTGTTTCTCGCTGCGTGTCCTTTCCCATTCGTCCCGTTCCCCTTCCGCCTCCTCTTCCTCTCCCGCGTCCCATTTCCCTCTCGCGTTCCCTCTCCACCTTCCCTCTTCCCACTCCATTCCCTCCCTTCCCCCTAATGCGAACCCCTCTCCCGAGTTCTCTCCGCCTCCCGCATTCCATGCATTCATTCCCGGTACATTCAGTTTTCAAACAGCTCGCGTGCCACCTATTGCAATTTTTTTTATACAAATTTCATTATACCAGAGCTCACCAGTAGTTTTATACAAACCTTGTCCTGACAATAACGAACACAAAAAAAATAATTAGGTACAGTCGTTCAGAAGTTATGCGCGTACATACATTTCGGTGATTCATTTTTATTTATATAGATAGATAATGTCAAAAATATATAAATTTATTGTGTCAACCAAAAAAAATAGACGTCAATGGGTTGCATCCAAGTTAGAAGGACTTAGGGAGGATGGTAGGTAGGGATTTGTTTAAAGTTCACCTTCATGAGGAGTCCTATCGATGTTTGGTTGTTTGGTCTCGGCTTTCAGATAAAGGCTTACGAGGGCGCGAATGGGAGCTTTGGAAGTTTATAGTTGCTCTTCAATAAACTTCTATTGAGGGGAAGCGGGCACTCAATTCTAATACTACTAATAATAATCTAAAACGGGTTTACGCTTAAATTTCGAAATGCAAACACGGAATAATATTTCGAGATCGAAATATGAAGTGGTTGTTATGAAGAGGGGAAAAATAGTGAAAAAAACATTTTAGTCATACAGTTTAACGAGCAGAAATGAATTGACGATATTCGCATTACTTACTTTACTGGAAACAGCTTTGATTGTGTTTAGTGATCAGATCTGAATAGACAGCCTGTTTGGTTCTTATTTTATTTTATTTATTGGGGAAAATCAACAGATATTTTACACTTATAATAATAACATTAATAATAAATAGAAGGATTTATGCTTGCCATTCAAGATAGAGTCATTAATACTAAAAATTATAGAAAGCATATAATCAAAGATATAAATCAAATTGATGATTTATGAAGAAAATGTTTGGCTTTTCCCGAAACTATAGAACATATTATATCGGGATGTTCTATATTAGCGCCTTCTGAGTATACATTTAGGCACAATCAGGTTTTAAAAATAATTCACTAAAGTTTGGTAATTAAACATAACTTGATTAATTGCCGTAATGTAGTACCTTATTATGAATATGAACCAAATTCATTTTTAGAAAATGAATTTTATAAAATATATTATGATAAAACTATACTAACAGACAGAACAATTAGTCATAATAGACCTGATATAGTTTTACATGACAAAATTAAAAAAATAACTTATATTATTGATGTAGCTATTCCAAATTCCTGTAATATTCAAAAAACTGTTTCTGAAAAAATTAGAAAATACACAGATTTAGGAAATGAGATTAAAAGAATTTGGCATTCTCGGACTATAAAAATATTACCATTTGTTATTTCGGCCACTGGCATAATACCTAGGAATCTGATTCAAAATTTAAGCATATTAGATTTGTCAAAGAATTTGTATATAAAAATGCAAAAAGCAGTAATTTTAAATACATGTAGGATTACAAAAGATTTTTTAAATATTTATATTGAGGGATCAGTAGGATTTATAGGTTCAATTAGAAATGCCACAGAGCCGAACCCTCTGATATGAAAATATCTGGAGTCGGTGAATTATATTCCCATTTGGTCTCTAGTAGGTTGACATGTTGTTCTTGTATTGTTTTGTATTTATAATACTTATATAGTGCAATTGCATAACGTGGATTCACTAGATGATCATTTGGGGAAGTGTATGAAAGGGTTTAGTTTTTCCTTCTTTTTTTTTTTTTTTTTTGGGGGGAAAATTTAACCCGGACATTTAAATCTGGTAACCACATCATATCCAATAACAGATTTTCACATAAGTAATTAAAATTATAATTAAAAAGTAAAGTAAGGGTCCTGTACCTGTAAGAAATTAACAAAATTATATCCTTGAAAATTGTAAAAAAAAGATATATAGAAACACAATATAAACTAATAATCTGCTGATACGATTTTAGATTTTCACGGCCAAAAGTATTTTTGTTATTAGTTTTTTGGGTATTATGCCGTGTTACGCTACCTCCTTCTTTAGACAACGTTTCGGACAGCGTTGCAGTGTCCATCATCAGGGCAGATGTGTAATAGTTAGGGGTGATGTTTGTACTTATCTACTTAGGAGCGATACCGTGTCGCCAGCTTCACTCCTCTACGAGCTGGCGCTACAATATACTTCAACATGTTTTTTTGCGTTTAGCCTTGACGTAACCGTCAATTACCGGTTACCAAGAACTATTGAGCTTAGCTCCGACTAGAGCTCTTAATAGAGACGACGCCGGAGACGATCGCTTACTAAATTTCAAAACATAAAGTAGTCAGAGTCAGAATCTATTCTTACTCCACAACAGCAATAATAATAATATGTACATACCTACAACCCAGAGTGAACACAATAGTAAGTCAAATGACAAGCATGTAAATGGAAAGTATTCACAGCAATAACATAATAACTTGCAACACGGTCAAATAATTATTTAACGTTAGCTATGACAATATATATTTTAAAGGTACTTGAATTACATGAGAATATGTCTACATTATTAAAATTCTTATCAAATATGCTCTGTATATAAAAGCATTTTGTCTGAGATTAGTAGAACATTTTTGAAGATGAAAAAGTGATTTTTTTAAAATATAATATTATGAAGTTAAAAATAAAATTAGCATTTTTTTTTTAAATTATACAATTCAGGTATGAATGATTAAGATAACATAAGAATAATTTTGAAGTAATTAAATTTGAATTTGACAAAAAGGCAAAATGAAAAGTGATAAGCTGATAAGAAAAAAGGCAAGTGAAACTTAGGCAAATGTACATTCATGCAGTACATAGTATACATATATTCACATAGAAGGCATAAATATACATGTGTTATAAAATACTCCTAATGGATATGTTTATCGGAGGTAATCAATGCCAGTGGGTAAAGAATTGAATAGCTTTGTAGCATTATATTTAAAATTTCTTTGCCCATAAGAAGTTTGACAAACTGGGATGTTAAATGATTTTCAAAGATCGGAATAAATTGATTGCGTCTTAGTTGAATTATTTAAGTCTATGGATCGTGTGTACGTCTTCTTTCAATTCTAAAAGTTTCGTTAGTTAAATTCCGTTCATTAAGAGCTATGCCGGTCGTTTAAAAATATCGTCGATAGGTATTGTAACCAATGTATTCTGTTCCACTCCGCGCTCCCCTCAGGGGAACTGAGCGAAAGGGACAACTGCATATCGGGCCGAAAATACCTAAATAAAATCGTCAAAATCGATGTTTTGTATTCCCCATTTTTCTTCTCCAAAACTGGACCGATTTTAATTTTTTTTTCACTAACTATATTAGAAGAAAATATTCTATGTCGGTACGTTTTGATTTTTTTCAAAATAAATTGTTTGGTTTGTATACTGAACGTCTTTTGACGGCATTTAAACTAGGCAATTTTATTCATTTTTGGAAGGTCCTAACTTCTATAAGAAGTAAATTATCAAAAAAAAGCAAAACGTACCGACACGCTAATGGTCATTATCTATATTATGTAAAAAAAATTTTGCTCTAGGGTCCAAATCCAGAGAGATAAATGAGGAATACGTTTGTATGGAAAAAACGCCGCTGGTATTTCCTCTTAATAAGCCAATAATTTTGCATAACTAACGACATTATCTATGTAAATAAATGAGTATATTGACAGCTAACTGAAACATACCTGATACTACGGAGTCCGTGATAAAATATCGGAATATCTCTTACCAAAGGTCACTTGCATGGATTTCATAATGACTTGGAAAAAATCATGTGGATAGATTTTTCTACTAAGATTACGAAAACGTTAATTAAAATTTTAAGAAATATATCGATTTTTTTTTTAATAAATAAATCCGTTATTTGGGCGCAAATGAAAATGTTCCGTCTCCGATAATATTCAAATGATTTTGTAAAATTTCCCGCTGATTTATTTTGTTTATATGGCTACACTTTGAATTTTTGAATTTGACATTTAAAATTCACTAGATTTATTGTTTGTTCTCTGCGAACTTACCATTTGGTTTGACGTTTTGACAGATGTTACGAAGTGAACTCCGCACATTTTATGCCTCCTGTACCTATTTTAAAAGCGTAATGGTAATGGTGCTGATTATTATTATTATAGCAGGTATTCCTAGGCAGCGTATGAAATGGACGAACGATGTCAATATGTTCATCGTTCGTTCATATTTTTATGTAACTAAACTAGAAACAGATATGTTATTGTATAGGAAAAAATTACATTTACTTTTCTCACAAAATTATCCGGTTGCCCAAGTAAACGAACAAAGATTAGCTGACCAAAAAAGGTCAATTTTCAAAAATAATTTAATTCCTGTAGTAACATTAAATCAGATAAGAAAAGAAGTAGCAGATAGATTGCAATTGGAGAATAATTTAGATTAAATTAATACGAGTAGTAATGTTATATTAGATGCATTGAATGAAGATAGTTTAGATAATATTCTAGTAGAAGAATCCAATGATATTAGAGTAGATTCAAATAACTTAGACATTATTCATAATCTTAGGGAAATCAATATTGCAAATTTAAACTTACTAGATGATAATGTAATAGAATTAGCTAACTTGCTTCAAAATAATATAAATAGATATATAGATATAGAGCCCACAGTTAGACCAAAATTACCAAAATTGCATACGTCAAAGAAATTATCTAAATTAATTTCTGAATTAAATAATTTAATTTTACCAAAAATAATATTTGACGATATTAGTTTTTTAGATCTTCATACAATAGTGTACGCTAGTGCTATCACTATATGTAATAAGTTAGGAGTTAAATTAATATCCTCTGATGATAGATCATATAGTTATAGTAAACCAGAATGGCAGATTAGATTAGAAAATGATGTAGTATTTTTAAGAAGTAGTATAGCTAGAGTAATTGAATATAAAAATGGAAATAGAAGTAGGAATATTTTGAGATATGTAGATGAAATTGGGAGAAAATTTGGTTATAGCATTGGTAGTAATAATAATGAAAATATAATCAATGATTTATTAGATTTATTAAAACAAAAATTAGGTGTAAAAGCTAGTAGATTAAAAAGATATAATTATACGTATAATAAAAGAAATAATAATAGATTATTTCAGAAAAATGAGAAAATATTTTATTCCAAACTTGACGATAAACAGAATATTATTTCGAATAATAATATTCCGTTGCCATCTGAATCAGATATGCGCGATTTTTGGACAAACATTTGGAGTAAAGATATAAAACATAATGAGGCAGGTAATTGGATAGAAAATGAAGAACTCAATTGTTCAGACATTGAACAAATGAGTTTTTCTGATATATCGGTTGAATTGTTAGCCAAAATTATATAAAATACTCATAATTGGAAAGCCACGGGTTGCGATTGGATACATAATTTTTGGTACAAACGTCTAACTACTTTACATCCTCTTTTTGCAAAAAATCTTTCAAAACTTGTCAGACAACCTCAAAATTTTCCTAATTTTCTAACTAAGGGCATTACTTATATGTTGCCTAAAAGCGAACATATTAATAATCCCTCTCAATATAGACCCATTACATGTCTACCGACAATATACAAAATTTTAACCTCTTGCTTGACAGATTTAATATATACTCATTTGGATGAAAAAAATACTTTATCTGAACAACAAAAAGGTAGTCGCAGAAAACATATGGGATGTAAAGAACAGTTAGTTATTGATTCTGTAATTTTAAAACAAATTCAAAATCAAAAGCGTAATTTACATACTTGTTATATAGATTATCAAAAAGTTTTTGATAGTGTCCCGCACTCGTGGCTAATCAAAATATTAAAAATATATAAAGTTAACCCAATTATAATTAGCTTTTTGAAAAATATTATGTCCTTTTGGAATACAGATTTGCTAGTTAATTTAAAAGGTAAGAAAATAGTAGTACATAAATAGTAATAAAAAGAGGGATTTTTCAAGGAGACTCATTGAGCCCTCTTTGGTTTTGCTTAGCATTGAATCCCCTTTCTAAAATGTTAATTAAAAGCAAGTTTGGAATAAAAATTAAGGGTAATACAAGAGAGAGTAGTATAGTTTCACATCTATTATATATAAATGATATAAAATTATTTTCAAATTCTGAATCAAATTTAGAGAAAATGATTAAGGTAGTTAAAATTTTTTCAGATGATATTAAAATGACTTTTGGTTTAGATAAATGTAAAACTATCCATATAGAGAAAGGCAAAATTGTAGATGGAGACGAGGGTATATTTAGAAATTTCAAAATTCAAAGTATGAAAGGGGATGAGTTTTATAAATATTTAGGATACCCGCAATCGAATAGATTAGATCACACTAGTATTAAAAATGATATTAGGATTAAATTTCAAACTAGGATCAGAAAAATTTTAAAATGCAATCTATCTGCTAAAAATTTAGTAAAAGCAATAAATACTTGGGCAATACCTCTACTAACGTACTCATTTGGCATAATTAAATGGTCCAATACAGATTTAGATAGTTTAGAACGATTAATTAGAACTACGTTAACAAAATTTAATTGCCATCATCCAAATTCAGCTATAGAACGAATTAATTTACCTAGAAATTTAGGAGGTAGGGGTGTAGTCAAAATAACATCTTTGAAACACAATCAGGTAGAAATGCTTAGAATTTTTTTCCATAGGAAAGCTAATAGTTCAGAAATGCACAAAATAATTTGCAAGGCAGATAGAAATATTACACCTTTAAATTTATATGACGAGAATGCCAACATTCTTATAAATACTAACCAGGAATTATTAGATTCCTGGTCAAATAAAATTATTCACGCAAAACACTTCAATTATCTCAACCAAACGTATGTTGACAAACTTTCGTCAAACAAATGGTTGAGTATTGGAGAGTTGAGCGCAGAAATAGAAGGATTTATGCTTGCCATTCAAGATAGAGTCATTAATACTAAAAATTATAGAAAGCATATAATCAAAGATATAAATCAAATTGATGATTTATGTAGAAAATGGTTGGCTTTTCCCGAAACTATAGAACATATTATATCGGGATGTTCTATATTAGCGCCTTCCGAGTATACATTTAGGCACAATCAGGTTTTAAAAATAATTCACCAAAGTTTGGTAATTAAACATAACTTGATTGACTGCCGTAATATAGTACCATATTATGAATATGAACCAAATTCATTTTTAGAAAATGAATTTTATAAAATATATTATGATAAAACTATACTAACAGACAGAACAATTAGTCATAATAGACCTGATATAGTTTTACATGACAAAATTAAAAAAATAACTTATATCATTGATGTAGCTATTCCAAATTCCTGTAATATTCAAAAAACTATTTCTGAAAAAATAAGAAAATACACAGATTTAGGAAATGAGATTAAAAGAAGCATTCTCGGACTATAAAAATATTGCCATTTGTTATTTCGGCCACTGGCATAATACCTAGGAATCTGATTCAAAATTTAAGCATATTAGATTTGTCAAAGAATTTGTATATAAAAATGCAAAAATCAGTCATTTTAAATACATGTAGGATTACAAAGGATTTTTTAAATATTTATATTGAGGGATCAGTAGGATTTATAGGTTCAATTAGAAATGCCACAGAGCCGAACCCTCTGATTTGAAAATATCTGGAGTCGGTGAATTATATTCCCATTTGGTCTCTAGTAGGTTGACATGTTGTTCTTGTATTGTTTTGTATTTATAATACTTATATAGTGCAATTGCATAGCGTGGGTTGACTAGTGATCATTTGGGGAAGTGTGTGAAAGGGTTTTTTTGGGGAAAATTTAACCCGGACATTTAAATCTGGTGGAAAAAATCAAGTATAGTAAGAAAAAAATTAGTACGCCTCGTTATTCTCCGGTGCCATTCGTGTGGAATGCGTCGTTCTTTTTTAAAATGATTTTCGGCTATGAAATTATCGTTTTTGCGCACCCATAAAATTATGTCACGTCTTTCCGGTTTATTAAAAATGGTCCGATTTTTCGGACTGAAATTTTCCAAAAATCGCCAGAGTGTCAAAAATACTATTAAAAAAACGGAATGTCTTAGAATATTTGCCTAAACCGGAAAAAATTAAAAAAAATGTGACGCAAGTGGCCCATTGTTGACCATGATCGCAAATATTGATGACGGATTTGATCAATATAGGATTTTATCGATCGACCATGCTAGACCTCCAGGACACATGGAAAATCCTAGTAATACCATCTGAACATACAAGAGTATTAACAGACTTCACCTCCCATCAAATAAACAACGAGAATTGAGCACTTACATTTCGTATGATATTTAATACCCTTACCTGCTTGTGCAGGATTTTCTATGATTTTGTCGTGGGCAGGAGTGCACAAAGGATTTGTGAAATGTTTGAAACGACAACGCAAAAGTGTAGACATATGAAAATAACCACACCATGTTCGAAAATTAAATCCCCCGTCGTTCGAAGCGTTTCTGTGTTATTTGAGAATGCATGACAAAACGTGGACAATGGGCAAGTCGCTATATTATGAATGCTTTGAAGGTTTTTAAAAATTGTATTTTACTTCTCTGTAACATCTGTAGTTCTGTACACATTATAGGAAGAGGTTATTCTTTATCCCGGCTAGGATATTTTCTCACGCTTTACAGCACTTCCAAACCTGTAAACCCGGTCTCCGTTTTTGTTGTGGATATCTTCTTATCTTATATATAAAAAATAATCGCTGAATATGTTGCTAAGCGCAATTCTCGAGAGCAGCTGAACCGTTTTCGCTAATTCTTTTTTTAGAATATTCCTTGAAGTACGAGGATGGTTCTTACGGAGAGAAAAATTAGAAAAATTGCGCAGAAAATTGGATAATTTCAGAAAAAATAACGACTATCGCACGTTTGACAGTTCGCGTGTATGAGAACGACAATGATTAATTATTAAATCAGGATTCCATTTTTGAAAATCTTTAAGTTGATGAATTTATTTAAAGTAGGTACACCCCTAATAGTTTGAATCGAATCAAGAATTTTAGGTATTTTAAATAGGTACCTATGTTAGGTACCAAATTTAATATGCATGAAAAATGGAAATTTGAATTAAAATTGTAAAAGGTGGCACGCGGGCTGTTTAAAAACTGAATGTACTGGGATTGAATATAAGGAACGCGGGAGGAGGTTTGGCGGGACGAGGAGAAGGCGGGGAAGGTGGAAGAGGAACGTGGGGGGAAGGGGACGTGTGAGGGGGGAGGTGAACTCTGGAGGGGAGTTCGCGGGACGGAGAAAGGGGGGGGAGTGGAGTGGGGAGAGGGAAGGTGGAGGTGACGGAGTGGAAACGCGAGAGGGGAAGAGGACGCAGGAGAAGAAGGGGAGGCGGAAGGGGAACGGGATGAATGGGAAAGGACACTCAGATAGAAACAATTTCTTTATTAAATGGCGTAGCAACGCATGTCGGGACCAGCTAGTTGCTAGTAAAACTCTAGATTACTAAAGTCAAGTTTATTTACAGAAGATATTTGAATTTGAACTCACAAAGGGAATTCACAAAGTGAATAACCCTAGAAAGATAATCTACGTCTTAGAGACACACAAGAAATGCTGTCTTTTTTTATTTCGCAACGTAGCGCGCTGTCATCTCAGCTAGCTCAGTTGCCGAGCAGAGCTCGCGCGGGGCAGCTCGGTCACCATGGTAAGTACAATAATTACGGAGAAATACATACCCCATACGTCCTAAAGACGTATGATTACCTTTTGTGTAACTTTCAGACTTATTCGCATTATTCGTGATTAGCAAAATCAAAAAAGATGTACATTCATATGTTATTTTTATGTATGACGACTGATCAGCATTTAAACTTTCATAACATATAAAAAATACGATTTAGACATAAAATGAAACATTATTTTCATTTTAAAAAAGACCTAATATTTTGTAGTTGATTTGCAAGAGGTTTACAGAATATATTTGTTTTTTGAATAATAAGCTTTTTTTTTAAATAAATAGATTTTATTTGAGTTCCATTTGCCAAAATTGGAGTGTCAACCTAGATGTTTTGAAATAGCTTTGTTTCTTGGTGGGTATAGTAATTGAAGATTTATTTATGGTCTATATTGTTACAAATCATACTTAAATTACCCATCTGGTCACTAATATGATATTTTTATTTCTTACTTTATTATAATATTTTAGTGTTTTAAATGTAGTGTATTTTAGTATTTTGTGTGTGCAAAATCACTCAAATTTAAAAAAGTTAACCTCAACATAGGCCTAGTCCTAGTGAGGTTAATTTTTTTTATGTAAAAATGAAAAATAAGAATGTATGGTGAAAAAAGAAAAAAAAAAGTTATTTTTTTAACATCAATATATATTTTTCATATTTTTTTTTTGGTTTTATTTAAAGTACAAAACCCTAAACCAATTTTAAACTGTGTAAGTATTATAATATATCAAATATACACTTTTAAACTTCAGCACGTCTCACGGACATTTTGTGTAACTTTCAGATTTGTTCATATAAATGTTATTTAGGGAAATAAAAAAAATATATTTTTAAGTATAACGACTGATTAGCATTTAAACTTTCATAGCACATAAAAAAATACAATTTATACATAAACATTAAAAAAAGACTTAATATTTTGTAGTTGATTTGTAAGAGGTTTTCAGGGTTTCGTTATTTTTTATTACCTACAATATATTTTTTATAATATATATAATTATAAATAATTATTTTGATTTTATTTAGAGTACAAAACCCCAAACTAATTATTCAACTATCTTTAAACTGTGTAAGTATGATAATATGTCAAATATTCACTTTTCAACTTCAGTACATCTCTAATGGTACTTCCACACCAAAGCCAACCTTCCAACTCCGAAATTAGTTTGGAGTTGGAATGTTGGCCGATCGTGTGGTGGCTGCGGCCAACCCTCCAACCCTGAATTCCGATCTTAAAATGGCGGACATCGAACAGCTGTTGCTACTCTGTATCTTATATCAGTTGCCTGTAATTATTACGCACGTATAATTGTATACTTACCTATATACACGACATCTTTTCAAACAATTGTTATACTACTCTCCGTAATAATATTGTCATTTTAATAGTACGCGGCATGCGCGTCTTGATCGCCTGCCGTTCGCAGACTGATGTGTGGACAGTTGCGGCAGGCTGGCCGCTGGATCGAGTGAGTTGGCCGTCGGGATCACCTCGAGGGCGATCCCGACGGCCAACTCGAACTCCAACCTTCCAACTCGAACTTCCAACGCACGAACACCCCTCCACACGATCGTCCAAACGTTTGAAGTTGGAACGTTGGCCGCAGTGTGGGCTTACCATAAGACGTATGATTTATTTTTAAGGTAAGTAAAAATAAGATTATAAGAGGAGTAAACGAACTGCGAGGGTTGACGCTGAAACCGGAATAATTGCCCCGTCATCATGGGCTGCGGTAGATAGTTCTCTGGCGATACATCCGACGTTGCCTGGATGAAAAAATTCGAGTGCAGTTTACACGCGGTAGAAGCGAAACTTTACCATAACGATATCAAAACAATACTGGAAAAGTGTGGTCGTAATCAAAGCGACCAATAAGCGCAGACCGGTTTCCTTTTCAGTTAATTTCCGTTTCATATTTCAACCAATAGTAGCCTCTAAAAGTGACATTATAATAAAAGCGGTCAATGAGCACAGTTGCTGCATCACAGGTGCAGTAATCGTCATTTCCGTTTTATCCAAAATCCAAATCATAGCGGGGATATACAAGTTTCACTTCAAAAATATCCGCAATATGAAATTAAAGAAGTCCTGCTATAACATTTTTAAAGCATATTTTTGAGGGTTTTTCATGTCAGTTTTTCGTGTTAGTTTTTATGTCAGTTTATGAAGGCATCATTTAGAATTAGAACGGGACATGGATCGACGTACTTGAAGATTACTGTAAGGTGCTAACCGGTGTAGAAATATATATAGATAAATTTATTATGTATTATTATATTATTAAAGAAAAACAACAGGACAGGCAGAGTTTTGTTTTTAAGCAAATCTAAATCTAAAAACAACAGACCTTCTAGATCTTATGAAAAAAGAACAAATACAAGTTTGCTTATATAATTCCTCGAGAACCCAATTAGCGTGAGAAAGCACAGTCTGTCAAATAAGAGTAGAAAACATAGGAGGGCGCCACTGTTGATTTAATGGCAATACTAAAAATACAACACATGGTGGCAAACTAAAGCTGTGTAACCTACATTTTTTGTAAAAAATCAAAAAAAATTATTGCAATTTCGATACCTACTCTCAAAATTAGAATTGCAAATAGGTATATTATACCTTTGCAATTTTTGTTAATACAACGAGGAATAAAGATATTATAGTAAAATAAAAAGCACAGTTAGAAATTGCTCACATTTATTTAATACTAGCGTAAGTACCCAGCGTTGCCCAGTTTTAGATCATGTCTGTAATTTTAGATCTGTATTTATTAAACTCATTCAGACCTAAAAGTAGTGTAACTAAACTCACCATTTTAGTGATTCTTCCTTTTTACCTAATGTTAAATTCAAATCCATGTTTATTAAATGAAAGCAAATCACTTTATAAAATACCGTTTAATCAAATTTATGAGGTACCTTAACAACTATGCTTCTTCGAATCAAATTTTGCACTGATCTTTGTTTCTATCTGATTTTATATTCTGATTCTATATTCATGTCTCGTTGTGATTGTTTTTTTTTTATTTATTTTGATCCACTGTTGTACGGAAACTCTTTCTCAGTCTGTGTGCGAAGCCGCGTCGGTGTGAGACCACGCGTTCGTCCAAAGTTTAATTTTAACTTAATCAAGATTTCTTCTTTCGGCAAAAACGCAAAATGGCGTTTTTGAAAACTCGTCTCCTCTGAAGATCAAATAGAGCGTCGCCTTCAAGCCTGCCACGAATTGAAAAGTTAGCCGGAAGAGGACCCAGATTTATTTTCCAAGCTTGATGAGTCCAATGGTAATGAGTCATGGTGTTATGGGTACGATACCGAAACCAAGCAACAGGCAAGCCAATGGAAGAGTGCTCTCTCTCCTCTTCCGAAAAAAGCGCGTCAGGTGAAATCGAACATCAAGACGATGCTCATTTGTTTTTTTAATGTTAGAGATGTTGTCCACACAGAGTTTTTCCTCCAGGCAAAACAATTAACCGACAGTTCTACATGGAACTAATAAACAGGTTGGGAGAGAGCATCAGGAAAAAAAGGTCGAATCCTTGGCGCACAGGGGACTGGTTCTTCCACCACGACAACGCACCTACTCACACCGCGTCATCTGTGAGTTAGTATATGAGCAAGAAAGGAACGACCCCGATTGTTCACCCGCCCTATTCACCCGACCTGTCTCACTGTGACTTCTTTCTGTCCCGTCGTTTGTAGCAGTCCGTGAGTTTTCAGTGAACTAGAGTGCCAAGATTGAAAAATATGACTTTATTGATGTTGTTGTAGCTGAATTAATTTTTTTTTCAAACTTTCTATTTTTTGTATGAAGACTTTCAAGATTCTTTCATGGGGATGCGGCGCATCCCCAAACTGAAAGATCTTCATACTAAAAGTTGATATTTAATCTGTTTTATAATATATGTACATATATACATAAGTACATTTTTATTAAGAACCCATTGACCAACCATTTAGCGGTTTATTGTTACTTCATTTTAACTATGTAAAATTAATAAATAAATAACAAACAATATTAAAAAACTATGCTGCGATGCTTGCTAATATAAATTTATAACAAAATTATTGCATGTTGCCCATTATCATTCCACAATATTTCAAATACTGAATAATAACTATCCCAAAAATGGAATCTGGATAACTTAAATTCCACAAATAATATTTATTTGCGATTTCAGAAAATTGTGAAACATTTTATTCGTAGGTACAAACAAAACATTGGCTGAAAATCAGTATTCATATTGAATATGAACAAATGTTAATGACCGAGGGCCGAACTACTAAATACTTATAAAGGAAATTTATTAAAATCTATCTATACTTACCGTTACCACTGAAAACGTCGAAAGATTAGCGCTGGCATCATGAAATTTACACCTAATTTGAAAGCATCGTAAGGGAAATACGTTATTAGCACTTACGATGACATATTTGATATGTATAATATTGTCTCACTTACATTGGAAGTGATGCAACCTTTGTAAGCACTGTTTTGTTTCTTTAATATAAATAAAAAAAAATCTGCTCGAATTAACATTTTCACACATCCACGTAATCAAAAATAGGGCTGTTCTGTTAATATTAACTGTTCAATTTATTGTATTAGAGCTTTAAGTAAAAGCCTTAGTTTACAAAACTTAAGGCAAAGCTTAATGCTAAAAGCCCCCCGAGGGCACCCAAACTCCAAAGGATAGGGGATTTTGAAGCAGAGAATGGACGGATGGGGTGTTTCCTCTTGGTGTGAGAATAACCTCGACGAATTTAATGTTTCAAAGATCCGATCTTGTCTTATTACGTCTAAAAGGAATCGAAATGAATATCTACTTAGTCTCCTTCAACGTAAGCAATCTTCCGAACAGGCCTTCCATTGATGTGCTTTGTGTAATTCGCGACTCACTCAGGTACGGGGCTCAATCGAAGCCAGAGTTAAGTTAGTCTCTCAGAAGCTGGGCGTACTGTACAGGGACCGCAGATTTAAAAGAACTGCTGGCCCTGCACAAATCGCAAGTGCGCCCCACGATTGAATTTGCAGCCACCTCTGGTCTCGAGCCTCAAAATAAAAATAAAAAACCCTCGATTCTGTGCAGAAACGGGCGGTCCGTTTGATAGATTCTTCCTGTATTAACAAACGGATTGCAATCTTTAGAGCACAGGCGTCGCGTCGGTTGGAAATACTGTCCTGGTTCTACCTGTATTTCAATGGAAGATGCTATGACGAACTAGCGTCATTGATTTCTTAAACACGCCAAACGCAAATAAACATTTGAATACAGTTGAGATTTGTCACATGAGAACAGGTCGTACCTACGACGGAGTTTCTTGATTTTTTTCTAGATTTTTTTTGCAGGCTTCTGTTTTTTTTCCATCCTACGACTTGGATTCCAAAACCCAGGTTCACTCCTTTCTTTCCATAAATACATTGTTTACACAGCGTCCCCAAAGACGATATAGATCATGAGGGAAATTATTTTCCTCAGGGCCTCTTGTGTGGAGTGGAGAGGGACTTTCGTTGCCAGATAGTTTTATTTAATTTGATTTAACCAATAAATAATTAATAGGCAAAACTCAAAGCGAAGATTACTGCTAAATTACTATTTTGAAATAATCGGTACGACAAATTGGTGTAGTACCTATGTAAAAAATATGTTTTTAGTAAATTAGAGCTATTTGTTTCGTATCCATACTAGAAACAACTTTCTAAAAATAATTTTTTTTGCAAAGATTATTTTTAATAATTTGGGAGGCGGGTATGAGTACCGCCGCCCCGAGAAATATTTATTGGGTAACCAACACTTCTGCCATAGGTCACCCCAAGTGGTTCGCTACGTTTTGTGACTTAGCAGGGGTGCGTGACTGCCTGGGTTCAAGAGGTTAGGTTTGTCCAGATCTTGGCTTACGATACCACCTGCCGCTTGGTGGGGAGGATCAAGAGAGACTGGTTGAGCGAGGATCCTACCCACCCCTCATACCTATTTCCTTCCCAGAACTTCTTCTCCTTCCTTTCCTTAAAAAAATCCTCCATACAGCATCCCCTAAGATGACATAGTCCCTGAGGAAAGTTATTTTTCTTAGGACCCCCTGTGTGGAGCTAATGTAAACAAAAATCTTTAACAGTTTCCCTTGATCACCTTTTATCTTTCTTATAAAATTTTCGAGCGTTTCTAGACTCCGCCAGCCAAGCGATTTTTATGCCTGAATTCGTGTCGATATAAGGAAAACACATTTTAAGCTTCCTATTAAATTGTTGGTTGGGGACTAATGATCCCCGACGGTTAATCCCCCGGATTGTTGACCCCTCGGACAGTTGACCCCCCGGACAGTTGATCCCGGGACAGTTGATCCTCTGGATAGTGATCCCGGACAGTTGACCCCCCGGACAGTTGATGCCGGGACAGTTGATCCTCCGGATAGTTGATCCCGGACAGTTGACCCCCCGGACAGTTAATACCTGGACAGTTGGTCCCCGGAAAGTTGGTCCCCTGGACAATTTATCCCACGGAGACCTGATCCCTCGGACGCTTGTTCCCCGGAAGGATTATTTATGTTGTAATAACTCCCCGATAAAATAAGCAGTAAAGATATATTATAACCGCATCCCAAAAATCGACACAGTTATAATACCTGCGGGGATCTTGAGTTTTTTTTTTTTACAGTGAATACCGCACAAGAATCTCAACTGCTCCCGTTTGGAGCCAGTGAGACTATGGCATCCCCGTGTGATTGGTAGTCAGTTAGTGTGTGAATGGTAGTCAGCTGCAAAAATGTGTTTAATAATGATGTCGTTTCCCCGAAGGAGTATGCAGAGAGGATACACCGCCGAATTACAAAATACGACTTACGGGATCAAGCGTCCGAGGAATCGACTGGAAGAGGGGTCAACTGTCAGGGGGGTCAACTGTCTCGAGGAAAAACTGTCAGGGGATTAACTGTCAGAAAATCAACCACTATCGGGGGGTCAACTGTGTGGGGATCAAGCGTCAAAGAATCGAACGAAAATATCGAGAAAAAAATAAGCATTTCTGTGCGGTGTGCGATACTGGACATACTACCGCTGCAGTGTAGCATAGGTACCACATATTTGATGCATTTGTCGCATACCACAAAATATGGTATTGTCGAAATGGGGTTGTCGAAATGGCCCTAAGTAACGAGTTTTTTAATGTTTATAAAAACTCTTCTAAATTTTTAAAATGTTTTCTTCGACTTGTTACTGCTGATCTGACAAGTTAATTTTATTAACCACTAACTGGTTCCCGGCATGCGTTGCGATGCCATATTCAAAGAAATAAATTGTTTCTCCCTGCAAGTCCTTTCCTATGTGTCCCCGTTCCCCTTCCACCTTCTCCGCCCACCCTCTCCACCTCTCCCGTCCCGCAAACCCGACTCCCGCATTCCATATATTCAGTCCCATTACATTCAGTTTTCAAACAGCTCGCGTGCCACCTATTACAATTTTTTTATTAAAATTTTCGTTTTTCATATATTACAAATATTCATTTTGTATATTATAAGAACAATCAATCAAATTTGGTACCTAACCTACCAAGTTATTTTAAATAGGTACCTTTAATTTAAAAAATCCATACACAATTCTTTAGTTACAAAAAAACATCTGCCTGCTAAATTCACATTCATCAAACGTGCGAACTTTGAACTTCAAACATGCGAAGTTAAAATAGTAAGAACCTTCTACAAAGTATTATAAAACTTTAAAAAAAGATGAATGAAGTAGGTAAAATCGTTGTGAAGTTATGGCGTGACCAAGGGGAACAGGGATTCATTTTTATATGTATAGATGACATGTTATGCTTTAAAACGTTGATCAGCAGACACATTATTAAGGGATTTTTAGGATAAGTTATTAATTCAATACAATTTGAAACAATCGATTTTTATAAAAAACCAAATACATATTGTAGCACTTTAGATGCATTGTGCCATATCAAGTTTTCTGCATTGTTAACTACTTCCCAGATATTGCATAACGTTGTGTTTTCGTCCCTACAGAAAATAATGACGACATTCAGTCAACTGAAGAGAAAAACCTTTAGAAATGTTTTTTGGGGCGGCAAGTCCCTTGTGTCCAAAGTAAGAAAGATTTTCACTTACATAACCACTGGAGCGATTTTTAACATACATATATTGGCGCCATTTTAAATGTCTCCGATAGCTTTTCGGATAAAAAAGGCAAATATCTCCTTGATTTGGCAAAAATATTTGTAGCTCCCACGCTTGTTATTTTAGACTTAAAACGAAGATATGAAATGCTTTATCTATTATGACCGTAGATGTCGCAAATCCGAACTTCGTAGATTATTTTATAACGATGTTAAAAATAGTAATAAAAAAAATTTCACGCATAATTTCTGATCAGCTATTTACGGTTAAAATTACGTCATTTTTCCATAGATATGTACCTTTAACTATCAAGTGTACCACAGACAATACATAGAAATCGAAAAAATTCTATGTCGACTCGAATAAGTACCTCTCACGGCAGTTTCAAAGTAACAACCATGCAGGATTAGCATGGTTATAAAATTTACGATTTTTTAAATATTTTTTTATAAATCCTACAAAGATGAGATAAACGGCAAACTACAGATTAATTCATTGGCTATACAATAATAACACTAAAATAAGTTTTTATGTCTCCATGTTAAAATTGTAAGGTACGATTTGTTTAATGTTGGCGAAAAATGTTAAAAATGGTCTTACGAAAAACTCGAGCAAAAAAGATTTAAAATGCGCTGTCGCTCTAGTGGTTAAGGTAAAAATCATTAAATATTTTCAAATATGAAGTCTTTATTGAATAGATAAATCAACGCCACCGTCCCAAGGTGACAGGTGACACGCTGTATTAGACATTTTTATCCAAAAAGAGTTTTATCTTTCTTTTTAGACATAGAGTGAACCTAACCACTTTTTCAAAATAAGTTGTGTCCGCCTTTGCTGCTGTAATCCAAGAAAATTTGTATTATCAAACATATATTGCCTGGCAGATTTTTATGAGTAAAACACTGAAACCACAGTTACTAATACACGTTTTGTAAATTTGAAACAACTGATTATATTTATCAGCTTCTAAACTGGAGAGAGCTGGCACAAAATCGAGATGAGTGGAAGAAGACTCTTGAGGAGGCCAAGACCAACCAGGGGTTGAAGAGCCAAGAGTGATGATGATGATGATTATATTTATCATTTTGTTTACCAGTTTGTTTATCAGTTGCGTAAAATTTAAAACAATTAATTAAAAAAGATATTGTAAGAATACATGTATTGTATGTGCAGGATACACAGTGTTCTTCTAATTTAAGAAATGTGTTTTACAATAAATCAATTATTTCAAAAAACACTGAAGAGAAAAAAGACGTGTCCCATTATCCGAAGTGAGCCCATTTTCCGTCACTTTGGGTAAAATTTACAAAAACATTTTCAAGAATCGTTATTTTTTCCTGAGCAACTACTCAATTACACTGGCCGATCTGGGGCCAGGAGTAGAACACACAATACCGCAATATGTATTCAATACCGCAATATTGCGGTATCGGACATGTAATAGCGCAAAATTTACTACATTGCGAAATTAATAAATCTTTAAATGGGGATTAAAATAAAACTACCATGACTTATAATTAATCACACACAACGCTAATCTTGCTATACTAATCTTTTATTTGAAAATGTTTACGTAAAAAGCATAAAATATCAATGTATCATCATTTAAAGAGCTTCTAATTTTATAAATAACTAGCAGACCCGGCCACACGTTGCTGTGGCTAACGAAACACAACGCCATTACCCAATCTTTATAAAATCCACACCACCCGCTTGCCAGCTGCCTGCTGCCCGCTGCCTGAATTGAATATTTGAATTTATCGGCTTTTCTCTACTATAATAAGCTTGTATTATACACATAAACTAATTAACTCGCCACTAATTATACAATGCTTGCAATGCAACACTGGATATTTGAAAAGGGAAAATCAAATACCTTCTTACTCTAGGACATCTATTTTCCAATTTCTTTCGTAGAACGAATTTCAAAAGTGACTATTAGTCCAGTAAAGGAAGGAGTTGTAGAGTGCGTGAGCAGGAACCTAAGCGATTCTTTCAGGACTTGTTTAGGGTGCTTAGGGTGTGAACATACTAAAAGTCCTGACGTCTTGGTGGTGAGCTAGGGGGGGGAGGGGGGGGGGGGGAAGGTCCCGATTTTCGGGTTTCCGTTTATATCTCAAAAACGGTGCGTTATAGAGGAAAACTTTTTTAGAATAAGTTAAAGCTCATAAAATTATCTACAACTTTTATTCTATACGTAATTTTGAAAATCTCAGCCGTTTTTGAGTTATACGCTCCACAAATGTCAATATTTTCGAAAAAAATCATTTTACCTCACATTTTTCATCAAACATTCCTTCATATCGTCTAAAATATTCATCCAAGAAAGAAATTTATTTGAAAGAAGTTGTAAATAATTTAATTACCTTTTAGAATATATATATATACATATGTAAGTAAATCTCTAACCAGTAAATATTTACAGCAATTTAAAGTTTTTTCGTAAAATGTTGTCATTTTCAGAAAAAGCTGTTTTTCTTACCAAATTATTAAGACGGGTTTTTTCTTTATGGGAAATTCCTTATTAATTTTTGCACTCAAGAAAGCAGGTAAGTTGTTCTCGAACAGATGATTAGTGGAATTCATTTTATAATCATTATTATTGTAATGGGTGATTAGGTTAGTCGTCGGAGATGCTACAATAACGTGCTACGATGCTGTTCGAGTTGGTGAAAAGGAAATGAATGCGATAGTGGGCTTGACATTCTCAGACATCAAGTTGTCCCGCAAAGATCGGGCATTCCCAATGTTTTCTGTCAGCTCGCCGATAAAAATTCACGATGAAAAGGTTGCAGTTGACCCAACATTGCTGTTTCAGCGGATGTGTATAAGCAAACGATCTGATGAGGATTTGATGAAATTCTTTGAGTATGAGTTGGCCCCATTTCCCTTGGCACTGTTCAATGAAAGTGGGATGCGAAAGACAAACAAATCTGTTCTGTATAGCTTATTTGAGCCTACCAAAAAAACTGTTCTACTGTCTCAGATGAACATTGTTGTGGACGGAGGATTTCTATCATATTATACATATTATCTATTTTATACAGAGTAAATTGACAAAAAGATGCCTCCGTTGCCGCAATTTGTGATCGTTATATCACCTATGTCAACCACCACTATCCTGGAATGACTCGCACTGTGGTATTTGATGGGTACGCAAATCCAGTCAATGGTACGAAATCACAAGAACAGATGCGACAATACAGACTGATAAGGTCAGCAAACATCAATTTGACAATCAATACCCGTTAAACAGGAAGATTTTTTAACCAATCCTACCAACAAAAGTAACTTCATCTCCTTACTACAGACAAAGTTTCGGGAGAATGGGATACAGACTCTTCAGGCCACCGATAATGCTGACGTCCTTATCTTGAAGACTGCTGTGGAACTATCCTTTCACAACTCTGTGGCTGTTTTTGGTGAGGATGTGGACCTCACTGTCCTTTTGATTGCTTCCACTCCTCCCACCTAAGATATTCTGTTGCTGAAACCCGGACGAGTGAAAACCAAAACATTGGCACTGTCCACCCAAGAGATGCAGCATCGTGGATTTGAACTTTTACATTCATTTACTGGAAGCGATACAACGTCTGCAACTTTCAGGAGAAGCAAGGTGGGCTTTTCAAAATTCTACTTGAAGTCAGAAATGATCAAGCAAGCGGCAATGATCTTTTACAACCCCTCCTCTACTCACGACGAGGTTGAAGAGGCTGGAAATAAATGCTTCCTGAAATGGTATGCGGCGCCAAAAAGACAGACCTCCCTTAACCAGTACCGCTCCCAATCGTTCACAAGGTCCGTGGCAAATATGAAGCCTGACTTCAGCTCCTCCCTTCAACAGAGAGTGCAGCTAAACAGCATTCCCGGCGGACATACCAACAAGTTCGGCAGTGGCTCGGGATTGAGCTGTCCCCCGAAGAATGGGGGTGGAAACACGAAGGAGACACCCTGGCGCCAATTACAACAGAAGATCCTCCAGCACCGGAGGTCCTTCTGAAAATGATATTTTGCCGCTGCACCAAGGATTGTGCAATTGGCAAATGTGGATGCCGAAAAGCAATGCTGACCTGTTCTGCAGCGTGCCTTCACTGCCAAGGGAGATGCCTCAATAGCGTGCCTGTTGCCGAGGACGACGATGAAGACGACGTAGAGCCCTTTCAGCAAGAACATCCACCACTGAGAATGACGATGCCATGGATGAACAACGCTTGCCAGGACCCTCACGTCCAAAGAGGATATGAAAACGTGAATCCATATAAAGTTGAGAGTGTAACATGACGTTATTGAGAACAGTGCCAAGGGAAATGGGGCCAACTCATACTCAAAGAATTTCATCAAATCCTCATCTGACCGTTTGCTTATACACATCCGCTGAAACAGCAATGTTGGGTCAACTGCAACCTTTTCATCGTGAATTTTTATCGACGAGCTGACAGAAAACATTGGGAATGCCCGATCTTTGCGGGACAACTTGATGTCTGAGAATGTCAAGCCCACTATCGCATTCATTGCCTTTTCACCAACTCGAACAGCATCGTAGCACGTTATTGTAGCATCTCCGACGACTAACCTAATCACCCATTAAAATAATAATGATTATAAAATGAATTCCACTAATCATCTGTTCGAGAACAACTTACCTGCTTTCTTGAGTGCAAAAATTAATAAGGAATTTCCCATAAAGAAAAAACCCGTCTTAATAATTTGGTAAGAAAAAACAGCTTTTTCTGAAAATGACAACATTTTACGAAAAAACTTTAAATTGCTGAAAATATTTACTGGTTAGAGATTTACTTACATATGTATATATATTCTAAAGGTAATTAAATTATTTACAACTTCTTTCAAATAAATTTCTTTCTTGGATGAATATTTTAGACGATATGAAGGAATGTTTGATGAAAAATGTGAGGTAAAATGATTTTTTTCGAAAATATTGACATTTGTAGAGCGTATAACTCAAAAACGGCTGAGATTTTCAAAATTACGTATAGAATAAAAGTTGTAGATAATTTTATGAGCTTTTACTTATTTTAATAAAGTTTTCCTCTGCGACGCACCGTTTTTGAGATATAAATGGAAACCCGAAAATCGGGACCTTCCCCCCCCCCCTCCCCCCCCTAGCTCACCACCTAGACGTCAGGACTTTTAGTATGTTCACACCCTAAGCATCCTAAACAAGTCCTGAAAGAATCGCTTAGGTTCCTGCTCACGCACTCTACACCTCCTTTTGGACCATTCGTTTACTGGACTATATAGTACGGCCCGCCAGCCCAACTACATATTATTAATCGCACAAAAATATGTTTTTTTTTAATATCTCTGCTTTTTTCTAATATAATTTACATGTATTATACATATAAACTTTCCTCTTCAATCATTCTGTCTATTGGTGAAAACCGTATGAAAATCCATTGCGTAGTTTAAAAGATTAACGCGCACATACATTTTGAGCAACTTCATTTTATACTATGTAATGATGATGATGATGATGTTAATGCAAAAAATGTTTCCACACTATAATAGAACTTTTGTTATAAAAAAATTCGACATACGGATACGAGTATAATACGTTAAATATATTAGTCAAAATAATTATTTTTTCACGCTTTCACGTAGTAATCAAATAAAATAGGACAGATTAGTCACTCACTTGTCCGACTGGCAAGTAGTTGCGAGTGAGACTGAGACTGAGTAAGACTACAAACAAACGTTAGTTCGCTGTAGGAAATTCGGGAATTCTTCGACGCACAGTTCATAGCCGGAATTTCCCCATCACGGTTGGTTTTTAATACCGCGAAATTCGAATTTTTCTAATTTCTAATTTTGAAATCGCGGTAACGGTATTGCATGCTCTAGCCAGGAGTCTTATTAAAATTAACAACATTAATTTTCTTTAATATCGGCAGGTATAGATCACACTTCTGGGGTTTGTCCGTTCAGTGGTTCTACTGAAGATCAAAATGTGAAACTCGACACCAACCAGTCTCGCTTCCGTCTATAACAAACGGAGACGTACACACAATGTACCATGTGGAAAGGATCTACAAACAAACGTATGATCAACAAATGTACGTGCTTACGTTTATGGATGTTCTTGCAACATGAAACACGTATGCACCGGTGTTAAGTTACTAGCGATTTTAAAATACATACACCATAGTAATACAGCAAGGTGAGTAGAATGCAGTCAGCGTGTTGTGAGACTACTAGCAAATATTTGCAAACAATAAATTTAGTATTGTTAACATAATAGAACACACAATACATTTGGTAAACTGCATAGAAGTACATTTCAAACTCGGCAAATCAATATATCATCTAATTGCTATCTTTAGAACGCATGGCTCGAGTATTATTATGTTTATTAATGACCTCAACTATATATTATTAATATTAAAAAATAAACTCTACTTCATCGTAGATGATTTTAACTTGAACATTAATGAAAAACTAGAAAATAATAACAAAAATGAAAACATCAATTGTGTGACTGAACAAAACTTCATACCTTGCATAAATAAAAATATTAGAGAAATAAAAAAACATACTCCATCTTGTTTAAACCACATTTGGACAAACGTAAACATTAAAGATCTTCACAAACTACAATCAATTGTTTGGAAAACTAACATAACTGATCATCATTCATGCTTACTTCTGTATAATAATAATATTAAACATAAAAAACACATTCTTCAAATTTTGCAAATTAACTTTGTGGCAGCTTTTTATTAATGAAATAATTAAAAACACTTGTTTTTACCACGATAATCTTTATTTAAAAGTCAATATGTTTGGAGAACGTTGTTTTCTTCATCAGGGCATTATATGTACTAAAAACTAAATTATCAAGTATAGAAAGACAGGCGTGGGTAGAAATGGAAGTAGTGGGGGAGGAGATAAGAAGCTTAGAAAGGGGGGTGCATAGAAGAAAAAAAGACAAAAAATTAGAATGGAAATATGTTATAATGATAGGGCTATTCACAAAATTAATTTGGTTATTAATAATATATAAATTTCTATTGACATTTTTCCTAATTTCTAATATTTTTCTAAGTGATAACCACTAACGATAGTGTGTAAAACTTTAAAACCAGTACTTATATCAAATGAATGGTTAAATTCAATTAAGTGGTTAGCAAATTCCGAATAATTATTGCTATTTAGACATTTCAAATGTTCCTTCATCCTCGTTTGAAAATTTCTGCACGTTTTACCTATGTAAAAATGGTTGCAATCATTACAATGCATTATTTAAAGAAGCAAAATCCTCTCAATATAAATGTGGTGAAGTGATAAAAAAACGTCAATCCTAAATCTAACTTTAACAAATTCAGTTAGAACAAATGCACGCAATAAATATATCGATGGTTACAAAGGAAAAAAAACCTCATCGTTACTAAAGCGGACAAAGGAAACTCGGTGATTATTATTCGTGGTGATCACGGACTAAGCAGTTTTTACATGGTGAAATTTGTGCAGCATCCAGCGGGGACAAAAGAAGATTCCAGTTTCAAGGTAGGACTTTCATATTCTGGTGGCATCCTCTCCCAGTTCATTTTCGTTCCCAATTTCTTCCTGAACTTACACAAAATTTACACGGCCCAAAATCGCCATAATTTTTATGCGCTATCGAAACATTTGGTCCTCTCGCCGGATAGATTGGTTATTTATGCGTAGAAATTGAATTCAAATGGTTAAATGGTCAATAGTTTTCAATAATCACTTTCAATAGTTTCAATAATCACAAGATTATTTTAGATAATTATAGTATTGTTACAAAGTTACTTGGGAACACGGGTGCATTTCTAAAGGTAGGTAGTATTCACAGTGCAAATATTTCAAAATGGATAAAATCGCAACCAAGATTGGTTCTTTAAAATTAAAACGCCAGAGATTATTCGGTCGTGTACAGGCGGCTTATGATCTTGTGAAAGATTTGGATAAAAAGGCAAAGTTATGTCAATTCAGAGCCCGAATGGATAAAGTAGAGTCGACATATGAGGAATTTCAAAGTATTCAATGTGAGCTGTCAGATTTGGTTTCACTTCCCGAGTTTGATATATTGGAGGTTTCGCGTAATTTTGAGGAATTGCGTTTCAAAGTTACATCGGCACGTGACGCTTACGAAGCGAGTCAGAGTCATCATGATGTGTCAGGAGAAGAAGTACAACGACTCGGTCTCGGTCGTAGTTTTCTGGCTCCAGAGATAAAAATTCCTTCTTTCAGTGGACATGTTAAAGATTGGCCCCCCTTTTTAATATTTTCAGAAGTATTGTGCATGAGAACAGTTCTCCGAGTAAAATCGAAAAATTTCATTACTTACTTAGCTGTTTAAAAGATACAGCCTTATCTCTGGTGAGAACTATTCCTCTGATTCAAGAGAATTATGATTTGGCCTGGGAAACGTTATTAAATCATTAATTCGAGTCCAGGGCATTATTTATATATTACGTTAACTCTATTTTAAATTGTAACTTCTCCAATAATGTAGAAATTTTGAATGTTTTACGGGAGAATCTTTCTGGACTTCACGAATTACATAGGGAAAACTTATTTGGAGAATTTTTATGTCATTAAGTTTTGCAAAAAATAGATTCAAATACACGGCGGGCATTTGAAACTAGAGTGGAAAAGGATGAAATTCCCAACGTAGAAATGTTAATCAAGTTCTTAGCAACTCAAAACCGTATAAACATGTTATCGGATATTAAAGATAAAAGAGGAAAAAGGGTTCTATTTGTATCCAACGACAATACTAATAAAATTAGTTGCCGAAAATGTGGAGCCTCGCATCATATTACTAAATGCCTGGAGTTTCTGTCGTTGAATATGGTCAGTAGAAGAGACTTCGTTAAAAGGGAACGGTTATGTTTCAACTGTTTAAATCCGTACCTTATTAAAAATTGCCGTTCAAAGTTTCGATGCAAAAGGTGCAACCGAACCCATAATACTCTGCTACATACTGATGAAAGATCTCCTTCGCCAAACAACCGTGATACTGAAAGTGATAACCGAGTAATATGCAACGTAGCGTTTGGATTGAGTAAGCGATCTATATTGCCTACCGCGCTGGCAGAATTCCTTGATAATTCAGGACGTAAACATAGTGCGAGGATGTTAATAGATACGGGCAGCGAAATTTCGTTTATTTCGTAAAGATTATCTAATATATTGGGCTTAAAAAAGAAAACATGAAACGGTAATATACGAGGAATCAATATCGCAACAGTAAGTAATGTGCAAGGTTTAGTTCTTGGGTTTCAGGGCAGGCAGTAATAATCTCCAATATTACGTCAAAACTCCCATATATAAACTTTCAAGATACGTCTGAAGAATTTAAAAGTCTAAATCTTGCAGTACCAGAATTAAGAAATCCGGGAGAGATAGATTTCCTATTGGGGTCTGACTTGATTGCAAAAATATGGAGGCAAGGTTATATTTCAAACCGTGATTTGATAGTTGTTAATACAATATTCGGATACATAGTTATGGGATCATGTGTTCAGGAATACGGTTTAACACAAACTTTTGTGACGTCAGCTCTAACTGCAGTCGAAGACAGCGATTTAAATTATGCGGTTAGACTTTGGGAAGTAGTTTTTAGTTAGTTTTTGGGAAATAGAGGAGATTCCTAATGACATTATTCAAAGTAAGGAAGACAGTGAATGCGAACACATATTTCATTCGTCAGTTCAACGGGATGTTTGCGGCAGGTATATAGTAGCATTACCTTTTAAAAATAGATCTCTAGTAGATATAGGAAGTACGTATCGCACTTAAAAGATTTTACAACTTGGAAAAACGTTTGTCTTTGAATGCGACATTAGCGGAACATTATCATAAATACATGAAGGACTTTTTAAAGCAAGGTTTCATGTCAAGAATTCTCCCCCAATCGAGATACAGAATGCGAATTACATTCCACATCATCCGGTTGTGCAAAAAATTGGTAATGATATCAAAATTCGGGTTGTCTTTGACGCTTCCTGTAAATCAAATAAACAAATTTCATTAAATGATTGTTTATATTCGGGTCCTAAATTACAAAATGAAATAGGTCATATCTTTATATCCTATTTATATCCTATAGTATTTACTACGGATATTCAGAAGATGTTTCTTCAAATTGGAATCAGAGAAGAGGATACTTGCTTTTAAAGGATTTTTAGGCGTTTTTCTCCCTTAGAGCCAGTAGGGCAATATACGCTTGGCACGGTCACGTTCGGGGTGACTTCTTCGCCGTATCTGGCTATAAGGACATTAAATCAGCTAGTGAAAGATGAAGGTGCACAATTTCCAAAGGCCTCTAAGGCACTGTTGTCGGATACATACGTTGACGACATAGTTACTGGCAAATGGGAGCCAGACAGCGCATTTCAGCTTCAAATTGAGCTGAAAGAACTCCTTGCCAAAGGAGGTTTTCAATTAAGAAAATGGATGAGTAATTCGGTTCCGTTGTTAAATAACATCCCAATTGAACATCGGATCCACGCAAGTGGTCAAGTTGCGTTTGATGATAGTACATCTTGCTCATCCAAAATATTAGGTTTAATCTGGGATCCTGAAAAGGATACTTTTTCGTACTCAGTAGAAAAAAAGACAAGGGTATTTTCAAAACGCGCAATACTCAGCTGCGTTGCTCGCATTTTCGATCCGATTGGTTTAATAACCCCTGTTGTTTTCAAGGTTAAGTGTCTACTGCAAGAAATGTGGAAGATTAAGATAGGTTGGGATGACTCGCTCCCTGAAAACATCGCTAATTCGTGGCAAAATTTCTTAGACGATTTACCAACGTTACGTGACTTACAAATACCTAGACACTGTAATACAAGTAAAGATTCAAACTGTACTCTAGTGGGTTTTTCAGATGCGAGCGAGTTGGGTTACGCTGCTTGTGTTTATCTGGTTACGAGGGAAGCCCAGCCTAAAGTAATATTGCTTACCAGCAAATCCAAAGTCGCGCCACTGAAGACACTGTCTATACCACGCCTTGAGCTCATGGGAGCTTATCTGCTTTCAAAGCTGGTAAAAATGACGAGATCGTCAATTGAAAATCTTATAACAATTACTGAGGTTATTTTGTTTTCTGATTCTACAATTGTTTTGTCATGGATTAAGGCACCTCCTCATACATTGAAAACTTTTATCGCGAACCGCGTAATTAAGATACTCGATCAAGTCGCGGACGCAAAGTGGTACCACGTTATTTCAAAGGAAAATCCAGCTGATTTAGCTTCTCGCGGTTTATATCCTCCTCAAATTAAAGATAACGAATTATGGTTTCAAGATCCTCCGTGGTTAACCCAGTCGAAGTTGCAGAAGTGGCCCTTAACTTTACCGGATGCATTACATGTTGAGGAACTGCCAGAGGTTAAGTCCCACGTTTCAACGGTTCGCGGGCCGCTTGATTATTATGAAGGACTGGAATTTTCCCGCTTTTCTTCGTGGGCACGTCTTCAGAATATAGTTGCTTGGTCCGTTAGATTCGGAATTCTGACCTGCTCGGAAAGAAATCACGCTGTTAAGGTTATTTTAAAATGCGATCAGCAGTTCCATTTTCCAGATGAAATCAGAAAACTCAAAGGGGATGGGGTGACCCCAGTGACCTTTCAAAAATTAAATGTTTTTATTGACCACGAGAATTTACTTCGCGTTGGCGGGCGGCTTTGCAATTTACATTTAAATTACAATTCTAAGTTTCCAATAATACTTGCTAAAAATAGTAAAATAGCCGAGCTTCTTATATTATATTATCATAAAGTCTATGTACATGCCGGATCGCGAACCTTGCAGTTCCTAATTTATCAAAATTACTGGATTATATCTGCCCGTAATAAAATAAAGAACCTAGTTTCAAAATGCGTGAGATGCGCAAGATTGCGATCATCCCCGCCAGCTCCACTCATGGCCAGTTTGCCAGAAGCGCGTGTCACACCGAACCGCGTCTTTAGTCTTGTGGGGGTGGTTTGGCCGGCCCGTATATCCTAAAAGAAGGAAAACGCAGAGGCGCTAAAACATACAATATACAAGGCATACTTTGCAATTTTTGTCTGCATGTCAACGAAGGCGATTCATCTCGAGGTTCCCTCAGATCTCTTGTCTGACGCTTTCATCGCTACCCTCGATAGGTTTGTTTCACGACGGGGTATTTGTCAGGCCATTTATTCGGATTGCGGTACGAACTTTGTTGGGGTGAAACGCCATTTGATAGGAACACAAATTTTTTTAAATAGTTGTCGTAATGATGAACAAGTCACACGTACATGTTCAGAAAAGGGAATAATGTGGAACTTTAACCCTCCCTCCAGTCCTCACTTCGGAGGACTATGGGAAGGGAACATACGTGTGGTAAAAAATAATTTAAAACGAGTAATAGGGGACAATTCATTGACGTTTGAAGAATTTACAACTATACTACATAAAATAGAAGCCATATTAAATTCTCGTCCTCTCTGTCCTCTAACCTCAGACCCTGAGGACATTCAGGCCCTTACTCCGGGTAACTTCTTAGTTGGAGAACCATTAATTTCGATTCCCGAATATAACTATTCGGAGGTTAAAATAAATCGTCTCAATCGGTGGGAACATTTAAAGAAAATGAAACAACATTTTTGTCAGCGCTGGAATAACGAATATTTACAAGCGCTACAAAATCGCATCAAATGGTATAAGGCTACCCGTAACTTTCAAGTAAATGACCTAGTGGTCATCAAAGATACTAGGAGTCCTCCATTAAAATGGCCGCTCGGCAGGATAAGGGAGGTGAAACCGGGCTCTGACGGGGTCGTAAGAGTAGCCTCAGTACAAACCAGCGACGGTGTATATCTACGGCCTGTTGCAAAGCTTTGCCTTTTACCTGTAGAATAGAGAGTAACGTTTTTTCTTTTTTTATATGAATCGTGGTATAGGTTCATATAATTTTTGTTTTTTGTTTTTTTTTATGCCTTCAATGGTTTCGCATTGATTGCGATTCAGCTATCTTTTGTTATGTTTAGTTATGTTTTTCGAGTTATTATTTTTTCTTTACATTCTGCACGTATAGTCTTTAGTTTCGAGTGCACCTAGTTTGTAAGGAATAGATTAAATGTTAGGAGTAGGTTTCTTTAATATATTTGCATTATTTCGGAATCGACCAGTTTCGATAGTTTTTGGAAAAATTGGTAATTTTGGCGGGCGGTATATGTTCGGGCATAACTGATAAACAGTATCTTATTTCTTATCCCCACATTCTAAGTCTGACCTACCCACAAAATATTACCTACCCCACCCTGTCACCTGGAGAAGAATTGTCCCGAGAATTTCAGTGCAATTTCTACCGCGATACAAGACGTACATGGTCGTATGCAATGGGCAAGAGTTTTTCGTGGTGATCAAGGGCTAAGCAGTTTTTACATGGTGAAATTTGTGCAGCATCCAGCGAGGATAAGAGAAGATTCCAGTTTCAAGGTAGGACTTTCATATTGGTGGCATCCTCTCCCAGTTCATTTTCGTTTCTTCCTGAACTTACACAAAATTCACACGGCCCAAAATCGCCATAATTTTTATGAGCTATCGAAACACTTTCATAAAACCTTTCATAAAATATTTCATCAAACCTTTCATTAAATCTTTCATCAAACATTTCATAAAACCTTTCATAAAACCTTTCATAAAACCTTTCTTAAAACCTTTCATCAAACCTTTCATAAAACCATTCTTAAAACCTTTCATCAAACCTTTCATAAAACCTTTCATAAAACCTTTCTTAAAACCTTTCATCAAACCTTTCATAAAACCTTTCATAAAACCTTTCATCAAACCTTTCATCAAATCTTTCATCAAACATTTCATAAAACCTTTCATAAATCCTTTCATAAAACCTTTCATAAAACCTTTCATAAAACCTTTCATCAAATTTTAAATTGTTACTACTACTATTGCGAGAAAAATAACAAAATGTCAAAAAAAATTTTGAATCATTCATCTCAAAATTAGGTTTGTGGAGATACAGCATACTGACCCAACGACGTTAATACGTGATACCAATATTTTGTAACTCAACTACCCGTCTCCCACAAGATAACGGCGTTGAAAAGAAACAGTGTATTTGTGAGGTTGTCCTGGCAGAATGTCGTATTTTAAGTTGCTATGTTCTGTAATTCCAGAACAGAAGTGTTCTTTTTTGTCAGTTACAGTATTGTGCCATAGCCAATTCCTTTCTCAAATGATGTACATCGATGAAAGAAACTGATTGGTTTCTATAAAGCCAAAATACTGTATCGACACAGCATTTTGCTATAACCGACCGGTCAGTGGTTGAGTGGGTATCGCGTTTGGGTCCCACCCAGGCATTCCGTGTTCGATTCCTCGGCTGGCTAAGTCCTCCATCACGATTCAAGCAAAATTTTCGGCTTACTGTGATGGTAGTAGAAGATTTTCAAATATTGTCAGGTTATTCGTAATCCTGGAATATTTGTGTTGCTGTTAAAAAATAAATAAATAAAAATAACACCGGCGGGTTAACGAAATAACGGCAGCTTGTGCTATACAATATATCTACGTATCAATGTTTCCATAGCGAATGTGGGCGGTACTCCAATGTGCTCGTCGCTGGTTACAGGGGTAAGTAAATTATGAAACATTTGTAAAAGTGTTTTAACTAAACACGTTAACAAAATATTGATATGTGTATTGGCGCGAGTCTTTTTGGGGCGAGCATTTGGCCTTAGCAAATATGTTTTGAACGTGGCAAGCAATTCGCGCTCCCATGTAAAAAGGTCTATTCATTCAAAGCAGATTTTGCTTTTAAGAACTAAATGGTGATATTGTAATGCGAGATGCCTATATACTGTCAGATTGATTGTTCAACGAATGACAGTCATCTTTCCCCTCTTCGCTCTCCATAGTTTGGTTTTACCCCTCATCTGTAATTGCTTGTCTATCCATTTGGATGTCTATGGGAAGGTCTGTTTTCATGAAATTTTGAAAAAATTTGTTCGTGAAGGCCGGGCAACGCCGGGGACTTCAGATAGTATAAAATAAATCTAGAAAGCGTAATCAGTTATCACTCACTTGAATGCTTATTTTGTGCACATTTTGACACAAATAGTTCCATGGTCTGCCATTTTAGAAATCAATCAAGCTAATTGCTTATTTCATGCCCCTCTCTGGTATTTAAGGTTAGTATCGCTCATCACATCATCAGAATTAGGACGGTGTGCTGATCTTCCTTGATGAATCCCTGAAATCTATGTTGCATTGGAACCTGTAAACGAATGAAATATAATTCTCAAATCCTGTGTAACAAAGTATCTACCTTCCCAACATTTCTCTTTCCCATCACCTTCCCGTACCCAATTCCTTCAGCTGTGCAACATACCCCAATCACCGGAGACGCCATAGTGCATCTCGTTCATACCCTTGTGCGGTATTCACTCTTTATGAAAATACTATTTTCATACATAGTTTCCTACATACATTTTCGTCGATTTGATTTGTTTGCAAATTTACAGTGGAGGTTATCCACCTCTTACCCGCCCTGGTATAAGAAACAGATGGTTACTATTTCAAGGCTCTCGCAAGATTCTAATTTTTTTGTTAAACGAAGCTACATTTATTTATTTTGAATGAATCTAGACCTCCAGAGTCCTTGCATACGTTGTTAGTAACCAGTATGCAAGTGCTTAACAGGAAAAAAACAAAGTGCAAAAAAATAGGTTAGTACGACAAAGATAAATTAAACAGGGCAAAAGAAAAACTCAACTGCAAAACAACAGTTTTATTCCGAGATTGATGAAAATTTGCACACTTGAGGAAGGTCACTGTCTACGTTAGATTTCGAAAAAATTTCTGTAAAGCACGGGCAACGTCGAGGACTTCAGCTAGCATAATAATAATAGAAACATTTATTTGTCAACAGATCATTAGCTCGTTGAACACTACGTAATATCTGACTTGACAATATTGACTAAAAGGTCACTACTCAGCTGTACATTCCAGTTTCTCATGTTTTCAGCAGTGCCTCCAATATATATATATATATATATATATATAAATATATGTACACATATATAATCGTATTCTATCGTCGAATGGAGTCACACCAATAAATTAGGATTTAATATAAAGAAATGCTCCATTATGTACTACACCAAGGTAAACAAAACGATTTACTATAACTACAAAATGTCTTTTCTTTTTTTTTATTTCTTTTTATTGAGGAAACAAACAGTCATACAGTAAGATAATTATAACAATAAAATTCATATGTTGTAGACCAATTAAGTTCCATTATGTTAAATATTGGTTTAGTATTTTTACCTACTCAACTTATTAAATGACAAAGAAAAAAAAATATAAACATCATAAAGAAAAACATAAAAATGAAGAACATAAAACATAATAAAGAAAAAGGTAAAATTATTAACAAACATGGTTATACTGTTTATGGTTGATAATAATATAATTTTAAGAAAAAAAAGAGAAAAAAAAGTATATTAAGTTATTAATTTATTAAGCTGCATTTTATATGATTTCAAGTCATGGTTGAAAATGTCCACATCTTGTAAGGCATTGTAAGTTTCACAGATACGTACTATTACAGAGTTTTGCACGTATTTTGATTTACTGTGTGGTATTCTAAATAAGTCGTTCGATCAGGTGTTTTGTTTGGGGCAACGAAATGCAATATTTTCTAACAGATATGATGAATCAACGAGGCAGTTCACGATTTTGTGTAAGAATAATGCATCAGAGATTTTTCTGCGTTTATATAAAGCGATAGGGTCGAATCGATGATAACTAAAACGATAGGATAGGTGCATAAATTTGTTCTGGATATTTTCAATGCGATGAATATATATTTGATATTGAGGATTCCAAATTACTGAGGCGAACTCGAGTTATGAACGTAAATATGACATATATAACAGAATTAGGGTGTGTGCTATAATAAAAGGCTTTGTAATGCGAATAATGAAGCCCAATTGCTTATAAGCTTTTTCTAGAATATTTTCAATATGATCCCTAAATAACATTTTAGAATCTAGTATTACTCCAAGATCTTTTATTGTTTCTACTCGTTGTAGAGGTACATGGTTTAATTTGTAAATATAATTAATTGGATTTTTTTTCGTGTAAAAGTAATAACATTACATTTATCTATATTTAGATATAATTGATTGTTTTCGCAATATTCCTCAATTTTGCTAACGTCTTCTTGTAATTGGTTGCAGTCATCTATGGAGCTAATACATTTGTATAATTTCATGTCTTATTCATCTCTTCAGCACATTATTATTTCGAGAGATTTGGGAATCACATTTGATACGCTCTTAACATTTAACGTCCACGTAGAAACGATATGCAGCAAAGCTTTAAGAATACTAGGATTTGTGTTAAGCAACTCCAGACATTTTTGCAGCTCGGCCGCGATTCATGTGCTATACTACAGTTTAGTACGTAGCATTTTGGAAAGTGGTTCTGTAATATGGGGACCAGTGGATTTAACTTACTCTAAAATGATAAAGAAAGTACAAAAGAAGTTTCTGAGATATTAGAAACTTCGGATATTATCCCTGGTTATATCCATCAGCCTTTTTGTCCGGCATGTTGGGTATTAATAGCCTCGCCGATAGAAGGAAAACTGCTTTGCTGACAACAGCATATAAACTTCTAAACAGTAACATCTGTATGCCCGATATGTTTCTAATATATATAAATGATTTATGTAATGTTGTAATCCCTGGTAATTGTATCTTACGCTGATGATACAGCAATAATAGTAAATTGAAAATCATGGCTTGAAACTTTCTTAAATGCATCAAAATGTTTGGCACATGTCACACCTGGCTAAATAGTAATAAACTCTTCCTAAACTTCAATAAAACATTTTACCTACCTTTTTATAAAAACAGTAAAAACAAACCACCCAATAACCTTAAAATTAGAATACATATTGCTAACTGTAATCAAGTAACATGCTCATCTTGCTTTGAACTTGGAAAAGTTGATAAGATCAAATACTTGGGTATATATATTGATACAAATTTAAATTGGCAATCACAAATTAATAATACTGTTTCTAAATTAAGATATCTTCCGTACATATTTTACAGACTTAAAGAAGTGCTGAATATTGACAAATTGAAAATGATTTATTTTTCTTTGGTGCAATCTTCACTCATGTACGGAATAATAGGATGGGGTGGTGCGCTTGATGTTTTTATAAAACCTTTACAAACAACTCAAAATTATATTGTTAAAGTTATGATTAATAGAATTAAAACATTTTAAACACATGCTTTATACAAAGAATCTAAACTATTCAGTCTCCGTAAACTATTTATACTGCGAACTATGAAATATATCTATAAAAACAGAAACAAATTCGAAAAAAATGAAAACAGAACAAACATTAGAAATAATAATGTATTCTATACCCCTCAAACAAACACAAAACAAATGCAAACTCACAGTAGAAAATTGGACCTCGCACTTTTAACCTTTTACCAAAAAATATCCAAGTTGCAACTAAACTTCCGCATTACATAAAAGAGTTAAAAATATGGCTGTACCACACAGATGTAAAAACTCTATTTAATTTTACATCAGTTTATGTTTCTCACAAACTTTACACTTATAACTGTTATTACACTATACACTAATTATTACCTTGTACACTATTGAACACACTTTTTGTACAAACTGTTTAAACAAATTTTAATAATTTTTTTGCTTCATATACCACTGTTTGTTTTTTCTAGGTACTAAAATAAAATATATTTAACTATAATATTACCCACGCACAGGCTGCGCCTTAGTGGGTTCCCATTATTTTTATTATATCTAAAATATGTAACTATAAAATTTAAAATTGGGAAAAATAAAAGATAAAAAAAAAAAAAAAACAAAAATTTCAGTTTTATGTCCCCGACAACTTCACAAGAGCGCGCAGACACAGAACTTTTGTTGTTCCGAGATAAAGAACTAACTTACCTTTACTAATGCCGCTCGGAAAAATGATTCTGTTGCTAAATTACCTGTCCCCTTACATAGATATTTTTCAGCTAAATATTCATCAAATCAAAAACGCTATTATTACTTAATTAAATAAAATGTATGTTTATTATTGGTTATACATCCCCTCCGAATTTTCGCGAATATTCACTTATGATGTCTCAAACAAAATGACATTTTACGAAAACTTTGTGTTATTACCGCTTCACAATTAAAGCTCTATAAATGAGACATTTCTGAACGTAGCCGAATAGTAAAAACCGTTTTAGAAAGGTTACAAAATAAGATTTCGAATTATTATGTTACAAATAAATATTAACATTTGTAAATATTAAAATTTAGAATGCAAACATTAAAAAAACGGTACTAAAATCACAGATTATGTAAAAAAACAATACTTATTCTATTGTATAAATGTATAATAAATACTTTTGTCACCTCACTTTTTTATCATTTCATATAAAAATATTTAATAAAAATTAACAATGTTGAGCGGCCCGGCAATTTGGCGGGAAAAAATGTGTGTCAACCGCGCCACTGACAGAATATTCTTGTTATGTATTTCTATGGACAACTTGAATAGGGATGTACAGCTTGATCTACTATCGACCTTTTACTTTTAGGGATGTCACTAAAAGAATAACGGAGTTAGAACGATTTCTGTGGAGTCACATGTGTTGACGTATAAACACGCTTATTGTACTTGACTGCTGTCGTATTTCTATCGCATATATCTGCTTACGTTGGTGACCGGTTAAAACTGTTAATGTGCATTTAAAATAAAATACATATATAAATAAATAAATATAATTAATACGAACCTCTTCAAGACCCGCATTAATAAATCCCTTCCTACAACCCCTACCATAACCCGCCTCACAACGCTGCCCGTCCAGGTGGTGACGTAGTTCTACTGTTTTTACACCGTACAGACAAGGGCGCTCTTGTGAGGTGTCTTGTGTCGCATAAAAAAGCATTGCCCCGTGTGTGGTTGCATCGTTTATATAAAATAATGTCGATTGGGCATGGGTGGGGCCGGAGGAGAGGGATGCGGGGGAAGGGCTGGTTGTCATTCAAAGGGATTCCAGGAAGAGGGGGGTGACGGCAGGGGTCATATTTGCAGTGACATTCCTGCTCGCATTTGCAAATTATTCACGGGGTGTGTGGGCTGCATTCCAACCAAATTGTGATGATGTACTTTGACGAGTTATTACCAAACAGTTCTCGAATTCAAATAAGGGAAGTTTTGAACTACTTTCTGGTACCTAAACTGACGTAAGCAGTTCTAGCGTTAACTCCCAGATATTAATAAAATATTTATACATATTACATAAGACTTTAATTCCATTCAAGCCTTTAAATTATTATATGTATCTCTAGTTAGAAGTTAGAAGCCTTATGGAATATAACTCGGTAGTTTGGTCTCCATCTTAAAAAAGTTACATTAATAACATTGAGCGAATACAAAAAAATTCTGCGTTTTATAAATTTTGAATTAAATATCCCATTAGAAGACTTAAAATATAATTTATCATTAAACATTCTAAAAATACACACACTAGAATACAGACTTAAAATAAACGACTTAACATTTTTATTCAAAATACATAACTCTTTTTTTAAATTTTTTTTTTTATTCCAGTTAAAAGAAAATTACATTTTCACTCATTTAACTAAAAATAATTATACACATTAAGATAAAGTAAATATTTCAAATACAGCGCTATTCTATTTCATTATTTTGTTTATCAAGAATAAATATAAATAATTTTTTTTTAAATTTACCCAGCTTCTTTTCGTTTTTAATGTCATTTGGGAGGCAATTATATAAGTTGCCCCCCTCGTAACCAATGGATTGTTTACCATAGTTAGTGTGGATGGTGTTTAAATGTATGTTATCGCGTTGTCGTGTAAAGTGTTTATGTACTTGGGACGTTTTAATGAATTCTGTGTTTGTGTGTACGAGATTATTTTGTATTTTGTATATAAGGAGACATGTATTGTATTCATATAGTTTTCTTAATGTTAATAGTTTTGTTTCCATATATAATTTTTTTGTGGATGTTCTGGGTTTGTAGTTAAATAGTTTTTTGATTACCTTGTTTTGTATTACCTGTAATTCATTTATGTGTGTTTCACATGCGTTTCCCCAGATTTCAATCAAATAATTTAAATGTGAGTGTACGAGACTATAATATAAACCTATTTTTAATTTATTTGGCAACAGATAAGATAGCCGGCTAAATACGCTAATTAAGGGGATGATTTTATCTTTAATACCTTGTATGTGTTGTTTAAATGTCAAATGCTGGTCAATACACAGCCCAAGATATTTTTCCTGGATCAGGATTTGCAGGTCGTTGTTTTCAATTTTTAAGGGTACATGAGGAGGAATTATTTTACGAGTTGAGCTTAAGATCATGTATCCTGTTTTTTTAACATCCATTGTTAAAACATTTGATTGGAGCCAACTGTTGATTTTTTCTATATCTGTTTGTGCATTTTCTAGTAAGATATCTAAATCTTTACCCCAGTAGAAAATTGCTGTATCATCTGAATATAAAAAGATTTCACACATTTAAAATTAATTGCGAAATATCATTGATGTAAATTTGGAACAGTAGTGGACCTAGTATGGACCCCTACGGAACTCCATAGTTTATTGGAACGTAGTTGCTATTTTGATTGTTAATGCTAACGAATTGCTTTCTATTGCTAAGATATGATTTGAGTAGATTGAGAGCAGGACCAACTACACCAATTTTCTCGAGTTTCTTGAGAAGTATGTCATGACTAACTGTATCAAAGGCTTTTTGAAGGTCAACTAATATAGATAAAATATAATTTCCACCATCGATGCCGCTTCTAAGTTTATTGATTAAGTCATTTATTGCTCCTAGTGTGATCGATTTTTTCCTAAAGCCGTATTGTTTTTTATATAAGAATTTTTTTTTAGCAGAAAATTGTTTTACCTTTCGTAAATTACACGTTCAAAAATTTTAGATAAAATTGGTAAGATTGAGATGGGTCTGTAGTTTGAGGTATTTGTTTTGGACCCACCTTTGTGAATTGGTATCACCTTAGCAATTTTACAGCTGTCGGGAAAAGTTCTCTCTTTAAAACATTGATTGATTAATTTTGTTAAAGTAGGTATCAATTCTGTGGAGAGACTTAGCACTGTCTTACATTTGAGTGAATCGTAACCAGCACTAGCATTTGGTTTTAGAGATTTTAATATTTTACTTATTTCTAACTCCGTAGTGGGCTGAAGATATAAAGATTCAATACTGTCATGCACTAAAGTTATTTCATTGGCTGGATTTTGTTTGACTTTGCCATGTATATTAGCGGCTAGGGAGGAGCCAACGTTGCAAAAGAAATTGTTAAATTGGTTGCATATCTCTACATTAGTGATTATTTCATAATTAATGATTAATTTATTGCAAAAATTTCTTGAGGTGTAAGATTGGTTCTTAAGAATATTATTAATTAAGTTCCAAGTTTTTTTTCTGTTATTTTCGCATTTTTGAAAAAGATTACTGTTTAGAATTAAACCCAGGACGCAAACCAATTATGGAGTTGAGTTACCATCAAAGGTTGGATTGCGATCCAAGAGTTGTCTGATTTGTTTGTTAGATGTCGATAGAATTATGTTTTATTTTTTGTCTCTCTCACACAACAAACAAGGGAAATATAGAGGTACGAAAGTCTTATAAAAAGGCTTGTATCAGTAAAATTAACTTACGTCTTTACGAAAACTTGCACTAAGAATTTAAAATACTACTGAACCCTTGTCCGTTGGGTGGGGAAAGTTATTGTCGTCAGTTATAAGTTTATAAATATCAAATCATAACAATAAAAATTCAAGAACTTAAAGTTAAAACAAAAAAGTGCTTCATTTATAAAAAACCAGTCTGCCCAAAAGAAATCTCCTGAGTGAAGACCTTCAATTTTTTACATTTGATCCTTCGAGCGGATTGATCCCACGAGCGGATACCTGGAATCCAGATCAAAAAATCAATGAAAGCCAGACATGAACCAGCAATAAACCAGGAGAATTCTGATGAAGCGGATCCACAACAAGGGCAAGTGACCATCCCATTTTTTATCCATTTCTCATAGAAAAAACAAATTCGGTTAGACGACTTCGGTATTTTATTGTTGTATAAAAATTAGCAACGGACTAATCGTTCAATTGATGTTGGCAAGATTTTTTGTGGCTGGCTATGATTATAGTGTCGCAAAAAAAACATAAAGATCGGAATTTTGTCTTTTCATTGTTTTGTCTTGAGTTTTGATTTTGATGTTTTCGATACTGTCGATAAAGCAGGCGACGGGTACGAAGTACCGTCGTTGTTTATTTGCAACTGAAACTAACTAGGTTTTTTGTGGCTAAGTCATATGATTAATGATTCCGCAAAAAACAGAAGGATAATTATTATAATACATGAAATGTATTAATTGATTATTCAAACAATCTGAAAGCGATCGTTGAGTGTTGTTTTTGACTTCCGAAGTATTGTTCGAGTCGGTAATGCAGACGGTAGGCACGAAGTGATTCCGTTGTTTGTAAAAGGTCAAGTTACGACGCGAGCTTTCATCAGAAATTAATAATAGAAGATTTTTTAGTGTTTTGTTAAAACAAAAGAAACAATCAAGTAAAAGACAGTGCAAGTTTTTTGTGTTTTTAGTGTTTAGCGTGGTTAGAAGTGAACCACAACAGAGCAATCAGTGAGTATTGATTGTTTGTTATTTACGAAATCATGGATTTAAAAGTGTTAATTGCACAGCGCGGAATATGTAAAGCCAAATTAACCAGATTCAAAGATTACTTAGAAAATAATGAGTTATTACTTTCTGAGGTCGAAATACGCATTCAAAAATTCGAACCATTACTAGACATCTTCGAAGCGTTGCAAGAAAAAATTGAAACATTATCGCAGGATGAATTAGAAAAAGGGAACGAACGAGAAATGTTTGAAAACTCATATTATAAGGTATTGGCAAAAGCCAAGGATAAATTCAGCGAAACCGGTAAAATCGTCCGTTCCAAAGGCGTCAAGCTCCCAATTTTAGAACTACCCAAGTTCAGCGGAAATTATGAAGATTGGTTACATTTCAGAGATGCATTCATTTCATTAATTGACAACAACGACGAATTAGATGTTATTCAGAAATTCTATTATTTGAAATCTTGTTTGTATGATGATGCGGCAAGACTGATTGCGTCCTTACCTACAACTCGAGATAATTATTTCATTGCGTGGGAAATGATCACGGATAGGTTTCAGAATGACAGAGTAATAATAAATAAACATGTTAATGCATTGTTTAAATTGCAAGAAATAAAATCAGAAAATCATGTGGCATTGCGAAAATTATTAGATGAAGCCCAATTGCACTTAAAGGCATTAAATAATTTAAATCTACCCACTGAAAGTTGGGATATATTGTTAATTCATATTTTGTCAAATAAATTGGATAGCGAAACCAGAATGCGCTGGGAACAATATCCAATAAAAAATAAAATCCCCACTTATGAAGAGTTCATGAAATGTCTATACGAACGAGTGCAAGTTTTAGAATTCTCAGCACCAAACGACAAGCGACAGAATCATGCCAAGGGATTTCCTTCTAATTTTAAGAAAGAAACTTATGTTTCGTTATCATCGCAACATTTAAAATGTATTAATTGTAATCAAAATCATAGAATTTATAATTGTCAAAAGTTTTTAAATCTAGGAATAAAGGATAGAATGACAACAATACGTCGTTTGAAAGCTTGTCTGAAATGTTTGTCGGTAGGGCATAAATTTCAGGATTGTAAAAGTAAATATAATTGTCGCAAGTGTGGTGCGAGCTCTCACAATACTTTGTTACATTTGCAAAATGAAGACAAAATGCAAAGTCATCAGGGAAGCGATACTTCTTCAAGAGAACCTCTTGTTAACAATCATGCATCGAAAACATCCAACAATTTCATTTTATTATCAACGGCGGTGATTAACGTGAGAAATAATAAAGGAAATCCAATAAAGCTAGAATTTTGTTGGACTCCGGAGCACAGTCTAATTTCATTAGCCAGGAATTCGCTTCTAAATTACAATTAAAAATTAGAAAAACTGATATCCCTATTACCGGAATTCATAATAAAATACAGCATATTAAAAACATTGTGGATTTGGAAATATCTTTCAATTATTCACCCTATTCAAAGAGGATTGAATGCCTAGTATTGTCGGAGGTGACCAGTAATCTGCCGCAAATCTCATTTCAGAAAAAAGGCACCGGCATCCCCCAAGGATTGCAATTGGCAGATCCAAACTTTAATGAAACCGGCCCGATAGACATGTTGATCGGGGCTGACACCTTCTGGGAGACTCTGCACTCTGACCGGATGAAGATTCAAGATTCCGGACCAATATTGCAATGAACCGAATTTGGATGGCTGGTTTCGGGACACATCTTCACTTCAGAAAAGAGGCCAGTAAAAATTTGTAATCTTTCACTCAACTTAATACATAAGCAAATTGAAAATTTTTCGAAATTAGAGGAGCTAAGTCCTATTAAACATAGGAATCACGAGGAGCGAGCATGTGAAGAAAGCTTCACAGCTACTCATGAAAGAGATGGCAGAGGCCGTTTCATAGTAAGTTTACCACAACGCCCCTGTGCGAAACAGCTAGGCGAAACTCTCCCTATGGCGGAGAAGAGATTGTATAATTTGGAGAAAAAATTAGCCTCAAAGCCAGAATTAATGAAAGATTACAAGAATTTTATTCAGGAGTACAAGGACTTAGGTCATATGACGCAATGTGAACCACCGTCACCAAATCAAATACACTACTATCTGCCTCACCATGCGGTAATCAAAGAATCTAGTACAACTACTAAGACCAGAGTCGTATTCGATGGATCGGCTAAATCCTCAACTGGAATTACCCTAAATGATGCCCTCATGATTGGGCCGATATTGCAAAAGGATTTATGTGCACATCTATTGAATTTCAGAAAACATCAGTACGCGTTAACGGCCGACATAGAAAAAATGTACCGACAGATATTAGTGCAGCCGGAGGATAGGGACTTACAACGTATCCTTTGGAGAGACTCACCCAGCGAGGAGATTCAACATTATCAGCTGAATACAGTCACCTACGGTTTGGGACCATCATCATTCTTAGCCACCAGATGTTTGGAGCAGCTAGGAAATGAAAATCAAAACACAAATCCCAAGGTCAGTCAAATTCTTAAAGAAAATTTTTACATGGATGACTTAATAGCTGGCGACATTGGTGAAGAAGATTGCTTATTAATCAAGAAGCAACTATCTGCTATTCTAGCATCCGCTGGCATGAACCTAAGAAAGTGGCGGTCAAATTTGTCGTCGCTATGCTCAAATCAGGAGGAGGTTAGCGATATGATTATAAAGGATAACTCAAAGGAAGGAAAGATATTAGGTCTTTCTTGGAATAATCAGCAAGATTATTGGAAATATACTGTAGAGCCCATAACAAAACCAATTAGAAGCAAGCGTCAGATGTTATCCTGCATAGCATCCATTTTTGATCCCCTGGGTCTGATAGGACCTGTAACGGTAGTAGCGAAGCTTTTAATGCAACGTCTGTGGCAGAGCAAAACTCAGTGGGATGAAGATATACCCCCTGAAATTTTGAAGGTTTGGAGAGCTTATATAGAAGAATTGCCGCAGATAAATAATTTAAAGGTACCTAGGAAAATCATTTGTCAAAATCATGTGAATTTGCATTTGCATGGATTTTGTGACGCATCACAGAAAGCCTACGGGGCCTGCGTGTATATGGTCTCCACCGATGACTCGGGTGGAATCCACTCCAATCTAATAATTTCTAAATCAAGGGTGGCACCCTTAAAAAGCACAACTCTACCTAAACTAGAATTGTGTGGAGCTATATTGTTAGTAAGATTGATTAATTATGTGAAGGGAGCTATTGGTATGCCAGATGTATCTACTACTTACTGGTGTGATTCTCAGATAGTCTTGTGTTGGATAAGGGACCAACCAGCTAGGTGGAACACCTTTGTTGCCAACAGAGTGAGCGAAATTCAAGAATCAAGTCAACCAGCACAATGGAAGCATGTGAAATCAGAGGACAATGCTGCAGATGTACTATCCAGAGGTGTTAAGACTTCTCAATTATTGACATCCACCATATGGTGGCACGGACCCGATTGGCTAACCCTTACAGAATCCGGTTGGCCATGCGGAGAATCTACGTACATAGATCCACCTGAGGTGAAAACAAAAGCTGTAGTGTTAGCATCAGTAACGCAAGATTGGGACATTTTTAGGAAATACTCATCTCTAACCAAATTGCAAAGAGTAACGGGTTATTTACTTAGGTTTTTATTTAATTGTAGGAACCCATCGCTCAGGCGTTATGGTCAATTAAAAGTAAGTGAATTGAATGACTCTTTGAATGTTTTAATATCCAGAGCGCAAGCTTATTCCTTCAGGGAGGAGATACGAGCCTTGCAGTCGGGCAAGGATGTCCTAAAATGTAGTAATTTGCACTCACTAAATCCTTATTTGCATAATGATTTACTTCGCGTGGGCGGCAGGCTTTCCAAAGGAAAATTGCTGTCAATAAATCAACAACATCCAATTTTGCTGCCGCCACATCATAGTTTAACCGAATTAATTGTAAAAATCTACCATCATTTACATTTGCATGCAGGTACTCAAGCCTTATTGGCAATAATCAGGTTGAAGTTCTGGCCAATAATGGGAAAAAATTTAGTGAAAAAGATTATAAGGAAATGTATAATATGTTATAGATCAAATCCAAAGACGATGCAGCAAATAATGGCAGACCTTCCAGCCGAAAGGATAACGGAATCTAAACCTTTTACGATAAGCGGGATCGATTATTGTGGACCTTTTTTGATTAAGTCGGGTATTCACAGAAAAACTAGTAACGTAAAAGCTTATATATGTTTATTTGTATGTATGGTGTCAAAAGCCATACACTTAGAACTTGTACTGTCTTTGAATACAGAAAGTTTCTTAAATGCCTTGAAACGTTTTATCGCGCGCCGTGGAAGGCCGAGTAAATTATTTTCGGATAATGCTACTAATTTTAAAGGCGCGAACAACCAGCTACGGGATATTTATGATTTTTTGTCAAGCTCTAGCGATGAAATCGAGAGATCATTATCGAAGCTATCAATTCAATGGGGGTACATTCCGCCGAGGGCGCCGCACTTTGGAGGCCTTTGGGAAGCCGGGATAAAATCTGTGAAATATCATTTGAAACGAGTAGCAAGTAACTCCTTATTAACATATGAGGAATTTAATACCGTTTTGTGTCAGATTGAATCTTGTTTAAATTCTAGACCTCTTACCCCATTGTCAAATGATCCAAATGACCTAAACTCCCTCAGTCCCGGTCACTTTCTTGTTGGTGAAAGCTTAGCGGCGATTCCAGAACAAGATCTACAAAATATTTCAGTCAACAGGCTGAATAACTATCAAAAGTTATCCTTACTAATACAATGTTTTTGGTCGAGGTGGCGATTGGAATACCTGGCGCAGCTCCAAGGCAGAACGAAGTGGACCAGCGGACCTAATGCGCAACTAAAACCAGGCGATATGGTGGTCTTGAAGGAAGACAACCTACCACCATGTGTGTGGAAACTCGGACGTGTAATTGCAGTCCATCCAGGAGCTGACGGGAGAGTACGTGTGGCAACTCTCAAAACATCGCATGGAACTACTCAGAGGGCCATCTCAAAGCTGTGTCTATTGCCAATAGACGATAACGAGGAGCTGAAGATGTCAACATCCCCACCCAACGGACCAGACGCTGTGTAAGCACAAAATGCAAAAAAAAGGGACTTGTGCTTTAATAAAAAAAAAAAAAAAACCAATGAGTGCATAAAACAGGATAAATCAATAAATAGTATAAAAAAAAAACAATATAAAAATTTGTACGTTGAAAGTAAAAAAAGGCAATAACAATTTTACCATAAACAGTATCAAAATTTTCTTGTGCGTGGAAGGTGAATAACCGTAAAACTTGTGCATAAAAGTAACCAAAAAGGACAAAAGGAAGATATAATAATAAATTAAAAGGAAAAATAAAATCTTGAGTGTGGTAGGGAGTGATATAAAAAATAATAAAACAAAAAGGATTGTAGATCCATATATTAAAAAAAAGATAAAACCACTTAATGAACGCTTATAAACCAACATAGCCTGCTGGCTAGAATTGCAAACTGCATATGTAAATATATCGGGAAAGACATTGTAATAATTCCAAATGTGGCAATGAACTATGGAAGGAAGGATGATTTATCTTTATTTAATTTTTTCCCGAGGAAGGAAGGAAGGATGACCAGGAAACCTACCGCGATATGTTTGTTCCGTCTATATTATATGTTTATATGTAATTATTGTTATGGTTTCTGTTTGTTTTTAAAAAATGTAGTTTGTTTTTAGAATTATCTTAGTGTGTTATGTTATTGAATAACTTTAAAATTAATTTAATGAATTTGAATTTGATTTGAGCAAAGTCAATATTTAATTTAGGCTCATAATTGGTTTGCATAATGTTATTTGTATAATTTGCAGAAAAATGGATTCGATATTTCAAAATAAATATCTGCCCATTTTGGGGCGGAGTATGTTTAGAATTAAACCCAGGACGCAAACCAATTATGGAGTTGAGTTACCATCAAAGGTTGGATTGCGATCCAAGAGTTGTCTGATTTGTTTGTTAGATGTCGATAGAATCATGTTTTATTTTTTGTCTCTCTCACACAACAAACAAGGGAAATATAGAGGTACGAAAGTCTTATAAAAAGCTTGTATCAGTAAAATTAACTTACTTCTTTACGAAAACTTGCACTAAGAATTTAAAATACTACTGAACCCTTGTCCGTTGGGTGGGGAAAGTTATTGTCGTCAGTTATAAGTTTATAAATATCAAATCATAACAATAAAAATTCAAGAACTTAAAGTTAAAACAAAAAAGTGCTTCATTTATAAAAACCAGTCTGCCCAAAAGAAATCTCCTGAGTGAAGACCTTCAATTTTTTACAATTACTGTAGTGTGTTTGTTTTAAGTTTCGTTTTTTTGTAGTGACATTATTTCTTATTTTTAAAAATTCTGCTTTTAATAAGGTATTGTTTGGTTGTTTTTTAGTTTCACGTGTAATTTATTTCTTTTATTGATTAATTTTATAAGGTCTTTGGTTATCCAGTCTGGGTTATTTATGTTTTTTGTTTTAATTTTAGTGGTACTATTAGAATTAATTTTATTTTTCAAGTAGTTCACAAGATTGTCATAATTTAATACCGAATTGTCATTCATATTTAGATGAAAGGGGTTTTGCATGATATCATTCTTTAGATTATCAAGATTAAGGTATGTGTATTTTTGGGACGATTTTAAAGATGTACTTTTAACATATGTGTGAATTACGTCAAGGAGTAGAATATTGTGATCAGATATGGAATTATCACAGTTCGTTAGTGAGTATGATAGTTTTGTATCTGTGAGTATATGATCTATGATTGTGTTTGTATTTTCTGTGATGCGTGTGGCGTGTTTTTTTGTTTATTTTGTTCAAAATAGTGTAATTATTGTGGTGAACGTATGTCTTGCGGTATAAGAGAGACATGCATGTATGAGTGAGACAGCATGAGTAACGTATAAAAGGGTGTGATTGCTGTCTACCGTCCTCTTTGCATTCAGGCTTCCTACGAAGCGCAACTGTACAATCTCGGAATAAACGTCACTAGTCTACCTACGACTTATTATTGTCAATCACCCTGTACTGAGATCACCCTCCCAAGAAGATCTGGATCCATACATCGGAGTCCAGATGGTAATGTTGATAACCTGCCACGGTCATCACAATTATTAAATCTAATTGTATTCGTATATTTACAAGTATGTATATTGGTTGAGTCAAGCAGATTTATATTGAAGTCTCTAAATACAATACCTCTTTTATATAATTCTAGATGAGAGGATAGTGTTTCCAGGAAGTCTTTGAAAATAGTATTTGGTTTTTTATACACTAAACCTATTTTTAAATTGAGCTTGTTTACTTGAAGCCATAGAAAGTTGTTGTCGGGGTCACTAGTGTTATTTATCACATTGTATTCCAAATAATCTTTTATAAATATCCGCCTCCAGCTCCCTGCAGCCGGAAGTGCTCCCTGCGGCTCTAAATTTGACTGTTGCGAACTCCTGTCACTCATTAACTTATGAATACCGATGGTAACTACACGACAAAATACACTATTCTACTGTAGTATTCATAAGCGAAACTACATTGCCCACTCTCCAATACAACCATTTGACAGGTGATGTTGACATATTTAACATAAACTTGGCGAATTTTGTTGATCTTGTAAAAAACTTATTCCAAAACTATTCCTAAACATTTTTGTGTCTTTGTAAACCTATGAAATCGCTGTATTTTTGTATTTTTTTGATTTGAGTGCTTTTTTATTTAATTTTATTTTTATCATTTCTTTATCTGTTTAAAAATCATCTGTCATGAATTAATTGTACTACCAAACATGTACATAAAAGCCATAAAAAGCAATAATCATTCAATTTCAATATAGAACTGTCCACTCTTACCGTCTAATCTCAAACGATTAAACTATATAGCAAGTATGTAACTGATCTGCTGTCAGATAGATAAAATACATGGGGTTAAAAAAAATCAATTTTTTGGCTTAGGTATATTTCGAAATCGCTAAAGAGATAAACAAACAGAAGTGTGTCCGAAAGTAAGTGTCTGTGTGTCCGAAGTAAGGTCAAATTTATCAAACTTCTGCTGAGATTTTAAAACGAAAATTTCCAGATATTGTAATCTTTTTTTGTGCAGATTTATTTATTATTATTAAATACATAAAGTAAACAATTATAATAATTGTTTAAAAAAGCAGTATGCTCAAAGAATAACTACCATTTCACACTGTAGATTAAAAACTCAAAGATATTAGGTTCGGAGCTTGACTAAACCCTGCGGTCATTAATATATTTACTTGTCATTTTACGATAAATCAGTTCGCGCGTTGTCGGTAACGAAGAGTGTTATTATGAGATCCGTTTATAAACAAACTGTCAGTTTGTTTGTTGCTGTATTACTATTTTTTAAACCCGTTGTTTTGTTTTATATTTACAATAGTATTCTAAAAATGAAACAAGCACTTTGAACTTAACCACGAATATTTATTATTTTAAAGATCGACCGGTTTCGCTTCGATCAAATTTCATCAGGATATAATGATAACTAAAGGCTAAGACAGAGTTATCGGTTATATACAAGTTAAGAGACAGAGGGCGAAAAAATATGACAAAAGAACTTAATTAGACAGAGACAAAGTATTTATGTTCTAGTTTCATTATGTCGATGTAAAAACTAATGCGCGTCGTTGCAGAAGTGACATCTGCCGGATCTGCCCTGATGAAAGAGACTGCAACTCTATCCGAAATATTGGCTAAAGAAGGAGGTACCGCAACACGGCATAACACCCCAAAACTAATAACGATTTTTTTGTTGTTTATAATTGTATGAATGCATTTTTACATTAGCTCCACACAGAATGTCATCTTAGTGGGTGCTGTGTGGAGGATTTGGAGAGAAAGGATAGGAAGGAGAGGAAGTTCTGAGAAGGAAATAGGTATGAGGGGTGGGTAAGAATCTGGGGGTCAGTGTGTCCAGGAGCGACGGACGTATGAATCCATCCCACCAACTGCGATGCAAGGCGATAGGTCGAGAGATTCCGTCTGGAGAGGATAAAAGACCTCCCTAAACCGGGCAGATGCATCGGCTGCCAAGATCTGGACAAACCTCACCCCATTGAACCGGGGCACCCCTGCTAAGTCACCAAACGTAGCGAACCACTTGGGGTGACCTATGGCAGAGGTTTTGTTTCAATTGCATGACATAAAGCAATAATAAATTATGGAAGTAAAATGACATCTTTCGGGTTCGTGCTGGTACATCCTCTATGTCTTAATATGTAAACATGAATGTTTCGTTGTTTGTCCCTTATGTGGTCCCTGGCATTATGAAATTTGCATAAAAAAATTGCAGTAGGTGGCATGAAAGCTGAATGTATCGGGACTGAACGTAAGGAACCCGGGAGAGGGGAGGGAAACGAAGGAGGAGGTTCACAGGACGGGGAAGCGGGAGAGAAAGTGGAGGGGGAACGCGTGATGGGAAGGGAACACGGGAGGGGAAAGGGATGCGGAAGGGGAACGGGACGATTGGGAAAGGACATGCACGGAGAAACAATTTCTTTATTAAGTAGCATTGCAATGAACTCGCTAGTACTATGCAGGGTGTTAGGGGCCTACTTGACTTACTTTAACCAGTGATTACTGACATTATTTGGAGTAAAAAATGTGAATGAAATTTTGGTCTCCGGTGACATTTTTTTTTTTTTTTTTCTACAAACATAAAAAAATGGTAGTTGTTGAAGAGTTGGAGGCGGGGTAAGGGGTTCGTCGGACACCCGGCTGAGTGACCAGTGACTACATGGGAAAGATTTTTTTTTTGTTTGATTTTGAAGAAAAAATTTTTGAAAAAAAAAAAAAAGTCGTCAAAAAAGTCACCGGAGACCAAAATCTCATTTACATTTTTTACTCCAAATAATGTCAGGAATCACTGTACGTCCCTTAACACCCTGTATAATAATCATTAAGGATTCGTTTCAAACTTGGCTTATTTAATGCGGACTCTAATGTAATAGTATTGAGTGCAGAAGCGGAGACTGTTTCGTCGCTTAAGAGCGTTTAACCAGCCAGCGGACGAAAATCCACATTTCGTCGAAAGTTGTTCTTACGATCGTGCAGGACGGTTACAATGAGAAAGATTAATTATTCTCCGTACCAGCTTTTTAAAATTATAACTCGATATAGAATTTATTTCAATTCAAATTAGCTTTAATTTATACCTTCATCCAAAAATGCTGAAAGGCGTGATGATAAAACTATTAAAATAATGTACTTTTTGTAGTTATTTTTTGATTATAAGTATTTATCATTTTTCAATAATGTCTAAATTTAATAAGAATGTTAAAAAAATCTGAAATATATTAGTTTGTAAGTGCGCAAATAAATACACAAATGGACCAATTTTCGCCAAGAAACACATGTACGTATATATTTTTTAATGATTTTATTGAAACTAAAATTAAAATTCTAAAACATACGTTTGCTGGATAATATATTGATTTATTTTACTGCATGATTTTATTATTTGAAATGGGTGTGGTATAATACAAAAACTTTTTTGAAAATTGAACAAATCTGCCAACGACCTATGGAATAACCTTATTATACTAAAAATTAAAAAATTTTCTCAAAATTTATTACATAGGAATGCTAGATAAAAGAACAATCTTTCGAAATCCATTTATAATTTTTTGTGGAAAAGAGTCAATACGTCTAAAAACTTTTTTGAAAATGACGTATTTCCGGTTTTCTCTGGTAATGCCCTCTTAAGCCCCGTTCTGATTGAGCAAGTATTTTAGTCGAGTGGAGAGTATAGTAATAACTAAACGCGTCCGAACACCGTAATTTTAGTAGAGTGGACATTATTTAGTTCTATTTTTTCGGCGAGTAGCGACCTCCACCACGCTTCCCTGCGCACTGACAGGCGCGAACCGACGGTTTTAGCAGTGTTCATTTGTGAACGCGCGAAAATGTCGTGATGATAGAGTGAAGATGCTACCCTAAATTCATAATTTATGCTGCTATTAATCTCTTTTCGTGTCCATAGTTTATTTATTTTCATCTAACTAATTTATTCTTCCACCTCTTCTACAATGAACATTACAATAAGCATGAAAATTAGCGTATTTAATTTGCTTTATACTCGTAGCAACCCATCATCCGCCGTCATCTTGCAACGGGCGGCGGGCACAAATTTACTCTACTTGAAAGTAATGCGAACGGTTTTCGGCGAGTCAAGTAGCGAGTGTACTCGCTACTGGACTTACAACTTGATCAATGTGAACGTACCTTAAGAGGTTGCCGACAAGCGAAACTACTCGTAAAATGTCTCCCCGACGTATGATATCGCGTCGCCTCGCACCTCCTCTAAATCGTAATGTGTTTTGATGCACGCAACTGTTCCGCAACTAAAGTTTCTTGTGTGCTGATGGATTTTTCAAATTTAATAATGAAACAATTAAAAACCTCATTTAAACGCAATAAAATGCACCATTTTTGACCCCTGACCGGGAGGGATTTATGTGGCCTGCAACGGTATGCATGGTAAGATGGGTCATTTAAAACGGCCAGCATAGTCCAGCGGTAAGGCTCTTGACTAGCACTCCGAAGGTCGCGGGATCGAATCCCGGCGTGGCAAAGAAATTTTATTTGATTAATTTGTGTTATTTCACAATTTATTAATTAAAAATAATATATAGTACATTTGCGGCACGTTCCAGAGTGGAAGATACCGATATAGATAAGTATCGCCCTGGTGTAAGACCATCATTCAGAATTGAAACGTTGCTTGAAATGGCTTTAGCCGTGTTTGGTGACCAGATCTGAATAGTCAGGTACTTCCCCACCTTCCTCTTCCCTATCTCCTTCCTCTCCCCACTACCCACTGGCTCCAGACGGGAGCAGTTGGGACTCTTGTGAGGTATTCATGTAAAAAAAAAAAATGTTAATTTCGAATTCTAAGAGCTATAATAGGGTGCCAAATGGGTTAAAAACGACGGGTATAAATTTTTTTTAATTTCTCATACGATCTTCTTCTTCCGGATTCACTTCAAAGTTTTGAAAATTTTCATTTTAAGGGGTTATTTCTAGTGTATATAAAAGTTATTATGAATCTTTTAAACCATATTTTTTTTGTAATCTTCCATAGCAAGTGTAGTATATATTTACGAAATTGTTTATCAAAATTCTCAAAAATTGAATCTCGCAAAAAAATGCCGAAATTTGAGAGTAAGAAGGATTTTGCTGGTATTTGAATACACTGCCTTAAGATAATTTGAATTATATTCATAATAATAATAATTGGATATTTTGTACAGCGCCGTTTTTGTGAAAAATCACCACAGATATTTTTAAAACAAATAAATGAAAATGTTCCCACTATTTCGTGTTTTATTGAAAAAGTAGTTCGTTTTGATTGCTTTATCTAACATTTTTTAAAGATTAAAAAAGGGTAGGTTTTTCTCTATTATGTGAAATTTCAAAGTCAATCCGGAGGAAGAAGATGTTATCTTTTTCTTTACACGAATACCGCGCAAGAGTCCCAACTGCTCCCGTCTGGAGCCAGTGGGACTATGGCATCCACAATTGGGGTATGTTGTGAGGCTGAAGGTAATGGGGAAGGGAAGGAGATGGGGAAGAGGGAGGTGGGGAAGTACCTGGCTATTCAGATCTGGTCGCCAAACACGGCTAACGCCATTTCAAGCATCGTTTCAATTCTGAATGGTGGTCTTACACCAGGGCGAAACTGAGAGTATCTTCCACTCTGGAACGTGCTGCAAATATACTATACAACGTGTCCGAAAACTCGTAGTACAAGCGGGAAACTGGTGAATCTACATCACGTAGAGAACCCAAAAAACTTATTTTTTTCGATTTTAATATTATTTTTTTTTCTATTTTTCCATTTTTTCGGCAACTAAAGGGTTAAAAAAACTTTTGAGCCCGGTTTACCCTTCGATGCATTTTATAAGACATTACACAGCTGAAATCAACCCCCTAGTGAAATTTTTTTTCAAATTTAACCAAAAAAATTCCAACTTCGGACCCGATTTACTCGAAAACGAAAGTTCAAATCAAAAAAAGTTAAACCACAAAATCGACTCCAAATGTGATGTGGATTCTCCAGTTTCCCGCTTGTACTACGAGTTTCCGGACACCTTGTATATTATTTTAAATGAATAAATTATGAAATAACACAAATTAATCAAATAAAATTTATTTGCCGAGCCGGTATTTGATCCTGCGACCTTCGGAGTGCTAGTCAAGAGCCTTACCACTGGACCACGCCGGCCGTCATATCTAAATATAATTAAAAAAATTATGTGATTTTATATCTTAATTTAACACCCTTTTATCACTATTAGACAAGTCTAAACAAGAATTTTTCCACTTACAGTTCGTGACCTACCACAGTCCGGTTCCTGCAAATTTCCAACATCAGAACAGGGCTTTTGTAAACTCTGGAACAACGTGGTTGTAGGTATTATTAATACCCCGAAATGGAAATCCTATTTCAAGCATTATTATTGGGAAAACAGAATTGTGGAATTTCACTGAAAGTCAATTTCGTAAAATATTTTCATTATTTTGAATTATTTAGCCGTGGTATTTGAGTACGTTGAAATAAAACACACGGGACTTGTGATACGGATTTATGAATAAATGCGTTCATTTTATTTATTATTTATTCAAGAGAGGTTATTTCTATGCAGCAAAGAATCTCGACAGGAATGAAAATAAAATAATTTTTAAAATATTTTTTATTTATTTGTCAGCATGTTAATTTAAAAATATTGATAATACACTAAAGCACAAATATAACGAAAAACCACAATACAAAAAATATATATATTTAGAAGAATAACATTTCAACTAACTACACTACAAACTCAACGGCACACAAAACGCTTAAAAAACATACTCATGGGCATATTTATGCATAAGATTACATGCGTACAATCAATTGATACTAATGATTAGGTGCTTAGAAAGAATATTAGCATAAAAAAATCTTTATTTATTGACCATTTTTAAGCGTTTTTTCAGTTAAATTTCAAACAAAATGTTGTATTTTACAACACACATTTCAAATCATATAATCACATGGTAAAATAAATCAAAAAAGCTAATTCTCCACGGACATATGAATATATCTGGACTTGCCCTAAGTGATAAAAACGTAATATTTCTCCCTCCTTATGGGACCGGCTTTAGCTCCGCCTTGGCGCCAGCTCGCTCCATGGGGAGGGGAGAGATCCACGCTTGAATCTAAAATATGTGACGTCATCATTCTTGTAGTGACCATCGCGAAACTAACGTCCATACGTTTTACGAAATAACACGCCAAAAAACGGCAGCTTGCGCTATACATTATAGGTACATATTATATAGACGTAGCGAATGTGGGCGGTTCTCCAGTGCCTCGTCGCTGGTTACAGGGGTAAGTAAATTATGAAATATTTGTAAAAGTGTCTTAATAAGTTAAGACAACAAAACATTGCTATGTGAATTGGGGCGAATGTTTTTGGGGCAAGCATTTGGCCTAGCAAATATGTTATTAACGTGGCAAGCAATTCGCGCTCCCATGTAAAAAGGTCTATTCATTCAAAGCAGATTTTGCTTTTAAGAACTAAATGGTGATATTATAATGCGAGATGCCTATATACTGTCGGATTGATTTTTCAACGAATCACATTATCTTTCCTCTCTTCGCCCCCCATAGTTTGGTTTTACCCCTCAACTGTATCTTCTGGTCTATTTATTCTGATGTCTATGTTATTCTCAGAATTTTAATTTTAGTTCAGATTGAAATCATTAAAAAAAAATCCGCGCCCTTGTTTTGCTACGAAAATACTTCAGTTTGTCCATTTATTTACGGTCTTACAAACTAATATATTTAATTTTTTTTACACACTCATTTTGCTTAGACGTTATTGAAAAAATATTAATACTTGTGATTTAAAAATAATTACAAAAAGAACATTATTTTAATAATTTTATCATTACGCATTTAAGCATTTTTATTGCTAACTCGAAAATAGGCATGTATTAAAAAAAATTTGACTGAAATAAAATCGATATTGAGTTATTAATTAAAAATGCTGGACGGAGAATAATCAATCTTTCTCATCGGAAAAGCCTTGTACATTTGCAAGGGTCCAATCGCAAGACCATAATTTGACAAAATTTGAAATTTCGGCCGCTGATCAATGTACCTTAAGCATATTTACCTAGATTCCGAGGTATTCCAGATTTGTAAGCTAGTATTGTCATGTATTTTTTGAAGAGACTCCACTTTACTGCTATGAATGCAAAGTGTGGGGACCAAATCACAGAGCCGTACTCTAAGATACTTCTTACGTATTAGCAGTTCAAGATTCTGAGGCTACTGAAGTTCTTGAATGATTTAGTGATTCTAGGGATAAAACCGAGCCTTCAATCATTGGCCTGATTGATAATAGTTTCTTGTGTTGTTAATAGTTTCTGAATGTTAGCTACGAGTCAATAAAGATTCCCAGACTTCATCACGGATCGTGGTGTAAGAAGCAGTAACGGCGTTAGGGTAGGGCGCGGTTGGGCGACCGCCCAGGGCGCCGGACGAAAAGGGGCGCCACTGGCGCCACAGGCGCCCCTTTATATTCCCTCGCTCTTTGAGCCAGGCCTACTTACTCGTAAATTCCCTTAATTTAGGAAAAAAATTGTTATGGTGGCAACACTAGAACTGGAACGTAGTGTACAATCCCTTTGATCGGAGCACTGCATGCAGTTCATTTTACCGGGAATCCCCAACCATAGAGAAACGCATTATCTATCCCTTTTTAACATTTTATTTAAAAAGAGTTGGCTTTATTTTTGACGAAGTAGAACACATCCAGCTCATTCTCATTCTTTGTATAAGTAGACGCACTTAAAACAGTTATTCCAATTATGTTTAAATCAAACAAGCGCAGTAATCAGACGTTCCACGCTACGTGCTCTTGATCGTCACTCTTGGTTCCGACTAGGGAGTGCCATTAGTTTTATCTAAAAAGTTCAAATATAAACAGTGTAAAAGTAGGCACGAGTATTTATTATTTGATATTTTGACGGATCATTTTATAAGGTAAGTACAAATTTATTTTAACAATTTATACTAAACACTCTCTTCTACTATATTTTTCTCTCTCTGCTATCTAACATTTGTTTGTATGTTTATAACATTTGTTTGTATGTTTATACGTTTGGGGCGGGGTTATCTTTGGAACTAATAATACAATATTGATGAAATTACCCCCGCTCCCCCCCTGTAACGCGGCATAACATTTTCCTTCCCCCCCCCCCCTAAACACCCAAGTGACAATTTTAACCTGAAAGTCACAATTAAGTTGGGCAACGTACTGAAATGTCACTTAAATGTCACCCCTTTTCTTGATTTAATCGCGTTTGCGGACACAAATAAATATAACATGCGATACATGCCTATATTGTTAATTTTATTTATTCAAATTGTTATTTATAAAAAAAATTGGAAATTATTATAATTTTTATCGGCCTTGTATTCCTTCCGGATTTCCACAATTTAACACTGACCTATTATATACCTACATGGTTTTACAACACGTACTTTTTTTTACATTACCTGCACTAAGGAGGCCCTAAGAAAATAATTTTCCTATTGTTTCCCTGTGGAATTACACTTTACTCTACTATGATTCATATGCTGACTCATAGTGGAATAAAACCTTTTTCATGTTCCGAATGCAGTTGTACAAGTTCTCAAAGGGGAAGATTTAAAAATCCACAGTATTATTCACAGAAGTGAAAAACCCTTTTCATGTCCTGATTGCAACTATTCCGCTTCTCGAAAAAGTAACTAAAACGGCACTTGCTAACTCACAGTGACGAAAAACCTTTTTCTTGTTCCGTCTGCGACTATTCATGTGCTACACCACGGTATCCAAAAATTTACATGCTTACCCACATCGGACAAAAAAGTTTTTCATGTCCCGACTGCAATTATTCATGTTAATATTTGGCTGACATATAGCGCCGTTTTTGTGAAAAATCACCTCAAGGGTTGTATAAAGAAACTTCTTAGAAATCATTTGCTTACTCCAAGTGACATAAAACCGTTTACATGTTTCCACTGTGACTATTCATGTTCTACAAAGAGGCGCCAAAAAATCCACGTTTACGCACAGCAGACAAAAACTATTTTCCTGTCCGGAATGGAGTTATACAAGTTCTCAAAAGGACAATTTGAAAATCCACCGTATGATTCACAGAAGTGAAAAACCTTTTACATATCCTGACTGCAACTATTCGTGTTCTGAAAAGGGATATTTATGAAGTCACTTGCTGACTCGACTCATAGTGGAGAAAAACCTTTTCATGTTCCGACTGCAACTAAGCAAGTACTACGAAGATAAATCTAAAATTCACATGTTTACCCACAGTGGAGAAAAACCCATTTCATGTCCTGACTGCAACTATTCTTCGTCTTGAAAAAAAATAACTTAAACGGCACATGCTAACTCACACTGATGAAAAACCTTTTTCATGTCCCAACTGCAATTATTTATGTTGTACAAAGGAACTTCTAAGAAATCATTTGCTGACTTACAGTGATATAAAACCTCTTACATGTTTCTACCGTGACTATTCATGTTCTAAAAAGAGGTACCATAAGATCACATGTTTACCTACAGCAGACAGAGATTTAAAAATGCACAGCGCGATTCACAGTGGAGAAAAACCTTTTTCAAGTTCTGAGTGTGACTAGGCATGTACTACGATAAATATCTATATGTAATATTATTATATTTAAGCAGTAAACTAACCTGTGTGTAATAACTAAAAAGTATTGTTCTAACTAAAAACTCTCGTATAACATCATTCATATGTTATGTTCCATAAATTTTTCATTATTTTTGTTATTTTTTCTTTTGCTATTTTCCAATTTTCATTGTCATTTTTTTGGTTGCGCTGCACTGGCAAGTCAGCATGAGAACCTGTATAGGCCAATAACAGCTGATGATGTAAATCTCCCGCTTTTCGGGACATTATAGTACCTTCAAACTCACTTTAACAACACTGACTACAGAAATTTGTATTTATGTGTATTTTGTGTTTAGAACACTAACGTCTACTGGCAACGAAAATAAAATAAAAATGACGCACAATACAGTCGAGGAATTAATTCCCCGTACAACATAAACGAAAAGGGTTGCCAACTTGGAAGATTTTAATTCCATAGTTTTTTTAAATTTAAATAAAGAAAAACATGTTACGTTACGCGTTGTTCGAACCCCCATCCCCCCAGTAACCTTTTCACAAGACCCCCTTCCCTCCCCCAAGTGCGTTACGTAATACTTGAACGGAACAAAACTCACATTGATAACTATCCGAAAAATGATACAGGGCGACATTTCCCTAATTAAAAACTAGCAAACAATGAAACAATTCATTCAAGATAAAAACCTACCTGCGATCGAAAATATCTCAATCTAAATTGACAAACTTGGCAACTTTGTCAATCGAAAATGAAATTGCTGAGAACATCAATTTTGATAAAACCTCATCAAAGAATTTTATAAGGTTATCAATTTCGCCGACAGAAAGACTATATAAGTGAAATTTTATTACTTCTTCAAACTTCGCAAATTTATTTTGTGGAATCATTTTTTATATAATGAATAACTTATTACTTTGTATAAAACCACTATATTTAAAACAATATCAACATGTTTCGACAACAATGTTGTCTTCATCAGGATATGTTACTATGATAAATGAAAAACAAGTATAGACAAATTAAAATAAATTATAACATAGACAATATATTAAAAAGTAGAGGTGATTAATTACTTACTAATCATAAAAATAGTTATACAAAATTAAATTTAAAAATTATTTAAGGAAAAATAAAATTGCATTTAGATAATAAAATTTTTTTAAGAATAATTAATTAAAATAATTAGTCTAAATCAAAAAATCAATAATTATAATTAGTTGTAAGTATTAATAAGAAAATAAATTTAAAAGATGGCTATTTTTAAAAAAGGTTTGGTTATTTATAATATTTAATTTACTATTAATGCTTTTTCTAATTTCTAAAATTTCTAAATTATCCAATTGTATGCCCGTAGTGTTAGTATGTAAAATTTTACGACCTGTATTAATATCAAAAGAATGACTTGTTTCCAAAATATGGTTGGCAAATTCAGAATAATAATTATTATTTAAACATCTTATATGTTCCTTAACTCGAATGTTAAAATTTCTAGAAGTTTTTCCAATATAAAAAAAGTTACAATCATTACAAATTAATTTATAAACCCCAGATTTGTTCAAAAAATCACATTTATCCTTATTATTTAATATATAATTTTTTAATTTGTTGTTTGTATAAAAAGCTGGTTGTACATTATTTGGCATGTTTTTAATTATTAAATTTGAAATGTTATTATTTAAAAATAAAATTTTTCTCCAATTATTATCATTTTCAACAACATGTGGATAGATAAAAGATCTAAAAAACTTTTTCTTATATTTTTTGTTTAACGGTTATAATTCTAAATTAATAGACAATATGTTAAACAAAAAATATAAGAAAAAGTTTTTTAGATCTTTTATCTATCCACATGTTGTTGAAAATGATAATAATTGGAGAAAAATTTTATTTTTAAATAATAACATTTCAAATTTAATAATTAAAAACATGCCAAATAATGTACAACCAGCTTTTTATACAAACAACAAATTAAAAAATTATATATTAAATAATAAGGATAAATGTGATTTTTTGAACAAATCTGGGGTTTATAAATTAATTTGTAATGATTGTAACTTTTTTTATATTGGAAAAACTTCTAGAAATTTTAACATTCGAGTTAAGGAACATATAAGATGTTTAAATAATAATAATTATTCTGAATTTGCCAACCATATTTTGGAAACAAGTCATTCTTTTGATATTAATACAGGTCGTAAAATTTTACATACTAACACTACGGGCATACAATTGGATAATTTAGAAATTTTAGAAATTAGAAAAAGCATTAATAGTAAATTAAATATTATAAATAACCAAACCTTTTTTAAAAATAGCCATCTTTTAAATTTATTTTCTTATTAATACTTACAACTAATTATAATTATTGATTTTTTGATTTAGACTAATTATTTTAATTAATTATTCTTAAAAAATTTTTATTATCTAAATGCAATTTTATTTTTCCTTAAATAATTTTTAAATTTAATTTTGTATAACTATTTTTATGATTAGTAAGTAATTAATCACCTATACTTTTTAATATATTGTCTATGTTATAATTTATTTTAATTTGTCTATACTTGTTTTTCATTTATCATAGTAACATATCCTGATGAAGACAACATTGTTGTCGAAACATGTTGATATTGTTTTAAATATAGTGGTTTTATACAAAGTAATAAGTTATTCATTATATGAAATTTTATTAGTTTTTTTAAATAAATAGTTTGTTTTTTTAATAAACAGTTATTACATTACATTAGACGCATTGCCTTTTTTCGTATGGAATTGAATTGCAGTTAGGGGGCGCCGTGTAAATCTCGCCCAGGGCGATGGTAGTGCTAAAACCGGCCCTGAGTGTAAGGGTAAACGATTTTAAACACATTTGTTTTTGAATGAGGTGATTTAAATTTTTATTTTTTTATTATATGATCAATAATATTATTATTAAATTAATAAAAACAGTTTATTTTTAAACAAATTCTGCTGTGTAATTATTATTACGCGTGACAGCTGTTTCGCCTTCTGAAGGCATTATCAAACAGTTTGATAATGCTTTTCTTTCGATTTGCATTCGATTGCTTTCGTTCAAGGAGACCAAATTCATTGAAAAGTGTTGCTTGAAATAGCTTTTAGCAATGCTTTGTGACCGGATCTGAATAACCAGGTACTTCCCCGCTTTTTTTTCAATTTCCTTCCCCTCCTCACTACCATCAGCATCTTAACACAACCCGATTAGAGATGCCATAGGCTAACTGGCTCCAAGCTGTTGGGAGCAGGTAGAACTATTGCGCGTTGTTCACATTTAAAAAATCACTCCAGTCATATTCGTAGCTCGATGTTAATACGTAGGTACACAATAGAGCTTGCGCAAAAAAACAATGGCCAAGAAACCAACTTGCCATTGCTTTCATCGCAACCACTCTAAATTACCCTTCCAAGACGCAAGGGTTGCCACGACTCTCCTCCCAATCATCTTAATGGCAAATTGCTTCAGTTTATATCTAGTAATTACTAAGTGGTAATCTACTAATCTATTAATCTGGTAAGTGAGCAACTGTGATGTAAGTCTTGGTGACCCCGAGACTTGTGAAAGGATACCCACAGGAAATGAATTGAATGTCTTCGGAAGGAGTTGAGATATTTTGTTATTTACTCGAATATTTATTTATTTTATTTATTTATTTAAACGCCCATAGGGCTTTTACATAGAATGCAGTACATTTTTTTAATTACAGTGAAAAGAATGAGTTTACAAAATACAATACACAATACAAGTAATATAATATTTGTTAAAAACAAAATATAGGTTACATAAAATATAAGGGTTAAAAAAATTAAAACAAAAAATTTAGGTTACATAAAATATAAGCGTTAACAAAATACAGGTAACATAAAATATAAGAAACAAAATATGGTCCATAAAATATAGTAGTTGACATAAAGTAGGTAATGTTTAAAATTGTTGTTCTCATTAGTTTATGGGATAGGTAGAAATAAATAGTTGGCACATATGGCGTTTGAAGTTTGCTAAGTTCAAATTATTGTCGAATACATCCATATTGTTTAAGAGCGTTTAACCAGCCAGCGGACGAAAATCCGCATTTCGTCGAAAGTTGTTCTTACGATCGTGCAGGACGGTTACAACGAGAAAGATTAATTATTCTCCGTACCAGCTTTTTAAAATTATAACTCAATATCGAATTTATTTCAATTCAAATTAGCTTTAATTTATACCTTCATCCAAAAATGCTGAAAGGCGTGATGATAAAACTATTAAAATAATGTACTTTTTGTAGTTATTTTTTGATTATTTAAGTATTTATCATTTTTCAATAATGTCTAAATTTTAAAAGAATGTTAAAAAAATCTGAAATATATTAGTTTGTAAGTGCGCCAATAAATACACAAATGGACCAATTTTCGTCAAGAAACACATGTACGTACATATTTTTTAATAATTTTATTGAAACTAAAATTAAAATTCTAAAACATGCGTTTGCTAGATAATGTATTGATTTATTTTACTGCATGATTATATTATTTGAAATGGGTGTAGTATAATACAAAATCTTTTTTGAAAATTTAACAAATCTGCCAACGATCTATGGAATAACCTTATTATACTAAAAATTAAAAAAAATTCTCAAACATTCTCAAAAATCATTACATGCTAATGCTAGATAAAAGAACAATCTTTCGAAATCTATTTTTAATTTTTTGTGGAAAAGAGTCAATACGTCTAAAATCTGATTTGAAAATGACATATTTCTGGTTTTCTCTGGTAATGCCCTCTTAAGTATTTGTTACCAAGACTATGCAAACGTTGTATTGGAGAATGTAAATCATAGTTCGAATGAGATGTACGTATATAAAATGTTAATGTTTGTCTAGTGTTCGTGTAGGTACATGTAGATTTATTAATTGCAGTAGTTCACAACTGTCGAATTTAGAGTTTAATAATTTTAATAAAAAAGTTACGTCGTTTATTTTTCGTCTGTTTTCTAATGTTGAAATATTTAAAGTATTCATTAACGACGGGTAATTTATGTGCTCTAAAGGGATGTTAAGTTTAAAATTCACAAAACGTAGAAATTTTCTTTGAATTCTTTCAATAGTATGGATATGAATTTTGTAGAAGGGCGACCAGAATATGGAGTTATATTCTATTAGGCTTCTAACAAGGGATGTGTACAGTAGTTTGATGATTTGTAACGATTCAAAGTTTTTAATTGTTCTTAACACAAATCCTAATGTTTTCATACCCTTATTTGCAGTTTGTTGAATGTGAACCGTGAAGTCTAGTTTCTCATCCATTATTATGCCAAGATTCCGCATTTCCGATACTCTTTCTAAATTTATTTTATTTATTGAATAGATTATTTATTTATTAACACCCTTTTTGGGTTTTTAAACATATAAATAGTAAATATTATGCAGGATTTTGAAGTGAAACTTCTTTAGCCCCATTAGTGATTTGAAATTCTGATGAAACGGAAGTACGTCACTAAAATTTATTATTTGACGGTCCTCGGTTTTAATATAATGCGGTAAATTCACCACTACACGCGAGCCTGCCATACCGCTGACTCTCAGCGCCCAAAGTGACATCCAGCGAACGGAGGTTCGAAACCTAACAAATCCAAAAAAATAAACCAAAATATAAAATCAATATCCAATCTTCACACCACTTTAAAATAAACAGGCAAAAGAAAAGTAAGTGACATCTAGCGACTTTCACTTCTACTGCTAGGGAATTGCATACTCTGATTTTTCTAAATCGTAACTGAACTGCCCCAAAAACAATCCTTTGTATTTGTTTAGTGAACAATTGAAGATGTCCTCAGACTGGGTATATTTTTTTTTATTGGAAATTATAAGAAAAAAATAATGTGTTACACATTCATTAAATGTTTTAATTACCCAGTTAGTAGAGTAATCAATAATCTCGAGTCTGACTGGGAAGCTAATCTTTTTTTAATTCAAATTTAGAAATAATAAAGGTAAAATGTACTGCTGATAAATGGTAGTTATTGTTACAAACAATTAAAAATGACAATTGTTACGAACAATTACAAAAAATCAAAAATGAAATTTCCGTCCTATAAAAATATACTCTGAAAATGTAGCTGAAACACTGTGAAAGAAAGCCGTTCTCGCTTTCTGAGTTTAATTTTTCTGGTGCATTCTGAGTGTATTTTTTTTTTCAGCTGGCTGCACCAAAAGTGCTCGCAGGTCACACTAAATAGCTTCGCGGGCCGCAGGTTCTCCATTCTCCACCCCTGCTCTAGAACTTTAATTTTTCGTTTGTCATTTTTATTGAAGCTGTCGTGGACCATAAAGGATGTATTCCAGTTTTTACAACTTTCTTAGGAATAAACGCATCGATAATTTATTCAATTATAACGTAAAACGAATTTAACACTGTATTTACATCCGGTGGCGTATTTACAATCCCTACCGCGTTTTAGTCGCGCTACTGTCGCGGCTGGGATTGTAATGCATAAATCACCTTACAAACACTACCGCGTTTCAGTCGCGCTACTGACTGAATCGCGGCAGGGATTGTAATGCATAAATCACCTTACAAACACTACCTCGTTTCAGTCACTTTACGCGTTTCGTTGATCTATCTGTTTCTGTGACGACCGTAATTATGGGGAGGTTATCAGAGAGGTTGGACCGCGTTTTTTTTAACTTACAATTTTCTTTAACATTGAAAATTTATTTCTTAAGTAAAAAAAAAAAACGTTTTTTTAACTGAGTTTTTTTTTTGAAGTATAAAAAATCGCAGTCCATCTTCTCTGCTAACCCTTCTATAATTACGGTCGTCACTCTCACAGAAACAGATAGAGCAACGAAGTGCGTAAGGCGACTGAAACGAGGTAGTGTTTGTAAGGTGATTTATGCATTACAATCCCTACCGCGTTTCAGTCCGTAGCGCGACTGAATCGCGGTAGGGATTGTAAATACGCCATCCGGTGCATTTATTACGGTTGGCTAGTCGGGCCGTAGCGCGACTGAATCGCGGTAGGGATTGTAAATACGCCATCCGGTGCATTTATTACGGTTGGCTAGTCGGCCTCTTTCACTCTTCAGTAGTAGTAAGTTCAAAGGTGTTAAATACAGACTCGAGTGTAGGCGAGGTTATTTATAAATAATGCGCGTATTGGCGATATGGATATTTATTATAAGTAATGGCTATAAATACGTCCTAACTAACGTGTTGGCGGTTGGAAAAAGAGAGTGAGGAGAGGCCTGCATCTCCTTTTATATGCGGGATCACCTGTCTCGCTCTTGTATGGCCGGAAACAGGTGTGCCACCCTAAAACCTCTCTCACATCCTCCCCTACTTAAACGGGAGAATCCTGGCTACATAAGTGATACCTATAGCTACATATTTCATACAATATATTTTATATTTCATATTTCACATTTAAAATTAACACATTACATTTAAAATTAACAAAACATTTGTTTTTGTTCTTTCTGTTTCCCTTCTGTCCATTTCTGTCCATTTCGACTGCGAAGTGCTGTCACCTGGGCCGAAGCCTTCCTTGCCATGGGTTAGACCTGAAACATGGAGAAACAGAATTAGAGACACTTCTATTACGTAACATACCGGAGAGATCTAATTCGTCCGTCGACAATTCCAACGTGTCAGACGCGAATTCCTGGTTATCTTCCTCCTGCCATGAAACATGTAATTCCTTTAGCTGGTCTAAATGTCTTTTCCACACCATATTAGACTTGTTAATTTTTATGAAATATATTTTACTACCTTTTTTATCCACAATAACCCCAGGGACCCATAACCTATTACCCTGAGATCTGAAATCTCTAGTCATTACTTTCTGACCTATATTAAAACCTGATTTAACTCTACCCTTATATTGTCTTTTCTGATTGTTTTGGCTCTGAGTAACCTTTTTTATTACTTTGTTTCGTCGAGTAGAACCTGAACTACCCGTTCTATCCTCAATTTTCCTTGGAATCAGAGAGTCAAATACTGTTCTAATTTTTCTACCCATTAATAATACAGATGGCTCACATCCTGTTGTTGCGTGAACTGTATTCCTATAGTCTGCTAAAAAGTTACCTAACTTTTCTTTATAATCTGAAGGAAATCCATTATGTTTACAAATTTTTTTAAGGAAATTTTTACAAGTCTTTACTGTAGCTTCAGCTTGCCCGTTGCTACTAGGGTGATTGACTGGACTAGTGATATGTTCTATCCCATTTTTCTTACAAAAATTTTCAAAATCCTCAGAACAAAAACACGTACCATTATCACTAACTAAAGTTGCAGGAAAACCAAATTGCGAAAATAATCTATGAAGTATTTCGATATTTTCTTTTGAAGACAGACTGTTTACTTCCAGACACTCAATCCACTTTGAAGAAGAGTCTACCACCACTAAAAAATTTTTGTTATACAAACTACCATGATCAATATGTACCCTGAACCATACTTCAGGTTCATATGGCCACACTGCTAAAGAACTCTTTTGTGATTCTGGTTTAATTTCTAAACAATCTCTACAATTTTCCGTTATTTTCTCCAAATCTTGATTAATTTTTGGCCACCAGACAAAGCTTTTTGCAATACCTTTAGTCTTAAAAACCCCTAAATGAGATCTATGTAACATCTTTAAAACCTCTTGTCTTAAAGACTCAGGTACAACAACCCTATGTTGATATAAAACACACCCATTTATCAAAGACAATTCTAACCTTTTTTCCCAAAAAATTCTAATAAAGTTACCACTTTGTGCCTTTTTTACTGATGCTGGCCAACCTTCGATAAGAAAATTTTTTACTTGACCTAACACATCATCCTTTTCGGTTTCGCTTTTTATCACGTCTAAAGACAAATTAAACCCATTATTCTCGAAATAATTAATGTAATCAGACTCTATCTCATCTTCACAGCTAACCTTTTCAATCGGACACCTGCTCAGAAAGTCTGAACAATTATTTTTCGATTTTACATATTCAATTTTAAAATTAAACGAACCTAACATAATAGCATATCTCTGTAACCTTGACGCGGCAATCTTAGGTACTTCTTTATTTTCACCTAAAATTCTCACTAACGGCTGATTATCCACAGCTAAAATAAATTCTCTGCCGTACAAATATTGATAAAACTTCTTAATTCCAAAAATAATTGCTGTTGCTTCAATATCTAGAATAGAATAATTCTTTTCCGCTTTAGTTAAAGTTCTGCTTGCGAACCCAATCGGTCTTTCTACGCCATTTTGAAACCTATGAAGTAATGTTGCTGCTACCCCATTAAAACTACCATCTGTGACAAGTTTCACAGGTATATTTTCGTCAAAATGCGTTAAAATCCTATCCGAAGTTAATATTCTTTTAATTATCGCAAAACTATTTTCTTGTTCCGTACCCCATTGAAACTTAACATCTTTTTTAAGTAACTCGTATAATGGTGACAATATATTTGCCATATTTGGAATAAAATTACGATAATAACTAATCATACCTAATAAACTTCTTAAATTATTTAAATCACTAGGTGCTGGTGCATTTAAAATGGCTTCTTTATTCCGTTCACACGGTTGAATCCCTTGTTCACTTATTTTATAACCTAAAAACTCAATAACTTTTAAATTGAATTCACACTTGTCACTATTCACTGTTAGATTACAATGTTTCAACCTTTCTAACACGACACATACGTTTTTCTCTAAATCGTCTTCGTCTTCCCCTATCACGATAATATCATCCAAATAAAACGTCATGTTCTGTAATCCTGACAAACAATTTGCCATTGCCTTTGCAAATATAGCTGGCGCGGGAGATAACCCGTACACTAACCGCTTATACTGAAACAATCCTAAATGGGTATTGATTGTTGTAAAACGCCTACACTCCTTTTTTAAAACAAATTGACTATACGCCGATTTAAGATCGATTTTTGCAAAAACTTTCCCACCATTTACTTTCGTTAATAGCTCCTCTATCCTAGGTAATGGATATTTGTCAACTAATAACTGATTATTCACTGTCGATTTATAATCACCACATAATCTAATACTACCGTTTTTCTTAATTACTGGAACAATTGGACTTGCAAACTTACTAAACTGGACTTGTTCTATAATACCGTCTGACAGTAAACTATCTAACTCCCTTTCGACTTTTTCTTTCAAAGCGAACGGCATAACTCTGTGATTACGAAATATCGGAATAGCGGTCTCTTTTAAAGTTAAATTCACTTCGTACTTATTAAATTTTCCTAGTTTATCCGTAAAAACTTCCGGGAATTTTTTTACTAATCGCTGCTTCAAAGTATTCTGTTTTATACTGTTTACGATTCCGTTAATCCCGACGTTAAAAAGATTCATAAAATCACGCCCCACTATCGATAACGAAGCACTTGTGACAACAACAAATTTCAAATTGTGACACTGACCGTTAAATTCCACTTGTGGCGTAATTGTACCTACCACTTTCACGAGCGTATTGTCAAAACCCCGTAGACTAATGTCTTCGTGCACTAGCTTGATTCTACTGAATTTACTGAAATAACACTCCTTGGAAATTACGCAACAAGATGCTCCAGAATCTACCATGAATTTACTCTTGAACCCGTCTAGTGAAACTTCAATAAAAAATGGTTCGACACTATTAACTTCACCCAACTTTGTGTCCGACAACAAAGTATTCACACTCTTACGTGTTGAGGAACGCTTGCACTGTTTTGCGAGATGACCCTTCGTACTGCAAATTTTACATAAATAATTTTTATATCTACATTCCGTCGCGATGTGATTATTGTGACCACAAACGGTACAATTTTGTTTCACAGCGTTCGCTGGCGACTGTGACCGTGCCCTGTTGCTATGCCCGAAACGCTTCACGTCTCTGTCTTTCACACGCGAATTATTAAAAGAGAGTCGACCGGCCTTGAGCTGTACATTAGCGTAAACCGTATTATCAACTCGGGACTGCGCTTGAGTTGAAGCTACGAGGTCAATGCACTCGGCGACTTGTAAACATTTTTCGAACGAGTATAATTCACCCTCGAGAAATAATTTTTCCCTTACCTTTCCTGGTTTACAACCCAAAACAAAGAAATCCCTTAAATTTACTGATAAACTATTCCCAAATTTGCAATTAGTAGAAAGAGACTTTAACCGCACTGCAAACTCACGGATTGATTCGTCATTTCTTTGTTTAGCACTGTAAAACTTAGATCTCTCTTCAAAAAAACATTTCGTTGAACAACAATACTCATCAAGTTTAGATATCAAATCTTCTAACTTAATATCTGTTACCTTTTTAGGAATGCACAAATTAACCAATAAGGAAAAACAATCATCTTTCAATGCATTCAGAAAAATAGCCCTTTTTTTATCATCCGATGCAAACTTTTCATCATTCACGAGGAGAAATTGTCCGAGGCGGACCTTGAAGTTCTCCCAGTTCCCGTCACGCAAACTGAAGGACTCCAATCCTCGAGACTCCATGTTCCCAATGCCCAGAAGGTACCCAAATAGAGAGAAAGAAAACAGAAAAAACAAAAACTTCCCAATGAGGCTTCTTCTTCTGCCGTCTGCTCCCTGGACCCTGCTCCGGAAACTGCTCCTTGACCCTGTGAATTGATGGCTCCTTCCAGACCCGTCACACAGTAACACCGATGGCTACCCCAGATCACTCCTGCGACCTGGATCTCCGATCCTTGACCCTCAGAGATGTCGATTGACGCTGGACCTCCCGTGCTTCCCCCTTCCGAAAAGCTGGCTGGCTCCAGTGTCTTCTTGCACTTCACTCCTTGCAGTGAAGTGTTGGAATAATTTCGGTCCGGCCTTTCTTACCGACCCGAAATAATAATGTTACCGCGTATTTTTGCCAAATTTTTGTGCCAAATTTTTTTGCGCGTCGATTCTTTACGCGATCTGCCGTATTGTCAGAATCGTGTATCCTACCGGCTGCGCCACTGTTAAATACAGACTCGAGTGTAGGCGAGGTTATTTATAAATAATGCGCGTATTGGCGATATGGATATTTATTATAAGTAATGGCTATAAATACGTCCTAACTAACGTGTTGGCGGTTGGAAAAAGAGAGTGAGGAGAGGCCTGCATCTCCTTTTATATGCGGGATCACCTGTCTCGCTCTTGTATGGCCGGAAACAGGTGTGCCACCCTAAAACCTCTCTCACAAAAGGGAACCGAGTTAGTGAGCGTGTTGTGCGTCCCGTGTTTAAATTCGACCGGGAATATTGATCAAGGTCAGGGTCAAGGTCGAATTTGGGTTCAAGTTACAGATTACCTTCAGGTGACAGGAAAGGGTAGTGTTATATTTGCGGTAAAAACACATTTCGAAATATTAATTAATGCCCCTAGTCATAACGCCCCTAGTCGTACCGCCCCTGTTGGGTATCACTGGTCTAGACGAACTAGTCCTAGGACTTCATGGGACTCCAGGACTTCGTGGGACTCCAGGACTTCGTGGGACTCCAGGACTTCGTGATTATTATTGGTCGGCGACTTTGCTACAGATTAAATACATAAGAGTGCAATGTTATTGCATTATCTCGAGTAAGACTGCAATACAATTGTGTCCGCAGCAGGTATTATTATTTGTTTACTGAACAAGATCAGTCGGTAGCTAATTCTAATTTCTAGGTTCAAATATTGAAGCGAGAGAGTAATTATATATATTCCGATAATCTTGAAATACGTACATATGAAAAGATATTTAATTTAATTTATTGAGGGGCTAGAATTACAATAATCCATGTACTCGATAGCGGAGGCGTCTACTAATATCTATGGGAATCAAAGTGTTGACGAATATCTACAGCTCAAACTGTTGATTAATATCTATGAGAACCAAAGTGTTGACGAATATCTACAGTACTGTCAGAGGTTGGATTTATTTGATTGTTTGAACAGCATATTGGAATAGCGTAATATTGCGTATGCAGTTTAAAAAACTTAATTTATGTAAGTATGTATGTAAAAATCCCTAATATCGGACTATTGGACACATTTAGCTGATTAGTCCAACCTACGCTCTGTAGATATTAGTTCAACCTACGCTCTATTGATATTAGTCAACATATGAGCTGTAGATATTCGTCAAACATACAGGCTGTAGATATTAGTATCTGGAGTCCTCGATAGCTGCAAGACGAGTTGTTATCTAGCCTCCTACATAGTTAAGTAAATTCTAAAGTAAAATCCATGCTAATTTTTGCAGCGCTCTTGATGCGATTTTTCGCAAAAACAGCGCTATATAAGTTGTCCAAATTTATGATTATTATTATTATTCCAGTGAGTTTTTTTAATTTGTATTTTACCTCCACTCAGGAAGCACCTGTCAACTTTAAAGATGCAATGTGAAGGGGTTTTTTGATGAGAGGAAGGAGTGAACGTGGTTCTTGAAGAGATCCATGTTGTAGGAAGGAGGAAACACAAAGACCGGCAAATCGTTCCCAATCGAGCTGTTGAACTCAAGAACGAGCCGTAGAAACGTCTTGTGACAAATGTCAACCTTGTACATAGTTGGGCGCTTGCTTTGCGTGTTTCTCGGAGCATCTTCCATTGAAAATAAAATAGCAAGGATAGAATTTTCATCTGACGCCTGTGCTCTAAAGATTGCAATCCGTCTGTTATAGATAGGAGAATCCTTCAAACGGACCGCACATTTCTTCACAGAGGCGACGGTTTTTTTCAGGTATTTTGGGACTCCAGATCAGAGTTGGCTGCCAAATTCAACCGTGGGGCGCACTTGCGATTTGTTAATTTATATTGGCAGTTGTGTACGGTTCACGACGAGTTCATCGAAAACGAATTCATCGAAAATCAATTCATCGAAAATCAATTCATCGAAAGCAAATTCATCGAAAACGAGTTCATCGAAAACCAATTCATCGAAAATCAATTCATCGAAAACCAATTCATCGAGAATTTAAAAAGCATTGGTCAACTTAAACTAACCTAATCTAACCTTTTTATTTTGTTGATATTTGAGAGAAATGCCGAGCGGACCGAGAAGTTAAAAAAGCATTGGTCAACCTAACCTAACCTAACCCAACCTAACCTTACCTAACCTAACCTAACCTAACCTAACCTAACCTAACCTAACTTAACCTATTTAAAATTTTTTTAAATATTTTTTTATCATCACTCTTAATGACCTTTCTGAGTTGGTTTAATTATGAGTTGTCTGGTCACCGTTCCTTAGATATCCCTTTTTTGCAGTATCAGACAATCGGACATCGAAGAGATAACCTATAAATTTTACATTGTCACTACGAAACTGACAGTTGCTAAACATATTTAACTCACTTAAACAGACCTTTTTGGGTATTTAATTTTGACAGCTCTAATATCAACAAAAAATAAATGTTTTTCGATGAATTGGCGATTCGATGAATTGATCATTTGATGAATTGATTTTCGATGAACTGATTTTCGATGAACTCGTTTTCGATGAATTTGCTTTCGATGAACTGATTTTCGATGAACTCGTTTTCGATGAATTTGCTTTCGATGAATTGATTTTCGATGAACTCGTCGGTCACCGTTGAGTACTATTGTCTATTGTGTATTACTAGTGTCTGCGGGCCCTGTACAGTACGCCCAGTTTCTGAGAGGCTAATTTAGCTCTAGCTTCGATGGAGCCCCCGTACCTGAGCTGGTCACTTTTACACCAGGCATATCAATGGAGAGGATGTTCGAAAGATTGCTTCTGTTGAAGGAGACTATATTTTGAGACCAGAGAATAATAATAATATTTTTTTCAATAACCGCAAATTCACATTGTGACATCATTTTAAGAAAATGAAAACAAAATACTCAATACGAAGTACTAAGTATTACGAAGTAAATTCACTATTCATTTAATCAAAATTACGAAAATATTTCGACACCGACTTCGCCAGAATAATAAAAAAAAGTGTTGTGTGCAAAGTCATTTGTTTTCATTTAATAATAAGAGTATTTGGACCATAGCGCGGCTTTAGCCGCAGTACCCGAGCTCTCGGTTCACGGCGAGTTCATCGAAAATCAATTCATCGAAAGCACATTCATCGAAAACGCGTTCATCGAAAACGAGTTTATCGAAAACGAGATTATCGAAAACCAATTGATCGAATGATCAATTTATCGAATCGCCAATTCTTCGAAAAAAAATTTTTTTTGTAGATATTTGAGAGAAATGCCGAGTGGACCAGGAAGTTAAAAAAGCATTGGTCTATCAAAGTTGACTATAAATTTATATATAAAAAAAATGATACAAAACTTTGGACAATCGATGAATTGGCGAATTGATGAATTGGTTTGCGATGAATTGGTCTTCGATGAATTGGTTTTCGATGAACTCGTTTTCGATGAACTCGGTTTCGATGAACTCGTTTTCGATGAATTTGCTTTCGATGAATTGATTTCCGATGAACTCGTCGGTTACCGAGCTCTCGTATGTAAAGGAATCGATATATAAAAAATCAAAATGTGTATTTATATGATTACGTATATGAGATGTCTATGCGTTGCTAAACCATTCATCCGATTGCGATGAAACTTTGGGGATTTGTTGTGCGCATGCCGGCGATAATTTCTATTTATAATAGTGAGTTCTGGCATTATGAAATATGCGTTGCTAACCAATTCATGAGTGCACAATACGAGGACTTCCTAGGAAGGATCCGTGAAATTGAATCAAGGAATGAGGAGCTTACAAAAAAGAACATCGATTTGGAAGCCAGGATTAATGTTCTGGAAAACTGTCTAGAATTCCAGGAGCGGGCACTGAAGGCCAACAACTTAGAAATCAGAGGCATACCAGAAAATAAAGGAGAAATACTACAAGACGTCATTTTTAATATATGCCAAAAAACTAAGTCGAACATCCAAATCAAGGACATAGACGCTATTCATCGCGCAGCAAAAAAAAAAAAAATAATATTCACCCGAGAGAAATTATAATCAAACTAAAATCGAACATAGCCAAAGAACATCTGTTAGCGGATGTGAAATCATACAACAAAAACAACCCGAATTTGGAAGACAAATTGAATACTTCGAACATTGGAATTGCGGGACCGAGTACCAGGATCTACGTCTCCGAACAGCTGACATTTCGAGGCAAGCAACTATTTTGGAAGGCAGGAGAAGAAGCGAAAACGCGAGATTACCGTTTCACGTGGTCGAAGGCGGGGCAGATATATGTCAGACGGGACACGGGGTCCAATGCAATATGTATATCTGATGAAAGCAAGCTCGCAACTATGTGATGCAACTGAAAGAATCGTACTACCGAGGTATGTACCGTCTCGCTCGTTTCCAGGTATATGCAATAAATCATTAACTCGGCGAGATAGCGAATTTACCAATCTTCATTATATTATTAACCAGAATTTACATAGTTTAAAGTTAATTAAATATTTCATTGCACTAAGAAGGTACGAGCACCCGCCTCGCTCATTTTCACTTGTTATATTTTTACCATACATATATAATAATTTGTTATCACGATGTTTCATCGACTTTAAACATTCTGCATTATATTACCAAATCACTAAATTATTTCCATACACACCTCTCCATGCAACCACACTGGGAATAGTTTTTAAATTTAATAATATATTACTGGAACACTTTTCTCTATGCCACATACAACCAACATTTAATTATGTTTGATTTACCTTGTGATATTGATAACCATCCAGGTATATACTGTAACTTGAATATAATTGATGATCTAAATAATATAAAAAACTATAATTGGGGCTCTTACAGTCTAAAAATTATACACCAGAACATTAGAAGCATTTCAAAACTTGATGATTTCCTCATTTTTCTAGACCAATTTAATTGCGCATTCGATGTCATAATATTAACGGAATGCTGGATAAATAAAGAGTACACCTCTAAAATGATTCACAATTACTAGGAACATCACACAAATATAAATTTAAATAAATCCAGTGGAATTGTAATTTACATCAGAAACGGTCTACAAGCACAAGTCGACGAAATTTTACTACCACAAGCAAACTGTATGAAAATCGTATTGAACAATAACTTATGTATTTTTGCAATCTATAGATCACCCTCATTCCAAAATATTGACACTTTTTTGAATTCTTTACAATCAATCATCAACAGTTCAAAACAATTAGAACGGCAAATTATTTTTCGCGATTTAAATATTAATACGATTCCTGAGTACCACCGTCAATCCGAAGATTATCTATGTCTGCTTACGGAAAATGGGTTCATACAGACAATTAACAGCCCTACCCGAGAACAGGGCACATGTAAATCTTGTCTAGACCACATTAACATCAAAAAAATTAAACACATCGAATCATTTGTTATCCACACCACAATTTCTGACCACTACACTACAGCTCTCTGCCTTAAAAATAAACCTCCCACTACTGCTAAAATTAAATACATACCTCGAATAAACTACTTCAACCTACTTGAGGACTTAAATTCAGAAAAATGGGAAAACGTTCTAGACCAAAGGGATACTGATTTAGCAATGACGAAATTCTTCACCAAATTACACGATTACATATCTAAACACACTAGTAACAAAATTATATCTAACAAACAATTAAAACTAACGCCATGGATCACCCCTGGTCTTGTTAAATCAATACACAGGAGGAATCAACTACACAAAAAGGCGAATAGGAACCCAGAGAATATCATACTACAAACTCGATATAAAAAATATAGGAACTTGTGTAAAAATTTAATTACATCAACTAAAGAAAACTAATTTAAAAAAATTATTTACGAAACCAACTATACATCAAAAACGCTATGGGAAGCATTTCGTAATATAACTAAAACTAAAATCAATAAATCATTGAACATTGATCACACTATCACGTCAGATCCAATAAAGATGGTAAACTTTGCAAATAACTACTTCGCGTCAGTGGGAACCATACTGTCAAAAAAAATTCTTGATAAATATAACACAACTGAAACTGATCTTGCTAAGATAACATGCTGTAATCTCAGTCATAAAATAGATAACATTCGAACTACATCACAAGAAGTGATGAAAATAATTGACGAGCTTAAGTCATCCAATGCATGTGGCCCAGATAGGATCTCTTCAAATCTATTAAAAAATATAAAATCCGCCATAGCATCACCGATATCGTTCATTTGTAATCTAAGCTTTAACTCTGGAAAATTCCCCAATCATTTAAAACAATCAATTGTTATTTTACTTCACAAAAATGGGGATAAATCACAGATTAACAACTACCGACCAGTTTCTTTGATCAACTCTGTGTCTAAAATTATTGAGAAGATTGTTAAGAATCGGCTCAGCCTGTACCTAGAAAACAACAACATCCTTTCCAATAGCCAATACGGTTTCCGACCAGGTTTAGGGACTGAAAATGCCATTGCTAAATTGACAAAAATTATCTCTAATAACATAGATAGAGGTACAAAATGCATTGCGCTCTTCCTGGATCTAGCAAAAGCATTCGACACTATCTCTCACAAAATTCTGAAGATTAAACTACAGCGCATCGGTATACAAGGGCAGCTCTTGAATTGGTTGTGTAGCTATTTAGATAACAGGAGCCAAAGAGTGCTCATCAACGACACTATAAGCGATTCAGCTAATATTAAATTCGGTGTACCCCAAGGAAGTACTTTAGGACCACTTCTATTCAATATATACATAAATGATCTATGTAACAGTTCCTTTGCCGACCACATTATCACCTTTGCTGATGATTCAGTCTTACTATTTGAAGACAAAAGCTGGAATGTTGTTCACAGTAAAGCAGAAGTAGGGTTAAACAAGGTCAAACAATGGTTAGACAATAATCTCCTAACACTTAATCTAGATAAAACCAAATACATCCGTTTCAGAGCATCACAAGCAGGAGAACCAAAAGAAATACACAACATCATTATTCACCATTGTATTGACCGGACCACATGTAAATGCTTAAACTTAGAATGTGTCGATAGTATAAAATATCTAGGAATTATCATAGATAAATCTCTGAGATGGGACGAACATATTGTCTCGACTTCCACAAAGATTAGAAAGCTTACTCATCTATTCATGTCTGTTAGAAATATTCTTTGCGTAAAAGATCTGAAACAAATGTACCATGCCTTGTGTAACTCACTGCTAGAATATGCATCCTTGGGATGGGGCGGCTGTTCCAAAACAATAATTGATCCCCTAGCAAAAGCACAAAAATCACTTCTAAGGGTCATCCTTAAGAAACCATTTAGGTATCCCAGTGAGCTATTATTTAAAGAGATACGAGTTCTTGATGTACGGCAACTATACATAAGAAAAATTATTTTACATACACAAAAACACCGACATCACTATCCATCCATCGATCATCTCCACAACACCTGTCATGCAGGGAGGAATCCAGTAATTCCGCCTACTACAAACACATCACATGCCCAAAGACAATACTCCTACTTAGGGCCTAAATTGTTCAACTTCATACCCGATGCTTGGAAACTGAAAAGTACAAGCATTTTACGGAAATTGGTTAGCAATTGGCTTCTGGATATGGGGAGATTCGAGAGCGAACATATGCTAACACAATCTCACATACCTAATATATACTAAAAAGTTTATATTAATGCATAAAAATAAAACTTTTACTCTGTTTTTTGATCCGTGTAAAATAAGGACTGGTCTTTGATTCTTGTAAAATAACGACTATACATTTCTAAAAATAAGTTTTGAAAATTTCTATATAAATACATTGGAAATTCATATTCATATAGTCGGGTTTATAAATGGGTAATTTCTTTTACTTAGGAAAATCTAAAAATAATAGTACATTTATTAAAATTAAATGGTCATAAATGCATTGATAATTCATATGTCAAATATTGGTGTACAAATGTGTAAATTCAAAATATGCAACTGCAAATGTTCTCCAAAATAACCCAGAAAAAATATCATAATTGTGATCTCCCGATAGAAACCATTCACTTATTCGGAATACAATTATTAATGTAATTAAATGTAATGCCTTTGTAATTTCATTGAAAAAAAATTGGTTAACTTTTTTTACCTAAAATATTGAATTCGAAATTGGATAGGTCCGATGGTTTCGAACTCCTGCAACTCCATAGAGAGGTACAGGAAGTCGGTACCATCGATATATCGCATCGGCTTGGCACAGCGAAACATACTTATAGGTGTAAATACACCGTTAATGTTGCAATTTTGCTAACCTTGGATCTTACTTATAAATTTGTTGGTTGGATTTTTATATTATATACGTATTTTTTTAATCGTAACATGTGTAACGATTTAAAACTACTCGCCCCGGTATCAAGCGCTTGAGAAGGACATATTAATTTTACAACCGTGCAGTTACGAACACGGCAACGGCCGAGTACATAATCGGAGATTGCTAATCAGTTCCAGAGAGGTTGGACAGCTGTCAGGAAGTACATCACGGAAAGGATTCGCGAGAGAGTTGCGCCATCAGACACGTGAGCGATTGTCATCATGTTACGATAGATTCTCACATTATGGTTTACTGTATTTATAAATTTGTTCTTCATATAATTATTAGGAAGGACTGGCGCCCTAAGTATCTAAAGCAGGATTACTATTTGGGATTTGAAACTTTAAACCTTTTGATTTTTTTACATACCCACAGATCAGCATATTAGAATTGTTATTACACGTCACTAGTCAGATTTAGTTTATCGATCTGAACATGCCCTGTTATTCATTGTAAATGTAGAGTCTCTTGCCTTCTAAATTGATTAATTTCGTAGATAATGGTTGATAAGGAATTATGAATATAACCTCAATAAAATTTGTTCTTAGCATTACAACATAACTCTTTAATTCCATTTAACCTTACTTAATTTTGTCCTACACATGAAATACATGTCTTACACACTTTCCAGAAGTATTACACGAGAAAATATTGGTACATTTAAGAAAAAATTGGTACATTTGGCGGCCCAGCGTGGATTAAACCTAGTGATCTGTTATTTTGTGGGTAGGATGTAAAATTTTGCACAATGTTTTATGTGTAGTTAAAAGTTTCAAGTGGTAATCTTGCTAATTTGTGAATATATGATGACAGTCGCTCGCGGCTTTGATGCTCTGTGGATCCATTTCGTGATGAAATTCCTAAGTTAAATAATAATTTTACACAGTTTAATATAGCTCTAGCGCTGGAGCTCTAGCGCTCTGCGTTTTTACTGTTTATTGACTTACAGTACGCTGTAGTCAAATTTATTTTTTTATTTTTTATGAACGAGACAAGGTTATTATTGTCGTGAATATTTGGTACATGTGCTAATTATTTCTTTCATACCTACATAGCATAGTTTCTTCGTGTGATGTCGGAACCGCAAATTCTAACGAGGAGTCAGGCCAAGATTCAGGATTCTGTGACAATGGTGAAACAAAATGAAGCTTCGCCGGAGGTACAGGCGGAAACGCAATCGTCTTCCTGCAAGTCATTCCCCGTACACAAATGGAATCTGGTTTTTGACGGATCCACATGCGTACGCAACTTCATAGAACGTGTAGAAGAATTAGCAGATTCTCGTGGTGTAAGTAACATTAATCTATTTTCTAGCGCGATTGAATTTTTTACAGGCGATGCTTTGAACTGGTTCAGGGTGAACCGTTCCAATTTTAATTCATGGCCAGAGATTGTTGCAGGTTTGCAGGAGGAGTTTGAACTCTTGGACCATGACAAACGTCTTGTAGCTCAGTTAAGAACTACTTGTCAAAAACCTAAAGAAAACTTGGGTTCATTTATAACCACAGTCTTACTAATGAATAATCGCCTCTCTAAGAAATTGCCGGAAGAGGAAATTTTAGAAATTCTATTGTGTAATATGTTGCCAAGATACATACATAAACTTTCTCTTACAGAGGTGACTAATGTTACTGCTCTAAAGAAATATGGAAAGATGATAGAATTAGCGGACAGTCGCACGGATAATAGAAACCATCCTGCAAATTCAAACTTTTACAATTCCAAAGCCAATAATTCTGCCAATAATACTACATCTAATAATAGTAGTTACAGGGAGGCTCCACGCAATAATAATAATTATAATCATAATGTCAAAAGAAATCAAAAGTATTTTTATAACAATAATCAAAGCGCTCAAAACGTGAATTTCAGAGAACCAGTGAGATGCTTCCGCTGTGGTCATTCTGGTGTGAAGGCTCCTGACTGCAGATGCAAGAACCGAAAAAACTAGCAGCTCGGGTTGCCTGTGCAGTGGGCGAGGAGACGTCTTCATCTACTGTGCCGTGTGACCCGGAGTGGACTAATTGGCTTGCTGTCGTGGAGAAATTCTACCAGGACCTTAGAACGTCAAAGGCGGAGAGAGCGGGTAACAATGATGGCCGTCCTCACATATCATTTCAGGTTCTAAATACTAAATTTTCTGGTTTGCTAGATTCAGGTTCCCACCTGTCTATTTTGGGAAAGAACTTTCATACACATTTTGTGAGATTAGGATTTAGATTGGCGACTTTAAAAGAAAAATTTTCTCTAACTTCTGCGACAGGTCACTCAGTAAAATGTACACAAATATAACAGTTCCGGTGCTATATAAAAACATTGTCAAATATTTCACTTTTGTAGTTATGCCTGAGATCACTTCAAATGTAATTCTAGGTATAGACTTTTGGAAACTTTTTAATATTTGTCCAGAAATTTGCAAATATATATCACCACGGGAATCAAAATCTGAGCCGAAATCAGTCACAGAGATAAAAGGATTAGAAAACAGCTTAAATTTATCAGATAGACAGAAGAATGAGCTTAAATGTGTCATAGACGAATTTAAAGATATCTCGGGAGACAGGTTAGGTAAAACCGATTTGGAGTATCACGTCATTGACACAGGTGATGCTCAACCGGTAAAACAAAGATATTACCCAGTTTCACCACACTTGCTGCCGGCGGTACACAAAGAATTAGATAGAATGTTAGAGTTAGGTGTCGTTGAACCGAGTCATAGTGCGTGGAATAGTCCTATTTTACTTGTTCCCAAGAAGGATGGATCATTTAGGTTATGTTTGGACAGTAGAACTTTAAACTCGCTGTCGAAAAAAGACAGTTTTCCTATTCCTTATGTTTCAAGCATACTAGATTCCTTAGGCGGTGCTAAATACCTGTCTACTATTGACTTAACAGCAGCTTTCTGGCAAATTCCTCTGGAGGAAAACTCTAAAGAGAAGACGGCTTTTACTGTTCCGAAACGAGGTTTATTTCATTTTGCTAGAATGCCATTCGGTCTTCATGGGGCGAGCTCTAGAATGATGCGTTTAATGGATAAAATATTTGGACCTGAATTTGAGGGCAAAGTATTTTATTACTTAGATGATATTATAATTATAAGCACTTCATTTGAGGAACACATGTCTCTTTTGAGGAAAGTTCGGAAAAAACTTTCTGATGCGGGTCTAACTATCAATATGGACAAATCTGTTTTTTGTAGAGACTCTTTAAAGTTTCTGGGTTATGTCGTCGATAGTCAAGGTTTAAGAACCGATCCAGATAAAGTTAGAGCCATAGTGGATTTTCCTATACCGAACTCGCAAAAAAAGCTTAAGACGTTTTATAGGCATACTATCTTGGTATAAAAGGTTTATTTGTAACTTTTCTATAATAGCAGCTCCGTTGCATAATTTAACAAAAAAGGAATTTACGGGAAACAAATTTAAATGGAACAGTCAGGCAGATTTAGCGTTTAAAAAACTTAAAGATATTTTAGTGAGCGCATCTGTTTTAGCTTGTCCTAACTTTAAAAAACCTTTTATCATATCATGCGACGCATCCGATACCGGTCTAGGAGCGGTCCTGACACAGGTAGACGATTCGAATAGAGAACACCCTATATCATTTATCAGTAGGTCTCTGAATGCTCAAGAAAGAAATCATTCAACTACAGAGAAAGAGCTTAATGCAATGATTTTTGCTCTGGAGAAATTTAGAGCTTATATAGAAGGATCTGTCATACCGGTTAAGATAATAACAGATCATTACAGCCTAAAATGGTTAGTAAATATTAAGTCTCCGACAGGCAGATTAGCGAGATGGGCTGTCAGGTTACAGCAATTCAATTTTATTATAGAACACCGTAAAGGAAAAGATAATATAGTGCCTGACGCTTTATCACGTGATCCCGTAGAATTAGCTGTAGTAGAACAAACTATACCAACCAAAGAATCGTGGTACGATAAAATGTGTAGAAATGTTCTAACCTTTCCAGATAAATTTCATGCTTGGAAAGTTAATAATGGAGTATTGTACAAACACATACAGAGTATGGAAGCTCTGCACAGAGTGTATGACTGGAAAGAAGTTGTACCGAAAGAGTCTAGGAAAGATATAATAACGCAATATCATGTACCTCCTTCGTGTGCTCATTTTGGTATTATGAAGACTTTGAATAGAATTAGTCAGAAATATTACTGGCCGAAGATGGCGGCCGACGTAAAATCATTCATTAGCAAATGTTACACTTGCTTGGGTCATAAGAGTACGAATCAGTTACCACCAGGTTTAATGGGTGATCCTAAATTAGTTCAACGTCCTTGGCAAATGATTGCTACAGATTTATTAGGTCCGTTCCCCAGCTCTTACAAAAGAGGTTATACATATTTGTTAGTAATCTCTGACTTCTTTACAAAATACTCTAAACTTTTCCCATTAAGAAAAGCTACTGGAAAGAATATTGCTGAGATCATGGAAAATGAGATATTTTACAAGTTTGGGGTACCTGATACAATAATTTTGAATAATGGTCCCCAATATATTTCAAAAGACATGAAAGCGTTAGTTAACAAGTTTCATATAAGACACCTCTTTTACAACTGCAGGTATCACCCGCAAAATAATCCTGTAGAAAGAATTAACAGAGTGTTAGTGTCTGCTATTAGCTCGTACGTCGGTGGTGATCATCGGAGGTGGGCAGATTGTTTACATGAAATTGAACTCGCTATTAACACAGCAGTACATGAGGTCACTGGATATACTCCCTTTTTCTTAAACTTTGGAAGGGAAATTATTATTTCAGGAAACGACTACAAGTCTTCAGACTTCAACCCTGAAGATATCAGATTTGCCGCACGGGATTCTTGGGCATCGGATTTAGACGAGTTAAACGATATTTTTTCGCAGGTTCGTACGTCTCTAAGGCAGTCGTATGAAAAGAACAAAACGCAGTATAATCTACGTCGTAGGGACATACAATATGAAATTGGCGACATCGTTTGGCGCCGATCGTTCGTTCTTTCAGATGCTAGTAAGTATTTTTCAGCGAAATTAGCTCCCAAGTTTATTCGCAGCAAAGTCATTAAGAAATTGTCTCCGGTTGCTTACATTTTAGCTGATTTAAATGGAAAACCTGTTGGAACTTTTCACATCGAGGATTTAATCAAGCATGAAATCTCAGATTAACGTCGTGTAGATCAGGAGCGTATTTTAATTATTTTGTATACTTTTGTTTCCATTATGCGCAATAATGGAAGCGATTAAAAGATTCCATTTAACGTGAGAACATGACTAAAACTTATGTTCTCACATTGAATGCAATTTTATATTTGTTTATGAAGTTATTTTGTTTGTCCGTGTCCAGGTATTTCTAACACATGTATTTTGCTATTTTATACTTGTTCAGTGTGCAGGGGTGACCTATTCTTACCCTTACGCATTGAATGTGTGCACATGAATATACATAGTAAGTACTAAATTTTGTAAATTTATATATTCAAATCATCAAGTTTTGAATAAGTTTGGATGTGTGTGAGTACATTGCACATCCGTTTGGCATTTTGATGATTCTCATATATACTTTTATCATATTAATTTTGAAATGGTTATGTAATTAACTGTTTTCAAGATGCGCTTGCTAGTCCGGAATGGTAGGCGTATCTTCAAGATAGTTTATAGTAAAATACAGTTGGGTTTTATGTTTCGTTGTCTCGTTCTGTTTCTTTGTCTTGTTCTGTTTCATTATGCCCTTTGGGGATGTTACATACTATAAGATGGGAAAATAGTGCTTTTTCAATTGCATGTGGTACAAAACCGTGCCTATATTTATCAAATTATTAATGTTAATTTGGGTTATCCCATTCAATAATCTATATTATCAAATGAGTATGTATATTCCTTGCAGGATCTGCTGGATTATGGTTACAATTGAATTAATGATTAATAGTTCGTAATATTTATTATTTTGTTTTGAACTAGAAGGCAAACCGAAGGGTTCATTCAGAATCTTTGGCATCGGGTTACTATTTTCATCACATGATAGCAATCAGATGCTTAGAATATCTATTTAGTAACTTTAGGAAGTTACGAAACCCAGCCAACGGTTTTGTATGAAATTTCTTTTGGTAGTGCTTATTTTATCCATTTGGGTTTTTTTTAATTCACATTTTATGTTGTTCTTCGTCCTTACAAATTAAAATAAATATGAAGTTAATTAAAGAGAGAGATTTGAAATCCTCAACACAAATAAAATGCACGTGGCATATGCCAACGTCGGTTTACTATTCGGGTAATTTTATTTTAAATATAATAAAGTTTCCTTCTTCGGGTTGCGGGGGTCATTCTTGAGCTCGGAATAACCTCAACAAGTCGAACTAGCATTCGATGATTCGATCAATACCTTGTTCTTGATCAAATCATGGAATGTTAATTGGTTCTTCATTCAGGGAGATTTACAAAAATAAAATAAAACAAAAGATAATAATTCAATTTTACTGCAAATTGCATCATCGGATTACATTTTAACTGAAAATTTAAAATTTGATTTATAGCATACTACATTGGGGTATTAAAAAAAAAAAAAATAATAATAAAATAAATAATTTTTTTTTGTTTATTCACAAGCTAATTATTCCTTAAATTTTATCAACATTGCATGGGTTAAATTCGATTAACAATTCATAATTTATTCAATATCGAAGACAAAACTTATTTTTACTCAGATCTATGGGGAGGATAATAACATTCATTTTCATATAGAAATTTTAATATCTATTTCACAGTAAAAGCTTAAACTTTTGAATTATCTTGTTAGTAAAATTATTATAAAATTTATTTATAAAGATATTTAAAATCTCATTTTAGAGGAGTGACATCTAGGTGGGCTGTTTTGAAACTTCAATTGCGTCTTGGCTAGAAAATAAAAATTGTTTAATCATTCTATCAATAGGGTTTTCAAATTATTTATTTATCCGCAGGGTGTCCAGTTTGTAATATTATCTTATTTGAAAATTATATCATATTATTTCAGCTAGGGTTTTTTTTTTTCTTTTGTATAACTAACAATCAGTTCTAACTTAAAATTTTTTCTAATTCATCAGTAAACCATTTTATAGTATAGCTTAGTCTTCGCAACATCAAGAATTAAAATCAACATTAAATCGCAATCATCACTACAAGTTCAAGACCTTAACATATACGTCCGGTGGAATTCATTGCTGCTTTTGGCCAAAACAATCACAATCTACATGGAAGGAAGAACTTCAAATTCATATGGACATGTTCACATAAAATGGACCGGTCATCTGCACTGGACAATATCAAGATTACAGACTATCAAAATTGAACTTCAACCTTCTTCTCCTACCTTGATCTTCAGCCTTCATCTGTATACTCTTTGGATGCTCATCCCAGCAGTTTCAAAATTCATCATGGCCGGATTTGGAGGAAGAGCTTCGCTTTCATACAGTCACCAAACAAACCTCTAAGCTGATAATCTTCTTTCTACTACTTCTGCCTTCAAGTCCTGGACCCTGTACGTGATCTTCGTATTGGATATAAATTACCTGGTTTCAAGGGTACATTCTGGAATCAATTCCTCCAGAGCAAATCATATATTGGCATGATCAGCAAGCTTCCTGTATTGAGATCTATAAAGGCGCCAGGAGGGCCTAAAATTTCCTTGGAAATTTTTTTTGAAGGGAAGGGAGTAATGTAACGATTTAAAACTACTCGCCCCGGTATCAAGCGCTTATTAGAATTGTTATTACACGTCACTAGTCAGATTTAGTTTATCGATCTGAACATGCCTTGTTATTCATTGTAAATGTAGAGTCTCTTGCCTTCTAAATTGATTAATTTCGTAGATAATGGTTGATAAGGAATTATGAATATAACCTCAATAAAATTTGTTCTTAGCATTACAACATAACTCTTTAATTCCATTTAACCTTACTTAATTTTGTCCTACACATGAAATACATGTCTTACACACTTTCCAGAAGTATTACACGAGAAAATATTGGTACATTTAAGAAAAAATTGGTACACATGTTGATATTATATATCCCACTGTACTAAATTTTTGTTGCCTATATTTTTAATTTAATTTATATACCTTTTATTCACATCGTAACTTTATCTAAACTATTTGTTTTCTCATGTTAAAGATGGAGGTACTGCCTTTATTATTTATTATTTATGTGAAAGCACTCTGGGCGTAAAATAAAAGAAATAAATAAACAACTAAATAAATTAATGTTCTCCAAAACGAGCTTGAAAAATCATTTTTCATATATTTGGATTATAATTGTGTAATTTCTACTATTTAAGAAATTCTAAAAATTATAGTACTTTATTAAAATTAAATAGTTATAAATACATTGTGAATTCATATGTCAAATATTGGTTTGTAAATGTGTAAATTCTGATTATGCAATTGTAAATGTTCTCTAAAATGGCCTGGAAAGAATCTCCTACTTGTGATCTCACTAAAGAAAACAATCATAGAAAATTAATAAATGCATTCACTCTGAATGCATTTATTTATGTTCTCCAAATTGACCCTGAAAAAAATCACATCTTTGCGATTCTTTTAAAGACATAAAGAAACCATCCCTTAATTATATACAATTCTTAGTGTTCTCAAAAGTTGTCTTGACAGAAGAAAATTCCCGTGATATTTTGAACGTAACTATTTCTTTGTTAAGAATATTATGAACTAAATATACAATTTGGCTGTCCTGAAACGGGTATTCTGCCCAGTTGGACAGACAAATGATCACATTGTAATGTATTGTAATATATATGCATATGTAAATAAATAAATAAATAAATAAAAAATAAATAAAACCATTCATCCGATTGCGATGAAACTTGGATGAAGACCCGCGATTGTTTCTATACATACTGGTGAGCTTTGGCATTGTGAAATTTGTATAAAAAAATTGAAATAGATGGTACGCGAGTTTGAAAACTGAATTTACTGGGACTGAATGTATGGAATGCGCCAGGGGGAGGGGGATTCGCAGGGGAAGCGGGAGAGGGAAGTGGGGAGACGGGAAGGCGGAGAAAACGGAGTGGGAACGCTTTAGGGGAAGGGGACGCGGTAGAGGAGGGGAGGCGGAAGGGGAAAAGGACGAACGGGAAAGCACACGCAGGGAAAAACGATTTTTTTTAATTAAGTGGCATAGCAACGCACGCCGGGAACTAACTAGTTATTAATAAACTTCCCCAACAGGTAGGTACATGATTTACCAACAATTTTACCAAAAACAAAATTGCAAACATAGTTGTCAAATGAGCCAGACGAGCCGCAGTGTTATTAGTATTATTTCTCTACGAACAATTTCATGTATGCGGGGGGAGTGTTGTGGGTAGGGTTGCCAGCTCCCGTTTTATGTATTAAACGATTTGAAGGAGACTGTATTTTGAGACCAGAGAATAATAATAATATTTTTAAAGGACATAGGATGAAAATAAAGGACATCAATATATTTTTTAATAAAATGCTGTTATGGTATCAGTAGCGACATTTCTTAATAAAAAAAAAACAATGTTAATACGCAATGTAACGTAGTTTGTCGTTAATCGAAGCCAAGTAAGTAGTAGTCCTTAATAAATCTTTTTGCATTTAAAAGTATACTTGGTATTACTTTTGGCTGCTCTAAGAGCTTCAACGTTTTCTATAATGAAATTATATAATTGTTTGAATTTCATGTTGAAGTTCGACTTTATTTGTAGTTCTGCTTTTAAAGTGTAAATATCTAACTTATTTCGGTTTTTGGTCGTTAGAAACTGGGATGGAAAATACGTATTATATTATTTTTAGCAGATTCTTGTATTCATCCGTAGATTTGAGAATCTGATTCCAATTTTCAAGAACACTTTCACACATCTTATCGTCTATAATTTTCGTCAGGAGAGGCTTTCATATACAGAAACCACACTGATTCTTTTTTTCCAAATTAGAGGACAAGGTATTATCCTCTATTTAAGATTTCAAATTAGAGGACAAGATCAATTTTTGGGTCTGAAATCCAGGATATCCTTTAAAATAAAGGATGTCTGGCAACCCTAGTTGTGGGCGACCATTTCAGGCTGACTAGGAAATGTGGAGGCGAATACCAAATATGATTTAATTATCTGCTACTACAAAACTGGTTTTCACCAACAGACTGATATTCAGAGAGGGGTTAATCACTTTCCGATATTCGAAATACCTACCAATATTATTTCGACATGGCTACGAGGAAAAACGGTTTATCATGAAATTAATTTACGTTTAACAAAAATCGAATTTGGGAGGCGGGTATGGGCTATGTATTGGATAACCATTGGGTCATTTATTGGGTAACCAACACCTCTGCCATATGTCACCCCAAGTTGCTCGCTACGTTTGGTGACTTAGCAGGGGTGCCGGGGTTCACGGGGTGAGGTTTGTCTAGTTCTTGGCGGCGGATGCATTTGCCCGCCTACTGCGTAGCAGGCCGAATCGGAAAAGACTTTTTGAGGGAGTCCTTTTGACCTCTCCAATCGGACTCTCTCGACCCATCGCCTTGCAACCCAGTGGGAGGGATGGATTCGTGGTCACACATAGACACACTGACCCCCACATTCCTACCCACCACGCATACCTTTTTCCTTCCCAGAACTTCCTATCTTTCCCTTCCTTAAAAAGACCCTCCTCGCAGCATCCCCTAACCCTAAGATGACACAGATCCTGAGGAGAAGGAAATTATTTTCCTCAGGGCCCGTGTGTGGAGCTAATGTAAAAAAAGATATTTCGCTATCATTTAAAAATATTTTATTTAATAACCATGTTTTTCTGCCTTGCGCAATTCCAATAAAAAATAAGCTGTTATTTTTAATGTGCTAATTTGTGTGCTTAAAGTTATTAAAAACCAAATGCCAAAATTATTTAAGGATGAAATTGTTTTCATTAGATATAATATATATATATATATATATATATGCATAATTACCTACGATACCAAAAATATAAATAGAGTTAGATTGCCGCATACGAGAAAATCAAAATCAAAGAACCGCCTAATGTATCTAGAGGACTAAAGATGTATGTTGACATGCCTGAAAGTATTTATTTATTTTTTTATTAACGCCCTTTTTCGGGGCTTTTACATATGAATAGTAAGAAATACACAGTATTTTTGTACATAACTGAACTGCCTTCGTAACAATATTTTATATTTGTTTAAAGATAAATTGAAGATGTCCACTGACTTGGTATAATTGTTTCCCTCCATTAGTATTCTGGGCAAAGAGGAATACATATGGTAGTTAGTTCCAGAATTACTGCACTGAAATAAATCCTGACTTCTAGTATTACGTATTGGAATCCGGTATGAAGAATGAATTAATTTAAAAAGAGATGTTATACTGTAAAAATATTAAATTTTTTAAAATTAAATGTTACCATGTGCATATTAGTTTATATTCTAACGTAGTATAAAATTACTCGATGAATAATAAAAAAAATTAGAATGCGTAATTCACACGCGATAGAAGTGAAACTAGAAAGTCGCAAGATGTCGCTTTTTTGCCTGTTTATTTTAAAGTGGTTTGAGGATTGGATATTGATTTACAAAAACAAAAATATTTATTTTTTCAATTTCGTAGATTTCGAATCTCCGTCCGCTGGATTTCTCTGGTCGCTGAGATTTGCAACGCACTATACCACTACGCTATGGGACGCGTTCGGCGAGGCGTGAATTTACGCATTATATTCCGATGACCCGTAAAAAACAAAGCGGCTACTAAACGCAGACTTGTAGGTGCCTTGAACGCAGTTTGAGCTTCGCAGGTGCCGTAGTAAGTTTCACTTAATCGTAATAATTTGGGAGCCACCTGTTTTATGTGAGTACCGCACAAGTTCCGTTTGGAGTTAGTGAGGCTATGGCTTCTCTAATTGGGGTTATTGTGAAACTGAAGGTAGTAGGGAGGAGAAAGAGAAGGGTAGGAACGTTGTTAAGATCTGATCACCAACCACGACTCAAGTTTTTTCATGCAACGTACCTATTCTGAATGGTAGCTTTTCAACAGGGCAATACCGTGAGTACCTCTGGGTTGAAGCTCTCCTGAAGATCACCTGATGATGGCTTCATCGGCTTCATGAATAGTTCATTTTTTTGTCTCATTTTTGATTGATATGGAACGGCTTGTATGTGGAACGAGCCACCGGCATTTGTTTTTCCTCCTTCACGGTCAGGGCCCCTTCAAGGCTCGCATTAACAAATTCCTTTTTTCAGTTCTTCCTTGACCCGCTTCATTTTTTTTTTAAAGAAAGACGAACATTCCCGGGTTACGAATAACCCAACAATGTTTGCAAACCTCCTACTACCACCACAGTCATCACTATACCCAGTCTTCGTATTTGAACAGGTATCATATAAAAAATGTCAAAACTAATTAGCTTGAAAAACACACTGTTTCAAAATATATTCCTGATTGTAAATTTTAGTTAATTTACATAATTCTTATTCTTCTTTATACTTTACAGAATTAACTGCATAATTCCATTTTGATGTAAAAAAAAATTTCTGCATTTAAAGGGATTTGTACCGTAAATAACTAAATGAATATTATATCGAACGAGTCCACGAGAACATATAAAACATGAAAATATCAAAATTTTAATTTACGTGACCACTCAGTACCGTGCCGCCAGCGCGTATTTACGATTCTTCGATTAATTTTATCAATTCCAAACTTTAGGTGCGGCATCAAAATCGGAAAACACGTCTGAATAACCACGTAACTCCTCCACCAGAGCCTGCAGACAGCAAATGACCACCACCAAGGAAACGCTCCACTATTTACGCTGCCCCCACTCCGCCATCCGGCGAGCTGCTATTGGTCAATGCTAACAAAGAAAAATCCTAAATCGAGAATATTTTCGACTCCAAATTTACCTTCTCAAAAACGTCGAAATAAATTACAAGAATTTGGTGGTACTTACAACCAATAAATAAATATCAATACCAAAAAATTAACGTATACTAAAACATATACTTTTTACTATACTAAAATAACAACTTGTAAACTGGCATCTTCCAAATATTTTTACACTTTAAAAAAAATGTTTATTCCAAAATATTGTACTTCAGATCTCATGTGTAAACTTGTACATTTTCATATAAAAAATAAAAATTATGTGAGGCTTTGGTTTTGGAGACCTGAACTGACTTGGAAAGGACTGTCACATACAATTTTCACATATCTGACTGCAGGACATGGCGATCAGAAAAAATACCTAACTCACAAGGACAAGTCCCACAAGTTTTTGTGCCAAGAAAGTCCAACCCGAATTTGTCCTATAAATAGGGACCACAATCCCATCACAAATCCGTTCAAACCGACTATCACCGAAGCAACAGACTCCTAGAAACCAAAGTCTCCAAGTTCAAAATTATTTTCAAGTGTTTTATTAAAGTATTAAATTCAGTTCACCTTTCTTCCCAGTCTCCTATGAAACCCAAGTCTCCAAAGTGAAAAACATATTTTTAATTGTTTTTAATTCAGTATTAAATTCAGTTTTAGCCATAGACATCCAAATGGATAGACAAGAAGTTACAGATGAGGGGTAAAACCAAACTATGGAGGGCGAAGAGGGGAAAGATGACTATGATTCGTTATACAATCAATCTGACAGTATATAGGCATCTCGCATTACAATATCACCATTTAGTTCTTAAAAGCAAAATCTGCTTTGAATGAATAGACCTTTTTACATGGGAGCGCGAATTGCTTGCCACGTTAATAACATATTTGCTAAGGCCAAATGCTCGCCCCAATACACATAGCAATATTTTGTTGCCGCTGCATGGCAGACCGGATCGGGAGAGAGTGGTTAAGCCTTTGACTTCTCCAGCCATACGGAACAGCACCGCAGTGAGAGGGATAGATTCATACATCCGTCACTCCTGGACATACTGATCCCCAGATTCCTACCCACCCCTAATGCCCCTTTCCTTCCCAGAACTTCCTCTCCTTCTTTTCCTAAAAAGACTCTCCACACAGCATCCCCAAAGATGACATAGGCCCTGAGGGAAATTATTTTCCTCCTCATGTGTGGAGCTTATGTAAAAAAAATATATGACCAACCAAAATTGTTACCCTCGTATGAGAGTAGCAATTTTGACAAGAGCTTACTGTTCCCCCGATTGAAATGAAATAATTAATTTCATAATCATAAAGTTACTAAGTTTTACATGTTCTAACCAGCCCTGTCGTCACATAATTAAATTAAAAACGTTTTACGAATTTGCCCTTTGTAACGATGGTAAAACTGGCACCCAGGGTGATCGGTTTTTTTCCAGTTCCGCTTTACTTTTTGCACTGATACAGCGCGGGAGTGGACAAACGGTGTGTGGGGTGACTTTTAAATTCATTTTAGACATGATTTCTCTCGTATAAACAAGAGAGGGCGATGACGACCAATCACTCAGTAGTGCATGGTTTTGGCAACCAAATTATGAGTGTGCATGAGTTTGTGGACGCAGTTGGAGAGTTAAATGAAATGGCGGAACTTTTAAGCCTTGTGCCGTGGCTCGTAAGGTATTATGATATTAATGAGCATGCTCATTATCTGTACACATTTGCTCATAAACGAGCATGCTTGGTTTGAGCACATTCATACGTAAAACAAAGTATTTGCTTAATTTAATATTATGTCTAAAGCGTCAATGATACAGAGTGAGTTTACAAGCTACTATCTGAGAAATTCACTATCTGTTAGTAAACTCGCTCAGTATCATCGTGTTACTTGCTAACTAGCAGATTCTTGACAATCTACGAAAAAAGTTGAAAGGTCATCAACTTTACTCGCTACACGTTTGCTCGTGATTGGTTTATTTACGTTTTTCAAGATGGCTGCCAATAAACAGCTGATTTCGACTGTCAAACATCACAGAATGAGTTCACGCAGGCGTCGTTATTCTTGTTACTGGCGCTAGCAGCGACCTTAGTTTCCTACGCTACTGAGCGAGTGGACAGTTGTGTGTCATCGTGACAATCTCACTCGCCGATTTACCCGCTTTTAAACTTAGTACATAGTAGCTTGTAAACTCGCTCTGTGTCATCGAGCCTTTTTTTTACATGAATACCGCACAAGAGTCCCAACTGCTTTCGTCTGGAGCCAGTGAGACTATGGCATACCCAAATGGGGCATGTTGTGAGGCTGAAGGTAGTGGGGAAGGAAGGAGGTAGGGAAGAGGAAGGTGGGGATGTACCTGGCTATTCAAATCTGGTCACCAAACACGGCTAAATCCATTTCAGGCAACGTTTCAATTCTGAATAGTGTATACTATATGTTATTTTAGATGAATAAATCGTGAAATACACAAATCAATCAAATAAAATTTATGTGAATGCGGGTCAAGCGCCTTACCGCTGCGCGCTGTACTACGTCGGCCTTAACCACAAAATGATTGCTTTCTACGAAAACACCTAAATTTATGATTGGCAAATCTTGAAATCTTATTTTCTTTCTCATTAATTCAGTTTGGTATTCTTTTTTTAACATTGTACAAAACGGCATTTTAATTCAGAAAAGCGAAAGTGAATAACGGAACTAAAAATATTAATGTAAATTTAAAGTGGGGTTGGCATAAAATAAAATATCCCCGTTTCTTTTAAGCAATTAATGAAAAATCAGACGATGTTTGAAAAAATACCGCAAAGCAATCTGGTTGCGAGGAAAGATTTTAACGTATACCTTCGTCGCCTTATTACATGTCCCTAAAGCAATAAGCAATAACGTGACTTCAAAGAATAAACTAATTATGTACCATCAGCGGGATGCGGCAGATACAGTTAGTGGGGACGACGACAGGATGGTGGAACTGCAGTAGGGGGGTATTGTGGGTGGAGACTGGGAGGAAAGCTCGGGAGGATGGGTTGGGGGAGGGAGGGGTGAAGCTGCTTAGCAACGGGTGGCAGAGGGAAGTTAAAAACTAAACGCGAAAAACCTCCGTAATTCGTTTATCGACATACGGCGTTATTCAGATGAAATTTTCAACCCTCCTTGATTTATTTAAAAAAATCGAATCACATCGAAAGTGCTTTGGTGATGTAGACAGATTCATACATTCAAATCATATTATGATGTGTCCGCAGTGGAATATTAGCTTTACATCAAACATGTCTACAGACCATGTTAACTTTGGGCGGTACACAACCCTAATAATTTTATTTTGCTCAAAACTCACATTTTAATCATTTCCGGCGAATTCGTAACTATAATTAATAACCTTTTTATTTCCATGCCGCATAAGGAATGCTGGTTATTTATACTATAGAATAATAAAAACAGTACCTTACCATTAATATATTTTACGTAGTACGATTTTAAAACTTTATAACCCGTTTTTCAACTATAAAGTTAGCGGTAAGCACCAGATTTTATCTTTCTAGACGATGAATTAATAACCCCGGGAGGACAACATGGAGACACTTTTTAAATATTTGTAACACGTTCTTCAGAATTAATTAAAATGAATGCGGCAGAAAGGCCGAATCTCCAGGCCTGCTAGGGTGAAGTCGACCGTACGTTCATACAATACGCCGTGCCGCGGCGTATATTTGTGTCCACGCTTTCTTCACTTACGTCGTTAGATTCCCACATTATTGTGTCTTCTTCTTCTTTTCATTGATACGGCAAATTCGACAGTAGGTCCGTCCAATACATGGGTCGCTAGTCGCATTTTGTATACACGGCTTCTTTACTTACGTCGTTAAGATTCTGAATATATTTTAGGGTATATTGTCGTATTTTTTAAATTGTGAATACCGTACAATGCTGTACCGCCGCCATGGGAACCATTTATTGGATAACCAACACCTCTGCCGTAGGTCACCACAAGTGGTTCGCTACGTTTCGTGACATGACAGGGGTGCCCGGAATCATGGGTTTTGTCTAGGTCTTGGCGGAGGATGAGTTTTTCCACTTACTGCGTGGCGGACCGGATCGGGAAAGACTGGTTGAGGAAGATCATCTGACCTCTCCAGCAGGACTCTCTAGATCCATCGCTTTGCAACGCAGTTGGGAGGTATGGATTCATACGTCCATCACTCCTGGGTACACTGATTCTCAGATTCCTACCCATTCCTCATACCTTTTTCTTTCCCAGAACTTTCTCTCCCTCCTTTCCATAAAAAAGACCCTCCACACAGCATCCCCAAAGATGAAGTAGGCCCTGAGGGAAATTATTTTCATCAGGGTCAATTGATCTTTGACCGGCTGTGAGTAGCAGGGAGGGGAAGGAAATGGGGGTAGAAAAAGGTGGGGAAGTACCCGGCCATTCAGATCTGGTTTCAAAATACGCCTAAAATCATTTCAAACAACTTTTCAATTCTTAATGGTGGTCTTCCACCAAGGCCATACTGAGAGTATCTTGCACTCCGGAATATGCAAATTAATTTTTAAAAAATGTGGAGATTGAGATTTGAATCCAGACATCCGGATTGCTATCCTACAACAACGTAGGCTTACAAAGCCTTTGAAAGCTTAAGGATGTGATTTCATCAAATATGAACTTATTAGTCTACCTAGACTATAAATAATATTAAATTTCGTTTCTGGAAACCAATGCGGTGCTTTTATAATGGAACCGCTCTCCAACCCCATTCTATGAAGCTTTTATGCATATTTAAGTTGATTAAAGTGATACCCTAAACCCTAAAGTATAGTCAGAATCTTGACGACGTAAGCGAAGAAGGTGTGTACACAAATATGCGACGTGCAACCCCGTGCATTGTACGGACATAGTGTCGAATTTGCTCTAGCAAATACTTTAAAATAATGTGGGAATCTTAACGTCGTAAGTTGGGATATGCATTTATATATATATATTTATTAAATAATGAAATATTTATTTATTTATTAATTTTTTTTCGGGACTTTTACATATGAATAGTAAGAAATATACTGACAGTATTTATTGTAGACAACGGAACTGCCTTAGTAACAGTATTTTATATTTGTTTAAAGATAAATTGATTTAAAGATAAAACTTATATATTTGAGTAAAGCCGACTGGTTTCGGAACGACCGTTAATTCTTCAGGGCAAGCGTATACTAATTTGACAGTTTCGAAATATGGATGGGAACAATGTATTATAATGGTAGGAGTAGAGCCGTTGCTAGGTATTAATGAAGAGTGGGTGGGTAGGGGAACGTATCCATGATTGGGCTATAAGACAATATTTTTTGTTTGTTGATAATAGATGCATTATTTTTAAGGGATTTTTTTTAATTTCCAAGGCTTCTAAGTTATTTAAACGTTTTCCTTTATGATTAATATGAAGAATATTTATCCCCGTATTTTTTTTTCAAAATTATGGTTATTTTCAATGATATGGTTAGCGAACTCAGAAAAATTATTATTATTAAGACACCTTAAATATTCTTTGATTCTGATTTCAAAATTACGAGTTATTTTTCCAATATAAAATAGTACATAATATATTAATTAATTTATTCGGGTTTCTCCACACACTAAAAAGTTATGGAGAAGATTACATTTTTTTTTAAAAGTGCATTGTGGCGGTTTAACTACGTTGTGACGTATGTCAAGAGATAGTTACTGAATTCTCTGATTGAAGATGTCGATGCTCAATGCACAGTCAAGCAGTTGAGTTACCCTGCTTAATGGTGCATTCTGATAGGCAAGTTCTTGCTTTCGGAGCATAAAAAAGTGTGTGGGTATACGCGTTAGGGTCATACAAGTTGATCCCTTTCAATATTGGCGCATTTAGTATGGTACCGGAGATTAACTTAAAAAAATGTTTGCATAAAAATATTTTTCGGCAGGCTTCTAGGGGTTAGGGTATTAAAATGATGGATACAGGAATATGTAGTATGTATATTCCCTCATATACAGGTAACGCTTAAATTATTTTTGCACTATTTATATTTCTAGAATATGGTTGTGTTCAGAAGGGGCCCAAATAATGGAGCTATATTCCAGGATGCTGCGGACAAGTGCTTCATATGTTCTCCGTATTTCAGTTCCATTAGTAAATAAACTCGCATTTCGAAGAACGAATCCAAGCATTTTGTTGGCGCGACAATGTCAGATATGTGGGATTTGAAAGTGAGATTTGCTTCGAAAATCACGCCAAGGTCGTGATTCTCGTTTTTGCGTGTTAGTTTATTTTTATTGATGTGGTACAGGAACGCGGGAGGGGAACGGGGACGCACCGAAAGGACATGCAGAGAGAAACAAATTCTTTATTAAGTGGCAATTCAACGCATGACGGCCGGCGTAGTCCAGTGGTAAGGCTCTTGACTCGCAATCCGAAGGTCGCGGGATCGAATTCCGGCATGGCAAATAAATTTTATTTGATTAATTGGTGTTATTTCACAATTTATTCCTTTAAAAAAATATGTAGTATATTTGCGGCACGTTCCAGAGTGGAAGATACTCTCAGTATCGCCCTGGTGTAAGACCACCATTCAGCATTGAAACGTTGGTTGAAATGGCTTCTGCCGTGTTTGGTGACCAGATCTGAATAGCCAGGTACTTCCCCACCTTCCTCTTCCCTATCTCCTTCCCCTCCCCAGTACCTTCGACCTCACAACATACTCCATTTGGGGATGCCATAGTCCCACTGGCTCCAAGCAGTTGGGACTCTTGTGCGGTATTCATGTAAAAAAAAATGCCGGAAACTCGCTTGTGAGTAAATAATATGATGAGGAAGTGTCATTTGGTGACAGGTATAGCACTACGGGACCCAAGCGGTTAAGGCCTTCATTCGATGTCCTACAGCGAAGGCTTCAAAGGAAGCGCCAGAAATGAAATAATAATAAAAACGTAAAGGGGGGTGGGAGGCTTCACGGCGTAGCTTCCGGTAATTTAGTTGCTCTCGACTGCAGGCCTCAGGTTGTAAGGGCTCCCTGGGAGTACGGATATTGCTAACTTCTGTACCTACTCAACCAGCTGGAGTTTTTATAGAAAATAACACGGTTGATGTGTGTGACCTCAGAGATGTTTGCTGAAAAATCCGGTTGCAAAAGTAATTTTACCATATTTAGATGATTACATGTTTTTACTTTTGTATGAACGGTTAAGAAACTCATTTTACCTCTTTTTACAATTTTTTAAAAACTTATTTAATTTATATATATGTAATTTATATGCCTTTATACTTCTACCTACTTTAATTACACCTTCATTATACAATTACTGGGTGTCAATTATTTCAACTTTTGAATTCAGAAACGCCCGGGGTCTCAAAAGTTGCGTCTTACAAAGAAAATGAGAACTGGATTTAATTTATTTTTAAAATGGTTATTTGCCCACTAAAATGCATTGAAATTCAGGAAACGAACCTAAAATTTAAAAAAAAAATTATTTTTATTAATATTTTTTTTCAATAATTTAACCTTTTAACGTTTGTTTGTTATTAAAAAATGCGTATAGCCGACAAAAATGAAAAAAAAAAAATGTTTATGAATACAAGTAAGTCAACAAGAATTCTGATTTTATCCAGAAAAATTGTTATTTTCCCCTTTTATATTTTTAACCAACACATGTTTAAAATTTTTTTTTGGGTTCTTTGTAATGCAGTTATGGAATGAAAAATAAGTTTGGTACAAAATATAAAATATGGACCCTTTGTTTTATTTTTTTTCCAAATCACGAAATCTATTTTTTTTTCAAAACTTCCGGCCGTTTTAGCGGGCTAATGGTGAACAATAATTTAATTTATTTTTACATTTTCGAATAGCTACAGATCGTACGAAACTTTTGAGACCCCGGGCGTTTAAAAATAAGGCCAATTTTTTTTTCTACCTACCCTAATACTACCCTAATGGCTAGTTCACAGTTCAATTTTATTTGATGAACTTAGTTGATGAGCAACTAAAATTGAAAGCCCGTCTACTTTTTTCGTTCAAGTATGACTCATCGTTCGAGTTTTTTCACCGAGTCGCCACGTCGGATCACTTGTTTCAACTTGCTAACGATTTTTAGTTCCCTGCGGGCGAAAGTAGATGTTAGACATGCCTACTGTCGTGGCATCCTTTTAATATATACCGTGATATATATAAAATCCTTGTAGATCACCCCCCTCCCTCATATGTTATGTATATAAATCGTAGATTAAGAAACAATTACACCGGTCTGAAGATGTTGTTGACCAGTTCCGGTCACGGTCACAAATAAATTAAGTGGAAAAAAGTTTTTATTTTTGTTTTAATATATTAATTTATATGAAGGCATGTATAAATGAATCCCTGTTTCTCTTGGTCAAGCCATAACTAATTAGGAAAAATAAATAGTTGAAGATAATATTGTTAATTCTAAAATTTGAAATGTGAGACTGACAATTATGAGACTGAGAGAGACCGACAATTGTGTATATGAGACTGACAATTGACAGAAGGTTGCAATAGCGAAATTGGTTAACGCGCACATCCCGGTCAGACGAGAGGTCTGGGTTCGAGTCCGAGTTGGGACCATTGTCTTTTTTTGGTTTTCTGTGTCTTGTTCTCTTTGGTATTTTCGTTTAGATTATTATTGTTATCTTCTTCTTCAAATATATATTACATTGATGGGAATAACCTTCAAAAGTTATTAAAGAGAGTTTTTCTTATAAAAAATTGAAAATTATAAGATAAGTTTTAAGATTTTCACGGCCAAAAGCATTTTCGTTATTTGTTTTTGGGGTGTTATGCCGTGTTGCGCTACCTCCTTCTTTAGCCAACGTGTCGGACATCGTTGCAGTGTCCATCATCAGGGCAGATCCGGTAGATGTGAGACACATGATGTGAGACACATCTACCGGATCTGCCAGATCTGCCCCGATGATGGACGCTGCAACGATGTCCGAAACGTTGGCTAAAGAAGGAGGTAGCGCAACACGGCATAACACCCCAAAAACAAATAACGAAAATGCTTTTGGCCGTGAAAATCTTAAAACTTACCTTATAATTTTTATTTTTTATTCTTAGCCAACGTTTCGGACATCGTTGCATCATCAGGGCAGATCCGGTAGATGTGAGACACATGATGTGAGACACATCTACCGGATCTGCTAGATCTGCCCTGATGATGGACGCTGCAACGATGTCCGAAACGTTGGCTAAAGAAGGAGGTAGCGTAACACGGCATAACACCCCAAAAACAAATAACGAAAATGAAAATTATAAAGTTATTTCTAAAAGAAAGCACAATACAAGCATTAATCTTTGTGAGGTTGCAAAATTGAATCTACATTCTTCCATCCCATGTCCATAATCCATATCTTATTGCTTCTTTTGAAGTCGGTTATTTTTTAATGGTTTTTATTGCAAGAGGGAGCATATAAATAATTTTATAGGGAAGTATAGCATATTTCTTTGTCCAAAAGTCGTTTAAGTTGTAGGTTGGTGGAATGTATGTTAAAGTGTGGATCTTGTGAATTGGCCCGAGTTTGTCTGTTTAAAGTTATCCTGGTTTTTGAATGCGTGCATTAGAATATCTTTTGTATATAATTGTTTCAGTGACATTAAATTCAGTGCTTTTAAAACGTAGTCAGTAGGAGTTGATGTGGACTCTTAGTATAATGTTCAAAATTGCCTTTTGTGCTAATTGAGATATTATATTGCAAGTTACATGGACGACGGAAAATAACTATACTTTTTCATTTTATTAAAATATTTAATAATTTAAATACGTAATGTACGATAGAATGATGATAGTATACATGAGACTGAGATGGTTTTATAGTGTAAGATTTAATATCTTAGGCGACTTGTGCAGGCGGCTGTGAATACTTGATGTGGGCAGGGGTCATCAATATTCTGGAAAAAACTATTATTATGTCACATAAATAATTATGAGATTGTTATTTATTTGGGACAAGTTCGACACTCATTCCCCATTAATCCCGCCACGTTGTCTGGGAGCCTGTACCTTCCTCGTGTGGAGGCTGTCTGGGTCATCACCACATCACCAATCCATCCTCATGGAAAGCCCTAGGCTGGCTTTCGTCCAGGCGCGGACTGGAACGTGCTACCCGCAATTTCCGGATGGGCCGGCCTTCATCCTGGTGCGGACCTCTCCAAGGAACATCATCATGGCATTCTTTAGTTAGATAGTTAGTTTAGCGAGTCCATCTGGTATGTGTATTTTTATATATTCCTTTTGTTACCCTGGTAAGAAGTTTGCACACTTCCATGTTGCTTTTTGTTCTATACATATTTTTAAAGTTCATCTTCTTTGATTTTTCCGAAACCCTACCTACATGATAGACAACTACTTGGCCCACTATCCTGAGTCCTGGTTTCTGCTCTGCCGCAAGGTTACATTTCATACGAGCATGATTCGTTACAATTATTATTAAATCAACATAAAAGTACTTTAACACTGATAAATTTATCTATTTAGTACATAAATAGGTGCACATATAAAATGACATTGTAAATTTTAATCTCTATGATGAGGGCAAGACTATTTAACTGATTGGGCATTAAAATGGAGCGGTAATACTATCGGTATGATGTACTTTTGTGAATCCTGTGAATTATTTAGCTCATGACGTGTGAGCGATCCAAGTTGCATTCGAATATATGCTTACATTGTTGGGGACCTCACCACTTTCCCAACGGCGTTATAAGGAAACTTATGGTTTCCTCCGTGACCGCACACGTCAAGACTCTATTTTATTGAACGAAGCTACATTTATTTGAACGACTCCAGACCCTCCAATGTCCATGCATACGGGGTTAGAAAGCAGTATGCAAGTACTTACATTAACATAATACAAAAGAATAATAAATGTGGCAGCCCGTAGAATAATTCTTCTACAATCTATGGAGAAAAATATATACAGATAAAAGTGTTAGTAAATAAAAAGAAAAATAAGAGCTGCGCCCGGTTGAGGAAGCCTGGAATAAGAGAATTAACGAAAAAATAAAAGTAATAATATAATGCAAGTATTTACAATAATAACAGAGGGAAAATAAAATGCATAGAAAGAAAATATTCAGAGAAGGTATTCCACAAACCACCAGGCAGTCTCAATGACAATGTGCATGGCTATCGGCCCAACCGCAGACGAAACCCGGAATCCGCGCCCTTTAGCCGGCTCATACAGCGCTGACGGTTTCCAAAACAGTAGGCTGGAGCAGCTGACCCGCGGTTCCTGGCGGCATCCAGTACCAGGGCGGTTGTCAGCCATCCGACTACTTCGATTGCGGTTGCGACTACAGATCGCACGTCGCTTCTCAGCTAGCTCTTCTACCTTCCAGTGTAGTCGGAAAGACTTGTGTGATGTCTGCGTCTGCATACGGCGGATTTCCAATTCCATGAATGTCGTAAATAATAGACTTCTAAGGTAGTCTGATGCCGATCCAGGGATTTGATAACAGGAATAAAAGTATAAAGTTACTGAAGGACGTGGATTTTAACGGTTACATGGTGAAGTAAAATAAATATGGCGTAGTGATGCGTCGTACAGCCACTGGGGCGGTGGCCGAGGTCACCCGTGGCTCGTCAAGGAATAAAGATTCAAGGCCAAACTTACTTTAATGATACCTCTGCTCAGATGGTCAGTCCAACCAACTGTGTAGAGTAAAAATAACGATGTTGCTAATATAACAAGCCTGAAATGTTATCATTCCGATACCTAAAGGCATCCACTCACTAAGAACTATATTCACTTTGGCAATCCACCAAACTTGTTACGTTTATATGTAACATTCATAGGTCCGTCAGTCCGTCACTCCTGGACACAAGACTCCCCGATTTCTACCCACCCCCAGGGGCGTGCATTCCATATAGGCATATAAGCACTGCCTACTCTACCGTATTTGTAAAACATAAGCATGTAAATAATATTATTAATTATTAAATTATTGCTAAAAATAAATACGCACTTTTAAAAATAAGCGCGAAAAAGCTGAGTAACCGAAACTACGCGAGCGCCACATCAAACGGCATACTAAACACGTGGCATAAACTGTAACTAGACTGAACTCCCACTGCCTCACTAAAATACGGCCAAAGGCTATGCCCACTACACCGTTCCATACCATGACCGTACTATGAACGTATCAGACACGAAATAAACATGCTACGCCCTACTATGCCCACTAGAACGTGCTAACACCGTATTATACCCGTACGCAACGGTTATAGTGACCGTACGATAACCGTACACACTGCGGTTAGTGTCCGTACCATCCCCGTTCGGACGGAGTGACAACGCGGTGCAATCACGAACTGACGGAGTGGTAATGCATGGCACGCAAAGGTGTTAGAACGGGGATCGTACGCGGATGATCACTGGTCTAACACCGTCGCGTGCCATGCATAGAGCGGACCGGCACCTGCAAAATATTGTCATCGAGAATTCGCCGTCAGTCCGGTCATGGTATGTGACGGTGTTGGTCGGTAACGCGAAGGGGTAGTGGGCAGCGTTTCATACTGATCGATACAAAGAATATTTTTTTGCATGCGCCGCTACGGTTACGGTCATGGTATGGAACGGTGTAGTGGGCATAGACCTTTAGGCAGTGCTTTCTGGAACAATATTAGCAAATGGCAATCAGTGACGACAGTGACATCTGTTGTTATCTATTTCTATCAACTGGTTGTCTTACCAGCAGAAAGCACACTTAGCGAAAACTTGTACAAAGGGAGTTATTTGTAGTAATTTTTTTTATTTATTTATTTGAATCAATTCGGCAGTTTTCCCACTGCCTACCCTGATCAAAAACTATGTTTTTTTTTACGTTAACTCCACACAGGAGGCCCTGAGGAAAATAATTTCCCTTTAGGGCCTATGTCATCTGGGATGCTGTGTGGAGGGTCTTTTTGAGGAGAGGAAGGAATGAACATTGGTCTTGAAGAGACCCATGTTGTAGGAAAGAGGAAACACAGAGGCCGGCAAATCATTCCACAGCCGAGCTGTTGAACACAAGAACGAGTCAAAGAAATGACCCGTTCTCATGTGGTAAATGTCAACCGTGTACAAATGTTGGGCACGTGTTTGGCATGTTTCCCGACTATGCACCGGTGCCGAAGGGATCAATGATGCTAGTTTCTCGGAGCATCTTCCATTGTAATACCGGTAGAACCAGGATTTCATTCTCACCCGACGCCTGTGCTCTAAAGATTGCAATCCGTCTGTTAAGATGGGAGAATCTATCAAACGGACCGCCCGTTTCTGCACAGAGTCGAGACTATTTTTCAGGTATTTTGGAGCTCCAGACCAGAGGTGGCTGCCAAATTCAACCGTGGGGCGCACTTGTGATTTGTACAGGGTTAGCAGTTGTGTACTATTAAAGTATCTGCGGGCCCTGTACAGTACGCCCAGTTTTTGGGAGGCTAACTTTACTCTAGCTTCGATGGAGCCCCCATACCTGAGCTGGTCACTTATGGTTATACCAAGCATTTCGATGGAGAGCCTGTTCGGAAGATTGCTTCCGTTGAAAGAGACTATGTGCACGCCACTGCCCACCCTTCATGTCTGTTTCCTTCCCAGAACTTCATCTCCTTTATTTATATTAAAATATCATTCACCCAGCATCCTCAAAGATGAAATAGGCCATAAAAGAAATTATTTTTCTCACAAAAATGTAACTTTAAAAAAATTCTTTTCATCATTTTAAAATAACGCATTATTTAATGTGATCTTATTAAAAAACTTTGGACAAACATTAAAAATAAAAATTCTCTCCAAGCTGAACTAAATGAAAAAAATAAACATTTTAATTAGAATCAGCAGGATGTTAATTGGTTCTGGCTGTATTGCAGGAAAAATGGATGGTGTAATCATACTTTGAAAACTTCAATGAGAAAGATAAAAGTTTTGATTTGTCGGTCTTCCATAAAGAGCATGTACCCGTACACTGTGCACTCTGCAGGTATTGACTGCGATAGTGCTTTTCTCGGGACTGAATTTCTGCACAAATAAAATAGAAGTTAAAATGCAAAACAAATTAACTCGATATCACGAGACGTGAATTATATATTAGTTATTATTGGTCGTTACATATGAAATTGGCGTTTTGCCGTACTGGAAACTTTGATCTCAAATATCTTCTCTTCGGTTAGGAATTCCAAATTCAAATTTATACAGCTATTTACTCATGTATTTGTGTTTCGAAAATTATAATTCATTTGTTTTTTTTCTTTGCGTCACTTAGTTTACAAAATGGAAAACTTGAAAAATCGTGTTATTTACGAGTATGAGTTCCACCGTGGCACCAGTGCTGCAGAAACGGCTCGAAGGATTAATGATGTGTATGGCGACGGTGCCGCAAAAGAAAAAAACAGTGCGTTTTTGGTTCCAACGTTTTCGTTCTGGAAATTTCGACCAGAACAAGCCCGACAGATAATGAAGAATTAAAGGCTATTGTGGAAGCGGATCCATCGCAAACCACGTCCGAGTTTAGCGGCCTACACACGACACTGCATTTAGTGACTGCGGCAGTGACTACTAGAAATTGGATGGTGAGGAGGGCGCTTTAGCTGCAGGCTGCGGTGTTAGTGATAAAACTGTTTTAATCCACTTGAAGCAAATTGGGAAGGTGAAAAAGCTTGAAAGGTGGGTACCTCACGAATTGAGTGAAGCAAATCAACAAACGCGCGTTGACCGCTAGACCACACACTGCACAACAGACGGCTATCAAATTAGAGGAGCTTCAATTGGAATGTCTAAGACATCCACCGTACCCTCCGGACCTTGCCCCAACAGATTACCATTTTTTTCGAAATTTGGATAACTTCTTGCAAGGGAAAAAATTCAACTCCGATGGGGCAGTTCAAACAGCCTTCAAAGATTTTATTGATTCTCGTACGAATGGTTTTTTTAGTAAAGAGATCGATGAACTACCTACGAGATGGCAACAGTGCATAGATAGCAATGGTACATACTTTGATTAAATAAATATATTATATTTAAAAAAATCGACTTTATGTTCCTCCCATACAAAACGCCAATTTCAAACCTAATATAAAGTCATGAAATACAGTATCTTCCCTTGTTTCGACATACCATCAATCTTGAATTAGAATATTGTATGAAAAAGGCCACGCCGCTAGTCCTCTGAACTCTTTATATAACGCATGTTCATAAAAATAAAAAAAAATAATAATAAAGTAGTAGACAAACCCACTACCAAAAAAAACAATGGATATGCATTTCAGTATTGTGAAATTATGCAAACAAACAATTAATTATTTCATATTTTTAACAGAATTATTTTTAATTAGATGTTAAAAACCCGCTCCGCAGATTTTTAGTGCTAGGCCCAGCGGGCGGCTTTTGGTTCGGCTTCGCCCAGTTAGTGTTGGTGTCCATTTTATAAATCCAATAGGAACTGGTTCCAAAAATATCCACGTCGGATCCACCGTCATCCAGTATAGCTAGTCACCGGGACAAAGTAACTGGGACAGAGCAATGACGTCATATGTAATATGTAGCCGCTTGATACAACATGTTTACCGTCAATCTTTCCATATCCGGAGAGATACTACGTATTCACCGATTCGTAGAGTTGGAGAGACGTCCCCATCCGACCGTCTGAAGGAAGTAGCGACATCTTGAATTGAAATTGTGATCAATTCTTGAATTGAAATTCCACGTATACAGATGTGATTTGTGGCGCGGCGCGTATGGCGTGGCGTTAGACATGCACTCAAAGCTGGGTTCTGAAATTCAACCGATTCAGACGATTGATTGATTTATGACTCGCATTCCGAAGGTCGCAGGATCGAATCCCGGCGTGGCCAATAAATTTTATTTGATTAATTTGTGTTATTTCACAATTTATTCATTTAAAATAATATAATGTACCGTATTAATATTGTTATTAATATTGTTATTAATATACCGTATTAATATTGTTCGATCCTGACCCGTAAATCGTGTATCGGCCACCACGCTACGCCACCACGGCCACGATTCCATATCCAGAAAAGTGCCCCTGGCGTTGCACGGAACACGTCAAACTCTGTAAAATGGCGGTGCTATTTTCCAGCTACACCCACCCCTCGCAAGGCTGTGTGTATGGTGCTCTGATCCGCCAATCATGCTCCATGCTACCGACAGGTGAGCACTGACCAGATAGTCAGTTAGTGGGCACCCTCACCCGTTTCAGGATTCAGGATTCCATTTCAGGATTCTCACCCTCTAACCTCCACCCTTTCTTTTTAAAATTTTTATTATTTATTAGTTTATACCACATGAAATAAACTATTGAGGTCAAAGTTACATTTCAATTGATAAATATAAATATTTTAACAATAAGCATAACATTTATTTTTAAATACATTCATTCTTTATACTTTCAGGCACGTTACCATACATCTTTAGTCCTCTATACATTAGGCAGTTCTGTAATTTGATTTTTTCATATGTGGCAATCTAACTCTATTCATATTTTTCTTATTTCTGAATTATTTACATCTTTATTAAAAACATTTTTATCCTTAAAGTATTTTTTGCATTTGGCTTTTCATAACTTATGCACAAAAATTAACACATTAAATAGCAGTTTCTTTTTTATTGGAATCCAATTTAGCTCCTCTCTCATCAATTTGATTAACCCTTGCCTTTCCCAGTATCTATACATCTCTGTTATGTACAACTTCTAGCTTTATTTATTTTAATTTTTTTAAAACGTTATGAGTAAAATCTCAAATTATAATATTTAATTAAATGAAGACAATATTAGCGAAACTCAATCGAAAATCTGGAGACAGAAAAAGATATTGGCTCGATGTCGTGAATAAAAAGATGTCGTGTCCCAGCCGAGCCAACATCTTTTTGTCTTCATTTAATTAAATATTATAACTTCTAGCTTATTCAAATTTCCTTTATTGGCCTAATATAATATTGTAGAGCAGTAATCTAAATCTGAAAGAGTAAAATATTAAAAAAAAAAATATATATATTAAAAAAAAAATCAAGAAGTGATAATAATAACAAATCTTATTATTTAGACCTGACGGCCAGCGGGAAGGCTCTTGACTCGCATTCCGAAGGTCGCAGGATCGAATCCCGGCGTGGCCAATAAAATTTATTTGATTAATTTGTGTTATTTCACAATTTATTCATTTAAAATAATATAATGTATATGTGCGGCACGTTGCAGAGTGGAAGATACTTTCAGTATCGCCCTGGTGTAAGACCACCATTCAGAATTGAAATGTTGCTTGAAACGGCATTAGCCGTGTTTGGTGACCAGATCTGAATAGCCAAGTACTTCCCAACCTTCCTCTTCCCTATCTCCTTCCCCTCCCTACTACCTTGAGCCCCACAACATACCACAATTTGTGATGCCACAGTCTGACTCAGACGGGAGCAGCTGAGACTCTTGTGAGGCATCACTATTAAAAAAAAAAGATATTAATTCGACTAGATCAATAAAAAAATCAACTGTTCCAAGATTCAACCTAACTTCAGCAATGAATTTTCTGATCCTGAATTTTCAATTTGGTAGGCGGGTATGGGTACCACCGCCGATAGAACCATTTATTAGATAACCAATACCGCTGACGGCCGGCGTGGTCTAGCAGTAGGGCTTTTGACTCGCAATCCGAAGGTCGCGGGATTGAATTCCGGCGTGGGAAAATAAATTTTATTTGATTAATTTGTGTTATTTTACGATTAATTCTTTTAAAATAATATATAGTATATTTGCGGCACGTTTCAGAATTGAAACGTTGCTTGAAATGGCTTTAGCCGTGTTTGGTGACCAGATCTGAAGAGCCTATGGGGTTTTAAATGTTTGATGATGTGTGTAAAGTGTGTGGTAAATCAACTAAGTAGAATGTAGTTTCAATACTCACAGGTTTATTTACTAATTACAAACAGAACATAACCACCATAATTAAACATGAATAATTATAATGTGGAGGGCGAACAAACACGATTTACAAGGTTGTGTATTGACTGGGAGCTTAAGGCAGAATAATTTGGAGGATCTTCATCGCAGCGCGAGAGAATGACTTGGGATTGAGATTGATTCCTATTGGATTCAATATTGGACGTTGATTTACAAAAAAAATGTTTATTTTTTTAGAATAATGAAATAATTTTACTTTGTATAAACCACTTATTTGATGTGCAAATCCGACCGGTTTCGGAACAAACGTTCCTTCGTCAGGGAAAGCTTATACTAATTTGACAGTTTCGAACAATGTTTTATTATGGTAGGGGTGGAGCTGTTGCTAGATAATAATGTAAATTGGGTAGGTAGGTATTAGTGTAGAATGGGTGGATAGGGGAACAAATCCATGATTGGGCTATATGACAATATTTTTTGTTTGTTGATAATAGATTCATTATTTTTAAGGGATTTTTTAATTTCCAAGGCTTCTAAGTTATCTAAACGTTTTCCTTTATGATTAATATGAAGAATATTTATCCCTGTATTTTTTTCAAAACTATGGTTATTTTCAATGATATGGTTAGCGAACTCAGAAAAATTATTATTATTAAGACACCTTAAATGTTCTTTGATTCTGATTTCAAAATTACGAGTGGTTTTTCCAATATAAAATGAGGGACAATCATTGCATTTGAGTTTATATATTCCGGAATTAGTCAATTTATGGTCTTTATCTTTAGTATTTCTCAAAAAATTACCGATATTATTTCTTGTATAAAACGCTGGTTTAATATTAATATTTATATTGTTTAATATTTTATATATTTGCACATCAAATAAGTGGTTTATACAAAGTAAAATTATTTCATTATTCTATAATGGATAACCACAAAGTAATAGCTACATTCAAAAATATTTATTTTTTTAGATATCGAAGATTTGGTTTCGGTTTCGGCTTCGGTAGAAAGTCCTGTTTTGGTCGGACACTAATTATATTATTATTTAATTTATAAAAAAAGTAATCGAAGGTTTCGCTTTCGGCTTCGGTAGAAAATCCTGTTTCGGTCGGACATTAATTATATTATTATTTAATTTATAAAAACAGTTTATTTATAAACAAGTTCTTCTACATAATTATAATTATGCGTGACAGATGTTTCGCCTTCTGAAGGCATTATCAAACTGCGCTTAATGTTTGTGCAGTTCCATAATGTGTACGTGTGTGTGATGTCACGCGTAATAAATTACTCAACAGAACTAGTTTTTATAAATTAAATAATAAAATTATTGAAATCATAGCAGTAATAAAAGATATTTTTATTTAATCACAATATTTCCGAAAAGTGTACATCTGTTGTTTAAATTTTTGACAGATTTTTAGTAGACGTAGTAGTTGATCTAGCAATCTGCAGTAGAAATGTGCAGGCTTCTGTCCAAGATTGGTCTGTGCCACTCGATCCGGAGTTGCCTTCTTCTTTGTGAGGAATTTTCTGAAGAAGTCTTTCAGGATCGAAAGGAGAAATTCCTGATGCTCCGAACCCGACTGCCAACTTTCCGGGTGCCAAAGAGGAGTTTATCGATTCTAAAGTTCCAAAGCATCCACTAAAGTTCAATATTTGGCGGTACTCACCTATTTCACATCTTTCATTCGATTCTTTGTTTTCGCAAAGAGATTTAGGGGTCTTGAATAGTTTTTTTTACATTAACTCCACAGGCCTCTGTGTTTCCTCCCTCCTATAACATGGGTCTCTTCAAGACCAATGTTCACTCCTTCCTCTCCTCAAAAAGACCCTCCACACAGCATCTTCAAATATGACATAGGCCACGACGGAAATTATTTTACTCAAGGCTTCTTGTGTGGAGTTAATGTAAAAAAAAACACAGGAGCCCCTGAGGAAAATAATTTCCCTCAGGGCCTATGTCATCTTAGCGGTGGTGGTTTTTTTTTAGAAAGGAAGAGTAGGAAGTTCTGAGAAGGAAATAGTTGAGGAGTGGGAAGTTGGGGTAGGGGCGTGTGTCTGTGTGTCTAGGAGTGACGGACATATGAATCCACCCCTTCAACTGCGATGCAAAGCGATGGATCGAGGGATTCTGGCTGGAGAGGTCAAAAGACCTCTTCAGCTCGATCCGGCCCGCCACGCAGCAGGTGGGCAGACACATCGGCCGCCAAGACATTAATAAACCTCACCCCATGAAACCAGGCACCCCTGCTAAGTCACCAAACGTAGCGAACCATTTGGGGTTACCTACGGCCGGCAAAAGTGTTGGTTATCCAATAAATGGTTCCTGGAGCGGCAGTACCCATACCCGCCACCCAAAATGGTGCATTGAGGTACATAATATTTTTTACTTGCTCCTCTAATGGAAATACCGCAGACACGGCCATATTATCAGAGATTTTATAAATAATTTCAGCTTCAAAAATCCCACAATTATAGAAAAGATTTGTTTTTTCTTCGCGGTATGCCATGGAATATATGCATATATATACGTGTAGAACAATTTTCTCGGTTTACCCGCGTAACGTAGTCCTTAAAAGGACATTTTAACTCCTGACGTTTCGGACAGATCTCACTGTCCATCTTCAGGGACCTCATGTCTTGAGTTTTTGTCTCGAACTGTGAGTGCAAATCACTTAAGTCTTAGCCACTGGACTGAACAGACACGCGAAAGCTATCAGTTCGAGACAAAAACTCAATACATAAGGCCTCTGAAGATGGACAGTGAGATCTGTCCGAAACGTCAGGAGTTAAAAAATCCTTTTAAGGGTTACGTTACGTGTGTAAACCCAGAAAATTGTTCCACATCTTACACCCGTGAAAACCATATATATATATATATATATATATGAATAATATAAGTAGATATATATACATATTTTTTAAATAATTTTAATTTTTAACAATATGTTTTTCATGATACTCGTACATGATGATAATTTTACATCTCAGATTATTTACCATTGTTCCATTAGAAGCATTTGCTTGTTCATTTTTATTTTTTGTTCAGGTTTTCCATAAAACAGTTATACACCAAATTATTACGAAAAAGATTACAAAATTTAACAGAAGAAGAAAAAAAAGTACATGGGGGCATTTTCACTATTTTGTGACGTATGTCAAAAGATAGTTACTGAACTCCCTATAGGTAACATTGAAGATGTCGATGCTCAATGCAGAATCGTTAAGCAGATGAATTGCTCTGTTTAATGGTGTTATGTGATCCCGGTCTGGGTCACATGTTACGCGAATACCTCGTGATACTAGTACAAAAAGAAGTTATCACATAAATATTGTATCACCAGTATAATAATATGTTAAAAGGTATGTTGTTAAAATAAAACATCTGCCAGCTTTATTTTTTTTTACAAAGGGGCGCCACTGGTTAATTAACCAGGCTAGCAGATAGTAAAGCAATGATCCTCTCTCAGGGCCTTTGATATGCTAACTTTACGATTAAATTAGAAGGATTATTTTAAAATAAAATAAACAGTATTGTTAATAAATATGAAATTAAAGATTTTATTATCACATAATAAAATTAACTGAGACAAATAAACATATTAACAGAACATGGACTCACCTTCCTTGGAACGACCAAAAATATAGGTTTCTAACTATCTATCTAAATTACGATCTTGAATAAATTATTTCTTCGGGTTTCTGGTTTTGCCATTGAAGTGTAGAGTCTGTACAAATAAATTACCTGAAGCCGGCTGAAATCAGTATTGGGTCCCGTATAATTAATCTCCAGCTATGAAAATCTCGTATTTCCAAGCGAGAATAATTATTCCTTCGTTAATTGTCAGATTAAAATCCGTGAGATTCCTTCCATGTGTTAACATAAAATGCTTGTTACTTGGCAATTAAATTCAAAATTGTCCATCGGTTATTTTCGGTGAAAATTACGAAGATAGAATTGTGTATTTATAACACTTATTGGCACTACGAATACGTTAGTCGCGGCCTAGTTAATTATGTTCCAGTTCGGATAAAAATAATATTCGTATTTCTTTATATAATTATTACGAAATAATATGAATTGAAATCACGACCGACTTGTCAGTAAAACCCTCTACCACCTTAGAAAGATTACTCAGAAGTGGGCCCTAAACAAAATATTCGATTTTTATACCCTTTTCAAAAAAGAAAAAATGAATGATGTTACTTCCAAAATTTAAAAAAAATAAATCTATGTTGAAGTTTATTATTTTTTTTAAATATTATTTAATCACCTCTTGAAATTAGGTACCTGCTTGCCTAAATCTATGATAAAATAAACTGCGAGAAATATTAACAAATATTTTATCATAACAATGGCGCATTCTAAAAGGAAGAAGTTCTCGCTTTAGAATCATAAAAAGTGCTTAGGGTCTCCCACGAGTATACGCGTTAGGAACATATAGGTTAATCTCCTTCAACATAAGTGGATTCAGAACAGTACCAGAGATCAGCTTAAAAAAATGTTTCAAAAAAATTTTTTCGGCGGGCTTCTTAGGTATTAAGATCGAACATTCCTGTTAAGAACAACGATGGATACAGGAATGGATAGTATGTATATTCCCTCATATACAGGTAACGCATAAACCTTTTTTGTACTCTGTCTATTTCCAGGATATGGTTTTGTTCAGAAGGGGCCCAAATAATGGAGCTATATTCCAGGATGCTGCAGACAAGTGCTTCATATGTTCTTCGTATTGCAATTCAATTAGTAAATGATCTCGCAATACGAAGAACAAATCCGAGCATTTTGTTGGCGCGGGAGACAATGTCATATATGTGGTATTTGAAAAAGAATGTGTATGTTTATATTGTATTGTGTATAAATTAATACCATACATGATTCATTAATTACACACATTACTACGATCAAGTCAACAGGAAGAGATTTCACAAAAAAACATGCTGAAAAAAAAAGAAAAATATTTTATAATTATTCAATTTTTATTTTCTTTTTAATAAACACGAATCATAAACACAACACAACGAACAGAAGCAGTAGGCTGTGTGTTTATTTTTGAATCAGAGCTTCAGATCACCATAGAATTGATGTAAAGCAATAATTATATTAATATGTAGACTTCAGAACACGTTTAATACCTGTTAGGTAGTAAGGTCTACGTTTCATAAATAAATAATTTGTAACTCTTCTTAAATTAAAAAAATCAGAGTTTGCAATTTATACGCGGTAGAAGTGAAGCCTCTAGAAAACTATAGTAGACAAGAGTGTGGAGACTACGAAGCGCTTTTTTATCAATGTGAAGGATGATTTTTTTCGTATTTTTGACACCGAATTCTAGTACACTTTTTCCTATACATTTGGTTATCGTATTAGTATTTGTGCTTTCTTCATCGGAGATCCTACATGTAATAATAATAATCTAATATATAAAATTCTCGTGTCACGGTGTTTGTTACCATACTCCTCCGAAACGGCTGGACCAATTTTGATGAAATTTTGTGTGCTTATCTGGTAGGTCTGAGAATCAAACAACATCTATTTTTCATACCCCTAAAAGTAAAGGGTGTTCCACTCCGAAGAAAATTATTTTCCCCATACATTTTGTATGGAACGAATTCTTCTATTTTGAAAGAACTGCAGCAATATTGTAAGGGGTATAATATTGAACTGTGAACCGGTGAAGGGGGGAGGGGGGAGGGGGGAAAGGAAGTCAGGAAGGGGGGGTTAGTGGGACGGGGGAAGGGGAGAAGTGGAGTGGGGAGAGGGAGAGGGAACGCGAGAGGGGAAAGGATACGCAGGGAGAAACAATTTAGATCAAGGTATGGTATACGCAGGGAGAAACAATTTACATCAATTCAGCTAATAAGTTGACAACAGTTTTTGATTCTGAGGCGGTACGAAGTTCGCCGGATCAGCTAGTAATAATATATATCTTTATTCAATGAAATTGATAACATTACAACTAAAAAAGTACACGTTCAATGTAGATTACAAATAATATTACATCAGTACAAAAAAATTATCAAATAGAAAGTAATGTAAGAACGGTTACAAATAAGTAACATAATTATACAATATTATTTTTAGTTGTGCATAGCCTGCTTCACTAGGTGAACCTGTATTGAGGCAGAATTTTTTGTAAATTGTCCCTCACAATTTTATCTATGGTTTTTTAATAAATGTATAACGTAGGTTTCTATACAGCAAAAACTTTATTTTAGTTTACATCATTGTTTGTATGTATATACAATACAAAAACTGCAAGGTTATTACTACAATAACAACTGTCAATGACTGGGCGTTTGGGTGAGGGCACCATTATAGGTTCGGTCATTAGAATATATCCATATTTTTTAAATTCTTTTGTGTTTATTTTGCTTGTTCATTTTGAAGTGGTTTGAAGATTGGATATTGATTTTACAACTTTTTTTTTTTAATTTTTGATTTTCGTAGGATTTGATCCCTAGTCGGCTGAATGTCTGCAAAGGTTCATTAGGCGCTTTATACCACTACACTAAACGGGACTCGCTTTGGACCGTGAATTTATCGTATCATATTGAATCCAAGTACCTGTGAATATAATAAATATTTTATTGCTCATCTCTCGCTTGATTATTGATTATGTCTCTTTTTAATGTTGCTCTATTCTGTTTCACCGATTTTCTAATCACAATGGTGGTAAAAAAGTTTTCTCTTCAAAAATAAATATTATTTTGTGAGAAAGTAAAAGGAGACGTTTTAATTTTTCATGGAGCGGACGCTTCCGAGAAAACCCTAATCGGACTGTCATCCGAATCCATTCGGCCGAGCTGAAACGCAATTTTTTCAGTGACACTGTCAGCGGTGATTGCCGTCCAATAACCTGAAAAGGTGAACACACCGGATATCCGCCAGACGGGGAGGAAACCGACATGTAGGAGGGGGAGAGGGTACGGAGAAGCGTTCAGCAAAAGATGTTTTATAACAGGGAGTAAACATGGTGATTGAATTACCGCGCCCCGTTTCCGCTTGTTGAGAGGGATGTTGAATTTATTGTCAGTATGTTTCCTGCTCTCGGGTTCCACTTTGCAGTAATAATAATAATATATCTTTATTGAACATAAAATTTTAAGATTTATAACTACAAAAACAAAAAGTACATCATAAGTATCTACAGTAAAAGTACAGTGTAAAAGTTGCATTATCAGAGGGTTCGGCTCTGTGGCATTTCTAATTGAACCTATAAATCCTACCGATCCCTCAATATTATTTTTACGCACCAGATTTAAATGTCCGGGTTAAATTTTCCCCCCAAAAAAAAAAAAAAAAAAAGAAGGAAAAACTAAACCCTTTCATACACTTCCCCAAATGATCATCTAGTGAATCCACGTTATGCAATTGCACTATATAAGTATTATAAATACAAAACAATACAAGAACAACATGTCAACCTACTAGAGACCAAATGGGAATATAATTCACCGACTCCAGATATTTTCATATCAGAAGGTTCGGCTCTGTGGCATTTCTAATTGAACCTATAAATCCTACTGATCCCTCAATATTAATATTTAAAAAATCTAAATATTTTTATTTTTATTTATTTATTTATTTTTATTTTTATTTATTTTATTTTTTTTTATTTTTTTTTATTTATTTTTTATTTTTTTATTTTTTTTTTTACAGTGAATACCTCACAAGAATCTCAACTGCTCCCGTCTGAAGCCAGTGAGACTATGGCATCCCCAATTGGGGTATGTTGTGAGGCTGAAGGTAGCGGGGAGGGGAAGTAGGTGGGGAGGAGGAAGGTTGGGAAGTACCTGGCTATTCAGATCTGGTCACCAAACACGGCTAAAGCCATTTTCAAGCAACGTTTCAATTCTGAATGGTGGTCTTACACCAGGGCGATACTAATAGTATCATCCACTCTGGAACATGCCGCAAATATGCTATATATTATTTTTAATTAATTAATTGTGAAATAACACAAATTAATCAAATTAAATTTATTTGCGCATGCCGGGTTCGAACCCGCGACCTCCGGATTGTGAGTCAAGAGTCTTACCCACTGGATTTCGGAGGTCATCAATACATATATACAGTAGGTACTTAAAGAAAGAGATTTATAATTATAAATTAAGGTTTCTCGTAACCCGCCTCACTAGGCTAGCCTGTGTTGAGGCAGTAATTTTACGTCAATTTATATACTGTGAACACACCTACACTTATATTAGAATAAAATCACACAACAGAATGGTTGCATTAATAATAACAATAACATTGGTACAGTAATAACAGCATCTCAATTTGGGAGGCGGGAGTGGGTACTACCGCCCCGGGAACCTTTATTGAATAACCAACACCTCTGCCATAGGTCACCCCAAGTGGTTCGCTATGTTTGGTGATTTAGCAGGGGTGCCCGGGTTCATGGGGTGAGGTTTGTCTAGGTCTTGCAGGTGGATGACCAGGACACACTGAACCCCAGATTCCTACCCACCCCTTAAACCCTTTTCCTTCCCAGAACCTTCCTCTCCTTAAGAACATACCTCCACATAGCAACCCCAAAGATGTCATAGGCCCTGTGGGAAATTATTTTCCTCAGGGCTTCCTGTGTGGAGCTCATGTAAAAAAAAAAAAATTGGTTCAATACTAATTTCGAATTTGGGTGAGTGCACCGGTAAATGCTCTATCATTACTTTTTATCCAAATGTTTGTGAATCACATTTTTTTATACTAATTGGAAGAATGTTGTAAAGTCTTGTTGCAAGGTATCTGAAGCTTCGTTGACCAAAAGTAGTACGAGTTATGGGAATTTGTAGTAAATCTTTGTTATTGTTTCGAGTACTGCGAGTATTTAATCTGTTTTCATAGTATTTATGTATATTTGTGTACCGATGAGTGAGGATTGTTTTTGCATATATCTGCCGAACGTCAAACACATTCATAATATTGAAGATTAAGTTGGAGTCTGTAATTAGAGGTAGTTTAAGAATTAATTTTATAATAGTTTTCTGTGCTTTTATGATTGAGTCTAGTGCTGATGCAGTACCGCCTCCCCATGCTATGATACCATACTCAATAATAGATTGACATACTGCAAAATAAATCATTTTCATGTGTTGTAATATTTCATCAACCTGACATGAGCCAAGGGAGCCTAAACTGACACTCTCATCTAACGAAGATTCCGATAACTAAAGGATCCCTGTCACGAACAATATCGTAACACGAGAGAGATGGTGGACTGTAAATCTAATTTATGTTAAACAAGACAATTGGCTGCGTTTTTTAACCTCAATCACAGGATTGGCAAATGGAAGGAAAAGTCCCTACCTTTTGATGGGTTCATCCGCTGTTTCTGGTTGATGATGATGCTGGCTGCACTCCACGATAACAGCACCACTATAGGGCACAATTACCGACACTTTGGGGTTATATCAATGAGTACTTTATGATTAATAAGCGAGATTTCGAAAGCGAGATGTGTACAATATCACTGCCATTTTTAAACTAATTAATTTATTTTTTTAAGCGAGCTCCACACAGGAGGCCCTGAGGAAAATAATGAGGAAAATAGTGTGGAGGGTTTTTTTAAGGAAAGGAAGGAGAGGAGAGTTCTGGGGAGGAAAATGGTGTAAGGGGTGGGTCATCCGTCTCCAAGACCTAGACAAACCTCACCCCATGAACCCGGGCACCCCTGCTAAATCACCAAACGTAGCGAACCACTTGGCGTGACCTATGCCAGAGGAATAATGTAGGAAATCTTATTGCAATATTGTTTGTGTTCCATGTAAGTATGTAACATCTTCTCCTTTTGTAACTAAGTAGGGACTTTCAAGGAAAGGAGTAAGACAAAGGGATGATGAATGAATGGAGGACTTGGGAACATGGGTTTAATTTTTTAAACTGTTTCATAACTAAACAATACCATTGGAAAATAACCTAAAAAGAAGTGTCAGAAAATTTAGGCAATATTTTGTACAAGTGAAATTCACGAAATCCATTTATTTATTAAATTTGCTCTACACCATCTGTGTCATCTAGGGGGATGTTGTGTTAAGCTTTTTTATGGAAAGGAAGGAGAAGAAGTTATGGGAAGGAAAAAGGTATGAAGGGTGGGTAGGAATCTGGGGGTTAATGTCCAAGAGTGACGGACGTACAAATCCATTACTTCCGCTGCGGTGCAAAGCGAGGGAGGAGTCGAGAAAGTTCGACTGGAGAGACCTTGACAAACCTCACCCCATGAAATAGATGTACATTTTGCAATATTTTCAAACAAATGTAAAAAATATAATTTAGTAGCTAAAATTGTCTGTGACAATTTCCAGTGGTTAACTTTTTTTCTTTCTTATAAATGATGAGCGCTATTAATGTTAACCAAAGGGACCTTATTTTTCTTGATATTATTAATTTCTGCAGAAGTACAATAAACATAAATTTTAACAAAACAAAAAAATGACTTCAAAAAATGCACTAAAAAGTAAAAAAATAATTTCGTATTCTTCTACAACTTCATAATCAACTTACTTTTTCTACTCATCAATATGTAGGTACGATTGTCATTTTTGTAATCGGTGTCAGTCAAGGTAGGTTTGTAACTACATGCACAGTTATAGGTGAGATGTGCTTGTGTCGCACAAGCGACTTGACGAGGCGAGAGCGGAGCCGCGGCGGGAGGGGTACCTTTGCTGACACCTACTCCAAAAATAACAATCGTACCTATGATGAGTAGAAAAAGTAAGTTGATTATGAAGTTGTAGAAGAATACGAAATTATTTTTTTACTTTTTAGTGCATTTTTTGAAGTCGTTTTTTTGTTTTGTTAAAATTTTTGTTTATTTTATGATTTTTAGTGAATCTGAAGTACACTAATTTGTCTAAATATGGGTGGACCTACTAAACGTGCTGCTCATATGAGACAGACATAATTTGACCATAACGATGTTAGGGTCAAATTAAGAGATTCGGCCGAGTTTCGTTAATTTGCTCCTAAGAATTGAAGATTTCCGTTACTTTGTCATGGATCCGATAATCAGAACCTAACCAAACTCTCATCAAACTATCCTTGAAGTACATCCTTTCCAATAAAAAAAGAATCATTGAAATCGGTTGGCGTGATATTGAGTTATCCGTCCATTTGTCGCGCACATACTTTATGCAAATTTAAGACTTATATGGTTTTCTCATGGATGCCATTGTCAGAACTAGACCAAATTAAAATAAGACCACATGGGAAGCACCAGCTTTCAAATAAAAAAAGAATCATTAATATCGGTTCACCCAGTCAAAAGTTCTGAGGGAACAAACATAAAAAAAAAATTAAAAAAATACAGTCGAATTGAGAACCTCCTCCCTTTTGAAGTCGTTTAAAAATTGGTTCTATTCGTAAATTATTTCAAACTCTTTTATTTCCGGAAAATTTAACTTGTTATTTGGTACAGTACAATTCTTCTCAATCTCTCGGATTACAAATTAACGTTTTTTTATTAAAATATTAGGTCCTTACATATGAAATTGGCGTTTTGCCGTACTGGCAACTTTGATCTCAAATATCTTCTCTTTGGTTAAGAATTCCAAATTCAAATTTATACAGCTATTTACTCATGTATTTGTGTTTTGAAAATTATAATTCATTTGTTTTTTCCTTAATTTTTTTTTTCTTTGCGTCACTTAGTTTACAAAATTGAAAAGTTGAAATATCGCGTTATTTACGAGTACGAGTTACCGTGGCACCAGTACTGCAGAAACGGCTAGAAGGATTAATGATGTGTATGGCGACGGTGCCGCAAAAGAAAACACAGTGCGTTTTTGGTTCCAACGTTTTCGTTCTGGAAATTTCGACCTGCAGAACAAGCCCCGTGGACGGCCGGAGACCAAAGTTGATAATGAAGAATTGAAGGCTATTGTGGAAGCGGATCGTGATAAAACTGTTTTAATCCACTTGAAGCAAATTGGGAAGGTGAAAAAGTTTGAAAGGTGTGTACCTCACGAATTGAGTGAAGCAAATCAACAAACGCGCGTTAGAACGCAAGACCACACACTGCACAACAGACGGCTACCAATATAGAGGAGCTTCAATTGGAATGTCTAAAACATCCACCGTACTCTCCGAACCTTGCCCCAACAGATTACCATTTTTTTCAAAATTTGCCTAACTTCTTGCAAGGGAAAAAATTCAACTCCGATGGGGCCGTTATAAACCGCTTTCAAAGATTTTATTGATTCCCGTCCGAATGGTTTTTTTAGTAAAGGGATCGATGAACTACCTAAGAGCTGGCAAAAGTGCATAGATAGCAATGGTACATACTTCAACTGTATCTTAAAAAATCAACTTTATGTTCCTCCCATACAAAACGCCAATTTCATATGTAATGACCTAATATTACAATATTATATATTGCAGTATTACAAAGATTACGACAACATATTACATTTGTATTCTAATTTCATATTTGAATTATTAAAAGAAGGCGCTTTTTTATTTCATTACGTACCCCTCTTTGTCCTCAATTCAATATCTTTATGATTGCACGTCGTTATTTTGTAGCCACCCCATATTAAATTTTCTTTTACCGTCTCAATTGAAAGCCTTTGAAAGAGTAATATACAAGAGTAATAATAACATGTTTCTATGCGCGGGGCATATTTCCTCTCTACGCTCCACTATGTTATGCTAACCAACTCTTGTTATGTTATATCAATGACCATCTCCTTTGGGAGATATATGGTTTGGTATTGTGTCAAACTTAGTCCAAATTAAATTACTTTTTTGTATAAAATTTATGATTGGATTCTTTGTGATATTGAAGTAAAAGTAATTTGAATTCTCAAACGGAATTTATTGTCACATAAAAAACAAATTTAACACTTCTAAATCTGACAATAACATTGCAATTGTTTTTGTTGCGGATTCTTGCCATCTACCGAATAACACCATTGCGTTACACCTAAAGAGGTAGGTAGCAGTGGCGGTCCGTAAGTTTTCAGTGAGCTGGAGTGCTAAGATTGAAAAATGCGACGTTATTAACCCGTTTGTTTGTTTAGGAATAAATACATCCCAAAACACGTAATTGCGTTATACTTTCACAAGACCAAAAACGTCCCGAGCAACCTTACATTTCAAAAGCTATTTATCTCTCTTCCTCTCATGCAAACATGTGTATTTTTCTTTTAACCAGAAAGAGAACAAAATAATGCTTCTTATTGTCTTTGAAATATGAAAGCTATCTTGTAGAGATATTTTACAAATATTATACAAATCCAAAGTGACGGTTTTAGAATTTACGCGCGAAACCGAGGCTTCCGGATTGTGAGGTGCGAATGTATTGAACCAAGCAGACGGGTTAATGTTGTTGTAGCTGAAAATGAATTTTATATTTTTTTATCAAATTTTCTATGAAATAATCATGAAAAAACAATAATTGAAGGATGCGAAAAAATAATTATTTATTTTCTTGATATTACTACTATAAATAATAAGATTTAATAATAAGATTTTAATAATAAGATTTTATAAAATAAAGAAACCGAACATTTATGAATACAATCTTGACAAAATTATATTAAACTCAGTAGAAACAATAAATGATCTAGGTATTATTTTTAACTCAAAACTTTTATTAGCCATATAACTAATATTATTAATAGAGCAATGAAAATTTTAGGATTTATTATTAGAATAACCAAACAATTTTGTAACATTGATACTATTCGCATTTTATACATAACGCTAGTGAGAAGCATTTTAGAATATAACTCTACGATTTGGGCTCCACATTACAATATCCATATTCAAGCGATTGAAAAAGTCCAGCATAGATTCCTTAGGTATATTAATTTTAAATTAGGTATTCCAAGAGAATCCGCGGACTATGACATGTTAATAAACTGGACTAATCTCGTAAATTTATCAGATCGCAGAAAAATCTGTGATTTATTTATATAATATAAAATAATTCACTCGGTCCTGCATACCCCTGATTTAATAGAACTAATACGATTTCATTGCCCTGGTCGCGCTAACAATAGACTGACTCTACCGTTCTACTATAATAACACACATACATTATCACATTATTACTCACCAATCAGTCGATTACACATTTTGGGAAATGAATATGCTAACATCGGCGACATTTATTTCTTAAAATTAGCGCAATATAAACATGCACTCATAAATTATTTTTCCTAAATGTAACTTTATATACGCAATATGGACATGTTGAAATGAAATGATGATATTTCTCATTGTTCTTTTTGTTGTGATACACAAAATAATTGTATGTTATTTTTAAGTTTAAAACTACTATTATGTAATGATATTATTTTTCTTACTTTTGTACTCTATTATATGTTTATTTATAAAAGGCAGTATAGCCGTTTACCGTTTATGTATTTAAATTAAAATTAAAATAAAACAAACAAAAATTATAGTAAGTGAAATTTTCAAAATTTTAAGTAACCCCCGACACAAAAATGTGCTGATGACCTTGAAACGCTGGAACATATTTTCATGAATTTTAGCTAAGAACCATCACGATCACGTCAGCTTTTAAACAAAAAAACCGTAGCATAATTGATCCATTCGTTTAGGAGCTGCGATTCCACAGAAAGACACACAGATACGCAGACACATACACAGTCAAACTAATAACACCCCTCTTTTGCGTCGGGGGTTAAAAATTAACAAACATGTTAACAACTTCTTGGAAAAAAAAATTGTCAATTATCAACACTTACATTATAAAGGGAGGATCTTATATCTTATTACTTAATTGAGTATTTTAATTTTAATTGCATTCATAGTCACAAAATTCTTATTGCACGTGTTAAATGAAAAAAAAAACACTTACCTAATCAAATCACCATGCGCGAGAAAAAACATACAAACTCACAACACAATCACGCCGGACCGGCCGGCAACCTCAGCTGATGATGGCGGTTGACACACGAGCCACGAACTCATCCGAAGTCAGCCGAACGATGCGCGATTATTCACGAACGCGGAGTTTCGGTGCGGCCGAAGGTTCGGCAGATTTTCTGCCGAAACTAGATTGTTTTTGTTGAAAGTTGCCGAAACCGAAACCGAAGTATGTGAAAAATAATCTTGATAACTATAAATAAAAAGGGAGTGTGCAATTCGCACGCGATAGAAGTGAAAACTTCAGAAAACTAAAATAGACAAGCGTGGGGAGGCTACAAAGCACCGCACAAATAGGAGACCGATTATACAATCTCAATCTCTCGCAGGCCAAATCCTATAGATGTATGTGTTTTTCCCTTTTTAGTATCGCTATTTTTCGCTTCTCGAGTTTCAAATCACAACGGTGCTAAAGAAGTTTTCACTTCAATTACTTTAACGCGTGCCTGATCAAGCAGTGCCCATTTAAAAAAAATCAGAGTGTGTAATTCACACGCGGTAGAAGTGAAATTAGAAAATCGCTAAATGTCGCTTTCTTTTCTTTTGCTTGTTTTTTTTAAGTGGTTTGAAGATTGGATATTGATTTCACAAAATAAAAATGTTGTTTAAATTTCGTAGGATTCGAACCCTCGTTCGCTTGATGTCTGTCTCTCTGACCGCTGAGACTTGTTAGGCACCTTGCCAACAACGTTATGGAAGGCACACGCCGAGGTGCGCATTTACCGCATTATATTAGAACCGAGTTTTTTTGTGGTACCTACTGAATTGTGACGCATTTTTTACCAGAATTTTAAGTCACTAACGGCGCCAAAGAAAATTCACTTCAATAAAACGATTAAATTCAAAGCAAATCCAATTTTTAAAATTGATTAAACCGGAGGTACCGACAGACTGAAAGACCGACAGCGGAAATAAATATTTTTGGTGTTTTTCCACGGAGAAATGTATAAATATTTAAAACTAGCTGGTTCCCGGCATGCGTTGCTATGCCATTTAACAAAGAAATTGTTTCTTCCTGCGTGTCCTTTCCCATTCGTACTGTTCCCCTTCCGCCCCCCCCCCCATTTCTCTCCCGCACCCTCTTCCCCTCACGCGTTTCCACACCGCCTCCTCCACCTTCCCTCTCCACACTGCACTCCACTGCGGATATTGGAAGCCCACAAACCCCCCTCCCGAGTTGCCCTCCCCCCTCCCAGATTCCCCTCCACTCCCTGGTTCCCTTCACCCCCCCCCCCTCCCGCATTCCATAAACCAATTCTTGGTACATTTAGTTTTCAAGCAGCTCGCATACCACCTATCGCAAATTTTTTTTAATACAAATTTCATAATGCAATACCAGACGATAACGAACACGACAAAAAAGAATTATCCAATTTGGTGTATTAGTTCGGAAGTTATGCGCGTACATACATTTCAGCGATTCATTTTTGTACAAATCTCATAATGCCATAGCTCACCAGTAGTTTTATATAAACCTTGTCCTGACAATAACGAACACAACAAAAAAAGAATTATCCAATTTGGTGTTGTCGTTCGGAAGTTATGCGCGTACATACATTTCGGCGATTCATTTTTATTTATATAGAAGATAGATAGTGTTACTTTACGGAATTGATTCCCGTGCGAGCTAATAGCGAATTGACCCCTTGCACAGGCCCTCCGCCCCCCTCTCCCCGCGCCGCGCGGCGCCCGTAGCCAAGCGCCGAGCGGCTCCCCGCATTCATTCCTCGGCCGACCTTCGGCATAACAACTGTGTCCCCGTGATTGCGCTCCCCGTAAACTGAACTCGCGATGTTTTACTTTGATTGTGCATTGTGCTCAAGAAGCTCCCGCCTAACCAGTACCCGTCTGACGACTGCCTATCTCCTGTTTGTGAGTACCAATGAACCTTGCTTTCCCTCTGTGTGCTAAGAACTGACATTTAACTTCACTATATACGCGTAGAGAGAGAGTTGATAGAACAATAGCATTTTAGTTAGCCAAATAACCATGTGTTTAGTGCCGAGGCTGGCTTGTGTATAATCCTGTTCACCTTTAAATGAATAAACCCTTTTTCGTGCATAACTACTGTGTTCTGATTGAGGAAGGAGACCTGGAGATTTTGAGGAAAGGAAGGGGAGTAGGAATTTACAAGCGAACCACAAACACTCGCCCTGGGTTTAACCCATTACCTCCATGAATTATTTTTTATTTTTATAAACTTGAATCATCATTATAACCCGATAGTATAGACTTAAAGAAGAGCCCAAAATCAGTTTTAGAATTTTCCGCCCGCCCACCCTCTCACTCGAGCGTCTAGAAAATTGATGCCTAAACGCAACTCTTGGAGGTAACCCCTCTAAGCAAAATTTATGTCAACTATGGGTTAAGTGCAGTCTACTGTGAGATTTATATTGATAATATAAAATAAATGATTGCCTTTGTTTATAATTCAATGAAAAAAAAAATATTAATGGAAAATACGCAAAATAATAAAAAATTCAATATTTAAAAAAACATTCAAGAATGAGGAAAATAACCAAATCTAAGCAAATTATTCTTTAAGTGATACTGTTCGAAGTAGTCAAAATGAAGGGCTCGGTTGCAGGCCCGGCACCGGTAGCCTGTTAGATTTTTTTTACACAGAGCATAACGAATATGAGATTTGCCACGACATTGCAAATGAAATTTTTGCATTCGAGGCACACAATTCCCATCTTCTGCGTCATGGCCTTCCTTCACAGGAGGTTCTCCGAATTCGATATTGATCTGATTTGGAAAAGACAATAAAAGAGTACGGGTAAACTCCACATGGAATGCCTTCTGGGAAAGGTTTCTCTGTTGCTTAGTCATCTTCTGGTTTCCCATATCATGCTCGTACTTCCTCAAGAAGCATTGCAACTTCCATCCATTTACAAGAGACAAGAGCGCTGCTGAGGCAAGATACAAATAAAGGCTAGTACCACTTCTTGGACTGAACGTTGATCCGATAATTTTGTATACCATTATCATGGAGGTCCACCCATTCCCAAATTGTAATTTTGTATTAACGCCGGGCAATCGATTTTTTGCATGCTTTCTCCAAATTGTTGCCTTTTTTGTCTTTCTTCAATATCTGCCAACGCTGCACTTGACGTACTGGCTCCATTCGATCATAGTTCGTGGCCACTGTTACTCCACGGCTGTCCTACCAACGGCATACGAGGATTTGATTTTCTACGTCTACCACCGCATCAAATTTATCTATAATTATAAAAGCGATGAGAGTTAAACTTTTGCTAGGTAAATGAACGCTATGCGCAAGGGAAATACAAAAGAAAATTATACCTTTAGGCAATTGCTTTCCTGTCTTCAACTTGCCTGAAGCTTCAAGGTTAAGAAGCTACATGTGCCAGTAGCGCGCATTCTCTTATCCTTCAGGACACTCATCAAATGGTGAGATGTGAAGAAATTGTTCATAAATAGCTCATGGCGTATGGGGAACTCTATATATTCTATCGTAGAAGTAGGGCGGATAATCCCTGATCTAATTAGGGGTCATATGTATCCGATGCTCCGGAATACGGCATTGCTTGGAACAGGTATCCTTAGACCACTTTTGTTTATAGTGAGGCTTCTTTTTGTACTGTAGTTTTGATTTTTTGGCTGGTGGTGCATTTGAAATAGATATTCTCAAGGTATTACGACTCACACAGGACGATGTCGAAGGCTGACTCCAGTGAAGGTCATTAGCGAATTCATCTGGTTCATGCTCGCCAAGGCATGACTCATCAATTTTCGAATTTCGATGTTGCGCTCGATTACAAATGTGCCGGCAATATCTCGAAAGTTATCCACCTCCGCATCTTCGTTATTTTTCATAAAATTATCGTCAATATGCTCTTCGTTCTTCTGTTTATCAACGTTCTCTGAATAGCGCGTTATTAACAACATTATTGTCATCACTTTCACATACGCTAAAAGAGTGCTCCAATTCTGCCACCATTTCATCTTGATCCAACGATTTCGTTTTATGACGACGAATTATGTAGGTATAGTGTAGCGGTAAGAACCGCTAAGACACTATATTGCTCAATGGATTCGACCAGTGTGGTTGGCAGCATTACAAGCCATCTGTATTCCGAGGTTGGTGCCCATGCTTCGCAATAGTTCGAGAGCGCCGCGGGCACATAAGTACTTCAGTTTGGTTCCAGGCGACTTGTGAGACGGCCGACGGCATGTGGATCCTGACAGAAACACGACGGGCAGAAGATCTCACAGATTCACAGACCTCATGGGAATTATCAATCACGTATCGTTATTATATTTTCATTGGTTTTCTCATACATAATTTAACAGACTATTTGTCGTTTAATAGTTCTAGGGCAATTTTAATAAACGACTGGCGCCTTCCATCTTTCAATCTTAGAAGCAACTTATGATACAATATGCACTGTTTTCTTGGAGCAGTCGCCATACCCTGAGTATAATCATTTAATTTATTTAGAGTCTCTTTTGTTGATCAAACCTTGTATTTATGATTAAATATTATATTCCCTTTATAGCCTTTAATTTCATTTAGTATTGATTACCATATTCACATGTCTTACCTACCCTGAGCTTAGCATTACCTTACTACAAGATTTAACTTTCATAACCTCAATATTCCATTCTAACAGTAAGATGTCGATTCACACATTTAATTACCACGAGGTTAACCAAATACGTTTAATTACGTTATATTTTGGCACCAACGCGACATAAAACGTTTCAGTGGCGACCCAACGTGCTTTGAACTATTTTATCATATTTTGTTTCGTTTAAAATATATTATCTAGTGGGTATACATTTTTTTGACGGTGGAATTCTGTGAGGTCATCTGCGTTTCTAGATGGATTTACATGTAAGTCTTTTTGAACATTTAATGTTAATTTATTATTGCATATTCTCTTTGTCAGCCTGGATCAAACTCATTATTTTATTCAATTCCCTTTGAAACTTTTATTGTAGCCGTGAATAATTAATTAATGCTCAAATATTGTTCGCTTCTCGCAGATTAATTATGACAAACTTTGGAACCACTATTTGACTATTTGAATCTTAATTGTTCGTTGAATTTGAACGATCTATTTTATCATATTCCTTGTTGTGTTCAATACATGAAATACAAAAATCGTCTAATTATTTTTCCGATTTTTTTTTTCAGAAAATGTAGGTACTTTTAGCCTCAGTTTGTCACAATGTAGCATTCATGGCTTCAGGATATCTCATGGCGTTAATCTGGGATTATAGGTTATAATGCCGAGTACAATTTAAATTGGACCACAATAATAATTAAACTATTATGGCCAGCATTTTTCTAATGATAAGCGGTGGAAATCATTTTAGACGTCAGATTTCTTCACGCAGATCTGCGGAGGTATTGCTGGGACCAGTTCTTCGCAACAAGCGGGTTTAATTTTTTTTTCATTAATTTAATTACTAGTGGATATAATTGTATTGACAGATTTTGACTTTTGGGAAGTTTTTAAATCATTAATTCTGTTATTATCTTCTTTTGGTAATTTTTTAAATTTTTAGATCCGTTTTGCAGTTGATGGTTTTTCAAATTTGTTGAGCTGACATGAAGATCGATGTTTTAGCTCATTCCTTTTGACAAATCTATCGTTTAGTTAATGGGGATTTAAAATCTTTTTGGTTTAATTATCGATTTAAAATCTAATTTTATTGGGGGTTGATAAACTTTACCGATGTCCTGATTTCAGAATAATCTGTACAGTATTCTGTTGCATCATGATATATTAAACTTTATCAGGGTAGATTCGTTCATTTTGTTAGCATCGGAGGACATTTTGGATATGTGTCTCGATTGAAAATTGCTGGTTTTAATCGGGACTTACAGATCACAATGATTACTTTGATCTCTCAAATATTTAGTTTTATTGTTCTGTTGGATTTAAATTATTGGGTCATTTTCTTAAATTTTTTTTTAACTTCAGATCTTTTCACATTTAATTTTTTTTCTCAGGTTTTCTACTAAAAATGGGCATACGTATTGATTTCATCGGGATTTTTCATATGTACGTTTCAGGAGTTTAATTTACGGTTCATTCTGGGATTGTTATTACATCCTTTTAGGGTTCTACATGTGATAACATATTGTTAGTTCGTGCTGTGTTTTTTCTCTTAGTACGGATTTTACAAAAATTTATTTTTTTATTTTTTTACTGGAATTTTTTTCTCATAGTGACATCTGTGGTCAGTTAGTAGTACTTTCTAGCATTGAGTTGTGAGGCCTCGCTTATTAAAAGCATAGTAATATTCAGGTTACATAGTTTGACGATAGATGTCAGTAGTGGCATTTCTGAATTAATATAAATATAAATCGAACAATTTTTGTCATGATTTACTGCGATACTTAAATTGGTTTTTGCGTGATATCAGATAAAATTTGAGCGCACATCAAATTACACTTCCATAAGTACCATGTCTCTTTTGAGGGATTATTTTATGTTTTATTAATTGTTATTAAATATTTTATTTGATAAATACAGCGTTGGTTTGTTCCGTCACAAATAAATGCTCATATTTTTCAATTGTGTTCGTGTACGTTTTGTCTGTCTGTAATTTGTCTTGTGTTCGTAATACATAGTCAGGTTGTTTTCTCGGGGTGGTGTAGTAAGTACCTGCATAAAACAGGTCATTCTTGCGGTGGTACCATATAACTGGTGTCGCAGTTTAATATTCTGATCAGGTATTACCTCGTCAGGTTTTCGCGGAAAATGCGAACGTTTAGCACATGAATATACACATGGGGCGTGGCTACGCTTATTTTATTGATCAATATTTGGAAGTTGGTTTCATATCATCTCTTCGGAGGATTTTTAAATGATGTGTAAACAGACTCTTGGTTATTGTTGATTTTGATGATAAGATTTGCATATTTTATCTGGTTCTGGTTAGTTCTGGATAATGGGAACAATTCATTTCCCATCTCCTCGGAGGTTTTAGCGGAATGACAGTTTGGCATAGGGCCGTAGGTGGTGGTTTAACACTAAACACATGTGGTACATCGTAATATGGTATTAATATTACATTAAATGGTGATAAATTTCACTGCAATTCTATCTCTTTGAGGATTTACACGAGATTATGTGTACGTATTTAGTATTTATGTCTTGTGGTTGTTTAGGTTTAACAGTTATATTTTTATGCGTGTTAATTAATTGTTCAGGAAAATATTTCAGAAGATAGTATAATTTTTTTCTACAATTTTATATTTCACATTATAAACGGGGTCATTTTACAATGAAGATATTTTTTCATTATTTTTTATAAGAATTTTAAATAGTAATAAAAGATATTTCTTTTGTTTTAAAATAACAATTAACTTTCATTAATTTTCTACGTTGAGTGTTATGTGTTCACTTTGTTCCTGATCTCTGTTTCAGTTTGATTTTATGAGTTCATATTTGATTATTAATGTTGATCTTTTTACTGCACTTCGACCATGATTATTTTTTTTTTACATTTGGAATTAGAGAGACAAAATTTTTTTTTAAGTCTGAAGTTAGACATTGTTAAATATTTAATAAATTTGGAATTATTTTCTGGGCGAATTCAGCGACATCTATGTTCTCAAATTATAATCAACACTATATTCTTGGGAAATGATTTAATATTTATTGATATAAATTTTACTTGCTGTTTTTGTGAAGTCTAATTGAATATAATCATATTGGCATTTTTCATTTTTGAATTTGATCGATTAATATTTATAATTTGAATATTGCGTTGTGCTTCTGTGGTGATTAACATTATAACATACATAGATTTAAATGATGCATTCCATATGTTTTTCAAAGGTTATTTATAATATGGTCAGGGTGACTTTTTGCCTTTTAGGATCTCAGTCGATGAAGTTTTTAGTACTTTGGCACTGTTTTAATGTAATATAATATTTTAAAGTTTCCTTTTTTAATTAGATTTTGTTTTGAGAAAACCAATTTTAGGCAGGTTCAGTTTTAGGGAACGACAAGAAACTGGATTATTTGGGTCTCACAATCTGGACTACTTCTTCAACTATTCGAACTACTTCACATCGGAAGTTCATCATCTTACTCGGATGGCGCATTTCATTGCAGTTTTCTGATCTCCACTCTATATGGAACTTCTTGCACTTTCTGTCACTCAAGGATTTTCTTCAGCTTTCACAAGATGCAGTCTTGATCATCATACATCTTCATTCATATTGGGCGGCAGAGCTAGCAGCGCGGGAAAATTTTCATCACCTACACAGAACCTCACTTAATGACTTTCTTCTGCTCCAGTTTGGATTATTCATCATAAACGCAAATCAAGATCCAATTAGTGCGGCGATGTACGCAGACGGAGGAATGGTCTGATTTCGGCGTTTTTTTTTCCATCTCTACCTTGGGCCATCTGGGGTCATCAGTTATTGAATGCATCATAATAGGAGAGATGCTGCATAGTTTGACGCGACTTTCTTTTCATCGCTTTACATTGAAGTCATGCCTACAGTATTGCAGTACGGTGGTCACCGCTTCCTCCATGAAGTACATTATATGGATTGGGAGTACTTCTATCACCAGGATCCTTCCGGCTAACAATCATTATATTTTGGCGTCTTCCAAGACTAACATTTACGACCAAGGCTCACATAGTATGCAGTTCTCTTCAGGAAGTGACACATGGACCTCATGATTTCCAGGAGGAAATATTTTCTCTTTGGTGGAGGGGTAATGTAGCGGTAAGAACCGCTAAGACACTATATTGCTCAATGGATTCGACCAGTGTGGTTGGCAGCATTACAAGCCATCTGTATTCCGAGGTTGGTGCCCATGCTTCGCAATAGTTCGAGAGCGCCGCGGGCACATAAGTACTTCAGTTTGGTTCCAGGCGACTTGTGAGACGGCCGACGGCATGTGGATCCTGACAGAAACACGACGGGCAGAAGATCTCACAGATTCACAGACCTCATGGGAATTATCAATCACGTATCGTTATTATATTTTCATTGGTTTTCTCATACATAATTTAACAGACTATTTGTCGTTGAATAGTTCTAGGGCAATTTTAATAAACGACTGGCGCCTTCCATCTTTCAATCTTAGAAGCAACTTATGATACAATATGCACTGTTTTCTTGGAGCAGTCGCCATACCCTGAGTATAATCATTTAATTTATTTAGAGTCTCTTTTGTTGATCAAACCTTGTATTTATGATTAAATATTATATTCCCTTTATAGCCTTTAATTTCATTTAGTATTGATTACCATATTCACATGTCTTACCTACCCTGAGCTTAGCATTACCTTACTACAAGATTTAACTTTCATAACCTCAATATTCCATTCTGACAGTAAGATGTCGATTCACACATTTAATTACCACGAGGTTAACCAAATACGTTTAATTACGTTATATTTTGGCACCAACGCGACATAAAACGTTTCATGATAAAAATGATAAAAAATATACGAAAACCGTAGACAAACTATTGATTTCAATAAAAATCACTCATAAAAACTATACAAAACCATATTATTTGAAGGCAAGCTAACCAAAAACGTATGTAAACACTGTCACAGCTAACCTCCAAAGGTTGCGCGCAGGCATCACCTGATTTCAGTGACATCTAGCTGTCATCTTATGCATATAATACTATGTTGAAACATTGTTTCCGACCATTTAATCTTTTGATAACAATATGTGATTCACACATGTTTTATTTTTTTCCGATTTAAATTTTTTTTCTTTTTTTCAAAATGGGTCTATTTTCAGGGCTTTAGTAAAAAAATAATTAAAAATAGGATGATTAATAAAATTTATCAAATTATGTTAATTATTGAAAGCTAACATACCATTCTGTAAATGCTGCATAACAACTTGGTGGGATTTTGCTTTATTCATAGTGAAAAAAAATCATACTTTTCATCAATTTTTTTGATGCCTATAGACATCGTCATGGAGGTAATGGGTTAAGAGGGACCTTGCTCGCGCCGGCTGTGCAGAGCTAGCCGCCGGCTTGTTTATTGCATGTCCTTTCCAGGTTTTGGGTTTGGCGTTGGCCGCAAGTAGCGCCAATGCTAGCAATAGATAGATAGATAGATAGATTTATATACATAAAGATAATACGGTAACGCGGACATTTTATCTTAAAATCGGACCGATGTTTTCGAGCTTGGTAACATACATGTTCGGCATAAAGCACTCTTATTAGGGTGAATTGCCTAATTAAAAAAAAACATAAATGTTGCTGCCCCCCCCCCCCCCCCTCCCCAGTCCTTCAGTCGTTATATCATAAGCACTCACGTTACAAATCAGCCAGACAGAACGGTATCAATTTCATATTCCGAAAACGCTTTGGGGCAAAATGAACGCGGCTTTCCACGATCAGTCAAGTCAATCAACGCTAATAAACTGATGGAAAATTTGATTTTCCGATAGTATATTATCAGTGGCGCAGCTGCGCTTCGGACCAACAATAATAAATTAAAATAAACAGTTAGTTTCTTATTGAAGTAGTCGCAAATAATATGTTTTCAAAGGCAGTGGATTTAGCCGTTCTGAAACCAAAACTGTTATATAATGTAAGATGGGGTTAGATTTAGATTTATGATAAACTCGCAGACCCGGACACACGTTGCTGTGGTCGCTGTGGATAGCGAAAGACAACGTCACGCCATCACCCAATGTTTAAAACCAACGCCATCTGTTAAACAAACCCCCTATATTTATTTATTTCAACCGATTTACATAAAACCTTGACAAATTATATGCCTAAAAACCTTCCTCGTGAATCACTCTATCTATTGGTGAAAACCGTTGCGTAGTTTAAAAGATCTAAGCGCACAGACAGCGGGAGCGACGTCATTTTATATAATGTAAAGATACTCGGTAGGTTCATTAAAGCTTATTAAAAACACAATATAGTGATTACGGATGCGGATAGTCACAAGACTAGCGTCTGTTCTACCTGAGAGTTGAAATATGAGAGCCAAATACACCAATTACAACTTTATTTACGAGGGCTGTTCGTAAAATAAGGTCTCCAAGGTGCTGCGTCACGAGGAACGATTGTATGTGCAATCTTGCAATACTGACGTGTAGCCAAATACCCACCAAGTTGAACTCCACACCTAGTGGGTGCGGCGAGCGGAAGGCCCATCGCGAACGGCTACCACGCTGAGACTAAGTATCGCAGAGAGTGCAGCATGGTGGGGATTTGGCGTATAGAAACCAGGCTACACGCCAGTGTTGCCGGATCTTGCGTAAAATTGTTTCTCGCGACTGCAGCACCTTGGAGATCTTATTTTACGGACAGCCCTCTCATTTGAACATAAAAGTACAGATACATTATAAGAATGTTTTGACTGTCCAACTAAGAGATTTCCCGTTTAAAGACAGTCAAATTGCATAGTTTAGATCGCATTCTATAGATATTATATCATTTAACATTTCGTAGTACTAAAATTTCACAGTAATTACAATAAATATTTGCATAATGTTTTCATTCACAACAACAATAATCAAAAAAAATAAATATATTACTTATGTACTGTGGTGCACTGTTAATTCTTCTGATCAACAATACAAATTTGACGATCTGGAGTTTCGGTTCGTCGAGATTACGGGTTTTGTTAATTATCGTATCGTATTGATAAAATGAATATCCAACTGAACTTAACGTCCATTCTAAAGAATGCTATGTGTTAATCTGAAACGCGGACAGCCGCTGAGTGAAGTGCTCGCCTCTATATCTTCAAAATTGTTCGGGTTTTAGACCCGAACGGGTGACCTCTGTTAAGACATTTTATAACTAAATATAACTACCCATTGTAACGACATCTTTTGAGAGACATTGAAACTACATACATATTCACATACACTATACATATGTACAATCAACTCTCTCTATCACTCTCTACTACTGGTAGAGTCATGTTAAGTACTTTATTAACCCTCCGTACACCAACCAGGTGACTAAAAATCTGGTCCCAAACTAGGTGGGGTATGACATACCCCAAAATGTGATAGTGATAAAATTATCATGTTTATTTTTTTCGGCGGAATTAAACATTTGGTATTTATAAATACGTAATATTAATTAGGTTTTAGTAAAACTCTGAGAATAAAGTATGTATTGAAACATTTTTATTATAAAAGAACAAAAAAACACAACTTCCCTAATCTTTGTAACTTAACAATCATTTTCTTATGTACTAATTTTAAATGGCACTTTTGATTATCACAATTGTTTTAATTTAACAAACTACAATATATTTTCTAACTAGCTGACCCGGCCACGCGTTGCTGTGGCTAATAAAACACTTTGTAAAATCCAATCTTTGTAACCACCTCCTTCTTTGAGTTTATCGCGAAGAGACAGACAGATGCCGCGGAGGACTTTAATTTATAATACATAGAGATGGTGTGAGAGATTATAATAATGTGAAGGAAATGCTTGGGGTAACTAACGTATTTAAGTAAATAAGGATTAATACTGTATCCGTCTAAATAACTTTCCAATTATCCCATTGTACGTGACTATTTTTTTAGAAGATAGACAAATCCTTGACAAATTACATACCTAACCTTCCTCACGAAACGTAATGGATCTGGTGGTGGGACCAATTGTGCAATTTTACTTTACCACCAGCACAACATAATCCAGGTGATTCGCCGTTGTATTTTTACGCTTTACAACATTGACAAATGATTGTCATTTCCCCGATTATCACGGATTGTCGGCACAATAATCTACTTCCGGATCGAAGTGGAATGCTACTCGTTCCAGGTTCACGGTTGTGAGGTAGCTCATCGCCCATTTGATTGACTTCGACGACCTATGTCAGCTCGTCTTTTCCTTGGCACATTAAAACGGTAAATAAAGTTCTCACGCACTGACAAACTGATTCTAGAAGATTTTAAACAGTAACAGAATGACAGGTAACGTTTGACGTTTGAAATATGACAATCAGAATTCTTTTCTTTTTTGCATTCCAATTTTAGATTACGTTGTGTTTCTGAAAGTAGGTAGATAGAACACTAAAACTGTTCATATGAGAAAATGAAATTGTTGTTTTTACTATCTTTTTCACAATTTTTCCATATTATCTCACCGTTTAAACCTTCCCTGGACTACGACAAACATTTCAAAACCAAAATCACCTAAATCGGCCCAGCCGCTCTCGAGTTTTAGCGAGACAAACGAACAGCAATTGATAATAATAATAAGATAAGAAGATATAATGTGTATAGTAAGCTATCCGTAAAGATAGATATGTATATGCCTTCGCGGACTTTTTTGTAGATCTATAAAAGAGGAATATCCCACCATTAATTGTTTCGTTATATCCCAAAAGGATTAAGCAGCGTTTTCGATGAAAGCTACCAGGCGGCTGGACTTTTTTCCGACACTTCTAACAATTATCGTTATGTTTCAACCAATTTACATAAATCCTTGACAAATTACATACCTAAACCTTCCTCACAAAACACTCTATCTATTGGTGAAAACCGCATGAAAATCCGTTCAGTAGTTTTTGAGTTTATCGCGAACAGATAGACAGACAGACAGAAAGACGGCGCGGGGGACTTTACTTTATAATATGTAGAGATAATTAAAAAATCATAAATTTAACAAAGGAAAGATATACACCTTTTTAACAATGCGAGGTGGGGTGTGTGATACCCACACGCACTTTCGGGGCGTGTAACTCACTTGGCGGTCGCCATCCACCCACGCGGTCGCCACCGGACTGACCATACCAAACCACCTGACGTAGCAAGACTGATTGGAACGGCAGCGTCGTAATTCCAGCTACTGATAATTCGAACTTCGGCACTATCACAGTTTTGAAATTATTGCAATTTTAGAAGAACTGGGATATGACACACCCCACCTGGTGCACGGAGGGTTAATTGCACAAAAACTAAATGGTATTTACTATTTGCATGAATGATCTAATAGAGATGTCACTGATTTTGGTCCATTGTTAAATTGTACTGAAATTTCGAAATAGACATGGACAATGCAAAATGTAGGTGTAGGGGCGTGTAAATAGCCCCTGACACGAGGGAGATGACTACCCTATGTAAATTAACGAAAATTGAATTCTTCCCTATGTGACACAAAAACAGTTGACCCAGCAATTCCAAATTCCAAAGTGAAAACAAACAATACTCACTCAGAGAATGCAGCTCATCCACGATGTCCACACAAAAAGACACTTCTTTTCAATAAAAATATCAAGGCGGTATTGCATAATCTTAACAGATGTTTCGCACAGCAAGGAAGTTTCAACAATGAAAAAATTTGCATATTAATAATGCGTGCCACAATCTTGTACAACAATAATTCAAGTATTGGATGAATTATTCGATTATGCGTGACTAGGAGCGACATCTCTTGGCCTTTCACTGACACTCCCGTCGGAAGCAATTGCCTGCCTCACAGAGGTAAGGAAATGCATGAATACACTGAATTTCAAGTCACATAGGTACTCAATACAATACAAAAACCATAGATGGCGCCCTCATGGTCTCATAGCATAAATTATTAATTGATTAAGAAAATGGATCCAAATATATTTATGGCACGTATCCAGTAGGTCTGATTTTACATTATATCTTTTTTTTTTTTTTTTTAAGTATGTTTATTCAGTTTTTTTAATTTTACAATATTTATCTTTAAAATCTTACAAAACTGATCAATCAGTTTGATTGTAATAAATCTCTCATTTTTCCTATTTAATTAATACTATTATACTTTTATGTTTTACATTGTAATAACTGTGCAAAATCTAAAATACTAATTATTATAAACTACTAATTATTATAATGTTTATGAATACAGTGTGTGATAGTAATTTCCAGGTATTTGATCAATATTCGATCTGGGTATTTGTATACAATATTATTTGCTTTCATGTTCTACGGAGATAGAATGATTTACCTTTTTTTTTGATATTTGAATAAGATGTCTCATTTTTAATATTTTCAGGTAATGCGTTAAATATTTTCTGAATTCTATGCCTCTTTGTTCTATCACCGTATACATTTTGAGATTTATTAATAATAAACATTTTTGCTTCTCTATGCCTAGTAGGGTAGTTGTGGTTTACAGGTTTTTTGATTCTGTATTCCAGAATTCATCCAGCGTTAATTGATAATCGACCTTACTGTGTATAGAGAGGACATTACACAAGGAGAAAATTAGATTACATAAAATAATTTAATTTAATCTAGATTACATAATTTCGATTTTGTTTCCTGGAATGAATTAATGCAAATTTTGGAAGTGGATATTAACCCACTTCCCGACACGCAATATAGCTGAAACTTAGCAAATATATTCGTTGTCAACGACATAGCACCCACACGCATTCTCTCCGACATTGGCTACTAGCCGGCCCCGTATACACTGATGGATAATGAACACTTAAGTTATTAGACCGAAAATTGAAAATAGATATAGGTATATAGTAAAAGGACTTTGTTTTTAATGGTTGATTTTTTCCGTGATTATTAAAGTGTACTCTTTCTGCCAAAATAGAGACGATACAATAATAGACTTTTCTATGAATGAGTATTTTTCTGAAGTCCGCAGATTTTTTTGTTTATTCAACAACAGGTTTTACACTTGAGAAGAGAGATATTAATTTTAAAAAAAGGTTGTGTTATGCCATCTAACTGCCTAACAGATGAAGGAATATAAATCCTATTATAACAATAAAAAATTAGATCAGCCGCGGCGCTCGCTAAGCCACTAAATATTATTAATTACTAGCTGGTACCCGGCATGCGTTGCAATGCCATTCAAAGAAATAAATTGATTCTCCCTGCATGTCCTTTCCCGTGCGTCCCCGTTCCCTTCTAAATTCCCCGCCTCCCCGCTCCCTCTTCTCTTCCTGCTTTTCCTCCCTGACGCTAAAATATATGAAATTCACACATTTTCATTTATACAAATTTCATAACGCCAGAGCATACCATTGTATACAGCCTATGTTACTCGCTGATAATACTAAAAATAATACCGGCTGCGCCAATTGTTATGTCTGCCCTTTCCTCGACAGATAGTAATTATTAATAACGGTTCTTTTAATATAAATGTGTTTATTACTTGAATAACCTAGCTGGATAGCTACGACTGTTTACTATTCGGGGGTAGGTAAATCTCTGGAGCCTTGCCAGGGGAGCTCGTAAAGTATATCTCTGATACTGCTTCTTGTACGCCAATGCCATCTGGCGAGCTATGGTGCAAGCTACATGCTTACCGCCATCTATCGTATTCTTTCCATATTAAATACTTAATTACTCTACATTACACCAGCTTTCCATTGTTGAATAAATTTTAAAAATCGGATTAGTGGTTTAGGCGTGAAAGCGTAAAAAAACAAACGCACGCACTTTCGCATTTATAATATTAATATGACTGGTCAGAGTGGTCAGTGATCGAGTGGGCATAGCGCTTGGGTCCCACCCGAGCGTCGCGTGTTCGATTCCTCGGCTGGCTAAGTCCTCCATCACAACACAAGCAACATTTTCGACTTTCTGTGGTGGTAGTAGGAGATTTTCAAACATTATAAGGTTATTCGTAACCCGGGAATATTTATCTTTCTTTAAAAAAAAAAAAAATGGATTCGCAATACAACACGACGCAATGTCAAAGAACGGGAAGCGATTATAATACGAGGGCCAGTCAATAAGTAATGCCTCCTATTTTTTTCCCATTTATTCGTCAAGTAATAAAATACGCAATTACAGGGGTCGAAAACCATACTATTGATGATTAATTTGTTATTTTTCAATATTATCACCGTCCATTTCCACAGCTTTGGTTCATCTTTTAAAAAGGGAATGTATCACAGTGTTGTAAAAATCACGGTCATATCCAGAACATCTTCGCCATAACTTTCCCCGCCGATCACACGGTTTTTATTTTTATTGTCCTTGGTGAGTTTGTGTGATGCCATTCCATTGACTGCCTCTTTGATTCAGGTTAAAAATATAAACCCATTTTTCGTCTCCGGTCACAATTTTTTCAGAAACTAAGAGCTGCACGTGTTGTGAGGCCATTGTTTTTCTTGTTTCTTTATTCTGGCCGGTTAAGTTTCTTGGTAGGTACATACCTTGCAAAACTTTGCCTCATAATTTAAAAACAGATCTTTTAGTTTTTTTTTTTAACTTATTTTCAATGCATTTTAGCGACCATTTAAACAAAAAATTCAATGCAAATTTTATTTTCTTTGTAAGACGCAACTTTTGAGACCCCAGGCGTTTCTGATATCAAAAGTTGAAATAATTGACACACCCTACTGTTCGAGTACTCACGTCAAATAATAATAAGACGTGTAAACACAAAGTAGACCGTCAACTGCAAATTTGCCCTACTTAATTAATTCAATAGTCGCGTTTCGTAGGCCTACTACTGCTGCGTACTATCACAAATATTAACAGGCTACAAATATTAGATAATAGTTAATCGTAAATGATCGATTCTACTACGGAAGTGTTCGATTTTTGAGGCGCGCCTCAAACTGAAACACGTACGACCGCGCAACGGCTACCTTTCTTGTGACTTCCCCACAGCCCCCAGCCCCCGTGAAATCAGCGGGTCTCGGAGGCGGGCCCTATCTCTGCCTCCCTAGAGTATTATTGTATTTTGTTTTTTAGTATCTCGGCGCTGTGGCCGGAAATCCACTTGAAAACATTTGTAATTTGGTAATATTTAAACTAAAGTAACTTTAAGATTTCTACGATTTGTAATTTGGTAATATTTAGATTTAAGTTTTGCTATAATTGGGATATCGACCCTTTGGAATAACAAGGTTCCATCTGTCGTTGTAATGTCATGCGATAATGGGATCTATAGTAAGTTACTTTAGAGTTCATTATCGCATGACGTTACCGCAACAGATGGAACCTTGGTTAAGTTTTAAGATTTTCACGGCCAAAAGCATTATCGTTATTTGTTTTTGGGGTCTTCTTAGAAGGAGGTAGCGAAACACGGCATAACAACCCAAAAACAAATAACGAAGATGGAACCTTGTTGTTCCAAATGGTCGATATATTATGGATTCGTGTATCTCGAATCTTTTTCCTATTTTCATCATTTTTTTGGGGACGCACAGCCTCTTCTGCCCCATAGCATGAGCCGCCACTGGTATGTACTTGAAAAAAAATGTATGCAGTGAAATAGATATTTCACCGATATCTACTTACTTGTTTTTGACGTGATTCATCACGTGTTCCAGATATACGGGGAAAAGTTTTTAAAGTTCATTTAATTTTTTGATGTGATAACTGCACAAGGATCCCAACTGTTCCCGTCTGGAGCCATTGAGTCTAGAATCCCCAATTGGGGTATGTTGTGAGGCTGAAGATACTTGGGAGGGAAAGGAGACTGTGCAGAAACGGGCGGTCCGTTTGATAGATTCTCCCATCTTAACAGACGGATTGCAATCTTTAGAGCACAGACGTCTGGTGGGAATGCTATCCTTGTTCTACCGGTATTATAATGGAAGATGCTCCGAGGAACTAGCATCATTGATCCATTCGGCACCGGTGCATAGTCGGGAAACACGTCAAACGCGTGCCCAACATTTGTACACGGTTGACATTTGCCACATGAGAACGGGTCGTTTCTTCGACTCGTTCTTGTGTTCAACAGCTCGGCTGTGGAATGATTTGCTGGCCTCTGTGTTTCCTCCTTCCTACAACATGGGTCTCTTCAAGACCAATGTTCATTCCTTCCTCTCCTCAAAAAGACCCTCCACACAGCATCCCGGATGACATAGGCCCTGAGGGAAATTATTTTCCTCAGGGCCTCATCACCAAATAGGGGTCATCCATAAATTACGTCATACAAATTTCATGATTGACCCCCCCCCGGTCCCTGTCCCCACATCGTCCCCCTCCGTAACCCCTTCCCCTAAACGTGACGTCCCATAGTTTGCAATTTTACCTGTACGTTTTGAAGGCTGGCATAGTCCAGCGGTAAGGCTCTTGACTCACAATCCGAAGGTCGCTGGATCGAATCCCGGCGTGGCAAATAAATTTTATTTGATTAATTTGTGTTATTTCACAATTTATTCATATAAAATAATATATAGTATATTTGCGGCACGTTCCAGAGTGGAAGATACTCTCAGTATCGCCCAGTGACCAGATCTGAATAGCCAGGTACTTCTCCACCTTCCTCTTCCCTATCTGCTTTCCCTCCCCACTACCTTCAGCCTCACAACATACCTGAATTGGGGATGCCATAGTCTCACTGGCTCCAGGCGGAAGCAGTTGGCACTCTTGTGCGGTATTCATGTAAAAAAAAGTAAAAATAATAGATGGTTATATTTTAAAGTTGTTCGACAACATTTAATATTGTCACGGTTACATTTGCCACAATGGAGGGGGCGTAACTGGATACCACGACGGAGGAGGCATAACGAGATACCGCGAAGGAGGGGGCGTAATAGGACACCACGAAGGAGAGGGTGTAATTGGATACCACAACGGAGGGGGCGTAATGGGATAGGGAAAATATTTTTGCGGCAGTCACATGTGTCGCAGTCGTTTTGAGCATGAGACGTCACAAAGCTCATGACCCCCCCCCCCCCATACCCCTTGTCACACAATGTCACACTTCATTACTCCCCTCCCCCCTTAAGGCTCTGCAACCGTGCTCGAAAATAAGAAGATGGAGAAATTACGAATGTTAGAGGAGAGCGCTAACATTTACAGCGACAAAATCGATGCGAAAATTGAGAAAATGTTTAATAAAACACGACTCGTTTAAAATAGAGCAAAAAATCTCTCGGACATTATCTTAAACAGCATTGAAAAAAAAACACTGTGATTTTTTTCATACATATAACTTGTAAAATAACTGAAACAAACGTGTTAATAATAATTTTTGGAGCATACTTTGCAATTTTTTTCTATCGAGGGAATTCTTTATACTTTGCATTTCGGCGCGGGCAATGTCCAGATATTATCTTCAAGAATGACATATATTTTTTTAGGAGCTTTAAAACTTACCGTGTTTAAGGGAGATATGTAAGAAATCGGTAGAAAATCAGGTTGCGGGCCCTTAAGGTGTGATGTAATTTGTGGATGGTCCCATACGACTAAAGGCATTTCAAGCAACATTTCAATACTGAGAGTGTCATGATGGAGGACTTAACTAGCCGAAGAATTAAACAAGATGCTAACTTAGAGATGGTCACGGCCAAATTAATATATTATCGTGATTTATTTTTTGGGTGTAATGACATGTTGAGCTTTCCCTTTCTTTAGCCAACGTTTCGGACATCGTTACAGTGTCTATCATCATAGCATATGTGTAGATTGTGGTGAAGTGTATGATAATATAAATAGAAGCGATACAATATTGCACGCATAAATTCTATCACACTTCAGCACTTCACTTGGCCCTGATGATGGCCATTGTAACGCTGTCCAAAACTTTGGCTGGAGAGAGCAAAAGAGCAACACGGCATAATATCAAACTAATTAACATAATAAAATCCTGTATAATCTAACTCCATAAATAGATTTCACGGGATTTACTACTTTACTTCATGTCTTCCTACATTTATAAGGGTTCCATGACAGTTCATCCTGCGACAATTCATCCGGCGACAGTTCATCCTGCGACAGTTCATCCGGCCGACAGTTCATCCTGCCGACAATTCATCCTGCCGACAGTTCATCCCGTCGACAATTCATCCGGCGACAATTCATCCTGCCTGATCATTTAGAAGATTTTTTCTTCAAGTAAGTATGCAAAGAGGACATACGGCCGTACAACCTAACCTAACCTAACCTAACCTAGCCGTGTTTGGTGACTAGATCTGAATAGCCAGGAAGATACGTTTTCCACATCTTTTTCCCCTCGCCACTACCTTCAGCATCACACCATACCAAAATTGGGGATGCCATTGGCACTCACTGGCTCGAGACGGTTGGGACTCTTGTTTTTTTTTTTTAAATCAATCAATTCACCCTAAAAGATGGTGTTAATTTCAGATAAAAAAGTTATATTAGATGCAAGTAGGAATCTTTACCGTTCTTTGCTAAGCCGACTGCACGTATAAGTATGTCGTATTTTGTTATTCACGCATGCTTCTTCGGAGAGTCGAAATTATTGTTAGTAAAAATATTTTTACAGCGGATTTCCACTCAAGACGTCTTCAGATATAAGTATATCGATTTTGGTTGTACGGCCGTATATCCTCTTTGCATACTTACTTAATAAAAATCTTCTAAATGATCAGGCAGGATGAATTGTCGCCGGATGAATTGTCGGCGGGATGAACTGTCGGCAGGATGAACTGTCCGCAGGATGAACTGTCGGCCGGATGAACTGTCGCAGGATGAACTGTCGCCGGATGAATTGTCGCAGGACGAATTGTCGGGTCACTATTTATAAGATAACTCTCTTTGTGGGATTTACCCACACTTCAATCATCTTTCCGTTTTAATTGTATTCAAATTAATATGTACTTAACCTTAAATATTCTTATGATATTCTTAAATAATCTTATACTAGCTGGTAACCGACAGGCGTTGATATGACATTTAATAAATAAATTGTTTTTCCCTGCGTGTCCTTTCCCATTCGTCCCATTCCCTTCCGTTCTCCTCTTTCTCTCCCGCGTCCCCTTCCCCTCTCGCGTTCCCACTCCTCCTTCTCCGCCTCCTCCACCTAACCTCTCCCCACTCCACTACCACCCTTCTCCTTTCACGCGAACCCCCCTCCCACGTTCCCCTCCCCCCTCCCAGATTCCCCTCCCCCTCCCTGGTTCCTCTCCCACCCCTACCGTGAACCCCCTACCCGAGTTCCCCTCCCGCATTCCATACATTCAGTCCCGGTATATTTAGTTTTCAAACAGCTCGCGTGCCACACACTGCAATTTTTTTTATACAAATTTCATAATGCCAGAGTTCACCAGTAAGTAGTTTTATACAAACCTTCTCCTAACAATAACGACACAAAAAAGAATTATCCAATTTGTTGCAGTCGTTCGGAAGTTATGCGCGTAAAAACATTTCGGAGATTCATTTTTAATTATATAGAATTTATGATATTCATTTATGTACCTCTACGCCTGTCTCGATACAGGTATATCTTAGTGAGACAGGCGTCGAAAAACCTATTGTAAGCATACTTTATACAGATAAATAAAAAATTTAAAAATACCCCAATATAAATCACAATAATGCTTTTGGCCGTGAAAGTCTCAAAACATATCACCTAGGTAATTTTATTTTCTACCTAATTTTGGACCGTTTTATCTGCTGTCTAGCAGTCTAGCATTTAACGGGACTGTCTAGCATTTAAAAAAACTATTTTCAATATATGTATGTTGCATCCACATGACCCATATGTAATCTTTATTAAAACGTTGCATAAAAGTTTAAAAGCATCGCCAACGTTGACATTGGCCATAATTATTTACCTTATGGAGTTAATATACAAAATGCCAGTCTGAAAATGTTTGTGGTAGGGCGAAACATGTAATTTGGGAGCATCATATTTATCATATTATACAAGCTGTAGTCCTTGGCATTGCCATGAGATTTTAGAGTTTTTAGAAATCTAATGTAGACAGTGACTTTCCTCTTATTTTCAAGGTCAATATGTATTTATTTTTTCGTAGGCTGCAATTACTTTGTGGTAAGGCATTATATTTTTAAAATAAAATCAAATCAACACCACCCCCCCCGCCCGGTGTCCGAAGAGACATTTTTCTTTGTATAAGGGCCCGCAACCCGGATTTCTACCTTTTTATTACATATTTCCCTTAAACACGGTAAGTTTTATAGCTCTTAAAAAAATATATGTTATTTTTGAAGATAATATCTAGACTTTGCCTGCGCCAAAACACAAATTATATAAAATTCCCTCGATAGAAAAAAATCGCAAAGTATGCTCCAAAAATTATTATAAACACGTTTGTTTCAGTTATTTTACAAGTTATATGTATGAAAAAATTCACAGTGTTTCTTTAAATGCTGTTTAAGATAATGCCCGCGAGATTTTTGCTCTATTTTAAACGAGTCGTGCTTTATTAAACATTTTCGCAATTTTCTCATCGATTTTGTCGCTGTAAATGTTAGCGCTCTCCTCTAACATTCGTAATTTCGTATCTCTCCATCTTCTTCTTTTCGAGCCCGGTTGCAGAGCCTTAATAGTAGAACAGTATTTGATACATTTTCCATTTCTAGCAACATTATAGCGATTCGTTTAGTATTGCAAACAAAATGTAAGTTAATTGAAGCAGTATACTTACGAACGTATTTGTGATTGAATGATATCAGTCGCCTAATAGCATCGACCTTCGCCTTTTCACCTCGATCAATTCGTTTGTGTCGTCAACAGATGCAAGTCTCGGTTTGCTACGTGTCGCATCCCCATTGGAACACCTCCCAAAGGGGGAGGAAATGCTTCCTATCCCCTGGGGGGGGAAATCTCGTCCCCCGTGGGGAGAGGACAACCCCTCTGCCCGTGAACTTCAGCCCGTGTAACCCCGCCAGGATATTTCTATTATAATTCACGGAAATATTTCTCAACGTGAATTCAAAGGATGGTTTGAATTTGATTCTAATGAATTTGGTTTGTAACTTCCGACTTTTTAATGACAATTTGCGGTACTGTATTCATCTGCTGAACAAAGGAGGGAATACAGATCTGATGTCACGAGTTTCTCAGTCGTAAAAATAATTGCGTTCTTCGATTTTACGATTAACCTGAAATACAATAAATAAAAATAATGAAAAAACAATAAATAAATACCAATGAAACGTGCACGATGGCACGGGGTTTAAAATAACCTGTGGTTATTCCTTGCTAAATCAAACGCCTACGGATCTCGATAGAATATGTTCATTAAACAAATGCAAAGATATATCATAGAGGGACTTACGATAGTAATGGCAATCTTGCCCGGTTTGTGGGTCCCTCGTGGTCTTTGGCTGGTCCACAGGCAGTCGGTCGGGGGTTGGTATATTTATGGGCAGTCGTTATTTCGTTTTTATGCGATGGGATGTGGTGAATTACCGGCGGTAGATTCACTATACGTATTATGTTAGCTTGTCACGATATAGACGGTTGTACAATGTTGACAGCTGATGACGAAAATGCCAACATTCTTATAAATACTAGGAATTATTAGATTCCTGGTCAAATAAAATTATTCACGCAAAACACTTCAATTATCTCAACCAAACGTATGTTGACAAACTTTCGTCAAACAAATGGTTGAGTATTGGAGAGTTGAGCGCAGAAATAGAAGGATTTATGCTTGCCATTCAAGATAGAGTCATTAATACTAAAAATTATAGAAAGCATATAATCAAAGATATAAATCAAATTGATGATTTATGTAGAAAATGTTTGGCTTTTCCCGAAACTATAGAACATATTATATCGGGATGTTCTATATTAGCGCCTTCCGAGTATACATTTAGGCACAATCAGGTTTTAAAAATAATTCACCAAAGTTTGGTAATTAAACATAACTTGATTGACTGCCGTAATATAGTACCATATTATGAATATGAACCAAATTCATTTTTAGAAAATGAATTTTATAAAATATATTATGATAAAACTATACTAACAGACAGAACAATTACTCATAATAGACCTGATATAGTTTTACATGACAAAATTAAAAAAATAACTTATATCATTGATGTAGCTATTCCAAATTCCTGTAATATTCAAAAAACTATTTCTGAAAAAATAAGAAAATACACAGATTTAGGAAATGAGATTAAAAGAATTTGGCATTCTCGGACTATAAAAATATTGCCATTTGTTATTTCGGCCACTGGCATAATACCAAGGAATCTGATTCAAAATTTAAGCATATTAGATTTGTCAAAGAATTTGTATATAAAAATGCAAAAATCAGTCATTTTAAATACATGTAGGATTACAAAGGATTTTTTAAATATTTATATTGAGGGATCGGTAGGATTTATAGGTTCAATTAGAAATGCCACAGAGCCGAACCCTCTGATATGAAAATATCTGGAGTCGGTGAATTATATTCCCATTTGGTTTCTAGTAGGTTGACATGTTGTTCTTGTATTTATAATACTTATATAGTGCAATTGCATAGCGTGGGTTGACTAGATGATCATTTGGGGAAGTGTGTGAAAGGGTTTAGTTTTTCCTTCTTTTTTTCCTTTTTTTTTGGAGGAAAATTTAACCCGGACATTTAAATCTGGTGCATAAAATAATAAATAGTAAAATACAATACTTAAATTATAATTAATAATCAATACTTAAATTATAATTTAAGTATTGAGGGAGAACTCATTATTAATTTTTAATTCGATCATCATAGACCATAGCAAAAACTAATAATATATATTAACTAAAAGTCCGCAGTCGCGAGTTTATCCTGCTCGTCCCCAATGGCGTAGCCCCCGGGTATCACCCGGTGGGGGGTGACACCACACCCAAATTGTAATGGATGGAAAAAACAGAAAAAATTACGAATTGTCACAAAAATATTGAACGCGGTCTGTTTATATTTTCGTAGCTCTATGGCTCCCCGTGGAGTGCTCTGAAACGGGAGAATTTTGTGTCTGACGGCGAAAATAGCCTATGTCTGAAATTCTTTAGCTACTCCCCCCCCCCCCCCCTAGGATATACCAATTTTCTACGCATTTGACTAGGTTATAATGTAATGAAAATCAAATAACTTTGTTTAAACCACAATATCAGCATGTTTCGATAACAATGTTGATATTGTTAATTATATAGTGGTTTAAACAAAGTTATTGATTTTTATTATATTAAAAATGATACCACAAAGTTTTTTTGCTAAGTTTGAAGAGGTAGCAATATTTTTTATATATAATTAGGGGGGGTGACACCGCGTTAACCGACCCGGCGGGCGGATTCGCCCAGATTTTACGGAAAGTTCCCTTTTTGCCCAGTTGTATGTACAACACCAGTTTTTAGAACGTTTGCAAAAATTAACTTATCACAAAGATAATTATCTATTTTCCTATCTAAATAAAAACCATTTGTGAATGCCTACGTAATAAATATACTAAGTATGTCGTATTACTTCGTTTACAAGGCGAATGAAAACTTTTTTCTACGAAGTAACAAACTCCATTACCTTAAAAAAATACGGACAATCAGAAAAGAAATTATAGAACGTCCCCGAAATTGTATATTTTGACATAAAATTCTAGTTTTCTTCCCACCAACCTCCTCCGTAGCAATTTTTAATCAAATTGGCTGGAGAGCTCTAAATTTTTTAGATTAAATAATGCATTATTTTGGATATACTTTATGGTTCGTAGGCATAGCTCAAATTTTAGAACTTTGTAAAAGTCAAAAGGATTCCAAAAGAAGTCGTTTCCTTGGAAAAATAATATCAGGTGATCCAGTTCATCGGGACAAAACCTTGACAGGAATAACGGGACAAAACAGTGACAGAAATATCGTTCATTTATTCTTTTCAATTTTTGTATTTGATTTCCGAAAATTTTGTTTGGTTAGACTTTTTGATTTTTTCATATGAAGTTTGGAAACTTTCGTATTAAGCCATTTTTATCCTGAAATTTTTTATTTTTCTGAACAAAATTTCTTCTGGAAAAATCAGAAAATTCATCGGAAAGCGAGTCGGGAAATATTTTGTGAATTATTGAAAACTAGTTTTTGCCCCCAGCTTCGCTCGGATCGTACTAGGGGGTTCCTATGCCGCACCCTCCACCTTCCCTATCCCCCCTCCTCTCTCCCCCATCCCCTCCCCCCTCCCAATCTCCGCCACCCGTCATCCCCCCCTCCATACCTGTTACATACATTTTTCCAACAGCTCGCGTACCACCTATTAAGCGTAACAATCAAACACACGCAGTTTCGCATTTATAATATTAGTATTTTATACATATTTGAATTTTAACTATGAAAGGGATCTCCATATTAACCTAAACAAATAACAAAATGACAGCGTACGTCAAATAATTACCTTTAGTTACCAAGCAACGATTTGTTTTACTTTTCGTCTGGACAATAAACGTATAATAAATAATTTCATAACGCCACAGCATATTCATAACGCCAGAGCTTACCAATATATGCAGCCTCTATTACTCGCAAATTAAGAGGGCATTACCAGAGAAATACGTCATTTTCATAAAAGTTTTTAGACGTATTGACTCTTTTCCACAAAAAATTATAAATGGATTTCGAAAGATTGTTCTTTTATCTAGCATTCGTATGTAATAAATTTTTAGAATTTTTTTTAATTTTTAGTATAATAAGGTTATTCCATAGGTCGTTGGCAGATTTGTTAAATTTTCAAAAAAGTTTTTGTATTATACCACATCCATTTCAAATAATGTAATCATGCAGTAAAATAAATCAATACATTATCTAGCAGAGTTATGTATTAGAATTTTAATTTTAGTTTCAATAAAATCATTAAAAAATATGTACGTACATGTGTTTCTTGACGAAAATTGGTCCATTTGTGTATTTATTTGCGCACTTACAAACTAATATATTTCAAATTTTTTTAACATTCTTATTAAATTTAGACATTATTGAAAAATGATAAATACTTAAAATCAAAAAATAACTACAAAAAGTACAATATTTTAATAGTTTTATCATCACGCCTTTCAGCATTTTTGAATGAAGGTATAAATTAAAGCTAATTTGGATTGAAATAAATTCGATATTGAGTTATAATTTAAAAAAGCTGGTACGGAGAATAATTAATCTTTCTCATTGTAACCGCCCTGCACGATCGGAAGAACAACTTTCGACGAAATGTGGATTTTCGTCCGCTGGCTGGTTAAACGCTCTTAATAATGTATCATTGAAAGAATTTTTAAAGTCCATTCAGTATTTTTTGCGTAAAAGAGTAAAAAACATACATACAAACTTTCGCCTTTAGAATATTAATGGAATAAGTAGAATTTTCCATGTTGTAAAATTTTTATTTTTTTGAAAAAAATTCTTATGGGAAAAGTTTTTAGGTAAGAAAATGGTTAGGGAATTATTTTAAATTTCGTTTTCGAAGTTTGTAAATTCTTCGTGTTTTAAGCTAGGGATCTTAGTCCATATTTTGTTGATTTGATTTTTGGTATATGAAGTTTGTTGTGATTTCTTGTGTTGTGTTGGTGTACGTCACAATTGTAATATAGTGTAGTGTTGGAATATGCCGAGTGTTGAATTACTTGTAATATAGTTTTCGTTATTTCAAAAGTGGGAATGGTATTAAAAGGAAGTATTTGGGTGTTTCTGTAGATGTCTTTGACATGTGTGTCCCAAGGTAAACTGAAAATATTTCGCAGGGCTCTATTTTGGACGACTTGGACTTCTGAAATCATTTTTTTTGTAGCAAATCCCCAGATTCCGGCGAGATATATTAGATGTGAGTGAATCATAGCATGGTAAATCGATTTTAATAGAGAGGGAGGAAGTAACCCGCGAAGTCTATATAAAACACCAGTTATAGGAGTAATTTTGGATAGAACATGTTTAAATTGGTGATTCCATGTGAGTTGAGAATCAATGAAAAGGCCAAGATATTTTGTAACATCAGCCCTTTCAAGGCGGTTATTATCAAGACTTATATTAAAACTTACATTTTTTTATTTGCAAACAGTATGTAATGTGTTTTTTTTATGTTTAGGCTAAGTTTGTTTAATCGCAGCCAGTTTGCCAGGCAAGCTATATCCCTTTCCATTTCCTTTTCAAGTTCGTTTAAATCATTATTGTGATAAAGAATCACTGTGTCATCTGCATAGAGTTGTATTGTACCCTTAAGTCCCCATTTAGCAATATCATTTATATATATTAAAAATAGTAATGGTCCAAGTACGGAGCCCTGAGGCACGGCACAATTAATGTTAATTTTCTTTTTGATATTTTCTCATCGGGGATGCTGTTTGACACATTAACGGTTGTTTTTTTTTAATAACAGAGGGCGCCACTTCAGATTACAACAATCTGAACGGTACAGTCATTGAGATAATAATACTATCTGGCTATGCTGAATGGCTTATGAGAAAATATTTCATAATCTTTTTTGAATACCTCATGAAATATAATTTGTTATTCTTTATCCTTTGCTAATGATACGATTCTGTATTTTCACTTTATTTTATTCCTTATATGAGCAGTGTAAAAGCAGTGTAAAAGCTAAGGCAGCAATCTCCCACTTCTGAGTTTTTGACAAAAAACTTGTAAACATTAAATGGGATTTCGCGAGAAGCTGAAAAAATTACATCATGTATGTAGTAAATTATTGGTATCTTCGGATTTTGTTTAATGCAAGTACATAAAAAGGTAATACATACTTTTTGACCGGGAGATTGCTGCTTTTGATACCAAGTGTTGGAGATTGCTGTATTAACTTTACAAAAATCGCAATATTTGTTTTATGTTGATTGGCTTCAAGGAATACTCCATAGCTCAAAAAAGGGTAATTAAATAAAGAAAAAACTTTTTAAGGATCATCATCATCATCACTTTTGGTTCTACAACCCCTGGTGGGTCTTGACCTCCTCAAGAATCTTCCTCCACTTATCTCGGTTTTGTGCCAGCTCTCTCCAGTTTAGAAGCTCCAAGATAGATATGTCTTTGAGGACGTTGTCGCTCCATCTTAGTCTTGGTCTTCCCAGGCTCCATCGCCGCTTTGGTGCATGAAGCGTCATTTGGTCACGTAACACTTCCTATGAATTTGATGGTTCACGACGAGTTCATCGAAAACGAATTCATCGAAAATCAATTCATCGAAAATCAATTCATCGAAAGCAAATTTATCGAAAACGAGTTCATCGAAAACTAATTAATCGAAAATCAATTCATCGAAAACCAATTCATAGAATGATCAATTCATCGAATCGCCAATTCATCGAAAAAATATATTTTGTTGATATTTGAGAGAATTGCCGAGCGGAACGAGAAGTTAAAAAAGCATTGGTCAACCTAAACTAACCAAACTAACCTAACCTAACTTAACCTATTTAACCAATTTTTAAATATTTTTTTATCATCACTCTTGACCTTTCTGAGTTGTTTACGAGTTAGTTTCATTATGAGTTGTCTGGTCACCGTTCCTTAGATATCCCTTTTTTGCAGTATCAGACAATCGGAAATCGAAGAGATAACCTATAAATTTTACATTGTCACTACAAAACTGACAGTTGCTAAACACATTTAACTCATTTAAACAGACCTCATTGGGTATTTAATTTTGACAGCTCTAATATCTATAAAAAAAATGTTTTTCGATGAATTGGCGATTCGATGAATTGGTCATTCGATGAATTGATTTTCGATGAATTGATTTTCGATGAACTCGTTTTCGATGAATTTGCTTTCGATGAATTGATTTTCGATGAACTCGTTTTCGATAAATTTGCTTTCGATGAATTGATTTTCGATGAACTCGTTTTCGATAAATTTGCTTTCGATGAACTCGTCGGTTACCGAATTTGATTGGCCGGAATGGAGTTGCTATGTTTGCTTTTAATACTGAGGGTGTGCTACAACAATGCATAACTGAGGAGGTGCTACAACAATGCATACAGGCAACTTATGCAACCACCGAGTTCTGCAGTGTCTCCACGATGTTTACCGAAGGGAGGGTGCACTCATTCCCAGCCTTACTTCGCCACCGACTAGCCAGCTTCTGAAGTAGGACACGGAAAATAACCAACATCATTGTCGTGGCTGCATGGCTCAGTTCCCCACTAAATGAGCGATGGATGGGATGACGAGGCTACTTCCCTGATGGACAATCCTAAAATATCTTTTTATTTTTATTCTGTTTAATCTTTGTATAAATTAATTTTAATTTTATGCTTAATTATTTGTTATTTATGTGTTGAATTTTATTTTCATTTTATGTTTTAATAAGGTACTTACCTAATATGTAAACACATTTTTTTTCTTAAAACGTAGAAAGGACTCTGATCTAATTTGCATATTTAAAATTAACAACAGTATTACTGATACACCTGCTTTGTTACAACTCATCCAGTTTAACATCCCTTCCCGTAGACTCCGAAATAAGGAATTGCTGTTCTTCAATCAACATTCTACTAATTATGGATACCATTCTCCCTTATTCAGAATGTCGAGACTTGTCAACGCAAGTCGAAGCATTGATTTTTTTGGTGTAAAACTAAATGACTTTCGGCAGTCGATACGCAATATTTAAATGCTTCTTCATGCTTTGACTTGTAGTGTCTCTATATGTACTTTTTATATTTTTTATTGTCATTGCTATTAATTTATATGTGCTCTCCCTTCACTGTCATCTCTGTTTTTATTTTATTCGTGTTATTATTATGTTTTTAATGGACTGTTGTCCGTAAATTAATAAATAAGGTTAGGTTTCACGAAAAACATTATTTATTTGACACTGGTATTGCCATGTCTGGCCTATTTCGATTACTTTTCAACCACCCCTTGTATGTACTCGTCAGTATAAGTTCCTTCTGAAGGTCTAAACCTTCTATTATCTAAATTGAGTTTTTTTACAATATCTCCACACAGGAGGCCCTGAGGAAAAAAAATACTCAGGGCCAAATGCCATCTTTGGAGATGCTGTGTGGAGTGTCGTTTTAGGGAAAGAAAAGAGCGGATGTTCTGGAAAGGAAAAAGATATCAGAGGTGGATAGGAATGTAGGGTCAATGTGTCCAGGAGTGACGGGCGTATGAATCCATCCCTTCCACTGTGGTGGGTCGAAAGAGTCCAGATGGAGAGGTCAAAAAGTCTCTACTGATCCGGCCCGCCACGCAGTAGGTGGGCAAACGCAACCGCCGCCAAAACCTAAAAAAACTCACCCCACGAACCTAGGCACTCCTGCTTAGTCACCAAACGTAGCGAGCCACCTGGGGTGACCTATGGCAGATGTGCTGGTTATCCAATAAATGGCTCCCGGGGCGGCGATATTCATAACGCCTACCAAATTGTAATTAAATCAACGTGTATTGGTACATTAGCGGCTCCGACTAAAACGACATGGATCAAGAATGAAATATAAATGAATTAGTAAGTACTAAATCAACAAATATACGGTGTATAATTGGGTTTACATATGCACCGAGACATTTTATCGTCTGAATCATAGACATCAGAATTCAATAGACCAGAACATACAGATGAGGGGTAAAAACAAACTATGGGGGGCGAAGAGAGGAAAAATGACTCTGATTCGTTCAAAAATCAATCTGACAGTATATAGGCATCTCGCATTATAATATCACCATTTAGTTCTTAAAAGCAAAATCTGCTTTGAATGAATAGACCGTTTTACATGGGAGCGCGAATTGCTTGCCACGTTAATAACATATTCGCTAAGGCCAAATGCTCGCCCCGAAAAGATTTACACGAAAGATTCACATAGCAATATTTTGTTGCCGTGTTTAGTTAAGACACTTTTACAAATGTTTCATAATTTACTTACCCCTGTAACCAGCGACGAGCACACTGGAGAACCGCCCACATTCGCTATGTCCATATAATATGTGGGTAAAATGTATTTTTTTTTTTTTTACATGAGCTCCACACAGGAGGCCCTGAGGAAAACAATTTCCCTCAGGGCCTATGTCATCTTTGGGGAAGCTGTGTGGAGGGTTTTTTTTTAAGGAAAGGAAGGAGAGGAGAGTTCTGGGAAGGAAAAGGGTTTAAGGGGTGGGTAGGAATCTGGGGTTCAGTGTGTCTTGGTCATCCGCCTCCAAGACCTAGACAAACCTCACCCCATGAACCCGGGCACCCCTGCTAAATCACCAAACGTAGCGAACCACTTGGGGTGACCTATGGCAGAGGTATAGCACAAGCTACCATTTTTGGCGTGTTATTTCGAAAAATGTATGGATGTTACTTCCGCGCTGTTCAGGACAAGAATGATGACGTCACATATTTTAGATTCAAGCGAGGTTCTCTCCCGTCCCCATGGAGCGAGCTGGCTCCAAGGCGGAGCTCTAGCCGGCTCCATGGGGAGGGGGAAATAATACGTTTTTATCACTTAGAGGAGGTCCAGATATATTCATATGTCCGTGGTCTGAATAAATAAAACAAACGAAATAACGGCAAATTAAGGGGTTAGAAAAGAAAATCTGAATAAATATTCTGAGAGTGTTAGGACGGATTGCTTCACAGAATTAGAACAATTCATCAATATTATTATTTTAGTTATGCGCAACAACTGGCCAATAATGAAATAATAACAAAACTTGAATGGAATCTTTACAGGAATTAAAAATTACTCTGAATGAGTTGTTCAAATTTCGTGAAACAAACCGACCATAACCCAACCGAGTACTGTTTGAACGACAATGATACAAGAAATATAACAATAACGACCAGCATGCTCTAAGGAAGGGCAAGGTTCTTGACTCGCTATCCGAAGGTCTCGGGATCGGTTCCATGCCAACTCAGAATGAAACCAACTCAGAAACACTTCAGAAAGGTCATTAAAAGCTACGAAAAAATAATTAGAAATAGCCGGTAACCCTAACCTAACTTAACCTATTTTTATTTTATTTTTATTATTACTCTTAATGACCTTTCTGAGGTGTTTCTGAGTTGGTTTCATTCTGAGTTGTCTGGTCACCCTCGGGATCGAATCGCAAATAAATTTTATTTGATTAATTTGTGTTATTCGCAATTAATTCACTTAAGATAATATATAGTATATTTGCGGCACTTTCCAGAGTGGAAGATACTCTCAGTAGCGCCCTGGTGTAAGACCACAATTCAGAATTGAAATATTAATTGAAATAGCTTGTTTGTATTGGCTGTGTTTGGTGACCAGATCTGAATAGCCAGGTACTTTCCCACCCTTGTCTTCATTAACTCCTTCAACTCCCCACTACCTTCAGCCTCACAACATACCCCAATTGGGGATGCCATAGTCTCACTGGCTCCAGAAGGGAGTAGCTAGGACTCTTGTGAATTATTCATGTTAAAAAAAAATAAAAGATATTTTTTTCTTGATAGTTATAAGTGAATCACTCGGAGAGAATATTTTCTTTAAATGCAAATTCAATTTACACTGTTAAATATAAAATAATAAATAATAATGATTAGTAAGAAAATTCAATTCATTTGTGAAAAGCCATCTTTATTTAAAAATTAGTCGAAAAATGCGAATTTTGACAAAAGAGCCTACATGAGTAATTGAAAAAAAAAGTTTACACAAAGTGAAGTAATCATATATTATTATTATTACTATTTTTGTTTTAATAAAACGATAAATATCGAGAATGTTTGGTTTATCTTTTATAATCATATTTAAAATAATCAAAATTATATTTGACAACAAACTGACATTCAATCAACACATTGAATTTATATTATATTGATTTATTGTAAGATCAACCAAACTGTTTAAGAATTCTAATAGCCTAATAATTCTATTCAATTCCTTAATCCGAAGTGTTCTTGAGTACGGGTGAACAGTCTGGAATCCACATTATATTACACAGGTATCTAGGCTCGAATCAGTCCAAAGAAAATTTACACGGATTTTGTCTTACCGATCAGCTGTCCAGCATCTTCTAGGCGGGTACGAACAAAGACTTACATATTTCAAATTAGAGAGTCTAGTTAAAAGACGAAACATAAATGACCTCTTAATGCTTTATAAAATTGTGAATAATCGTGTAGACAGTAACTTAGTCAACCAAATTAAGTTATACGCCAGGCCCAAATCTACAAGAACCCTTAACATATTTTGGACTGAAATTTTTACGAATAATACTGGATATTTTAATCCTAAATCTAGAATGTCTCGGTCATACAACAATCAAACGTTAAAATACACAGTTTCATAGATATTTTTGTAAATAATATAACATATTTCAAAAAATATCTCCACAATTTGTGTTCTTAAAAAAAATAAATTTGTTATATTACTTTTCAGTTAATACTTTATAAATATTGTATACTTGTTATTATTATGTATTTCAATTTTGTATTTAAGTTTTAAAGTTATATATAAATAATACTTTGTTACATATGAATAATATTGTTTTTCAAGAGTTTGCTTCTGTGAAAATGCATATGTGATTACTGCAGACACATTAATCTAGGGATACTTATATTTGTATTTTAATTTATTACATACTACCCACAAAAATGTTGTATAAATATCCTGTTTGTGTCTCAAATAAATAAATAAAAATAAAAATTTAAATAAATGAAGACAATATAAGCGAAACTCAATCGAAAATCTGGAAACAGAAAAATCAGAAAAACATATTGACCCCTCTGCGACTCGAACCCAGGACCTCTTGCTTTCCGGGCAAACGCGCTAACCACTGCGCCACGGTGTCGATGAAGTGGCGCAGTGGTTATGCTGAAGTCACAAGGTTCACTCGGATGAAGGTTTACTCGATGAAATGTTCCATTCTTGTTTCACCGAGTGTTCACACGGTTCCTTCGAAGGAAGAGTTCACTCGACATTCTCGCTGCGAAGTCGTCGAGAGTAGTCGCGGCCGCATTGGAATTCGTCCGGCGCTGACGGCTATGTTCGGGAATATTTACGATTTCAATTGACATTTCCGATAACGTCGAACTAAATTACGAGAAATTGGCGATTCTTGTAATCAGTAAATAAATTTCAGCACCATAAAATGAACATATGGTTAAATAATAACCTGAAAACTGATATCTACCACTATTTTTGCACCATGAAAATATTTTTATTCCAAAATAGGCCTCGGCTTGCAATAAAATCCATATAAATGGAATATTTATTAACGTATCCAAAAACTAAAAACTGTTTTGGAAAGGTGATGAAATATGCTTCCAAAATTTATTATTAGAAATAACCACGTAATTTTTTAAATAGAGTATTTTTTAATATAAACTTTTAAAAGTTTAAAAAATGGCTCTCCTTGCTTTTTATTCTAACTAAAATTACTGGTTAACAAAAAAAATATAAAAACACACACTTATTTTGTTAGACAAATAAATTATAAACGTTTCTGTCACCTCACTTTTTTATCGTTTCATATAAAAATAATTCATAAAAAATTCACAATGTTTCATAATTTTTTTTTCAAATTCGATCAGAAACTTTGGTTCCATAGAAGTGTACATTCGTATTCGTTTGTGGTTAAATCGTTATATTGAATATATAGAGCATTATTTTCTCTTTCCAATATCGTTTATATCATATTTTTCACTATGATAGTAAGGGAGAAACAACGATTTCTATGAGACGTGTAGGAGTTATTTCGAAAAGCGAACTAAACGGAGCATTTTGACGTTTAAGCCGCTCCGGCTACTCGTCCTCACGCCATAACATTTCGGCCGACTAATTTGCGAGTGAAAGACTGTTCACTTGAGTGTTCACACACATCATTCGCGTCACGTGATGTTAAATTCCGGTTGCGAGTGAACAGTGCCGAAGGAAGCATTCCAACATTGTTGGAATGCTTCATTCGGAACTGTCTCTATTCACTTTCGTGTTCACACGGTTCATTTCAAGGGAAAGAGGCGGAATGAAATCACGAAATGAACGATAAATGAATGGTGTGAATGGGCTATTAGCGCGTTATTTATCTACTAAATTATTAAAAAACTACTCACAATTCTAAGAATAACAATAGTTGTTCGGGTCTACTCTGTGCAATCTATACCAGAAGAAAAATGATATAGTACGTACCGCATTGCACAGTTAAGAAAAATTTTGGATGAGACTGAACGCATTTGGTACAAACGACTCCACCATATTTTTCAATGGTTACTGGCATATTGTACAAGATTGTAGTGTATTGGTTTATTGATGTTCTTTGACACGAACGCATCCAATATTGATAATATGATATTCGCATAGAAACCTTGAATAGAAGCAAGCCTTTGAAAACACGAATCCTTTGAATCAAGCCGTCACACAATCTACTTTGCTTTGGTCAGCCAATTTTCAAAATGAGATACAGCCGATTGTGGAAATATCAAAACACCAAGTACGTATGGATGATTGACGGAAACTAATATTGCAAAGGTCAAAGGTGATAATATACAAAACCTCACAAAATTATTGATTTCGTACGCTGTGTCTAGGGTCGCCAGAAGAAAAGAAATATGAAAAGTGGTGTTATTGAATCACTTTAAGATGGAATAACCAGATAAAAACGGAAATATGTCATTTAAATAAAATTTTCGACGTATTGACTCTTTTCCCCAAAAAAATATAAATTGATTTTGAAAGATTGTTCTTTTATCTAGTAAAGGTATGCTTTAAATTTTGAGAAAAAATGTTTATTTTTAGTATAATAAGGTTGTAACCATAGGTCGTTGGCAGATTTGTTAAATTTTAAAAGAAAATTTTGTATTATACAGCACACATTTGAAATCATATAATCACGCAGTAAAATAAATCAATAAATTAATAGTTAAGTTAGTAAAAATTTCATAGTTATCTGATTGTAAACCAATTGTAATTGTTGGTAAAATTTTTGAACCTTTATTTATATCAAAATAATGAATTGCTTTCAAAAAGTCGCGTCGGTGGCAAATTAAGAATAATAATTGAGACCTTGCCCGGAAGAATGTCTATCTAAGAATAAATTGGAAGATTATTGTATCCAACAATATTCTTGTTCGAAGAAAAATTGACAAAACCAAACCAGTTATGTTTCATAACACTCAATATTTGAAATACATAAAACAAACAATTCTTAAAAGTTTTAAATGAAAGGTCGTGTAGAAAAGCAATTAAATTAGTTTTTTTTTACTTTATGAGTTAAACCTCAAATTGCAATATTTAATTAAATAAAGACAATTTAATTATATTCCGGGGTCAGCGCATATGCCCTGGGAAAGCAAAAGATCCTGGGTTTGGGTCCCAAAGGTGTAAATATCCTTTTCTGATTTTTCTGCTTCCAGATTTTCGATTGAGTTTCGCTAATATAGTCTTCATTTAATTAAACTAAATTACAGTTTATTACTAGAATTTAAGCTGAATTTGTGGAATAATGTTGTATATAAAAAAATTCACATACGACATTATTCCACAAAACGTATTTTTTAACCTTCGTACCTTACAGAAAGCAACATGCTCTTCCAGCATAAATGTAACATGTCATTGATGTATTTGAGCTTAAAAAGCAAAAAAAAAACTAAAATGAAACCATTTACGTTCTAGATATTGTCTTGAGATCAACATACAACATTATTCCACAAAACTGTTACAACGGCTAAAAAACAGGCTTAATAATATTATTTCTGGACAAATTCCATTTTTCCGCATTCTTCAGCTTCTTGGCTTTAAAGACTTTAAGTTGAAGCCATAAGACGTTCGTTTTCTCCATTTATTCCTATAAATTAAACCATACTCCGTGATTTCGATATTTGGCATTATACAACATTCTAGCACAAATCAAACTTTATAAGGCCTAAAAACTTTTCATTACCATAATCCCTACCTTAAGAGATGCATATTAATAAGCCCAACATTATTCCATCAATAACTTAACATTGATAGTTTTGTTGGATACAAAATTCTTCCGGGCAAGGGCTCAATTGTTATTCTAACACCTTAGGTGATTGTTAAATTTGATATGAAAAGACGTTTTACAAATTCCAAAGCATAATAATATATAATAAATAAATGAAACAATAAAACTTATGCATTCATAATCTGTTGATCGAAGATGAAGACGAAGTGAACATATATTTTTTACAATAAAAAAAACACATAAATTTGTTTAAGACCACTTTTATTTTAAACACTCTACTGGTTTCAGAAGCACCCTTCCTTCGTCAGGAGAATATTATAACTAAACTATGATACAGAATGTTGACAGATATACAAATTTTAGGTGTTTGAGTAGGAGGTACTCAAAGGGGTGGGGGTAATTGCGGGATTTCCGGAAAGAACAGAGCGGTTAATTGGAAAAATATTTAGAATGAGACTGAAAGATAAATTAATTTCGTTATTCATATATTTTACACACCAGATTTAAATGTCCGGGAAAAACTAAACCCTTTCACACACTTCCCAAATGATCATCTAGTCAATCCACGCCATGCAATTGCAAATTAATTAACAATTACCCGCGTTCTATACTGATAACAATTTAGGTAAATTACTAAAAACACTAAAGATAGAGATCATAAATTAAGCCACTCAGGCATTTACCAACTATTTTGCAATGATTGTCCTTCGTTCTACATAGGTAAAACAGCTAGAAATGTAAACATTAGAATCACAGAACATTTAAGAAGCTTAAATAATAATAATTTATTCAGAATTTGCTAATCACCTAATTTCCACAGATCACACTTTTAATAAGGACACAGGGGTTAAAATTCTTCACCGTAACAATAAAAGCAAAAAATTAGATAATTTAGAAGCACTAGAAATCAGAAAATCCCTAAACAATAATGCTAGTATTTTGAATAACGAAATGAATTTATCTTTCAGTCCCATTCTAAATATTTTTCCAATTAACCGTTCTGTTCTTTCCGGAAATCCCGCAATTACCCCTACCCCTTTGCTTACCTCCCACTCAAACACCTAAAATTTGTATATCTGTCAACATTCTGTGTCATAGTTTAGTTATAATATTCTCCCGACGAAAGAAGGGTGCTTTTGAAACCGGTAGTGTTTAAAATAAAAGTGGTCTTAAACAAATTTATGTGTTTTTTTATTGTAAATTATGGCGAGCCGCAAAGTTAATGCTTTTTACAAATATATATTTTTTTAATAAATGAAACAATGTTACTTTGTTTGAACCACTTGTATATTTGTTTAAAGCCGACCGGTTTCGGTATAATGAATCGATTATCAACAAACAAAAAATGTTGTCTTACAGCCCAATCTTCATTAACCCCTAGCAACGCCTCCACCCCTACCATACCTTAGTAATAATACATTGTTCCCACCCACTATTTTGTAATTGTCAAATCAGTATACGTTTGCCCTGAGGAAGGAATGGTCATTCCGAAACCAGTCGGCTTTAAAAAATATACAAGTGGTTCAAACAAAGTAACAATATTTTATTTATCTATAATGGATAACCACAAAGTTAAAGCTACATTCAAAAGTATCTACAATATATTTTTTAAGCCATAATGTTTTTCACTGGATTTCCTTAAAATCAATGTGACAAGATTCTTACAAGGTATTTTAAATTTCAATAACTCGGCTAAAAGTATACATACCTAGCGCTATTGTCTAATTGATAGAATGGAATGGTGAAAAGGATAAAAGTTTGTTCAAACTCTCTAAGCTCTGAGCTGTATCATTCGTGGCAGCAGTAATTTTACAATTTTAGAATTCACAAATACGACATTTGTCCATAAACGGGATCACATCACTGGCAGTAATTATACGATTATCTCAAATACTAAAAAGTTTGAATATTTATCAATTTTATTAAAATATCGCGATATATGACGGCAAAGTACAACCAAATTTACAAAACAATAAGAAAGAAGAGAACATAAAATTCCAAAGAGAATGACATAATCTGCAATAAAAAATATATAAACACCGCGGTTGGGTTACCATACTTACCATATTGGACTTCTTCACTGTCATTACATTTCCTTGTATAATTGAGCAGCCTTGTTGCTTTGCAACGAGGACATAGGACAACCCTCGTAGTGACGAAACGTGACGGAAGCCTCGTCTAGGGTGTAAGCTACTCGAACACCAAAACGTGCATACATTTTACAGCGGATTTGCCATAAACCGGACGTTTAAATTGGTAAATGTTACATTCTTTATTCTATGTGGTAAACAACGAGGTACAAGTCCTGCATATAGAACAGTAAGTATGCAGAAGAGTGGGTCACGGTTAAAACTTCCTTTCCATCAGTTAGATAATAATAAGAAGAGAGTTTTAAAGATTCTGTAAACGGAATATAATTTTTTATTTATTATTCTTTATTCATAAAAATATCTTCGGTATACAGTTTTTACCAGTTTTTCGACTGCTACACTAGGCACGTGCCCGTATTATGGTAGTCGAAGTATGTATATATAATTACAATATGTAATAATGAAATAATTTTACTTTGTATAAACCACTTATTTGATGTGCAAATCCGACCGGTTTCGGAACAAACGTTCCTTCGTCAGGGAAAGCTTATACTAATTTGACAGTTTCGAACAATGTTTTATTGTGGTAGGGGTGGAGCTGTTGCTAGATAATAATGTAGATTGGGTAGGTAGGTATTAGTGTAGAGTGGGTGGGTAGGGGAACAAATCCATGATTAATTGATTAATCTACACTAATACCTACCTACCCAATCTACATTATTATCTAGCAACAGCTCCACCCCTACCATAATAAAACATTGTTCGAAACTGTCAAATTAGTATAAGCTTTCCCTGACGAAGGAACGTTTGTTCCGAAACCGGTCGGATTTGCACATCAAATAAGTGGTTTATACAAAGTAAAATGATTTCATTATTCTATAATGGATAACCACAAAGTTATAGCTACATTCAAAAATACAATATGTAATGATTGCAAGTTCGTTTTAATGTTTATTTAATTATTTTTTCTATTTGTTTAAGTTATTGTTTTGCAATCCGAGGGGTTTTTACGAGATTACTGTATGATACTGAAACACGGTTTTTATATTAAAAAAAACGAAAAAAATAATACAGATGGTAGGTATAAAGGTAAATTTACTTGAAAATAATGTATCACAGTAGAAATAATAATATAAAATTTACAGGTGACATATGATGGTGTGACTGACTGCGATTAATAAATAATACTTGACTAATTGCATTTGAATAGTTATTTTGGTCAAATTAAAATCGATTGTTCACTTGACGGCCATTATCATTGATGTAAAATTTATACGGTTTGTTTTTTTATTCTCTTATTTAACCCTTGAACCTAAGGAAAAAATAGGTTTATAGTTCAGATTTAATTAAAAAACATAACAATAAAAAAATCCTAAAAAAACTATTTTAATATTATTGTGTCAAAACATTTTTTTCTTTTTTTACATTAGCTCCACAAAGGAGGCCCTGTGTGGAGTATAATAATTATTCCCCTCAGGGCTCATGTCGTCTTTAGGTATGCTGTGTGGAGGTTCTTTTTAGGGAAAGGAAGGAGTGGAAGTAGTGGGGAAGAAAAGGGTACGAGAGATGGGTAGGAATCTGGGGTGTGTCCAGGGGTGACGGTGTGTCCAGGAGGCGTATTTACGATCCCTACCGCGATTCAGTCACGCTAGCGACTGAAACGCGGCAGGGTTTGTCATGCGTAAATCACCAACAAACACTACCGCGTTTCAGTCCCGCTAGTGACTGAAATGCGGTAGGGGTTGTTATGCATAAATCACCTTACAAACACTACCGCGTTTCAGTCGCCTACGCGCTTCGTTGCTCTATCTGTTTCGGTGAGTGTGACAACCGTAATTATACAGAGGTTAGCAGAGAGGATGGACAGCGTTTTTTTAGTTAGCATTTTTTTTAACATTGAAAATTTTTTTAAGTTAAAAAAAAAGCGTTTTTTTTTTTAACTGAGGGTGACGACCGTAATTATAGAAGGGTAAGCAGAGAGGATGGACCGCGTTAATTTTTTACTTAATTTTTTTTTTTTTACATAGAAAATTTATATTTTAAGTAAAAAAAACGCGCGTTTTTTTTAACGCCGTCCATCCTCTCTGCTTACCCTATATGTTTAAAAAATATATACATGTAAATTTTCTATGTAAAAAAAAAAATTGTAAAAAAAACGTTTTTTTTAACATAAAATAAATTTTCAATGTAAAAAAAATGCTAACTAAAAAGCGCTGTCCATCCTTTGCTAACCTCTCTATAATTACAGTCGTCACCCTCACCGAAACAGATAGAGCAACGAAGCGCGTAGGCGACTGAAACGCGGTAGTGTTTGTAAGTGTTTATGACGACCTCCGTAGTCCAGTGGCTAAGACTCTTGACTCACATTCCGGAGGTCGCGGGTTCGAACCCGGCATTCGCAAATAAATTTTATTTGATTAATTTGTGTTATTTCACAATTAATTCATTTAAAATAATATATAGTATATTTGCGGCATGTTCCAGAGTGGAAGATACTATCAGTATCGCCCTGGTGTAAGACCACCATTCAGAATTGAAACGTTGCTTGAAAATGGCTTTAGCCGTGTTTAGTGACCAGATCTGAATAGCCAGGTACTTCCCAACCTTCCTCTTCCCCACCTCCTTCCCCTTACCGCTACCTTCAGCCTCACAACATACCCCAATTGGGGATGCCATAGTCTCACTGGCTCCAGACGGGAGCAGTTGAGATTCTTGTGCGGTATTCACTGTAAAAAAAAAAAAAGGTGATTTATGCATAACAATCCCTACCACATTTCAGTCACTAGCGGGACTTAAAAGGGGTAGTGTTTGTTGGTGATTTACGCATCACAAACCCTACCGCGTTTCAGTCGCTAGCGTGACTGAATCGCGGTAGGGATTGTAAATACGCGTCCAGGAGTGACGGACGTGTGAATCAATCTCTCCCATTTTGGTAGGCGATGTTGCAAGAGTATTTATTTTCAATTTTCGGTTACTGAAATAGTTGTTTCTCTTTGTTATCTAATGCCTCGATGACACACGGCGAGTTACAAGCTACTATCTACTAAGTTTTAAAAGCGGGTAAATCAGCGAGTGAGATTGTCATGATGACACATAAAACTGTCCACTCGCTCAGAAGCATAGGAAACTGAGGTCGCTTTTAGCACCAGTAACAAGAATAACGACGCCTGCGTGAACTAATTCTTCAGATTTTCGACAGTCGAAATCAGCTGTTTACCGGAAGCCATGCTGGAAACGTAAATAAACCAATCACGAGCAAGCGGAGCAAGCGTGTAGGCGAGTAAAGTTGACGACCTTTCAACTTTTTTCGTAGATTGTCAACAATCTGCTAGTTGCTGCTAGTTAGCAAGTAACATGATGACACTGTTTACAGTTTACAGATTATTTATTTAGACACCAAAGAAAATATTAAAAACTCATACTGAAAATGTTTTTAGAAAACACGGAAAAAAAATGCTGATTATTTTTTTACATGTTTATTAGTACGAGTACCTGGCATGCGTTGTAATGCCACTCGAAGAAGAAAAGTGTTTGAGTTTTAATTCGGATCATTGGAGTGCCTTTGGATACATACCTTTTTTATTATTGTAGAAAGCAATCACTTTGTGGTTTGACATATTTAATAAAAATAAAACAGGTTTCGCTTTGTTCAAGCATTATCAGGGTACAAATTAATACTAAACAAGACATACATAGTGTGTGTTTGTTATAAATACGGAAGGGACAATAACATAAAAATATAACAAACAGTGATGATACATTTATTTTATTTTATTTTATTTTATTTATTTATTTAAGGAACATAAACAGTCTTAATAACATAAGATACATAAGAGGATGACAAAAAACAGACCAATTATTAATGTTCACAGATAGGTATATAGAAACATAAAAGTAACTGAATGTAAACTAGAATATTTAAGAAAAGAAAAAAAAAACAGAACAAAGCAGCAATAAAAAAATATATATAAAATACAGGTGTAGATTCAACAAGTGATAAACCTAAATATAAAAACACAACAAAGTACAAAGTACAAAGGAAATGGAACAAATCGACAGAAAATTACGCAGACTAATTGGTTATTAATTATCATCACTCTTGGCTCTACAACTCCTGGTGGGTCTTGGCCTCCTCAAGAGTCTTCCTCCACTCATCTCGATTTTGTGCCAGCTCTCTCCAGTTTAGAAGCTCCAAGGTAGGTATATCTTTGAGGACGTTGTCGCTCCATCTTAATCTTGGTCTTCCCAGGCTCCTTCGCCCTATTGGTCTTGAGTTTAGCAGGGACTTTGGTGCTTGATGCTCGGTCATTCTCTCTACATGATCCAGCCACCAAAGTCTTCCCAGTTTTATAAATATTGTGACGTTTAGATCTTTAAACATAGTATATGGCTCATTGTTGTAACTTCTGCGCCAAAATTCATTTTCTAAAACCGGTCCGAAGATACGCCTCAAAATTTTACTATCAAAAACGTCAATTCCTCTTAGTTAGTATCATTTAAAACCATTAAGAAACATTTACAGAGTGTTAACAATTATTACTGTAGAAAAATTGCAATTGAAATGTACATAGATATAGAAATGTTCACAGCATGCGTAATCAATGTTTAATTGTTACCAGACGAAACTCAAAGAAATAACGATAATCAAAATTAAGTATAAAACATAACTAACTAACTAGGCAGAGAGGACGGACCGCCAAAAAACTCGGTCTTAGCACACACTCTTTGCCTCACTCACATTCATACATCGTCTCATACATTCTCTTCTATTATTCTGACTTTTGACATGGCCCGACTCAAGTATCCGATTCACTTGATCGTGCCATGTCTTCCTCGGGCGTCCCCAACTTCTTTTACCATTCACATTTGCGTCGTATATTCTTCTTACACTACTTTCTTCGATCATTCGCTCTATATGCCCAAACCATCTGAGGGTCCCTTTCTTAATCTTACTCACCACATCAGCCTTACATTATTTACGGTCATCCTCATTTCACACACGATCATACATTGTTTTACCACACATACGCCTCAGGGATCTCATTTTTCAACAGCATTCAATTTACTTTCATCCATCCTCTGCCAGTTCCATGCCTCACTGCCATACATCAGGGTAATACTCCATTGTGGACTGCAAGCTTCGCTTCTTTTGACAGTTTTTTTTATTAGCGCCAACGGCATTCAGCACCGCATCATCAGCATACGAAACATAGTATAAAACATAGTAGTGTCAAATATAAAACACAGTAGTGTCAAATATAAAACATAGTATTGTCAAATACAAAACATAGTTGTGTCAAATATAAAATATAGTAGTGTCAAATATAAACATAGTAGTGTCAAATATAAAACATAGTAGTGTCAAATATAAAACATAGTAGTGTCAAATATAAAACAACCTGCAGAGAAAGAGAACAAAGAAAGAAAGAAAAGACGTGATAATAATACAATTACATAACCGGTCTCCACGAGGTGTCATGGTAGAATATTGTTGATTTGTTTTTTGAAATATGTGAGACCATAGATATCTATATGGTCACATTCAATGGTGTTAAACAGACGACACGTTCGAAACAGTGGATTGAAATATGCAATATTGTTATTAAATAATTCGAGATGGAATATACTATTAGGAACTTTAATATGAATATTGCTCAGATAATTATAATAATATATTTATAATAATATACCGACGGGGACAAAGCATTTACTGGGAAATTTTTAATAATTTATTGGAAACAGATCGAGTATTGGGCTATTAGATTTGTTTTTACATTAACCCCACACAGGAAGCCCTGAGGAAAATAATTTCCCTCAGGGCCTGTCATCTTAGGGGATGCTGTGAGGAGGGTCTTTTTAAGGAAGGGAAGGATTGGAAGTTCTGAGAAGCAAAAAAGGTATGAGGGGAGGGTAGGAATCTGGATGTCAGTATATCCAGGAGTGACGGACGTAATCAATCCATCCTTCCAACTGCAGTGCACGGCGATGGAGCGAGAGTCCGGCTGGAAAGGTCGAAAGGCCTCCCTCAACCGGTCTCCCTTGATTCGGTCCGCCATGCAGCAGGTGGGCAGACGCATCCGCCGCTAAGATCTGGATAAACCTCACCGCGTGAACCCGGGCACCCCTGCTAAGTCACCAAACGTAGCGAAGCACTTGGGGTGACCTATGGCAGAGGGGTTGGTTATCCAATAAATGGTTCCCGGAGCAGCGGTTCCCATACCCGCCTATCAAATTGTAATACATCTAATTGATTGTTAAGATGAAGTCATAGTAAATAAGGCAAAATCATATGTTTTTTTTTTGAAAATTTGATCGCTTAGAAGTATTGTAGATGCTTCAATTAAATACTGCGTGTAGAACATACCTTGGCCCTTAAAAATATCGGTCATTTTTTTTATAAGTTTTTTAATGAGCCTATAAAAAAATAAAGTATAAGGTCTAAAAAACACACTTTCAATTCCAAACTCTCCTATTTATAAACCCCTTTTCGGATATGGTTTTATTGTGTAATGTGGCAAATTCAGATTATTTTATAATAATCGCAAAAAAAGTTGATATTTACACCCAATCTTCCCAAAATAAAATAAAATATGCATTTTCGCGTTGATATTTTACAATACGGCCGCTAGTCGACGAATTCGGTTATTCAAAGTGACCCCTATGGCGTACACCGAAGAACTACTGTCCACGGCACAGTAGTGAACTAGTGGATCGCCTTAAGTATATGACTATTGGTTTTTACTGATTTTTTATTTCTAGTGCTTCCAAATTGTTTAAACGGTTACTATGCCAATTTGTATGAAGGATTTTAGCACCGGTGCTCTGACAGAAAGTATGATCCTTATCAATCAGGTGATTGGTGAATTCTGAAAAACCCGTATTATTAACACCTTCACTGCCTAAACAATTCAAAATATATTTAACAATAACCAGATTTCTTCTGCTCAAGCTTCACGAGAACTAAATAATATTTTCACTAAACAAATAAAATGAAATTAAGGTATGAAGAGCCGATTCTTCAAATAATCCCTCGTTAGCAATATTGAGTTCAAAACAGTTTTCCAAAGAAAATATCTCCTCGTTACTCGGGCTTATATCGGAGCCTGAGTAATAGTTTGATTTATAGATAAAACATTCTTCGGAATCTTTTCATTAATAAGAGACTAACAATCTCAATTGAAGCAGATGAGAAGCCAAGTGAAGTGGAGGAATCATTATCGACGAATCACATCAGGTTTCAAAATGGAGTAAATTCGAATTGTATTTCCATTCACGTCGTAAGAGTACCTAGATGAATGCATTTTAGTATTTGCAAGATAGCAACAAGCGAACACAGAGTGAGAGAACTTATCTCATCTATTCTGGAGGCTGCTGAAATGCATTAAATTCTAAAAGATTGATAGGGAGACTAAGAAGAATATTCAAGCCAAAGATGTTTATTCTTAGTGTGCCTTATATCATCATAGGGCTTGGATAAATATGTATTAAAAAATTCAAAATATGTACATATAATATGGACTAAAAAACGTAAAATATGGAGTATAAAATAAGAATATCTTTCATATCAAACAATGTTTATTGTGAAAAATTACTATGCAGTAACAGTATGCAGAAAAAAAATAGCGAAATGTTCATGTAAGTCACATAAAAAAATGAAGTTTTATTCATCTTCCTCTAAATCTGTCTTATTAAATTGATTGCAGTACACAATCACATGCTTTTTTAAATTATCGAAATCAAAACTTTGTCGATTTGATCTAAATATAGCCTTATATTGGCTGAAAGATCTTTCCACGTCACATGATATAACGGGAGCGCACAGACGCCCAGTTCCGAAATTGTGTAAGGCATGTCTGCAATACCATCAAAGCTTCCGCTCAGAACTTTATTTATTGTTTTTAGGGTGTCAAATCCTTCATTTTTGTCTAAAATATGCTTTACTTGAAACGAAAGGGTTGTTTATCATTGGGCATTTTTAAATTACCTACCTAAGGTACCTAGACAGTAGTAGTTGGTGACTTGAGTACCTACGTAAAAATAAAAAGACGCGCAAGCAACAGCAAGCAAGTAGAGGAAGAGAATCAAAAATCAAATTACGACGAATAATACGCGAGAGAAATGAAACACGCGCGGCCGTGTGGTGGCGAGAATGCAAACACGTAAAATTAGATCAATTTTTGTGAACTAACTCATGTTTTATGATATAAAAATCGAAAATATAGATGATTGTCACATTTTTTTTGTAAAATATGGACTTAACCTTGAAATATGGAAAAATATGGAAAATAAAAATTAGTTTTTTACAATCTATATATGATAATCTAGGTAGAGAACACATACGAGACCGAAAATCGTATAGATTAAAAATATGTATTTAAATATTAATCCGGGCCCTAATCATCACAAACATCGATAATATACATAAAAATCACTTTCCAAACGGAGACAAGAAACGGTCGATTTAACGAAAACTTTTGATTTTTTATTAATTATTTTGTGAGAAAGAACAACAGTTAATCAAGGGAAACTGTCACAAATAAGTTTAACAATAAAATAGATTTTTTTTAATGTTGTCTCTTATATTTTTATAATTTTCTATTGATAATATATTTTTTATTTTTTTTAAAGAAAGGCAAACATTGCCGGGTTACGAATAACCCAACAATGTTTGAAAATCTCCTACTACCACCACAGAAAGCCGAAAATGTTGCTTGTGTTGTGATGGGGGACTGAGCCGAGGAATCGAACACACGACGCCCGGGTGGAACCCAAACCCAAAACCCAAAAGGTAGAGATCTCTCTAGGTACGCTCTCTCTAACCCTATTGTCATAAATGCTCTGGACATCCCCACCCTGCATCACCACGCCGGAAGGCTCGATGTTGTTGATATAGTCATTCTCAAAAACACTAGCCATTTGCACTCCTTACGAGTACTAAATGATCTGGCATCTGATAACAACCAGGACGTTCAGATCCTCTGGTCCCCATAAACCAACTTGGATCAAAATCTATTAAATATCAACATTTTTTTTCTGGTTTTGACTTGTTTAATAGTGATAAAAGGGTGTTAAATTAAGATATAAAATCACGTAATTTTTTTAATAATATTTGGATATCATCTTCTTTTTTTTTTTTTTTACATGAGCTTCACACAGGAGGCCCTGAGGAAAATAATTTCCCTCAGGGCCTATGTCATCTTTGGCGATACTGTGTGGAGGGTTTTTTTTAGGAAAGGAAGGAGAGGAGAGTTCTGGGAAGGAAAAGGGTTTAAGGGATGGGTAGGAATCTGGGGTTCAGTATGTCCTGGTCATCCGCATCCAAGACCTAGACAAACCTAGACAGACCTCACTCCATGAACCCGGGCACCCCTGCTAAATCTCCAAACGTAGCGAACCACTTGGGGTGACCTATGGCAGAGGTGTTGGTAATCCAATAAAGGTTCCCGGGGCGGCGGTACCCATTCCCGCCTCCGGATTGACTTAGAAATTTCACATAATAGAGAAAAACCCACTCTTGGAAAGTTAAATGTGATATAATTTTTTTAAATTTTTGAAATTATCTCATTTTTTAATATGATTATCTAAGTAAATTTTAAAATTTAAAAACTTAGATAATCTATTAAAAAAATCTTAAAATAATGTTGGATAAACCATTAAAAGTAAACTATTTTTTCAATAAAACACGAAATAGAGGGAATATTTTGATTTATTTATTAAAAAAATATATGAATATTATTTAAATTATCTCAAGAAAGTGTATTCAAATACCAGCAAAATCCTTCTTACTCTCAACTTTCGGCATTATTTTGCAAGACTCAATCTTGGAACTTTTTGTAAATAAGCTACATTTGCTATGGAAGATTACAAAAAATATAGTTTAAAGGATTCATAGTAACTTTTATATACACTAGAAATTACACCTTAAAATGAAAATTTTCAAAACTTTGAAGTGAATCCGGAGGAAGAAAAACGTATCAAAACTTTGAAAAATTTTAAACACGTCGTTTTGAACCCATTCGGCACCCTTTTATCGCTCTTAGAATAAAAAAAAAAAACATTTTTTTAAATGACCTACCTTAGTGGTGTCAAGCCATAATACAGTTTTCAATGACGGCGATTGTTGTTGATACCTACTCGTTGTTACTGCTGATTTGTATATTTTTTTGCCGGTTTTAAACGGTGAATTTTACTTAGTGACAGCACGGCCTTCGTAATTTGGCTGATAGACACCAAGACTTGTACTTCAGTCGGCTTTGCATTTTCTCCACGACACATAAAATTGTCGGGCGGGAAACTATTATGTTATATATAATAAAAAATAACCAACTGTTAAAAACCCGCTCTGCAGGTTTTTACTGCAAGGCCGTGCGGGCGACTTTTGGTTCGGCTTCGCCCAGTGTTGGTAACCATTTTTTAGATCCATTACGAACTGATTCCAAAAATAGCCCGTTCCTCGGATCCACTGTAGCTAGTCACCGGGACAAAGTAACCGAGACAGAGCAATGACGTCATATGTAATACATAGCCACTTAATACGACACGTATTACTGTCAATCTTTTCATATCCGGAGAGATACCACATATTCATAAATTCGTGGAAGTTATACCTAGGGGGTAGTCGTCCCCGTCCAACCTGCTGACGAAAGTAGCGACATCTTTCGAATTCTTTAATGAAAACAGAGGTTATTTGTGGCTCGGCGCATACGGCGTGGCGTCCGATATGCACTCGTAGCTGGGTTCTGAAATTCAACCGCGCAGACGCTACGGTACTAATACTGTTCGATATTAAGTAATTATCGTATACTTATAGATGAAATGCAATGCCTTGGATTTTACTGGCACTTGCCAGTACTTGAGTAGTAAAAACACTCTCTCGTCACACACGAGAGCTTTTTTTTATGCAATTTACTTAGAGGTAGAACAATTTACAAAAGTAGAGGTAGATCTCACGCGACGTGTGGCAGTTCAGTACTAAAACTAAGAAATCGAAAGCATGACAATTGACGTTTTTTTGCTTGCCATCTTGACATTTCTAAATTTTTTTTTATTATTATTTTTTATTATTTAAAATACTTACATATAACAGATTTCTAAAATATATGGTTATTAAAAATAATTACAATAAAGTAATTTGTTGTTCACAAACTACACAATTCAATAAAGAAAACATTTCTCGTGTTTGAATTGGGGAGTAGTGCCATTGTAGAATAAGGTAAAACATTATGTTATTTGAAGTGAAAAATAAATAATCTTAAATAGCATGATAATAAGCCTACATAATGAACCAGAATATCAAAACACATACTTCAAAATAGATTAATAAAAGTAAGAATATAGATGTCGCAGAAATAAAATTAATATTATTACATTTACTCAATAGGTTGGTGGCAAGTAGATAGATATTGTTAGGAATATAAGAGTTGACAATATTGTAAGAGTAAGTATATAATTGTTATAATTGTTAACCTCAACACAGACTTGACCAATAGTCCAGTAAAGGAAGGAGTTGTAGAGTGCGTGAGCAGGAACCTAAGCGATTCTTTCAGGACTTGTTTAGGGTGCTTAGGGTGTGAACATACTAAAAGTCCTGACGTCTAGGTGGTGAGCTAGGGGGGGGAGGGGGGGGGGGGGAAGGTCCCGATTTTCGGGTTTCCGTGTATATCTCAAAAACGGTGCGTCGCAGAGGAAAACTTTTTTAGAATAAGTAAAAGCTCATAAAATTATCTACAACTTTTATTCTATACGTAATTTTGGTAATCGAAGCCGTTTTTGAGTTATACGCTCCACAAATGTCAATATTTTCGAAAAAAATCATTTTATCTCAAATTTTTCATCAAACATTCCTTCGTATCGTCTAAAATATTCATCCAAGAAAGAAATGCGTTTAAAAAAAGTTGTAGATAATTTAATTACCTTTTAGAATATTTATACATATCTAAATAAATCTCCAACCAGTAAATATTTACAGCAATTTTAAGTTTTTTCGTAAAATATCGTCATTTTCAGAAAAAGCTGTTTTTTCTTACCAAATTATTAAGACGGGTTTTTTCTTCATGGGAATTTCCTTATTAATTTTTGCACGCAAGAAAGCAGGTAAATTGTTCTCGAACAGATGATTATTGGAATTCATTTTATAATCATTATTATTGTGATGGGTGATTAGGTTAGTCGTCGGAGATGCTACAATAACATGCTACGATGCTGTTCGAGTTGGTGAAAAGGCAATGAATGCGATAGTGGGCTTGAAATTCTCAGACATCAAGTTGTCCCGCAAAGATCGGGCATTCCCAATGTCTTCTGTCAGCTCGTCGATAAAAATTCACGATGAAAAGGTTGCAGTTGACCCAACATTGCTGTTTCAGCGGATGTGTATAAGTAAACGATCAGATAAGGATTCGATGAAATTTTTTGAGTATGAGTTGGCCCCATTTCCCTTGGCACTGTTCTCAATAACATCAAGTTACACTCTCAACTTTATATGGATTCACGTTTTCATATCCTCTTTGGACGTGAGGGTCCTGACAAACGTTGTTTATCCATGGCATCGTCATTCTCAGTGGTGGATGGTTCTTGCTGAAAGGGCTCTACGTCGTCTTCATCGTCGCCCTCGGCAACGGGCACGCTATTGAGGCATCTCCCTTGGCAGTGAAGGCACGCTGCAGAACAGGTCAGCATTGCTTTTAGGCATCCACATTTGCCAATTGCACAATCCTTGGTGCAGCGGCAAAATATCATTTTCAAAAGGACCATGTTTCCACCCCCATTCTTCAGGGGCAGCTCAATCCCGAGCCACTGCTGAACTTGGTGGTATGTCCGCCGGGAATGCTGTTTAGCTGCACTCTCTGTTGGAGGGAGGGAGCTGATGTCAGACTTCATATTTGCCACGGACCTTTGTGAACGACTGGAAGCGGTACTGGTTAAGGGAGGTCTGTCTTTTTGGCGCCGCATACCATTTCAGGAAGCATTTATTTACAGCCTCTTCAACCTCGTCGTGAGTAGAGGAGGGGTTGTAAAAGATCATTGCCGCTTGCTTGATCATTTCTGACTCCAAGTACAATTTTGAAAAGCCCACCTTGCTTCTCCTGAAAGTTGCAGACGTTGTATCGCATCCGGTAAATGAATGTAAAAATATGATGTATTCAAATCCACGATGCTGCATCTCTTGGGTGGACAGTGCCATTGTTTTGGTTTTCCCTCGTCAGGGTTTTAGCAGCAGAATATCTTAGGCGGGAGGAGTGGAAGCAATCAAAAGGACACTGAGGTGAACACCCTCACTAAAGATAGCCACTGATATCCACTAAGGATAGTTCCACAGCAGTCTTCACGATAAGGACGTCAGCATCATCGGTGGCCTGAAGAATCTGTATCCCATTCTCCCGAAACTTTGTCTGTAGTAATGAGATGAAGTTACTTTTGTTGGTAGGATTGGATAAAAAATCTTCCTGTTTAACGGGTATTGATTTGTTACATGTCAAATTGATGTTGGCTGACCTTCTCAGTCTGTATCGTCGCATCTGTTCTTGTAATTTCGTACTATTGACTGGATTTGCGTACCCATCAAATACCACAGTGCGAGTCATACCAGGATAGTGGTGGTTGACATAAGTGATATAACGATCACAAATTGCGGCAACGGAGGCATCTTTTGTCAAATTACTCTGTATAGTAGAAATCCTCCGTCCACAACTATGTTCATCTGAGACAGTAGAACAGTTTTTTTGGTAGGCTCGAATAAGCTATACAGAACAGATTTAGTTGTCTTTCGCATCCCACTTTCATTGAACAGTGCCAAGGGAAATGGGGCCAACTCACACTCAAAGAATTTCATCAAATCCTTTCATCGTGAATTTTTATCGACGAGCTGACAGAAGACATTGGGAATGCCCGATCTTTGCGGGACAACTTGATGTATGAGAATGTCAAGCCCACTATAGCATTCATTGCCTTTTCACCAACTCGAACAGCATCGTAGCATGTTATTGTAGCATCTCCGACGACTAACCTAATCACCCATCACAATAATAATGATTATAAAATGAATTCCACTAATCATCTGTTCGAGAACAACTTACCTGCTTTTTTGCGTGCAACAATTAATAAGGAATTTCCCATGAAGAAAAAACCCATCTTAACATTTTGGTAAGAAAAAACAGCTTTTTCTGAAAATGACGACATTTTACAAAAAAACTTAAAATTGCTGTAAATATTTACTGGTTGGAGATTTATGTAGATATGTATACATATTCTAAAAGGTAATTAAATTATCTACAACTTTTTTTAATGAATTTCTTTCTTGGATCAATATTTTAGACGATATGAAGGAATGTTTGACGAAAAATGTGAGGTAAAATGTTTTTTTTTGAAAATATTGACATTTGTGGAGCGTATAACTCCAAAACGGCTTCGATTTTCAAAATTACGCATAGAATAAAAGTTGTAGATAATTTTATGAGCTTTTACTTATTCTTAAAAAGTTTTCCTCTGCGACGCACCGTTTTTGAGATATAAACGGAAACCCGAAAATCGGGACCTTCCCCCCCCCCCTCCCCCCCTAGCTCACCACCTAGACGTCAGGAATTTTAGTATGTTCACACCCTAAGCACCCTAAACAAGTCCTGAAAGAATCGCTTAGGTTCCTGCTCACGCACTCTACACCTCCTTTTGGACCATTCGTTTACTGGACTACAAGTGAGTTTATAAATTGAATTGTAAACATTTTATCTACCATGTAAAGAAACAAATAAAATAAATTAATAATAAGGTGCAACAATAAGCGCACACAAATAACACAATATATTTTAATTTCAGTCTTTCAAAAGCAGATATAATATTTTCAGGATGTGTTAAAAAATTAATATATTTATTGTTAACTAACGAGTTCCCGGCATGCGTTGCAATGCCACTAATAAAGAAATTGTTTCTCCCTGCCTCCCATCCCCCACTCATGTCCCCTTCCCCTTTCGCGAAGCTCCCTCCCGCGATCCCCTCCCCTCTCCCGCGTTTAATATATTCAGTCCCGGTTCATTCAGATTTTCAAACAGCTCGCGTGCCACCTTTTGCAATTTTTTTAACATATTTTCCATTACAATCATTTAAAATTTTCGTTATCAAATTTTAGTACTATAGGTGAGTACTTCAAAATAAATGTATTTATTTAAAGAGTTTCGAAAATTGAATTTCTATTGAAAAATCATTCTTTTTCAAAATGTCGTACTCAAATTGTGACATTTTTGACAGTTTCGTAAGAGTTTCTGTAATGGTTAAAAAACTTTTCAGATTTATTTTCATGTGGTTGTAATTATCCAGAAACCTTCGCGAGGATGGAAATAAGGTACTTTGAAAGTTTTAAAAATTTCCAATGCTTAATATAGCTTACACATGGAAAAACTCAATTCATAATAAATAATATTATTAATACTTGATCAATTAATACAAACAGGAAATTAAAAAAAAATAACTGATAAAAAAGTCTACAGCTAATTTAATTTTTTATTCCAAATAATATTAGGAATCACTGATTAAGAGTAAGTCAGGTACTCGTATTTCCATAAACACTTGCGTATATTGTAACATCGTTGATAATAATTCATTGATGATCCACAATTTTCGATTGTAATATCATCGGACAATACGCTACTTGTTGTCGGTAGGTCATTTTCCACGAAGCTTTGACGGTTTCGTTAAGGGAAATTGGGGGAGAAGGTCTGGGGGCTTATTTAGGGTTGAAATAATTCACCGGGCATTAAGCCTCTGCTTCAGAGAAGGTATTACGCAAAACGGACTGGACATCGAGGGGAGTTTTGCAAGGCCACCTATTATAGGTAGCTATAAAGCTCCCAGCAATTAAAAAGAACATTTGAAAACCTTTATAATCTCAATTAGTTTCCAAAAGCTACCTGCATTTGTTTTCCAATATCTTTAACCTGCATTTCAAAAAATTAAACTCTTATTTCTATTATATTTTTATTTGCGAATTTGTGTCTGTTTCATAATTATTAATTTACTTAGAATAACTGGGAAAAATACATTTATTTATTAAAAATGTGTTAATATTTCAGTTCAATATTCTTCTTCTTCGTGTATCCTATCAGGTCCCCCTGACGTTGGCAATCACTCTGGTAAATGTATCTCTATCTTGCGCTGCCCGGAATAGCTCCTCCACACTTCTAATACCGGTCCACTCTCGTACATTTCGCAGCCAAGGCATTCGTCTCCTACCAGGCCCTCGGCGACCCTCTACTTTGCCTTTTAATATTAAGTGGAGCAAGTGATATTTCTCCCCTCGAAGTACATGACCCTGATATGAAATTTTCCTGATTTTTACTAATGTGAGTAGTTCTCAAACTGCTCTAGCCCGCCTGAGAATTTCTGCGTTGGTGTTCATGTCATTCCATGGGACTTTGAGCATACTCCGTTGAAGCCACATTTCAAAAGCCTCTAACCTGTTCAAGGTATTTTATTTATCATTTTTATAAGGTACATAATTACAGCCTGGGGACTTTCCTGTAAAACAAGTGTAAATCATGTTCAATCAGTTCAAAATTCATTAGTTAAATTATTAGCTCATAAAAGTTTATACGAACAAAGGCGTAATGTTCCGTACTTTTACCAGAACCTGAAAACTCTTTCAGTAAGAGCAATTCTGTGGCATAAAATTATTTTTCAGCATATGAATAGCCCTACATACATAAATAGACTGGACCACACTTACAATACACGTTTTACGTTAAGTAAAGGACTAATCGTACCTAAGCACTTAAACAAATATGGTCAAAGTACGCTGGACATGATACCTACTTGCTTAAATATGTTACCTGTTAAAATTAAAAAAATGTACAAATAATGTAAAAACAAATATTATATTGAAAAATTAGCTCGCCGAAAGAAATAGTTTGTATTAGACTCGAACACGAAAATTTTCTAACAGCATAATAAGTTTTATTTTTTAAACTTCAAAGTAAAAGCACCCATTGATAAACTACTTAAAAGTAGTTTATTGGGACATTGATTTTTTCTGTAATATTTTATTTCCTGTAATATTGTATAACTTTTCTTTAAAATAAAATAAAATAGTTGTAATATGATTAAAAAAGCGTAATTTGGAGTCAAAGATATATTTTTATTTTTTATTAATAAAACTCCTTTATTATTTATTTACAGTTTTTTTTACATTTTTAAAATTAAGTCCCGTTAAACTGATTGATATCAGTTTGTCAACGTTGTTTGACATTAACTTTTTTTTAATTGAGACAGGTACATAAAATACACACATTATTACATTTTATACATTAAAAAAAACATGTATTTTGGAAAAAAAAATTGTTAATAAAATTTATAAGAAATACAGAACAGAGAAAATGAAAGAAATAAAAAGAAAAGTCAAGAGAAAATAATAATGGAAAAAACATTTAAACGAATAGCGGAAAAACAGAGATTAGTAGAAAAAAGTTCTTTCACTTAACCATTTTTTTAGCGTACATTTCCTTCTGAAACTCAATTCACAGCTTCATGATTTTAAGATTGATATCATGAAATGATGGAGTCGAAAAATAAGTAGATTTTTGATCTGTGAAAATTGGTTTTGGCATTTGTCGACATTTAGGTTGAATTTGTTTACCAGGTACCATTTACAGAGTTTATTTAAATTCATTTACAGTATCAAACAATCAGAAGAATTTTCTATCGATTTGAACATCTTTAGATCGTCGGCGCATAGAAGAAACTGAAAATTGTCGAAAATTAAAGAGATGTCTTTAATAAAGTATATGTGTAATAATATGTAGCAGAAAAAAACAGATTATTATGTTTCAGACTGACAAATGTTTTAGGAACCCGCCAAAATCAGCAAAATTTATTTATTATACTTAAAAATTACATAAAGGAGAGGAAAGACAAAATTGCTCCTGTCCTTACTGGGCGAAGCAAGAAAATACCCCATAAAATTGCTTACGTGAAAAAAGAAAAAATATTTAAAACTAAAATTAAAACACTAGAGGTAACGAAAAATAAAATTAATGAAGAGCATTCGCTTTCAGGGCGATTACATTAAAATAAATAAAATAGATGAAAGATTAAAAATTCTAGATAATTCGGCCGAGTAAAATTGAAGTAAAATATCCTTGGATGGTAGTAGAAAGAGAGGGCCTGATGTAATTGCATCCCGGTCCACCGGGTCCCTATAGCAACAATATCCACAATCGATAAAAGATTATTCTTTGAAACACGCTCCACCCCCGAAAGTACATCCACCAGCAACATTTACAGGGAGGAAAGAGCACTACCGATAAATGCAATCACCTCTCCCCCTCATGCACTCCGGGATTGGACTTCCCAAGGTAACATCGTCCTCCTGCCCCCACCATCCAAATCCCGGGGATTCCTGGAAAAAAGCGGATGCAACCAACAAAGAGCCCCCTAAAATCACTTAAACCAACCACAAACACAACACACCCCGAAAAAGTTAATAAAATCGACAGAAAAAAATACGAAAAAAACTATTTTATCTGTTGGTTTTTGTTTTATAAGAATATTCATTCATCTTTTCCGAGAATCTCTGGCGAAGGTGGATCGCCCCAATCGGTGGGTGGCAGGGAAGGTACCGCGACGAGGGGCTGTGATTGGCCAACTGGAAAAGCCCGGGAAAGCCAGACCCTACGCGGGTGCAGTTCACGGTTGCGCTATTGCAATCCTTCATTCCTTCGGTGCCCGCCAAATTGGCAACACTGCTGCCGCTGTTTGGCGCTCGCGCTTCAATCAAATTCAAATATGGAAAAGATCTCCTTTGATTTGATTCTTAAAATATTCAACATTCACTGTTTCAATAAATCAGAGTGCTGTGGATAAGAACTAACTCATAAATGCAGTAAAATAATTTTTTAATAAACAGTTTTCAACTTTTTAAGTAATTTTATCTGATATTTTAAATTCAAGCGAAGGGCAGAACATCAAAACCCGAAACAATAAATATATTTTCCTTGAAGGAAACATAATACGGGATGTTGCAATTTGACTATGGATTTCATGTTTTCCTGGTCAAATTTAACCTGCTTTAGGAGTTATTTGGAACTTTTGGTTTTGCATTTTTCATAAAAACTTTAAAATCATACCAAATGAAACTTTGTGCATATAAATATAATTTTGTGTGTTAATTATTTGTGCGCCTCCGAAGACAATTTTGCAAGTTTGATGCAGTTAAATTCAGCTAATAATATTTTAAGACTTTTAAAGCAAACAAATTCCAATTTGGGCTTAAAATAAAAAAAATATATATATTAATTTATTGTGCATTTTTTATGACATTTTTGCAAGTTCGTCACAATTAAATTCATTTAATAATATTTTAAAAGTGTTCGATAAAAAATGTTGGCCATTCCTGAGAATGCAGAATAAAGAAAAGGTGAAAACGGTAAGAATTTTTAATTATTTATTATGAAAGTGTTTTGAATTAATCAAATTTGGCAAACATGTAACGAAAATAAACAAAAACTGATATTTTTTATCCTAATTTAACAAACTAACAACTATGGATTTATCTGTTTTCTTGTCATAAAAAAAATAATTAAAGTTGAATGATCCAGTGGACGAATGTGTAATTAAATGCACACGGATTTTTTTCAAGTTGTCAAGTTGATCGTTTGAAATGCTTTATTTTGGAGAAATATCATGTATTCTTTCATAGATGCTGTCGACATGTGCTGTAACTGAGCCAGAGTGTCTAGACCAGGTAAGTGTGGTAAACTGTATTCGATTCCTGCGGTCACCGAAATTTTTCACAAAATTGCGTCATTTTTATCACATCAAAAAAGCGTCATCATTAATTTATCAGTAATTCAGTTCATCAATAATCAGATATTATGTATTACATTGCTTTGCGTTGTTCATCAAAGAGTTTACAAGATATTTATTAACTTTACGTGTTTAAATTAAATTTTTGGAAAGTTTGTTCGAAAAAAAGAAAATCCTTAAAATATTTTTGGTAGCGTTATGGCTAAATTCTGACTGTTTTTGCAAAATAATTTATCTTGCGTAAATATTACAGCGTTTTATTGCTCAAACGGCTGCATACACAGATAATAACCCTTTCAAATACAATATGTATATTAACTTTCATTTAGTACTAAATTGTTGAAATAAGAATGTAAGAATTTAAACAATTTAAAAAAATGGAAAAGTATTTGCGAAAATTATAATAAAAAACTTTGTAAAAATTTCTCCAAATTTGGATGATTGTTATTAATTTTGCGGTAATCATGTAATTTGTAAACAAAATTAAATTAATACATATTATAAGCGTTTACTATAATATAATTTTGAAAATATAATGGTTTTTGTTATGTGCAAATAAAATAATATTTTGAGTATTTCTCTTTCATTAAAAATAATAAATTTCGATTTTTTTTATTCGATCCGATAACCTTAATATAAATTGTATGGACTATCGACATAAAAAAGTTACTAAGATATATTAAAAAAATGCTTTAACAATAACATAAAATCACCGGAAACTATAATTTTTGTGGAACTGACATTTATTGCATGTTGGGTATAAAGCACAGAACCTTGAAAAATCCTCTATTTAATCCAATATTAGCCCTTAGAAATTAAAACAAAAGATATACACATTCAAACACAGAATTAAAATATAATTTTTTGGTTTAGGTACTACGTTATCGCTTGTCTGAATTGATTTAATCAGTTCCAATATTAAAAATGACTTTTAAATTCATAGCAATCCGAGTTTATTGAAACAAAATTACAATCACAGACACACAACAAACAGAGGAACATATGATGATATTTTAAATCCTCTCAAAATAGTTCAAAGATTAATAATTAAAGTTATCCTGAAAAAAAACATCTACATTTTCTACTGAAATTTTTTTTTTAATATTCAAAATATCTGCAATAGACGATTAATATAAAAATATTCAATACTACAAACTTTCAAAGAAATACAGCTAAAAAAATACATTTCAATATATCAGTAAGATATTAAAACAATATTAAAATCCCAAAATTTAATACCAAGCACATCCAAAATACCTATCTGTATATGGGTATAAATTATTACACCAAACTCCCAATTAAAACTAAAAATTATCGAAAATAAACGTAAATTCCAAATTAAATTAAAAAATTACCTGAAACAACGGTAAGAGTACATACTATTATTAATATTTCATTTAAATCTTGAAATCTGTTTATATATCTCAAATTTTTCTAATGTTATTGTTATTAAACTTATATTGTTAAACTTCAGATTTTATGTACGGGTTAAACCTTCCCCACAGGAAAAACTAAACCCTTTCACACACTTTTCCACAAATGAACATCTAGTCAATTCACGCTATGCAATTGCACTATATAAGTATAATAAATACAAAACAATACAAGAACAACATGTCAACATACCAGAGACCAAATGGGAAAATAATTCACGGACTCCAGATATTTTCATATCAGAGGGTTCAGCTCGGTGGAACTCCTAATTGGACCTATAAATCCTACTGATTCCTCAATATAAATATTTAAAAAATCTTTTGTAATCCTACATGTATTTGAAATGACTGATTTTTGCATTTTTATATATAAATTCTTTGACAAATCTAATATGACTAAATTTTGAATGAGAGAGCTAGGTATAATGCCAGTAGCCGAAATAACAAATGGTAATATTTTTATAGTCTGAGAATGCCAAATTCTTTTAATCTCATTTCCTAAATCTGTATATTTTCTTATTTTTTCAGAAACAGATTTTTGAATATAACCGGAATTTGGGATAGCGATCAATGATATAAGTTATTTTTTTAATTGCAATATTAATATTTACTTACTCAAATGATAACATATAATTGAGAATGAATTCACTCACAAAACACTTAGCCTTATCTCTTTATGGTGAGGAAAGGCTTTTATTATATTCATATTACAAATCTGTTTTAACATATAAAAAAATGTATAATTATTGTAAAAACATACAAATATTAAATGTTAAAAAAATGATTATTTAGGTGACAATGACAATAACAATGTTACGCGTGATGTAAAAATATTTAATCTAAACATTAAAAAATAAATGTCTAAGGAATATGCGATACCTATTACCTACATCTGTGCGAGATTAAATCAAATCAATACGTGTCCGGTACAAATGAGAACACTCATTTGACTCCTCTTACAATAAATTTTACAATAAATTAAGCTATATAACAAGTCAAATTATTCATCACACAAATTTAAGCAGTCCAATGCATCACCCGTATTGCATCACACTGTTGTATTAAAAATACGCGCTCTAACAATGAAACGTACTCTGATCCGGACTACGTGTTTGACTTCCGACCAAAACAAAGCAAAGTAGGCCGACGCGCGACGCGCGGTCTCGTGTCTGGATTTAGCCCATTCAACAAGTTGCTTTCATCCCAACCCCCTAACATTAGACCCCCAACTTTAGCCCCCACTATTATACCCCACGGGCCCCAGACCGGGAAACCCCCAATCTTAGCGTTGGGGTAGGTTATGGAAGTTTGGCGCGCCAGCTCGTGGAAGAGTGAGGGGGGCTTAGTGTGGAATTGTTACGGTCCGTCGCGTCGGGACGAAATTTGATGGAAAACAAACTTTGAAACAAAACTGATTTATGTTGCTGATTTTGTTGAGGCGTGAAAGAGACTTTTGATAGAGTTTGGAATATTTTTGGCCATATTGGGTTCATGCATTTCATATTCAATTTGAGATAGGATAATGATATTGTTACACAACTTTTTTTTGTAAAAATCTATTATTACAGCTTTTCTGGTCTATAACTAAACCTTTTTGGATTCGAAACTTAATAGTTCAAAATCTGTGTCCCGATATTTATGTGCATTATGATTTTAATTTTTTTATTATTATGCTATGTTCTTGAAAAATTATTTTTAAATTATTTTTTTTACTTTAAAAGCCCTCCACTCTGTGCAGAAAAAGGCGGTCCGTCTGATAGATTCTCCTAATTTAACAGACAGATTGCAATATTTAGAGCACTGGGAATACTATGCTTGTTCTACCGGTATTTCAATGGAAGATGCTCCGAGAAACTAGCGTCATTGATCACTTCGACACCGGTTCATAGTCGAGAAACACGCCAAACGCCTGCCCAATATATTTAGACGGTTCACATTTGTCACATGAGAACGAGTCGCTTCTTCGATTGTGTTCAACAGCTCGGCTGTGGAACTATTTGCCGGCCTTTGTGTTTCCTCCTTCCTACAACATGGGTCTCTTCAAGACCAATGTTCATTCCTTCCTCTCCTCAAAAAATCCCCTCCCACAGCATCTCAGATGACAGAGGCCCTGAGTGAAATTATTTTTCTCAGGGCCTCCTGAGTGGAATTAATGTAAAAAAAAAATCGACGGAGGAGGTCATGAGGAAAATAATTTCCGTCGGGACCTATGGCATCTTTGGAGATGCTCTGGGGGGAGTCTTTTTGTGGAAAGGAAGAGTGAACCTGGGCCTTAATGAAACCAATGTTGTAGCAGTTCCTTGATAACTCAGAATCATGCAACTTCAACATCCCTCTAAAAAGTCGTTAAAATTTACGAAAAAAATAGCCTATAACCTAACTTAACGTAACCTATTTAACCTGTTTTCTTTATCACTTTTAATAACTTTTCTAAAGAGGTGTTAAAATTGCATGGTTCTGAATTGTCCGTTGTCGCAGTTGTAGAAACAGCCCGATCTTAAATTTTCATTACAAAGCGCTAGTTTCATGTCTGTGGCCTGATAGAGCAAATTGAATACATTTGTTTGCGTAATTTAAAATATAATATTACACCCAAATATGCAATCACTCCGGTAAAAGGTCAAAATCGAAACGTTGCTTGAAATGGCTTTAGTCTTGTTTGGAGATATATGTGAATAGCTTAGTAGGTACCTCCCGACCTACTTCTTTCCCACATCTTTCCCTTCCTTTTTTCCTAACAGCGTCACAACACATTACAATGAGCACACTACAATGATACACAAAAAAAGATATAGTGTCTCTTGTATCATGGCTCATGTATCATGTCTCAAGTACATTTACATGTTGGTTCTAAGCTGGGGAGATGGAGTCAATTCTAATCTTGTGTAACTTTCCTATTTCACTCACTTGATTAAATCTTTCTACTAAGATTCCCGGTAAAACTACTCAAAATAAATTTGCTCAATTAAAACGCACTGTTTTATTGTCAAAATGGGGGCTTTCTTGAACTTTGTCTTCAATCAGAAAAAAATGATTTAGGTGATGTGGCGGTGACAGTTGGAAAACTATTCCAAAAATCATTCAAATTCAAAAAAGTCTCCCATCCGTAATAGATTTTATGCTGGCAACTGTTGCAACGCAACACTCTCCGCAACTAAAGTCTCTCCTATGTACCTAATGATTTGTCGCAGATTTAAAAAGAAAATCAGATTGTATGCGTAATTTACATTAAGAGGAATATCCAGAAAACCGGAAATATGTCAAATAAAAATTTTTTAGCCGTGTGACTTTTTCCACAAAAAGTATAAATTTATTTCGAAAGATTGTTTTTTTTTTATCTGGTAAGGTTATGTTTTAAATTATGAGAAAATATGTTTATTTTAGCATAATAAGATTATATCGTTGGTCATTGACAGATTTGTTAAATTTTCAAACAAAATTTTGTATTATAGAACCCACATTTCAAATAAATCAATAAATTATCTGAGATAGCTATGTTTCAGAATTTTCATTTTAGTTTAAATAAAATCATTAAATAAACAAAAAAATTAACAAAACAAAAAAACGACTTCAAAAAATGCACTAAAAAGTAAAAAAATAATTTCGTGTTCTTCTACAACTTTATAATCAACTTACCTTTTCTACTCATCAATATGTAGGTACGATTGTTGTTTTTGGAGTCGGTGTCGGCGGGAGAGGAGCTGTCAAGTGAAACTACCTTGGTTGACACCGACTCCAAAAATAACAATCGTACCTACATATTGATGAGTAGAAAAGGTAAGTTGATTATAAAGTTGTAGAAGAACATGAAATTATTTTTTTACTTTTTAGTGCATTTTTTGAAGTCGTTTTTTTGTTTTGTTAAAATTTTTGTTTATTTTTTGATTTTTAGTGAATCTGAAGTACACTAACTAATTCGATTAAGATTCGGCCGAGTATCGTAAATTTGTTCTTCAGAATTGGAGAGTTCCGTTACTTTGTCATGGATCCCATAATCAGAACCTAACCAAACTCTCATCAAACTACCCTTGAAGTACATCCTTTCCAATAAAAAAAGAATCATCGAAATCGGTTGACGTGATATTGAGTTATTCGTCCATTTGTCGCGCACATACTTGATGCAAATTTAAGACTTATATGATTTTCTCATAGATGCCATTGTCAGAACTGAACCAAATTAAAATGGGACCACACGGGAAGCACCAGCTTTCAAATAAAAAAAGAATCATTAATATCGGTTCACCCAGCCGAAAGTTCTGAGGTAACAAACATAAAAAAAAATAAAAAAAATACAGTCGAATTGAGAACCTCCTCCTTTTCGAAGTCGTTTAAAAAGAGATCCGCGCACAATTTTTATGACAAAAACACTTCAGTTTGTCTATTTATTTACGGTCTTACAAACTAAAATATTTAAGTTTTTTTTTTTACATTCATTTTGCCTAGACATTATTAAAAAATATATCAATACTTATGATCAAAAAATAATTACAAAATGTACATAACTTTAATAGTTTTATCATCACGCCTTTCAGCATTTTTGAATGTAGGTATAAATTAAAGCTAATTTTGAGTGAAATAAAATCGATATTGAGTTATGGGGGACCCAAAAGTAACCGAAATTTCGTTATAACTTCTTTATTTCTCAATATTTTTACATGAAATTTTGATCACCTTCAAAGTATTCTCCATTGACCACAACGCACTTTCTTTCTCCAAACGCTTCTTTCATTGTTTAAAACAGTTTTTAATTTCACTTATCGGGATGTCTTTTAAGCCTTCCAGCGATTTTTGTTTTACCTCCATTTACAGTTGCAAAACGCTTTCCTTTCATGTCCATTTTCAGTGTGGGAAACAAAAAAAAGTCACAGGGGGCTAGATCACCTTGGAAAAAAAATCAGGGTCCTCTTCGAGCTGATTTTGAAGCTCAAAACATGCCTAAATGAAGTCGACGCTCCCTTTGCTCGTCTGTGAGAATTCCGTCAAAGTTGGGAAGAACGTTTGCGACTCTCAAAATTATGAAAAATTGAAAAAAATAAAAATCGAACACAGAGGACTTTGGAAAATATGTAACGAAGTTATGTCCCGGTATAGCATCGATACGATCGATACGCTTCGGACTGGATATAGCCAATGCACTAGATTATGCAAATTTCCGGTGGTAAAATAAGATTTTTCACAGACCGACCATCTGTCAACACGGATACTTGACAGCCGAGTTGCTTAATCGAATACAGTACCAGTTAAAAATGGACGAAAACTCAATTATTTTAATTATCGAAAATTTGTATGCGTCGTGCTGGGAGGGTGCAATGTCGATCAGGGTGAAAAATACAAATTATGTAAATTGCTTGTTTCGACGTGCCTTCATCCCTTTCGTTAGAGTAGGTATTTAAAAAAAATGTAAGTATGCACACAACATGAAAAATTATCTAGGGCTAAAAGAGGGAAAGGAGAGTCGAGAACAGAATAATGGACTATTGAATGAACACAGATCATCTGATTAAAATACTGGTCTTCTAATATATGTTGGGTTTCGTAGAATTATGTTTTGAAAACTATGCCTACTGTTATCGATGAGAACACATACATAAATGCTGGTTCCTTTTCCAGCGCGTATTTTAACAAAATACTAATATCGGGTGTGCCTAATCTGGAACTTTTGCTTTGAATTTTAACATCTTTTTCGAAATTAGAAGTGATTTTTTGCAGATTCTGAACAAGCGACAAAGTACTTACCTATTATTTTCATTATATTATTATTATATTATATATTATTCGTGAGGAAGGTTTAGGTATGTAATTTGTCAAGGATTTGTGTAAATTGGTTGAAACATAACGATAATTATTAGAAGTGTCGGAAAAAGTCAAGCCGCCTGGGAGATTTCATCAAAAACACTGCCTAATCCCTTTGAGATATAACAAAACAACGCATGCTGGGATATTCCTCTTTTATAGATCTACAAAAAAGTCCGCGATGGCATACATCAATCTTTTACGGATAGCTTACTATACCCATTCTATCTTCTATAAAAATGGTCACGTACAATGGGATAATTGGAAAGTTATTTAGACAGATACAGTATTAATCCTTATTAACTTAAATATGTTAGTTACCTACCCCAAGCATTTCATTCACATTATTATAAACTTTCACACCATCTCTACGTATTATAAATTAAAGTCCTCCGCGGCATCTGTCTGTCTCTTCGCTATAAACTCAAAGACGGCGGTAGTTACAAAGGTTGGATTTTACAAAGTGTTTTATTAGCCATAGCAACGCGTGGCCGGGTCAGCTAGTATATTTATAATTGAAGATCATTTTTAACTGCTATTTTTAAAATTGGAACTGATTTGCCGGGAATTCAGATCACCCCCATTGGCATATTATATTTAGAAATATGTAGATAGGACACGAAAAGGAAAAAAAAGTTCCTTTTTTTTACCTGCAACTGTTCAAATTTGACCTCCAATGCTCTTACGCCGAACGACCGGAAACTACAAAATCATTACAAGGTATTTGTTATAGTTTTTGATTTACAAAAAAAAATGGTGCGGTAACTTACTTAACCCACTCACACAATCCCAACCATTAGAAGCATTGAAAAGTGTTCTCATGATCAAAGTGGCCAATGCGGTAAGGTTTCATTCTCTCGCAGGCTAAATCCTAAAGATTTTTTGTGTTTGTCTCTTTTTAGTGTCATTTCCGTTTCATCGAGTTTCAAATTACAACGGTGCTAAAGAAGTTTCACTTCAAAAATATTTCAGTTTGTTGAGTATTTTGTCCTCATTTCCAAAATTAAGTTTTTTATGAAAAGGCAGTTTTTGGAAAGGGTGGATTTTTGCGCATTTGATAATTTTTTCAAAAATATTGAATAGTATTAATAGGCTTGCGTCTGCATGTTTGAATATCAGAATCCGGCTTCAGGAATTTCAAACAAAGCTAACGTTGTAATTCGATTTTGAATTCAAGAATTCGTCACATGATGTCGCCACTTCCGTCAGCAGGTCGGATGGGGACGGGTACCCCCCTAACCACCTAGGTATAACTGCTACGAATTTGTGAATATGTAGTATCTCTCCAGATATGGAAAGATTGACGGTAATAATTAGTTGTAATCACGCGGCTATATATTACGAATGATGTCATGGCAAGTAACTATCCCGGTGATTATGTACCGGTGACTTTTTCGCAGTGGATTTATACCGGTGCTTTGTCCCGGTGACTTGCTATCACTGGATGACAGTACATCCGAAAACGGACTATTTTTGGAACCAGTTCCCCATTGGATTTATGAAATGGTCACCAACACTAACTGGGCGAAGCTAAAAGCTGAACCAAAAGCCGCCCACATGGACTAGCAGTAAATCCCTGCGGAGATGTTTTTTTACTGCTAGTATAAATTATTTTTTCTGATGTGTTAAAAAACACATTTTTTTACATCGCTCCTTTCCACGAAATAAAGTTTGCATAAGTAAGTTTTTTTTTTTTTTTTTGTTTCAACTCCGCCATGGCCGGTCCCAAGCCCGGAAAAGGAGGGAGGGTTTGAGAGGATTTGTTAAACTAGCAGGATTGTTGAGTAACACACAGACAAACACGGGATCCTTTTCTTACAACATGTCTCATTTTCATTTCAAGTCTTCAACAAATACAATTTCCTAATTTATGCCCATTTCATCAAAATGCTTTTATTATTTGTTCATAATAAACAGTATTAATACCGTAGCGTCTGCGTGGTTGAATTTCAGAACCCAGCTACGAGTGCATGTCGGACGCCACGCCATACGCACCGCGCCACAAATAACATCTGTGTACGTGGAATTTCACACAAAACTACTGCTATGCTGACACAAGATGTCGCTACTTCCGTCAGCAAGTCGGACGGGGACGTCTCCCCCTAGATATAATTGCTACGAATTTGTGAATATGTGGCATCTCTCCAGTTGTTTCAAGTGGCTATATATTACATATGACGTCATTGCTCTGTCTCGGTTACTTTGTATCGGTGACTAGCTACAGTGGATCCGAGGAACGGGCTGTTTTTTTAATCAGTTAGTATTGAATCTATAAAATGGTCACCATACTGGGCGAAGCCGAACCAAAAGCCGCCCGCAGGGCCTAGTAGTAAAAATCTGCGTAGCGGGTTTTTAACAGCTAGTATACGTAATTTGTCAACTAGTTTAATGTTTTTTAAATCATAAATTTTAGATAATATTATTTAATCATAACAAAAAATTTCCCATTTTCAAAAAGCCTAGCATCATGTCCATCGCTAGAAATGAAACATGTTTTAAACAGTAACAGTTTTTGATCCGCGTCTTACGTTGCTGCCAGATGTTATAATTGATTTAGGCCAGATTGTTAAAAACATTTTAAAAGTGTCGATGGGTACTATATTCGACATGTTCTTTACATTAGTTCATGCATATAAGATAATGTTGATGTTGAAGGAACTATCCAAAAACTTGTAAATGTTGTCAAAGACGTGAGATGATAGCAGTCATTGATATTGTTGACTGTATGATGTAACTAAACAAATTCGTATAAAACAAAATTCATCACCGATTAACGTGTTTAATTCGGAGTTTCCAGATGTATTAATACTAATGGAGACTTTAGATGTAAAAGGGATGACAATAAAATTGAAATTGATTTCGGCTTCCTCGTTGTGGTTCTCTAATAAATAGTAATCTCTAATAAAAAGTTATTTAAATTAACTAATTGATTTAACTTCAACGTCACTAGTCTCTCTCTCTGGTTTCAATCCTGGGATTGGTTTGCAACAATTTCATCTATTCGTCTTATGCACTCTTCCATGTCTTGTGCGGCTCTTTTGAAGTCTGCATATGATGAGCAGCGCACGTCCACCAGCAGGTCCTCCAGGTACTCTCGGCTTGGGCGTCCCCTAGAGTTTGTCCCCTCGGTCATATCCTCCATTATGGCATGCAAGAGGCCTTCTTGTCTTATTACATGGCCGATACATCTTGCACGCCTTTCGGACAAGATCCTGAGCAGGTGACTTCCTCCTTCGATTCTTTGGAGAACCTCCTCATTTGTGATGTGGTCTCTCCAGGAAATTCCTAATAGTCTTCTATAGGACCACATCTCAAAAGCCTCTAGTCTCCGTTTATCTCTTGCGGATAGGCACCATGTTTCTCAGCCGTACATCAAGATACTCCATACAAAATATTAATAACAATTTATTGACTAGCTTGACAGTTTGCGACCTTACGTATTCAATGTGATTATGAATTAAAAGTTTTGTCAAATTTTGTCAATTCTTTCAAAAAAGGTGAAAGATTCAATTTTGTATCGGTGATTCAATGCAAAATCGTATAAGTTAGCCTTTATTGAAAGATTTGAATTTTTTGATGGACAAAACTATTTATGTATTCATATTCATATTGGGTGTGTACTAGAGATGTGTAAGTTCTGCATTTTTCCAGAGGCCTCCGAGACGTGCTCATTTTAAAAGTATTTGAGTTCTTGGAGCAGGTCCCGGGAACCACTCTACGGGAGGACCTCGGAGCCGGAGCTCGCAAAAGAACTCGAACGCGCGACCCACTCCCAAATGGCTCACTATTAAGTCACCCGAAAACCGATAGCATTGAGTACAGAAAGTATTAAAGTTAGTATAGATAGTGAATTTAAAAACTAATCAGTTTTTCAGTAATCTTTTTGTTTGCGTTGCGAATAGCAGGGATGTGTTTATTTTCAAATTCACTGTCGTTGACTTTTACCATATCGGTATAAATATACCAAACCACCCACCACATTGGCTGGACACTGAATGGCTGAATGACCACTGAAATGGCTTGGGTGACCAACTGCTACCGCATGTTGTAATACCTACTGAATATGGATGGAAGTATATTTGTTGATCTTCGTATTGTCACACTAAGTAACAACAACGCGATGTTCACCCGGAGTTCAATACTTTTTTAGGTAGTATATCTGTGTGGAGGGGGTTCTGTTTGGCACTGATTCTGTTTGCAATCGAGTTCTTCAGCATTCGAAGATATCCAGCGTTCGATTTCAAGGTTAAACGGAACCTGCGTTGTAGTCCACGCATTCACAAATGGCGCCAATTTAATTATTTTAGGTTAAAATACCTTTGCAAGTTATGCTTTAAAATATTACGTAAATAGGTTTGTCCATCAAAAAATCCAAATCTTTCAATAAAGGCTAACAAATACGATATTGCATTGAATCACTGATACAAAATTGAATCTTTTCACCTTTCTTGAAAGAATTGACAATATTTGACAAAACTTTTAATTCATAATTCATATTGAATACGTACTTACGTATTAAGGGCGCAAACTGTCAAGCTAGTCAATAAATTGTTCTTAAAATTTTGTAAAAAGAGTTTTTCCCTAAAATAATTAAACTCGCGCCATCTATGAAAGGGTAGAAAATGAATTCTTATTATCTATGCTTTAAACCGCTTACTCGTTAATACGGAATATTTTTTATTCAAACAGTTAGATTTAGCTTTATTATTTCGAAAAGTGAGTATTTATGTCGAGGGAGACCAAAAGACGTGCAAATTATATGCATTCAACATTTTAATTTTGTTAAAATTAATTCGCTCACGCGGTAACGCCATTGTTTATTCATCGTTTTTATTTTAACATTTCATAGACAATGCTGCCAATCATAGAAAGAGTATTTTTGCGTAAAAAAAGTGAATGCATTGACAAGTTTGCACCTGTATTTATAACAGTAGAACATGGAGAGAAATAGCGATGTGTCAGTTCAGCTGGAATGGGCTCATGTGATCCGCTCCTTTGCGGGAAGCGGTTCCTACTCCCACTCCTTTTTCAAATCGACTACTCCAAGAGAACCCTGTCCCGGAACTCGGGCTCATTCCCAAACCCGAAAAACTCGGATGCCTCCACCGGCCGGCGGGTGTCCCCGTGTTCGCCGCGAGGCGAGGTACTCCGGTACTAGTGAGTCTAGTGACTGAGTAGTAGTAACCATCCGGTGTCCCCGAAGCGCTACACTCTCCACTCCACTCACGAGTCGCGAGTCTCGGCGAGTGTCGGGTTCTTGGAACTGCGTGAATCGTGAAACACTCGAGCTACTCAACGCCGCAGCGCGAAGCCGCGGCGCAGATTCGAATTACAAGTCCCGAGATCGCCGAGTACGAGTATGCATCTTGGTCCGAGCGACGTAAGTCGTGAACCGCGACAAACACCCGCCACTCTTGTCACTCCCTCCCACTCCCGCGACTCACGAACCACGATACATTCCTCATTCAGTCTTCAGTCATTCCGACCCCGGCTGGCAATCAACACGCACGTGCCTGACCGCTTGGCGTAACAGTATACTGCTGCCTAACGTCATCGCGGAATTGTTTAGAATATTCGACTAGACACGGAGTAATTTTCAATTAGAGCGTATATTGGTATTGTTACTCAACGGGTGAAGTGCATTATAAAATAATAGTTTATAATAAAGCATTACAGCTAATTTACTTATTTAAATTCTCAATAAAAGCCCGTGCAATGTAGGTCCATTGAATGTACCTACATTGCACGGGTGACGGGTCCGAGCCCTCGTGTGGGTCTTGTCCTGCTCCAGGATTCTGAGTTGTCGTGCGGGTTCTACGAGTAGGTCCTGGCTCCAAGTTCTTTGAACCCGTGCGTCCCGGTTCGGTGCACCGCAACAACATTCAGTGCTCAGTCCGCAGTGTCCGCACCTAAGAACTCGGACCCGGGACCTGCTCCTAGAACCCGTGTACTTTTAAGAGGAGGCAAGTCTCGGAGGCTTCCGGTAAAATGCAGAACTCACCCACCTCTAGAGAGAAATGTATTAGGATAATTACACAAACCCGCTAGACAAACCCTGCATTGCCAATAAACCATTTAAAACCTGCGATGTTTTTTAAAATTATGATGAAATGCGAGTTTATTTTAGAGAATTTATTTTATAAGATTGGTACTTCCGACCAATGTCATATTTGATTGTCTATTAGTTAAAAAAGGAACATTCCGTATTATCCGGACATCAAACTTCGACACACGAACGTTCCGTATTATCCGTGAGGTGGACTAATTGCATATTACGATATTGGTTCAGTCATCACACATTCGCTGTATTTACTATTTACCCTTGCACGATGATGTCGTTTCTCACCCGGCATGCCGCTTAAAGTCTCGAAAACCCTTCTGGACGGAAGGAGAAAGACTCCTTCGAACACCTCTCACCCCAGAAGATAGGTGGAAGCTTGAGTGGCAATCAGCCAACGTCAAAAACGCCGATCTCGTGCAAGACCCCACTGAGAGACAGCCTGGGTTCTCATTGCCTCGCAAACTCTGGACTGCCATCAATAGAATAAGGTGCTCCCATAGCCGTTGTGCTCACATGATGCATAGATGGGGCCTTAAAGAGTCGGCGACGTGTGAATGCGGTGCGGTGCAGACCACCGAACATGTGGTCAACGAATGCCCGCTCCATTCATTCCCCGGCGGGATTTATGAGGTCCACAGGGCAACGCCTGAGGCCCTAGACTGGCTCGCAGACCTAGATGTCCCCCTCTGACCCCCCACTATACGAAAGAAGAAGAAGACTATAAGAAGACTTGAAACTATATCGCTCAATAAAAAATCTTCTTGACTGTATTCTCCTTCAACGGGACATTGAATGCGTCTCAAACTGAGTCAAAATAAATGGCTTGAACTTCAGTACACCCAAGTGCAATATCGTCTCGTATACAAGATCAAAGAAACCGCATGTATTTGATTATACAATTAATGAAATTATTCTCCAACACCTAAACCAAATCACAGATCTAGGAGTTATTTACGACACCAAACTAACTTTTCACCAACACATCGATGATTTAATAAGCAGAGCATACAGGCTTCTCGGCTTCGTAATTAGAAACTCATATCCGTTTCGTAACACAAAAACACTGACGTTATTATATAACACACTAGTCCTGAGTGTATTTGAGTTAAATTCGATCATCTGGGCCCTACACGAATTAACATACACTTTACGCGTTGAAAGAGTCCATAAGAAATTTTTAAGGTTTTTATTCTCGCGGCTCTATGGACGTTACCCTTGGCTTTACCCATCGACTTATATATTAGAGACACGTAGAGGTCTTGCTTTGCTTAAATATTTTTTTCAATTAATGAACGGCCACTTATCTAATAATGAGATACTGGCCCAATTAAATTTTTTTGTACCAGAGTCTCACTCTCGAGGACGTCATCACAACCTCCTATATAGTAGAGCAAGCCACACTAATTTATTTATGAACTCACCTCTGGGGAGAGGTACGTGCTTTTTGAATGCGGTGGATAAAAAAATTGATTTATTTTTTGTGTCCTATAGCGCATTTGTAAGATTTTTGGCATTGCATATACACTGCATAAATGGTACAATTATAACGTCTTAGGCTATATTGCCTGTAATTGTTATAAATAAATGTACAACTTATATATAAATAAATAAATAAAAATAAATAAATTTACCGAATTCTTTTATGTGGGTATCACCTACACTAACAGTCAGTTTCTTTTGTGTGATGATTTCACTGCAAGGTGTCCGCGAGCCTACGATTCCGTGAAATATGAGTCAATAAAATTATTTATCTCTCCTTGAAGTTGAATTTTTTCAATACCTAACTATAATTATCATTTTTAAGAGGGAATAACCGAACACAATCGGAAATATGTGATTTTTAAATCAAATATTAGACGTATTTTTATTTTTTCATTTTTATTTCTGCCTTTCTTTAAAATATGATTTTTTTTCTCTTTCTTTTTCACTTAGATACTTTTAAGTATTTCTTAATTTTTATTTAGTATGTTTAATCATCTGTTTTAATAAAATAATATTTATTAAATGGCATTTAAAATATTAAATGAACGACTACCACAACACGGGCATTAGCCTAGTGTGGTAGCAAAAAAAATATATCTGTAACTAATAAAAAATTTATGAAATAAAATAAAGCATTGACTCTTTTTCACAAAAAAATATAAATTTATTTCGAAAGATGGTTCTTTTATGTAGTAAAGCTTTGTTTTAAATTTTGAGAAAATGTATTTATTTTTATTACAATAAGATTTTACCGTAGGTCTTTGGCAGATTTGTTAAATTTTCAACCAAAATTTTGTATTATTCAACACACATTTCAAATCATATAATCAGTAAAATAAATCAATAAATTATTTGGAATAGCTACTTTTCAGAATTTTAATTTTAGTTCATATAAAACCTTAAAAAAAGATCCGTGTCCTTGTTTTTTTACGAAAATCTTTTAATCTTTCAGTTTATCTATTCATTTACGTTCTTACAAAATGATATATTAAAAAAAATATATATATATTTTGCATAGATTAACGGAAAAATTACAAAAACCCATGATCAAAAATTAATTACAAAAAGTAAACAATTTTAATAGTTTTATCATCACGAGTTTGAGCATTTTTGAAAGTAGGTATTTATCGAAGCAAATTTTGAAAGAAATAAAATTGATATTGAGTTATTATGTGATAATGCTGGTATGGATAATAATTAATCTTTCTTATCAGAACCGGCCTATACAATTGCAAGCGTACGGTCTCAAGACCATCGTTAGACGAAATTTGAATTCTCGGCCGCTGGTTAGCGGCTCTTAAGGGTCATTAACCAGCCAGCGGCCGAGAATTCATATTTCGTCGAAAGATGTTCTTACGATCGTACATGGCGGTTCCAATGAGAGAGATTAATTATTCTCCGTACCAGCTTTTTAAAATAATAACTCAATATCGATTTTATTAATTTTATTAACAAAATTAGCTTTAATTTATACCTACATTCAAAAATGCTGAAAGGCGTGATGATAAAACTACCTATTATAGTTATGTACTTTTTGAAATTATTTTTTGATCATAAGCATTTATAATTTTTTTAATAATGTCTAGGCAAAATAAGAATGTAAAAAAAATCTTAAATATATTACTTTGTAAGACCGTAAATAAATGGACAAGTATTTTCGTCACAAAACACGTTTGTGGATCTTTTTTTAAATGATTATTTTTAAAGTAAAATTAAAATTCTGAACATGGCTTTCCCAGATAATTTATTGATTTATTTTACTGCATCATTTTATGATTTGAAATGTGTGTTGTATAATACAAAATTTAGTTAGAAAATTTAACAAATCTGCCAACGACCTACGGTAAAATCTATTGTAGATACTAAAAATAAACATATTTTCTTAAAATTTAAATCATAGCTTTACTAGATAAAAGAACAGTATTTCGAAATCAATTTATATTTTTTGTGGAAAAGAGTCAATTCGTCTAAAATTTTACTTTAAAGTGACATATTTCCGGTTTTGTCTGGTTATTCCCTCTTAACAAGGAGAGAAAGGTGTTTTTTTTTATTGCCGTGTGTGTTATTAATCAAATTCTGCTTACTTATTTTTAATGATTTCTTTGTTGTCGATTTAGTTTAGTTTTATGATCAGAGATCACGAGGGCACGAAGTGTCTTCTTCGTTTTAATCAAACATTATCCTCTCAGTAAAAATATAATAAGAAAAACTTATTGGAAACAATAAGACGAATCTAATGGTGCTATTAAACTGGTAAGTAAGTAGGGGGGCAGCCCGCCCCGAATGCCACCGGACCGATTGCCACCTCCCAAGAGCACACTTCTCTAGCCACCCTCCCCCCCAGGATTTTTATGAAATTTTCGTTTGTCAACTTTAATGAGGGGAGGGCGGGGGGGGGGGGTGATATCACGTTATCCGCCCCTGATGCCATCCATGCTAGCTGGTTCACGACGAGTTCATCGAAAACGAATTCATCGAAAATCAATTCATCGAAAATCAATTCATCGAAAACCAATTCATCGAATGATCAATTCATCAAATCGCCAATTCATCGAAAAAATATATTTTGTTGATATTTGAGAGAAATGCCGAGCGGACCGAGAAGTTAAAAAAGCATTGGTCAACCTAAACTAACCTTACCTAACCTAACCTAACCTACCCCAACCTAACCTAACCTAACCAAACCTAACCTAACCTAACCTAACCTAATTTAACATATTTAACCAATTTTTTTTCATCACTCTTAATGACCTTTCTGAGTTGGTTTCATTATGAGTTGTCTGGTCACCGTTCCTTAGATATCCCTTTTTTGCAGAATCAGACAATAACCTATAAATTTTACATTGTCACTACGAAACTGACAGTTGCTAAACACATTTAACTCAGTTAAACAGACCTTTTTGGGTATTTAATTTTGACAGCTCTAATATCTACAAAAAAAATGTTTTTCGATGAATTGGCGATTCGATGAATTGATCATTCGATGAATTGATTTTCGATGAACTCGTTTTCGAAGAATTTGCTTTCGATGAATTGATTTTCGATGAACTGATTTTCGATGAACTCGTTTTCGAAGAATTTGCTTTCGATGAATTGATTTTCGATGAACTGATTTTCGATGAACTCGTTTTCGAAGAATTTGCTTTCGATGAATTGATTTTCGATGAACTCGTTTTCGATGAATTTGCTTTCGATGATTTGATTTTCGATGAACTCGTTTTTGATGAATTTGCTTACGATGAATTGATTTTCGATGAACTCGTCGGTTACCATGCTAGCTACGCCACTGGGTACAAGTCGCTTAATATTAGGATAGGTTCGCTAGTCACTTAATATAGATACTCTCAGTGTCGCCCTGGTGTAAGACATGAAAGGTTGCTTTGAAATGGCTTTAGCCGTGTGTCGGGTACTTCCCCAACTTCCTCTTCCCCATCTGCATCGCCTCCCTACTACCTTCAGCCTCACAACATACCCCAATTGATGTAGGGAGCAGTTGAGACTCTTATGCGGTGTTCATATTTAAAAATATATAAAAAAAATCTTGTTTTTCCTACAGACTAACCTGTTTAAAATCTCTACGCACGACACTGATGGAAATATGGGTATCAGGGCGATGGTTTTAACAGAAAAATTATATGAATTGTCATTTAAAAAATGGAAATAACGTACATATTTTTGAAGTGAAAACTTTTTTAACACCGTTGTGATTTGAAACTCGATGAAACGGTAACGAGCGACACTAGAAAGAGACGAACACATACAACTGTAGGTTTTAGCCTGCGATAGAATGAGATAAGACTAATCGATGTCTTCATTGTGTAGTGCTTCATAGCCTATCGGTCTCCTCTTTATGCGGCGCTTCGTAGAATAAAATGTAAAATAATTTTTTAGCTTGTAACAATATTATAATAAATATACCCTGTAATTATACTACTCCCGATACTCTGCATTGGTCTTATCCTCTCGAAGTTTAGTTTTCTGAAGGTTTCACTTCTACCGCGTGTGAATTGCACACATGTTTTTTTTTTAATTCAGACTATCTATACGAATCACAAGTGCGCCCCACGGTCGAATTTGGCAGCCACCTCTGGTCTGGAGCTTCAAAATACCTTGGCTCTTTGCAGAAACGTGCGGTCCGCTTAATTGATTCTCCCATCTTAACAGACGGATTGCAATCTTTAGAGCACAGGCGTCGGGTGGGAATGCTATCGTTGTTCTACCGGTATTACAATGGAAGATGCTCCGAGGAACTAGCGTCATTTATCCTCTCGGCACCGGTGCATAGTCGGGAAACACGCCAAACGCGTGCCCAACATTTGTACACGGCTGACATTTGTCACATGAGAACGGGTCGTTTCTTCGACTCGTTCTTGTGTTCAACAGCTCGGCTGTGGAATGATTTGTCGGCCTCTGTGTTTCCTCCTTCCCACAACATGGGTCTCTTCAAAACCAATGTTCATTCCTTCCTCTCCTCAAAAAGACCCTCCACACAGCATCCCAGATGACATAGACCCTGAGGGAAATTATTTTCCTCAGGGCCTCCTGTAAGGAGTTAATGTAAAAAAGAAGAAAAAAATCTACACACCATTACCGACATAATAGAAATTTATTAACTAGCGAATTCCTGGCAAGCGTTGCAATGCCACTTAAATAAATAAATTGTTACTTTGCATGCCCTTCCTATTCGTCCCCGTTCCCCTTCCGCCTCCCCTTCCCCACCCGCGTTCCCACTTCACCTTCCACGCCTTCCCCCTCCCTCTCTCGCTTTTCCTCGTCCCGCGACCCCTCCCCCCCTTCCACTTCACCGCCTTCCCCTCTCCCGATAACCCCGCCCCCACCTTCGTTTCTGTCCGCCCATCCCGTATTCCCCTCCCGCCTTCGTTCCCTGCCGCTACCCCATAAAATACACCAATTTTTAAAAAACTCACGCGTGTCACCTAATCGAGAAGCCGGCCGACCTGAAGATAACACCGAACGAGCCAGGCATCCTGTGCTGCACCTAATCTGACAATGTACGAGTAACAAACAAACCAATAAACGTCATATAAGCTACAATCAAAGATATTCAAATACAAAAGAGATATGCTATGATGTCCGCGCAACTGTCGGCGGACTACGACCTAATCAGGGTAGTTTGCATACGAAAAGAATTTGTTCATTTCGTTGATTTTTTGAAGGTGTGCATTAGTATTGGTTAACAATATAGTTTAAATACGGAAAGAATTCATTAATTTCCTTTAAGGGCCCGCTTTCCGAATTACTACCGATTTCTTACATATCTCCCTTAAACACGTTAAGTTTTAAAGCTCTTAAAAATATATATGTTATTTTTTAAGATAATATCTAGACCTTGCCTGCGCCGAAATGCAAATTATATAAAATTCCCCCAATAGAAAAAAATCGCAAAGTATGCTCCATAAATTATTATAAACAAGTTTGTTTCAGTTATTTTACAAGTTATATGTATGAAAAAATCACAGTGTTTCTTTAAATGCTGTTTAAGACAATGCCCGCGAGATTTTTGCTCTATTTTAAACGAATCGTGTTTTATAAAACATTTTCGCAATTTTCGCATCGATTTTGTCGCAGTGAATGTTAGCGCTCTCGTCTAACATTCATAATTTCGTATCTCTCCATCTTCTTCTTTTCGGGCCAGGTTGCGGAGCCTTAACGTTCGTTTGATTTGTTCGTTAATTGTTCGTTCATTTAGTTTATTTGTTAATTGGTAAACAATATCGGCGACACCCGGAAGCGCAGTCCCACCTAGTAAAAACTGCAGATAGCACATCTATTATATTTCAATATCTTTGGCTACAATGGACCCCGGCCTTCTGTTCCTATAAAAGAGACCACCGACTGCTAACGAATGCTTATCTTCGACTTATCATTCAAGAGACTACACGACTCTAATTGTTGCTAGATTCTCCAATTGAAACTGTAATAACTAACTCACTGTACTGTTTATTAATTTTAAATAAATAAATTAAGTTCATCGAATATTCATTAAACGTGTTTTGTGTTTAAGGCTCTGCAACCGGGATCGAAAAGAAGAAGATGGAGAGATACAAAATTACGAATGTTAGAGGAGAGCGCTAACATTTACAGCGACAAAATCGATGCAAAAATTGCGAAAATGTTTAATAAAATACGACTCGTTTAAAATAGAGCAAAAATCTCGCAAGCATTATCTTAAACAGCATTTAAAGAAACACTGAGAATTTTTTAATACTTATAACTTGTAAAATAACTGAAACAAACGTGTTTATAATAATTTTTGGAGCATAATTTGCGATTTTTTTCTATCGAGGGAATTTTATATAATTTGCGTTTCGGTGCGGGCAAAGTCTAGATATTATCTTCAAGAACAACATATATATTTTTTAAGAGCTTTAAAACTTACCGTGTTTAAGGGAAATATGTAATAAATCGGTAGAAATCCGGGTTGCGGGCCATTAAAGAAAACCATCAAAAGTTAACTCGCGCCACCTATTGCAAAACTGTATACCGAGAAGACTTGAAATATAATTTATTATTAAATGTTTTAAAAATACACACACTAGAAGACAGACGTAAAATAAACGACTTAACATTTTGATTCAAAATACTTAACTCTAAATTTGACTGTTGCGAACTACTGCAACTCATAAACTTACGAATACCGACAGTAACTACACGACAAAATACACCATTCTACTGTAGCATTCATAAGCGGAACTACATTGCCCACTCTCCGATACAACGATTTCACACTATGGGAAATCAGTACTTAGGTGATATTGACATATTTGACATAAACTTGGCGAAATTTGTTGATCTTTTAAAAAACTTATTATTCCAAAACTATTCCTAAACCTATCCGTTTTTCTGAAAACCTATGAAATCGCTGTATTTTTGTATTTTTATGACTTGTGTGCTTTTTTATCAAATCTTATTTTTATTATTCTGTATATGTTAAATAATCTGTCATGAATCATATGTACTACCAAAATGTAAAAGCCCATTGGGCGTGAAATAAATAAATAAAAATAAAAATAAATAACGCCAGAAATAACCAGTATATACCGAAACCTACGCGGGCGTGCGCACAACAACTCACCAAATTTCTTCGCAATGGGATGAATAGTGGAGGTTATCCACCTCTTACCGGCCCTGGTATAAGTAACAGATGGTTACTCCTTCAAGGCTCTGGCAAGATTCTAATTTTTTTTTTGTTAAACGAAGCTACATTTATTTATTTTGAACGAATCTAGACCTCTAGTGTCCTTGCATACGTTGTTAGTAAGCAGTATGCAAGTGCTTAACAGGAAAAACAAAATGAAAAATGGGATGAATAGTAACATTGGTAGAAGAGGGGGTCAGTTGAATCAGGGAGCAACCGCGAAATAACGTTTCTTTGTACTAGATCTGTCATTTTGGCAGCTGTCATTCGCACGTTTACGCAGCTACATAATTAAAATGACCCCCTCTTCTGTTCAACGGCCGAGCGGCGTGAGCAGCGGTTACGGCGTATAATCTGTATTGTCTATGGTTTGTATTGTGCGTGCGATGATCTTTTATCTTTTATAGCTGTGTGTGACGGCCCTATAACTAGTAACCGTGTGTATCAATCAACTAGCGACACATCTCGTTAGTCTGAGAGCTGCACTGATTGCTTTGCTATGATTCAGTTCGGAAACAATAGAGCTCGAGATTGGTAGGGATTTGCGGTTACACCAGAAACCAGACGGACAATGGCGGACCATCGGAACACATACACGAAATCAAAATACTTAGCTACAATTTGCCATTTAAATTCATTTTTAATACTTTATTATTATATTTAAATAACATGGCGCCCCCTAACTTTAATATTTACTTGTTACTGTGACTTGAATATATATTTATACAAAAAAAAGAAAAATCCAATTTGGTGCAATCGTTCGGAAGTTATGCGCATACATACATTTCGGCGATTCATTTTTAGAGATAGACTAGCTGATCCCGCGAACTTCGTACCGCCTCAGAATCAAAAACTGTTGTCAACTTATTAGCTGAATTGATCTAAATTGTTTCTCCCTGCGTATACCATACCTTGATCTAAATTGTTTCTCCCTGCGTATCCTTTCCCCTCTCGCGTTCCCTCTCCCTCTCCCCACTCCACTTCTCCCCTTCCCCCGGCCCGCTAACCCCCTTCCTGAGTTCCTTTCCCCCCTCCCCCCTTCCCCCTCCCCCTCCCCCCCTCCCCCGGTTCACAGTTCAATATTATACCCCTTACAATATTGCTGCAGTTCTTTCAAAATAGGAGAATTCGTTGCATACAAAATGTATGGGGAAAATAATTTTCTTCGGAGTGGAACACCCTTTACTTTTAGGGGTATGAAAAATAGATGTTGGTCGATTCTCAGACCTACCAGATAAGCACACAAAATTTCATCAAAATTATTCCAGCCGTTTCGGAGGAGTATGGTAACAAACACCGTGACACGAGAATTTTATATATTAGATAGATATTAACTACGACGCCAACATCGTTTCCACGGCAACCGTTTGTTTAGCTTTTCTTCTGACGTTTGCAATAACTCGATTTTGTTAGGGACAGAAAACGTATTATAAATAATTTCATAACTCCATAGCTTATTCATAACGCCATAACTTACCAATGTATACAGCCTATTCGTAAATAATGTAGCTTTCTGTTAGTGAAAGAATTTTTAAAGTCCATTCAGTATTTTTTGCGTGAAAGAGTAACAACTAACATACATCCGTAAAACCTTTCGCCTTTTAATATTATAATAGAATAGGATTTAAACTAAAATCCTTTAAAATTTTCCAAAATGCCTATAAAACGTAAAGGAAAGATATACCAGACTATTGTAAGACCCGCGATAATGTATGGCTCCGAATGCTGGAATATGTACACCTCCTACTCTAGGCAACTCGAAACAGCAGAAATGCGAATGCTTAGATGGTCGGCAGGAGTATCGCTAAAAGATAAGATTAAAAGTTCACGCATTCGTGGTAGCCTGGGTGTCATGGCAGACATAAACAGCAAGCTGGAGGAACGACAGTTAAAATGGTATGGGCACATAAGACGGAGACCATCAGGCAGTCATCAGTGAAGCAGGCAATGTCTATGGAGCTCCATCGACAGTCATCTAGAGAAAGACCGAAGAACTCCTGGATGACTCAATGCTCCAAAATACTTCAGAGAAACGGCCTAGATGAAGGCAATACTCAGAACATAAGAAATTACAACCTAAGAACGAGAAGAGCCGACCCCAACAGCTTACCTAGGCAATGAGTTGGGACAGCGCAAGGAAGAAGAAAAAGAAGGTTAGGGTTTAAACTTACAAGTTGTCTTTGAACAAAATCCCGTTAATATTAACAGAGTCGACGGAGCTAAGCGCAATAGTTCTTGTTATCCGGTAATTGACGGCTACACCAAAGCTAAACTCAGAAAACCATTTTTAATTATACTGTAATACCAACTTGTAGAGGAGTGGAGCTGGGAGTACGGCATCGGATCTACGTTAAAAGCACACACTTCACCGCTAACAATTTCACTGATGGACACATGGAAACATGAATGTATCTGGACCTGCCCTAAGTGATAAAAGCGTATTATTTCCCCCTCCTATTTCGCCGGTTCCATGGAGCCGGCTTACGAGAGCGTCGCTTGAATCTAAAAAATGTGACGTCATCATTCTTGTCCTGACCAGCGCGCTGGTCACATCGCACATTTTACGAACAAAAGTGAGAGCTTGTGCTATACATTATACCCTAATATATGTGAAAGTAGCGAATGTGGGCGTTTCTCCAGTGAGCTCGTCGCTGGTAGGGATTGCAATCCCGCAGCTAATGCAATCCCGCGGGATTGATATGCGGGATTGCTCAATCCCGCGCGGATCCCGCGGGATCCAGCATCTTTGAAATAATGTTATAAGTTTTAAAATCAAATTGAAACTACAGATTTTATTTAAACATTTATTCCCACACATGGGAACACCTCAGCACAGGTTCGCCTAGTGAGGTGTTCACAAAACTGTAAAGTGTGTGTTCAAGAATAAAAATAAAATAATTAAAAATATCAACCTATGGTGATAAGTTTTGAAAATACGCCCTTAAAAAGCAAATGGCATTAATTGTGTCATCTCCGAGCCTGCTTCTGAGCGAACTGCAAATATAACCTGCTGCTGAAAACGCTCTCTCGGCTTCTACGCTAGTAGGCTGCACCGTCAGGATATACTCATAGGCGAGCGTGAGGTACTCTCCTCTGATACCTTCGGACTCAAAGACCATCATTTCTTTCTTCAAAATTTTCTCAAAGTCCTTTTTTTGCTGTCTGGCTTTGTCTTGAATTCTTTTTTTTTTTGAATTGTCTTTCTTTTTCTTGTAGAAGTTGTTTTTCCAATTCGTCTTTTAGCGTTAGAGTGGGAATAGTGGAATCTGTATCAGTAGCAGATGTATTTTCGAAGTCATCTGTATCTGCATATGTTTCATTTTCATCGTCTTGAACTACGACTCTTTCTATTATATTCTTTTATTTCTTGGCGTATTGCAACTTTTCTTGGCATGAAGAATGTATAAGTACGGTCTGTATTTTTGGCTTCTTCATCGTACTTTTTCGGATTTTGCAAATAAATCAAAACTCCTGTTAAATCAGTGCGGCGTTCTTTAATACGTGTATGTAGAGTCTGTGACAACTGGTTACTCAACACCGTGTTTTGTTGTTGCAATTTATCCAAAATAAATCGAACTGTTGTGTCCGCAGTTATAAGCGTTGACTCTCGCCTACAAAGTGCCTCAACTCCTAATTTAAAAGGCTGCAAGTTAGCAATGAGATCTTTAATTATGAACCACTCATTATCGCTGATTTTAATCATACAGGATACTAGGATAGCCCGCCTGCCGCCAACCGCTAGTGGCGCTAGTCCCCGGCTAATCCTCTAGTGGCCGGCGACTAGCGCCACTAGCGGTTGGCGGCAGGCGGGCTATCTTGTGCTAAACGGTAACATTGCGCTCGTGCTACTCTCGATTTACGACAAAATTTTAGCGCCAAATTTTTAACTTGCGGGATCCGCGGATCCGCGCTTTGAAGGTGCGGGATTGTGGGATTAATAAAAGCTGCGGGATTGCAATCCCTAGTCGCTGGTTACAGGGGTAAGTAAATTATGAAACATTTGTAAAAGTGTCTTAACTAAACACGGCAACAAAATATTCCCGAGTGAAAAAGGGCGAACTTTCCTTTGCCGATTTCGTCTACGCAAATATGATAATAACGTGGCGGGCAATTATAATTCGAGATGCCTATATAATGTCAGATTGATTTTTTAACGAATCACAGTCATCTTTCCCCTCTTCACCCTCCATAGTTTGGTTTTACCCCTCATCTGTATCTTCTGGTCTATTAAATTTGGATGTCTATGGGTGGACACTATAACGCTGTCCGAAATGTTGGCTAAAGAAAATATAATAAAAACTTGATGATACTTTTGACCGTGATCACAAAACCTAAAATCATATAAATAGGATTGTTATTTTTATCACTTTTCATTATTTATAAACAGACATTTTACTGAGCAAAATAGCACCATTACACGTATTGCGATAATAACTGAGATGTAATAGCTGTCACTCTCGCACAAATAGTAAAATATACCACCGTTCAAATTCCAAATTTTAAAAAAAAAATTATCTGTGGTTCCGCATGTTCAAAATAACTGGAATTTCCGATGTGCGATAGATCCCAGGTAGGCATATTAAATTCGGTGACTGAACAACTCAGAATTAAATCAACTCGGAACCTCATTTTAAAAGTAATTAAAAGTGATGAAAAAATATATCAAAAATTGGTTAAATAGGTTACGTTAGGTTAGGGTTACGGGCTATTTTTTTTATAGCTTTTAATGACTTTTCAAAGAGGTGTTGAGTTGACTTGATTCTGAGTTGGCATGGAACCATTAAATTTAATTATACTAATCTTAAGAAAAGAAAATCTTATTAATAATGCTGGTGAGCAACTGGGCCTAACAATCAACGTCAATAAAACTAAATGGACGACATTTGGACGACTAGATCACTCTGAATCAGTGATACAGTTAGTTGCAATGTTGAAAAGGTGGAAAGATTTAGATACCTCGGCAGTATTCTCACGGAGACTCTTGACCCAGATGAAGAGGTTAGATGCAGAATTGAAGCAGCAAGAACTGCGTTCATTAAAATAAAATCCCTCTTCTGCAATGATAATATCAGCTTAAAACTAAGGCAGAGAATGCTTAAATGTTGTGTGGTCGGTCTTGCTGTATATGAATGTGAAACATGGACCTTGAAAGTAAATACCATGTACAGGTTAGAGGCTTTTGAAATGTGGCTTCACCGGAGAATGCTCAAGGTCCCATGGACCGACATGATCACCCACACAGAAATTCTCAAGCGGGCTAGAGCAGATAGAGAACTGCTTACATTAATAAAAATCATGAAAATTTCATATCTGGGTCATATACTTCGAGGGGAGAAGTATCACTTGCTCCATTTAATATTGAAAGGCAAGATAGAGGGTCGCCGAGGGCCTGGTAGGAGACAAATGTCTTGGCTGCGAAATATACGAGAGTGGACCGGAATTAGAACTATGGAGGAGCTATTCCGGGCAGCGCAAGACATAGAGACATTTTCAAGAGTGATCGCCAACGTCAGGGGACCTGATACGGCACACAAAGAAGAAGAAGAAACTTGATAGGAAACGCGGTCGCGGAAATTTTTAAAAAATAGGTATTTTACCAAACTGTTGCTGCCACTGTCGTTGTAACACCCCCCGAATACTGAGCAAAGGGGACAACTGCACCTCAGCCAGACAATACCTTAATAAAATCGTAAAAATCTGGGTTTTGTAATCCTTATTTTTCTCCTCCAAAACTGGACCGATTATTAAGATTTTTTTACCAACTATATTAGAAGTAAACATTCTAAGTCTCTACGTTTTGGCTTGTTTTGAAATACATGTATAGACTGTATACAGAACGTCCGTTGATGGCGTTCAAACCAGGCAATTTAAATCTATATTATTTTGCTCTAGTGTCAAAATCCAGAGAGGAAACTGGGGAATCCGTTAAGTATCCGGCAGTAAGGCTCAACACTTTGTGATTCCATAAAGTTAAATCTGACGATAACGAATGCACTCATGTCAGCTAAACCGCTTGGCGTTCACACAGAAAAGGAAGGGGTGTGGGGTGATTCTCAGGTGCCTCACTTTAATTACTTCATCATATTTTAAATGGCAATGCTAAGTTAACGAATCCCATTTTGACTTCAGGTAGTTTAACAAGAAGTTCATTTTCAGAAAAAGATTCTAGTATATGTTTTAGTTTAGGAGATGTAATGGCTTGCAGGGGAGGAGTGGGGACATTTGTGAAAATACTCCCTTCGGTAAGTAATATTCACCTGCAAAAATCAGCTGTCCCCTCATTTGTTACATTTCGGGCCGGTTTTTTGTCTAGATTGACTGGTCTGTGAACAATTTCAATTTGTAAAACCGCTGTATTCGAATACAAAAGTCAGCTTATAATGCAAAATTATTGTACTAAATATGTATATCTACAACATCGGAGTACATGTTTCCCAAAATTTGGATTGTATCTACTATAGCGACATTGAAGATGAATTATTACAATAATATGGTAGGTACTATCTTGCAACTGTTCTGCAAGGAACATGGAACTAAATTGAAAATAGCAACTCTTTTTTTTTTACACGAATACCGCACAAGAGTCCCAACATCTCCCGGCTGGAGCCAGTGAGACTATGGCATCCCCAGTTGGGGTATGTTGTGAGGCTGAAAGGTAGTGGGGAGGGGAAGGAGATAGGGAAGAGGAAGGTGGGGAAGTACCTGGCTATTCAGATCTGGTCACCAAACACGGTAAAAGCCATTTCAAGCAACGTTTCAATTCTGAATGGTGGTCTTACACCAGGGCGATACTGAGAGTATCTTCCACTCTGGAACGTGCCGCAAATATACTATACATTATTTTAAATGAATAAATTGTGAAATACACAAATTAATCAAATAAAATTTATTTGCCACGCAGCGTTTCGATCCCACAACCTTCGGAATGCGAGTCAAGAGCCTTACCGCTGGACCACGCCGCCGGCCGCTAACGCACCGCTACTACTGACAAAAACAAAACACGGATGGTTGCGCATCGATAATTGTACGATGGCGTTGTTTACGGATTTATATTTTTTGTGATTTTCTTACTTTTCCACTCACTTAGGGGAATTGCGTTTCATTTTCTTGACACGTATGGGGGAGATTTATTATAATTATTTTATTTTTCCTTTGGAGGGGTGCAGACATACGTTCACCGTTTGTCTCATTTCCGACTGTCAATATTTAGTGTGTAAGAAATAGGGGCAGCATTATATGTTTAAGAACAAAAGCAAAACAATCAGTGCAGTGACATTTGACATTTTTGAATTTTTGGAATTCACTCACTATTCAATATTATACTTATCACAATATTGCTGCAGCTCTTTCAAAAGATGAGAATTCGTTCCATACAAAATGTGTTAGGAAAATAATTTTCTTCACAATTATTTTTTTTGTGAATTTTCCGATGTTTTAATAGCTATTCTGCTATTCGAGGCATAGACCAATCCAACCGATCAAAGATTTTAAAAATCGGTCCAGCCGTTCTTGAGTTATAAATGGTGTAACTAACACGACATTGTTTTATATATTACTAGCAGACCCGGCCACACGTTGCTGTGGCTAACGAAACACAACGCCATTACCCAACCTTTATAATATCCACACCACCCGCTTGCAAGCTGCCCGCTGCCCGCAGCCTGAATTGAATTTTTGAATTTCTCGTCTTTTCTCTACTATAATAAGCATGTTTTTATACATATAAACCTTCCTCTTGAATCACTCTATCTATTGGTGAAAACCGCATGAATATTCGTTGCGTAGTTAGAAAGATCTATGCGCACATACATTTTGAGCGACTTAATCAAATAAAATAATTCAAATCAAATACCTACTTACTCTAGGACATCTATTTTCCAATTTCTTCCGTAGAACGAATTTCAAAAGTGACTATAGTACGGCCCGCCAGCCGTTTTAAATCGCAAAAAATATATTTTCCTTGAATTTCTCGGCTTTTCTCTAATATAATTTACATGTATTATACATATAAACATTTCTCTTCAATCACTCTATCTATTGGTGAAAACCGTATGAAAATCCGTTGCGTAGTTTAAAAGATTAACGCGCACATACATTTTGAGCGACTTCATTTTATACTATGTAATAATGTGATAATGAAGATTGCTAAAAATAAATTAAGGATTCCAATTTCGATAGTACTCATATTTTCATTTGTTCTGTGCGTGCTTCCATGTGAACAAATTAACTTCATGTTCAGGCAAAAAGGTCGCGGGTGTGCGGTTGGTTCTAGATGTCCCTTTTTGTTTACTTACACTATTGTAAAGTGTCAATCCTATGATCAATTATAAATTTGTCAAAGTAATCACGTGCGTTCATAATATTGTATGCAATTTGTGTCCATGAACAAAGTACATTTTTGGGGTGCGGTTGTGCGTTACAGGTGATTCTTTTTAACCCCCGACGCAATGAGCGGTGTTATAAGACAAGTATGATTTTCGATGTGTTTGTCTGTCCTGGCTTCGTAGTTTCTAAACGAATGGACCGATTGTGATGCTGTTTTTTTTTGTTTGAAAGCTGACGTGATCAAGATGGTTCTTAGCTATAATTCATAAAAATCTATTCAGGCGTTTCAAGGTCATCAGCTCTTTTTTGTGTCGGGGCTTGCTTAAAATTTTGAAAATAGTACATACAAATTGATTTGTTTTCATTGAAATGACGCCACAAAGCGATTTTGCGTTTATTGAAGAAGTGAAAATAATATTAAATTGTCTAACATGGTGTCTATTACAAATCGCTGCCTTAAATTACCCTTGTGTTTGCGTCGAAATAAATTTTAATTTAACTTGTCCGTTCTCAAGGTTCGGGTTCGCGGTGCTGTTTGCTCGGGTATGCGACGCTCTTTGTTCGCGTGCGCGGTGCTGTTTTTCCGGGTGAACGGTGCGGTTTCCTCGGATGCATGGTGCTGTTTGTTCGTTTTTTTTTTTATTTGAGCTCCACACAGGAGGCCCTGAGGAAAATAATTTCCCTCAGGGCCTGTGCCATCTTTGGGGATGCTGTGTGGAGGGTTTTTTTTAGGAAAGGAAAGAGAGGAGAGTTCTGGGAAGGAAAGGGGTTTAAGGGGTGGGTAGGAATCTGGGGTTCAGTGTGTCCTGGTCAGCCGACTCCAAGACCTAGACAAACCTCACCCAATGAACCCGGGCACCCCTGCTAAATCACCAAACGTAGCGATCCACTTGGGGTGACCTACGGCAGAAGTGTTGGTTATCCTATGAAGGTTCCCGGGGCGGCGGTACCCATTCCCGCCTCCCAAATTGGTTCACGGTGTGGTTTGTTCAGGTGCACGATACGGTTTTTTTTGGATACGCGGTGCAGTTTATTCCAGGTATCTCTCTTTATTTGCCTCAATTTCTTTTAATTAAGTTTTTTAGTCCGCCATTTATAAAAAAATAACTCCTAAAGTTCATATAAAAAAAACAATAGGGTATTTTCACAGTTTTTTTTTATTATTGAAAAAAATTAACTCAAAAATTACGATGACAATGGAATTTTTATTTTATTTTTATGACGACGAATAAACTTTCTATAACGTTTTAAAATACGTCTTTTTAAAATGCCGCTAAAACGGTGTTTTCGCGCCCAATAACTCGGTGACGTCACAAGTGAGTATCATCGTGCTATTGCCGCCGTAAGTGACTCTAGTGAGTTCGTATGTTGAAGTTTGTGTTCTTTATTGACTTCCAGTTTGCTCGATTTATATCGTCATATTTATCTTATAGCTTCCCACTTGCGAAACATGTATAGTTTGGCACACATGGGTACAAATACTATAAGAAAAACCCAAAATAAGATGTTTAAACGACCCTTTTCAAAGCGACAAAAAATGTCAACAGTGTACAAATGTTGGGCGTGCGTTTAATGTGTTTGATACCAGTGCCGAAGGGTTCAATAGCGCTAGTTCTTCGGAGCATCTTCTATTGAAATACCGGTAAAACAAGGACACCATTCCCACTTGAAACCTGTGCGCTAAGCATTGCAATAAGTTTGTTAGAGAGGGAAATCTATCGAATGAACCACCCGTTTCTTCTTTCTGATTTTTCAAATATTTTGGGGCTCTACACCAAACGTGGGTGCCAAATGCAATAGGCGGACTTACAATTTGCGCAGGGTCAGCAGTTTTGTACTATCTGCAGTATATGTTGGCCCTATAGTACAATACCTCAAGCTTCTGAGAAGCTAACATGACTCTGGCTTCGATGGAACCCCCGTGCCTGCTTTTTTGCAGGTTTGAATTTTAACACTACAATAAAAAAACATTCCGTTGTTTATATTCATAATTTAAACGTGGGAACACCATTGTATATGTACACAATAATGACGGCCTCCGTGGTCGAGGGGTAAGGCTCTCGACTAGCAATTTCTACGTTAACAATCATTTATATATGTATATAAAACACATTTTTAATAATTTTATAATGTATGTTTAAAGAATATAGAGATATTTTTTTTTTATTTTTAAAGCAAGACAAACATTCCCTGGTTACGAATGATCTGATATTATGTGAAAATCTACTACTACCACCACAGTAATAAGAAAATGTTGCTTGTGTCGTGATGGAGAACCAAAAGCGATGCCCACTCAGTCACTGAATAAGTCCACCCGGTCTTTGAATAAGTTGTTTTGCATTTCACAATTTATTCGTTAAAAATAAAACGTAGTATATTTGCGGCACGTTCCAGAGTGGAGCCCTGGTGTAAGATCACCATTCAGAATTGAAACGTGTTGCTTCAAAGGCTTTAGATCTGAATACCCAGGTACTTCCCCACCTTCCTCTACCGCGTATTCTTTCCTTCAACCTCAAAAAACATTCCAAATGAGATGCCATAGACGCACTGGCTCCCAAAGATATTGAAATATAAGTAGATGTGCTATCTGCAGTTTTTACTAAGTGGGCTGCGCTTCCGGGTGTCGCCGATATTGTTTACCAATTAACAAATAAACCAAATGAACGAATAATTAATGAATAAACCAAACGAACGTTAAACTAAATGAACGAATTCTTTCCGTATTCAAACAATATTGTTAACCAATACTTATGCACATCTTCAAAAATCAACGAAATGAATAAATTATTTTTGTATACAAATTACTCTAATTAGGGCGTAGTCCGCCGAAGTTGCGCGGACACCATAGCATATCTCTTTTGTATTTGAATATCTTTGCTGGCTCCAGATGGTTGGGAGCAGTTGGGACTTTTGTGCGGTATTCACTTAAAATAAGGAAATTTACTTGTAGAATGGTCAAAGTTTTAAAGATCATTTTATGACAGGGAAGTTATGTGACGAACGACACTTGCTATTAAGCGTCCATTTTAGGCAAGCTGTCGGATTACGCCATTAAAAAAAACACTTGTCAGTTATTACAGCTGGATAATATTATATAAAACTGTAGAAACAACACAAGCATCTTAAATATGAAATAAACCGTCAATAACCGCGAACAAGTCGAGAATGTTTAAACCTTTGATAGTAACGCGGTGATAAACCTCTGAACGTCGTCAGTTGTGACGTCATAATTCGTACACCAATCATGGGCCGTTTACATTTCGTTCCATTTACGCGTATTTTGAAATCAAAAATTATGAGTGAAAATATTAAAATTAAACATTTTAAATGCGATAATCATAATCAGAAAAATAATCTTTAAATCTTCCAGATGTTTTTAGCGGTATGCCTGATTTGTGAAAATACCCTATTGTGAACTAGCTCGAACCCGCGAACAATCACGGGATATTGTAATTGTAGAATTTGTGAAGCTGAAAGTATTCATAAAAAACATATTTGCACTTAGATCATTCCCTATCAAAAGACAGTCTGAAACTTACCTTTAGAATGAACACAGTAAGTAAACTTGAAAAATTACAACATCTTTCAAAAATTTTAGTGAAATTTACATTTCAAATACATTTATTAATATAATTGTGATACTTACCTTTTTTATCACTTGTTTAAAACGTTCCGACAATCAGCTCCAATTTTGAAAATTAAAATAAATCACAGTTCCAGAGGTCACCGCAACAAAGTTACAAAGAAACAACCAACCGAATAAATATATATTTTTAATTTTGAATAATCAAAAAATATAACATCAAGGACGGTTTTGATTCTTACGGCCAAAAGTTCATATTTCGTCTACCCTGATGACTGAAACTGCAAAGTTGTCCGAAACGCTGGTTCGAGAAAAAGGGAAAATCAACATTTAGCACCAGTTTTACAATCCAATCAACTCATCGACCTGTAATGATATTCGCAATAAGTGCATATTGTAGACACCAACATCTTTTAATTTAATTTTTACTGAAATTCTTACGGTTTCTAAGTTGTAAAATGTAAAGGTATTCAAGCAATTTTGTTAAACTACTACTCTGTCATAAATTAAACGAACGTGCATTGTCGGAGGAAACGAAATTCACTGACTTGGTATTTCTATACAAAATTCTAAACGATGCACTTGATAGTCCAGAAATTTGCGTCCATTGATAAGCTTTTGGATTCCACAACGTAATACTAGAAGTCGAGATTTTTTTCATTGTGAAAATTCTGGGTCTAACTACGAGTACCATAATAATATGTATTTCTCATTGAAAAGAACCCAGAAAGTAGGGAGGGAAATAATTATGCGGAGTCAGTGGACGTATTCAATTTATCACTAAATAAATACGAAAGAATATTACTGAGGCAGTTCAGAAGTTATATTGTATAATTTTTATTAATCCTACGCAAAAACTCCTAAAATGGTGTTTATTACGCGTTAAATACATTCGATATCGAGGTCAGAGCCCCCAAAATTGCGTTTATTACTAGTTAAATAAATACATTCGATATCGCGGTCAAAGCACCTAAATTGGCGTTTATTATTAATTAAATAAATTCACTCAATAATGCGGTCGGAGCCGCTAAAAATGACGTTTATTACTATTTAAATAAATACATTCGACATCGCGGTCAAAGCCCCTAAAATAGCGTTTATTATTATTTAAATAAATACATTTAATATCGCGGTCGAGCCCCTAAAAATGGCGTTTTTTACTAGTTAAATAAATGCATTTGTTGTCGCGTTCAGAGCCCCTGAAAATGGCGTTTATTACAAGTTAATTAAATACATTCAATAACGCGGTCAGAGCCCCTAAAAATGGCGTGTATTACTATTTAAATAAATACATTGGATATCGCGGTCAAAGCCCCTAAAATAGCGTGTATTATTATTTAAATAAATACATTCAATATCGCGGTCGAGCCCCTAAAAATGGCGTTTTTACTAGTTAAATAAATGCATTTGTTGTCGCGTTCAGAGCCCCTGAAAATGGAGTTTATTACAAGTTAATTAAATACATTCAATAACGCGGTCAGAGCCCCTAAAAATGGCGTGTATTAATTACTATTTAAATAAATACATTGGATATCGCGGTCAAAGCCCCTAAAATAGCGTGTATTATTATTTAAATAAATACATTCAATATCGCGGTCGAGCCCCTAAAAATGGCATTTATTACTGGTTAAATAAATACATTCGATATCACGGCCAGTGCCCCTAAAAAGGCGTTTAATACTAGTTAAATAAATACATTCGATATCGCGGTCAGAACCCCTAAAAATGGCATTTATTACTAGTTAAATAAATACATTCGATATCACGGCCAGTGCCCCTAAAATGACGTTTAATACTAGTTAAATAAATGCATTTGATATCGCGTTTAGAGCCCCTAAAATGGCGTTTATGAGAAGTTAAGTAAATACATTCGATATCGCGGTCAGAACCCATAAAAATGGCGTTTATTACTAGTTAAATAAATATATTCGATATCGCGGACAGAACCCATAAAAATGGCGTTTATTACTAGTTAAATAAATATATTCGATATCGTGGTCAAAGCTGCTGGTTTACCAATAAATAATATTATTTCATATATCAGCCCAGTCGTAGATATACATGAAATTTTCGTTGCGGACCTCCGTTAAAATATTTGCCCAACCCTGGTCTAATACAACGGGGAACAAAGATTTTTTAAAGTTTATATCTGGTTCGTCTTAGAACCATATTGTACTAACTAACTTTATGCAGTTTTTGAGTTAAAGCTTGAAATGAGGGCTCCAAATCATAATCTACATAACTCTGCTAAAGAGAACCATGTTGCTTGACCAATCATGGACAGTTCTCCATCTACACTCAACTCACTCAATATCCAACATCAGTATCAAAATTTTAAAAATATTTTTTAATTTTTGTTCATATGAAGCAGATACTTTTTGATGTGACATAATAATTTAAAATACAATAACTTTGTAAACACCACTTTTATTTTATATTTTTTAATTGTTCTATGAAATGTGCTGGAATAATAAATATATATATATTCAAAGCTCAACCTAAACCTTTATCTTAAATTTATTTCACAATTTAGTTACATAGTAATGGTGATATTTAAACAATACAAAAATAAATATATGTGTATAATTCACTCGCCACTCTTAAGATATGTTAGCCAATTTCAATTACTTAAATATGCTGGAAAATAAATCATTTGGGTCATTATAGTGACTAGACATTTGGGTCATCATAACGACTTTCAGTCAAATTTAAACGATGCGGTAATTGGGTAAAGCTTTAAAAGGGTTACACCATTAATAATTTCCATCACTTTACTTGGAAATCAATAAGGGCATAGTTAATAAAAATAGTTGGGAGGCGGGTATGGGTGCCGCCGCGGCGGCGGTACCCATAGCGGTACCCGTAGCGTATGGTTGAGACGGTCCCTTTGACCTCTCCAGCCGTACTCTCTCGGAACATCGGCTTGCACCGCAGTAGGAGGGATGGATTCGTCCGTCACTCCTGGACACACTGACCCCAAGATTCCTACCCACCCCTTATACCGTTTTCCTTCCCAGAACTTACTCTCCTTCCCCATCCTAAAAAGACCCTCCACACAGCATCCCCAAAGATGACATGGGCCCTGAGGGGAATATTTTACTCAGGGCTTTCTGCGTGGAGCTATGTAAAAAAAGTCGTATAACCACAGTTTGATTTGTCAATAGTGGTCTTACTGATGTGACCGTATCACAAAGCTCCGAAAAAAAAAACAATTACAGGGCGTTATTCACACCTGGCGGGTGCGACGATCGGAAGCTCCATCGCGAACGGCTGCCACATCGAGACTAAGCGTCCCAGAGAGTGCAGCGTAGTGGTCATTTGTCATGGGGGAACCAGGCTACACGCCTGTGTTACCGGATCACGCGTAAAATCGTTCCTCGGGACCGCTACACCTTGGAGACCTTATTTATCGATATGCTTGGTGTAACTCTAAGTGACCAGCTCAGGTACAGGGGCTCATTTGGCAGCCACCTCTGGTCTGAAGCTCCAAATTACCTTAAAAAAAACTTGACTGTGTGCTGCAACTGGCGGTCCGTTTGATAGATTCTCCCATCTTAACAGATGGATTGCAATCGTCTGTATTCGATTGCAATATTGTCTGTATCACACTGTAGGAGACAGACAATAGGCCTGCACTGTGTCTTAGATATACGAAACGTAACTGGCTATGAGAGAAAGAGAGATAGAAAATGTGTGCTCGCACCTCTCTCTCTTGCCCCTACAGTAATATACGAAACGTAACTCTCTCTCTTTCTATCTTCACTAACTTATATCTCCCTCTCAACTTCCGTTCGCCTCGCTTTTCATAACGCTCTCGTCACGCTTCACTAGCTTACTCCCCAAGTCAAGCGTAGTACTCCCCAAGAAATAAAAATAAAAATTGAGTTCTACAAATTAAACTCGATAACAATAAACAATTAAACCATACGCAAAACCATTGATTTCTCAAACGCAAAATGCAACTTACCCATCTGCTTGTTTAGGAATAAATACATCCCAAAACATGTAATCGCGTTATACTTTCATAAGACCAAAAACGTGCCGAGTGACCTTACATTTTAAAAGCTATATATCTCTCTTCCTCTTATGCAAACATATGTATTTTTCTTTTAACCCGAAAGAGAACGAAATAATGCTTCTTATTGTCTTTGAAATATGAAAGCTATCTTGTATAGATATTTTACAATCTCAATCCAAAGTGACAGTTTCAGAATTTACTGGCGAAACCGAGGCTTTCGGATTGTGAGGTGGTAATATATTGAACCAAGCAGACGGGTTAAATATTGACGATCCGTTTGCCCTAACGAAAGCACGGTTTTTATGCAAAGACACATAGCTTCAATAAATTAATCATGTTCCATCACAAAGTCGCTAGTCAGTGTATCTTTTAAACGCCAATTAGCATATAAATTTTCTCTGCGATTACCGTATGAATTCTTGATTCAATAATAGAGAGCTTCGCAGAGCTCTGCCACTGCATTTTTAATTTTATCAATATAGTCGCTTATTGAGGGGAAATGGAAAGGTTGTCAACCTTAATGACTCAGGTACGCCTCATAGGTCATACGTACATCAAGTAATTCAACAATTTGAAATGAAAGAAAATCTCATATACATGTATGCAAGATGTTTTGAAGTAAAGAAATTACCACGTAAAGTACGTATTAAAATAAATTTAAAAATTCCATAAATAAACATTGACGAAGAATATAAATATTCAAAGTATATTGATTATAATCCAACTGAGAAGCGCTGACAAACAGCTATAATTAAATAATGTTTGTATGTTGATAATCTTTCAATATTTATTACCATCATCAACAACATATTTATTACCCTCCACACAGCATCCCAGATGACATAGGCCCCGAGGGAAATGATTTTCCTCAGGGCCTCCTGCGTGGAGTTAACGTAAAAAAAAAATATATATATGCATATCCAATTCCAGTGCATGGAATATAATTCAGCATTAGAATAGAACCTGTATTGTTACAATGGTAAGGTAAGTTGGAACGAATTGATCTACTCGGTACATGAAAACTTTTTATCGAAAGAAGTTCGGAGGAGTCCAACAAGTTATTAACAATTTTAAATAAATTAAATAAGTCGGAACAAAGTACAAATATAAGTTTATTTGTACTTTGTCATATTCATGTCTAACTACTGTCAAAAGAAGCGAAGCCAGCAGTCCACAATGGAGTCATAGTACCTACCCTGATGTATGGCAGTGACGCATGGAACTATCAGAGGAAGGATGAAAGAAAACTGAATGCTGTTAAAATGAGATCCCTAAGGCGTATGTGTGGTAAAACCACGTATGATCGTGTGAGAAATGTGAGGCTGATGTAAGCATAATGAGTAAGATTTAGAAAGGGATACTCAGATGATTTGGGCATGTAGAGCAAGAGAACGAAGAAAAAAGTGTAAAAATAATATACGACGCAAATGTGAATGGTAGAAGAAGTCGTGGACGCCCGAGGAAGACATGGCACGATCAAGTGAATCAGATATTTGAGACAGGCCATGTCAAGAGTCAGAATAATAGAAGAGTATCTATGAGACGATGTATGAATGTGAGCGAGGCAAAGAGTGTGTGCCAAGACCGAGTTGTTTGGCGGTCCGTCTTCTCTGCCTACCCTTGCGGAGAAACGGCGTGATAGTTAGTTAGTTATTCATTTGCGAGTAGCTATATCAGAAGAGTCCCAACTGCTACCAACTGCCTGGAGTCAATGAGACTATGGTGCCTCCAAATGTGATATGTTGTAATGCTGATGGTAGTGGAAAAGAGGAAGGTGGGAATGTACCTTGCTATTCAAATCTGATCGCCCTCTCTGGAAGCCATTTCATGCAACCTTTGTTTGTGGTCGCACTGCTCCGAAACGGCTAGACCGATTTTTATGAAATTTTGTATGTATATTTGGTAGGCATGAGAATAGGTCGCAAAGTATGTTTCATACTGCTAGGTTATTAGGGTGTCCCTATCCAGAAATTTTAATACATTTTTGACAATTTTTTTTGGCATCAAAATATACCTAAAACCCCAAAATTTCACCCTCCTACCCCCACCCTACCATTTTTTAATCGCGACCCTCCCATATTTAATCGCGATTTTAGTATTTTAGAACGAACAAATTTAACCGTCGTTCGCATATCAAACAGAACGAAATTATTTATGTTGTTGAATGACAGATGGCGCTTGTCCGCCTCGTCGAACTTTAATCCACTCATTTAAATAATTTATATGGCAGAACAACTTTTGCGGGGTCAGCTAGTATTATTATATTATTTTTAATTAATAAATTTTAAAATTACACGAATTAATCAAATAAAATCTACTTGCATAATTACTAACATTTGAATGATAAATAAGATTTAATGGCCGTTTCTTTGTAATGCAAAAAAGAAATAACTAGTCTGAATTAAAATCTTAATATGTTAAAATTAATGTTTTTTTGCTTGTCCCATGTGCGTTCCTAAACCATTCATCCGATTGCAATGAAATTTTGGTGATTTACTCTACGCACGCCCGTGAAGGTTTCTATGTGTATAACGGTGATCTGTGGCGTTATGAAATTATTTTCTGTACCATTCATCCAATTGCGATGAAACATTGATGATGATGTTCTCACGCCCGTGAAGGTTTCTGTATATAATGGTAAGCTCTGGCGTTATTAAATTTGTATGCACAATTACAATAGGTGGCGCGCGAGTTTGGAAAATGCGCGTATTTTATACAAATAAATAAAACAATATTTATTTGTTTGAACCAATCACATATTTTATTAACGCCGAACGATTTCGGGGCAAACTTATAATGACTTTACAATTATTATAAAACAGTGGGTGAGTACAATGTATTACTGAGTGTTGGGGAAGGGGTAGGGCATGGGTAGAAATTAATGAAAGGGGAGGGGAGGAAACAGACCGGACCTAAAATATTGTTTAATTTATTTATAACTAGATGGTTTTTGCGTGAAAGAGTACATCAAAAAAATGTCTATGGTATTAAAAGTGACAAGTAACGTTTGAATTTGTCTCGCGAATTTTCAGTTAAAATAGTTATTTATAACCATCATTTAAGCAATTGGTTGTGTGAATCACATTATAAAAATCCTTCCTAATATTGTGAAATATAATTATACCATAATCGTAGTGATCCAAACATATCAATCGGTTATTCACTAAATTTTACAAAATAATATCAGACATTACTGATTCCAGTGCGTGTGAGCGGTGCGACATCATAATAGGTCACTATCACCCGTAAGTGCAAGCAGCGCAGAAACTCTCCGGACACTACTTGCAACCCGCTACGCGATAAGCAGTTAAGTGTGCTGGGTGCAGGGTCATCACTCACTTCCTAACATTACGAACCTCTAAATAAAAATGGATGCTAATCAATGTATGGCGAAGGCTCAGGAAATTATTAACCAAATACATTTAATAATTACCGACTCATCTAATAAGTTCAATAAAGAACAACTTGCAAAAATAATGCCAAAAACTACCGAGTTACTGGGCGTCGCGGGACAGATGGCCGTAAGGATGGGGACTATGGAAGGTGAACTATCCGCATACAAAAATATTATCAATAACCAACCTGCAATAACTGGGACGACTCAATCCACTTCAATGGAAATATGTGACGCAATTACCGAGATAACAGAAAGGAATCTACGTTCGAAAAATCTTATTCTGCTGAACGTACCTGAAAGTGAAGACGAGAATCAAACTAACAGGATATCTGATGACAACAATAAAGTATGTTCTACGTTGAAAAGTATCGATGATACATTACAGATAAATATTTCTAAAATATATAGGCTTGGCGTAAGAAAAACTGACAAGATCAGGCCCTTAAAAGTAGAACTGCAAGATTCATACCAAGCTAAGCAAATAATCATAAATAAATATAAACTGAAGAATGGCATCAAAGTTAAACAAGATCTTACGGAGCTGCAAAGGAAACAAATGACGGATGTTTGGAAAGAGTTTGAAACGAGAAAAGCGGATGGGGAAACAAACATAACAATTAAGTACATAAACTCTGTTCCAAAAATAATAAAAAATGTGCCAAAAAACTTAAACAGCACCTAAAATTGTTTGGGTATTACCAAAATGTTCGCGGAATGAGAACCAAATTACAACATCTCAAAATAACTTCTCCCACAATCCCACATGATATATTGTTACTAACAGAAACATGGTTAAATAAGGACATCAATACATCGGAACTAGGTCTTAACCAATACAACATTTACCGTCTTGACCGTGACCCCATTACGAGCAACAAATCAAAAGGAGGAGGTGTAATGGTGTGCATATCCAAAAACATTTCATCTAGAAAATTGCCAGTTAAACACAAAAACGTTGAACACATCTTTGTAATGCTAAATATTTCATCAACAAAAATCATTATAGCCTGTACGTATATTCCACCAATGTCAGATCTGCAAATATACAAGAACCACATCGAGGATATAGAAACACTAAAATACAAATATCCTAAAGCCAAATTTATAATTGTAGGCGACTACAATCTTCCGAAAATTGACTGGTCTTTCGATAAGAACAATGAAGTGATTATTAACGAAACAGAAGTGCAGTGTGCCAAATCAAAGGAAATGCTCGATATGTCTTTTTTCCTAGGACTAAAACAGTTAAATAAAGTGCATAATTCTTATAACCGAATGCTTGACCTAGTATTTTCTAGTGACTTAAGGACAGTGGTAGAACAATCGGATGAATTGTTATTACCTTTAGACCAACACCATCCAGCGTTAGATATTACTATTACAAATGTGTCTAGAAAATTGGAGAAATTAAAAACTTCATCGTACAATTTTAATAAAGCTGACTACACAAATATTATTAATTATCTTGACCATACAGACTGGTCATTTCTAGAAGATGAAAACAATATTGAAAATCAAGTCCAACAGTTTTATTCAATCCTAAACACTTCAAAAGAACGTCATGTTCCAAAAATTAATTTTAATGCATCATTTTACCCCACATGGTTTTCAAAAGAATTAAAAGAATTAATTTATACTAAAAAACAAACTCACCGAATATATAAGCAATCTAGAAACGTAGATGATTATATAACGTTTACTAACTTAAGAAGGCAGTGCAAAGAATTGTCCAAAAAATGTTATAATGATTATATTAGTTTAATAGAAATGGAGGTTCATGATAACGTAAAAAAATTGTGGAACTTTTCTAATGCTCAGCGAAAAAATGATAGTAGTTTACCAAATATTATGCATTTGAATAACAATTGTGCGGACAGTACCGAAGGCATTGTCAATCTTTTTGCAGATTTATTCAAAAGTGTTTATGATGATAGTATTCCTGATAATGAAATCCCAAACGATATATCACTTGAAGAATCACTTAACCTAAACCATTGTTTTATTGAAATAAACGCTATAGAAAAGGCTATAAAAGCATTAGATACTAATAAATCCGCTGGACCGGATGGTTTCCCTCCAACATATTTAAAATCTTGTGTTCGCAGTTTGACTTATCCACTATTTATACTATTTAATAAGTCTTTGTCGTCAGGGTGTTTTCCAAATCAGTGGAAAAAAAGCTATCTTACGCCTATTCATAAAAAGGGAGATAAAAGCGATGTATCAAACTACAGACCAATATGTATATTGTCCGCTATTCCCAAACTATTTGAATCGTTAGTCCTAGATGTCATTATTAAACAAATTAATAATATTATTGTACCCAACCAGCATGGCTTTATCACAGGTAAATCCACTCTAAGTAACTTAATCATATACGAAAATTACATAACTGATTCTCTTGCCTTGAAGCATCAGGTGGATTCAATTTATACTGATTTTTCCAAAGCCTTTGACAAGGTAAGGCGACATATCCTTGTACAAAAATTAAGTATGTTGGGCATCAAGGGTAATCTATTAAGTTGGATTGATAGTTATCTTAGTAAAAGAGAGCTATGTGTGAAAATAAAATCTGTGGAATCTTACGTTTTCGAAGCCACAAGTGGGGTTCCTCAGGGGTCTCACCTGGGACCAATTCTTTTTTTGTTATTTATTAATGATATTGTTAGCATATTTAAAGATGTGGAAGTTCTTCTCTTCGCAGATGACTTGAAAATATATAAAACAATACGTAGTTTAGACGATTGTTATACTTTGCAACTTAATTTAAATAAACTATATCGTTGGTGCATCATCAACTCTCTGTTTCTTAATATTAAAAAATGTCAGGTCATTCGTTTTTGTAAAATACGAAATCATATAATTTATGTATATTCGCTAAATAACGTAAAATTGACAGCTGTCACTCAAATCAGGGACTTGGGTGTTATATTTGATGAACAGTTAACATTCAATCCGCATGTAAATGAAATCACAAATAAAGCCTTAAAAATGCTTGGTTTTATATGTAGAACCGCATGTGACTTCAAGTCATTAGAATGTTTGAAAACACTGTACACATCTTTAGTAAGAAGTCAAGTAGAGTATAATTCGCCTATTTGGTCCCCCTTTTATAAAATACATTCCAACAATATTGAAAGGGTACAACACAAATTTCTACGATTTATTAACTTTAAACTAAATATTCCAATCCAAAATATAAATTATATCCAGCTGATGCACCAACTAAATTTGATTACGCTGTCAGATAGGCGAATTATCTCCGACCTTGTTCTACTAAATAAAATTATAAATTATAGAATCGACAGCCCTGAAATTCTGGCCACAATAAAGTTATTTGTACCTTCCAAAAATACGAGACAAAATTCCACGTTTTTCTGTGACAATTTTAAAACAAATTATCAAGCGCACATATCCTTAAATCGAATACAAAATTTTGGTAATAAATTTGGTAACGTTGTTGATATATTTAGAGATTCCGTAGCAGTGCTTAAACGAAATCTACATAAACACTTTGCTGAAATGTATGACTTCACCATTCCATAGTGAAAAACCCTTTTTAGCTTCTATTTATTTCACTCTTTTCTTTTAGACTTTTTAACTTTAATATATATATGTAACTTTACAAATTAATATTGTAATTTAATTTATATTTCGATTATGCTTAAGTCCCTACTAATGCTGATTAATTTCAATCCCGTTATTTTTGTTTGTAAGTACAAAAAAAAAACTGTTCTCCATAATGGTATTCTATATTATTTGTAAAACATTTATGTAGGTACTACACATATAATAATTATTTTATTCATATATGTACTTAAACTTTTATATGCCATATAGTTAATGTAATAATACTAACAACAATGTATGTAAAAGCCCAATGGGCGTTTAAATAAATAAATAAAATAAAAAAATACAAACTTTTGCGTTTTTAATATTACTAGCTTTTGCCCCCGGCTTCACTCGCATAGTATTAGGGGGGTTTCCACTCCACCTACTCCACCTTCCCTATCCCCATTCCACCCCCCCCCTTCTCCCCTCCCCCCCTCACCTTCTCCTCCCCTACTCCTCCCCTCTCCCTTCCACTTCCCTCTCCCCCTCCCCCCTTCCCATTCCCCAATCCCTCCACACTTCCCCTCCCCCCTCTCCCCCACTCTCCACCACCCCCCCTCTCCCCCTCTTCCCCACACCCCTCTCCAACCCTTCCCCCCCACCTCTTGCCTCCGATTACCGCCTCCTTCATACCCGTTACATTCATTTTTCAAACAGCTCGCGTGCCACCTATTGCAATTTTTTATACAAATTTCATAATGCCAGAGCTCTGAGCTATAGCCTACATGTTATTCTGATGTATGAGCTATATTATTGTAAAGTTTCATTAAAATCCATTCAGTTGTTGTTGCGTGAAAGAGTAACAAATACATATACAGCCATACAAACTTTCGCGTTTATAATATTAGTAAGATAAGATATATATCCACAAAGTTACATTCAAAAGTATTTTACACAGTTTATCGGCTGGTAAAGAAAGCGGAGAGGGTGCATTTTCAAAAAAATGCACTCTCGTAAACGTCAAAGACTGTTAAAATAAATGAGTTTTTACACATTCATGTACATACCTCCAGCTACATTTTCCATGGTGACTCTTGCAACAAAACGTAAAAACACACACGGCAGCTATCCGATTAGGGCGTAACGCATATCCCTGCGTGGGGTGGCCGATTGAATATTGCCTGTAATGCTGCGTTTGAAAGCGCATCCACGCCTCCACGTAGTCTTTCAATAATTCGTCTAATTTTAATGGGTGGTGTTATTTAGGTGCAATATTAGACTACTTAAAAATAATTATTTTAACCTTTTCCACTCTGTAGGCTACACATTCTGGCCCAAACGATTTTGGTAGGCAGCTCCATCGGCCAAAGGTCCTGGTCCGGCGCACTACACTGCCAAGTCTAGTGCGCCGTCTCATAAAGACTTACCAAAGTAGCTTTTTTTCCCGGGAGGATTTGCACAATCGCTGATCAATGATAAGTTTAATCTCCAATTTCTATCTTCCTAAAATGTATTATTTCCGATAATTACAAAGAGTCGTCGCTACATATTGAATAAACCAACATTTCTTCATTTAAATTTATTGTTTTACATAAGTTTGTCCGAGTGAATAAATTCGGCTGTAAATAAGACTCACAGTTTGGAATACCAAATTTTGAAGATCACTCTAGATAATATTATAAATAACTGATTTTTTAAATAACAGAATTGAATTTCAGGTTAGTCGTATTAAATTATTGCTAGAAAAAAAAATAGGCTCGCAGAAATCGAATACAGTACCAATCATCTCGACAGATCTTCTCAGCATTACTGGAATATGTACGTATTGTTTGACATTTCCGCTATTTTTTGTATGTGAAATCAAGTACATTTGTCAAACCACTAAATTATTCATGTGAATATTTACTTTATGTGATATTTTAGGTGTCTTAACTTGTAAACAATTAATAATTTTGACTGATCTTGGTTTTTGATAAACCTTTCACGACTTGAAAGTCCTTTGTACTTTTAGGTGATTTATTTTATCCTTCTGGCGATAAAAACTCTTTTACTTTTCAAATATTTATTTTACATTCGCACTTTTTTAACTTCACTTCACACAGGATGCCCAAAGAAAAATATTTTTCCTCTGGGCATATGTCTACTTTGGGAATGTTAAAAGGGTTCATTTTCAAGGAAATGAATGAGAGGTACTTCTGGGGACGAAAAGGGTTAGAGGGGTGGGTAGTAATCTGGACCACAGTGAATCATCAGTTATGGACGTATGAATCATCCCTCCCACTGCGGTGTTAGGCGATGATTCGAAAGTCCGGCTGGAGAGGTCAAATGAACTCCTTCGACCGGCCTCTTCCGATCTGACAATGAACCCGGACACCCCTTTTAAGTCTCCAAACGTACCGAACCGCTTGGGGTCATATGATGGTATTGGTGAGATTTCGGTTATCCAATGAATGGTTCCCGGGCAGCGGTACCCATGTCCACCTCCCAAATTTAATAAGTAGAGGGGTATAAAATAATAAATACTTAACAGGTGAATCCTTGAAGCGCTAAGAGTATTTGTAAATCCAAAAAAGTGACAACTTGACAATTTAAAAAATTTAAACCCCACTCGGACCCATAAGCTTGTTTTCATCATAATATAACATTACCAGACATATGTATGACGTATGAGGCGTACCTGACTTATTAAAGTTGCAAAAATATGAAAATAGAAAATGTTTCAAAAGTATGTATTCAGAAAATAAATCCTTAATGTTTCAAAAAAATGGTTCATGAAAACAAATGCCGAAGGATACACATGTATAACAGAAAGAGTCCTGAAAACTGAAAACCTGGAATCGCAACAGAATGAATCCTAAAAAAGTAAAATCAGTGTTTAAAAATTGTTTGAATCCTGAAATGCTTCCGAATTTTTGTGAACATGATTAGATTTTAAAATATTTATGATAACTTATATTAATTTAAGGGGGTATTCATAGATGGCACTGGTTACGTAGATCCGTCATTCAGGGATTGAAACATGGATAAATTCGATTACGAGCTCAAGGTCAGGACCCAGAATCATTTCTACCGCCTGCTAATAAAGTCACACAAGCATCATAATAATGGTTCAATATCACAAAATAAAAGTTTTTTGTTGACCCAGAGTTTTTGTTTAAAGAGTTGTAAGACATCGGAGTTTAAAAAATAATGAATCCCAAAAAAGTGAACGCCGAATACTTCATAAGTCAAAATAATGAAAATGAAAAAGATAGAAAAAATTGAATTGGATTATTTTCAAAGTGAGAACAAAAAAATACACTCCACAAGTTTTTCAATTTATATCTGGAAGTTGCGGGTTCTATTCCTGCCACATAGATTTTTCTGCTCAGATAAACTCGTAGATACAGATATTTTTGTCCGGAAGCCATGAAATCGATTGTGAGTTGGATTTAAAGTTAAAAACGGACAAAAAAGTTATTGGCTAGAAGGGAATCAAATTAAAAGTACCTGCCACGAAAATATGTTGGAGGAAATAATTCTCTAAATGCGCAACAGGGCCACATTAATGGCTTAGCGCTATAACCCGTACGAATATTCCATATCGTATTAAAGATTAAAGCGTTTGATTCATAGACATATGAATATAAAGACTAGACCAGAACATAAAGGTGAGGGGGAGAAACCAATTACAGCGGGGCGCAGAGCGGGAAGATGAATTTGGTGATACTCGTATGTGATTCGTCAATAACTCAATCTGAGAGTATATGGGCATCTCGCATCATAATATCACCATTTAGTTCTAAAAAGTAAAGTCTGCTTTTGAATGAATGGAACTTTTTGCATGGGAGCGCGTATTGCTCGTCGCGTAATAAACAAATTTGCGAATTCCAAATACGGCAAAGTAAAGTTCGCCTAGTCCAGTATTTATTTAAGACAATTTTACAAATGTTTCATAATTTACCTACCCCACTAAACAGTGACGAGCACACGCCATGTATCTCGAGTGATAGTGTGTGTTACAAAAACGACCATATCATGTGATCTGAATAAGCTTAAAAAAAAGTAAAATAATGCTTGCCTAAGGAATGTAATACGACAATTAAGTTAATACTCTTATTCACTTCAATTTTTACACGTTTTCAAATCACAAGCCACTATTTTTACCGTGTTATTTCGTAAAATGCACCGATGAGTGCTCGACGCTGGCTCGCAGAAGAATGATGACGTCACATTTTTTAGATTCACGCGAAGCCATACTCGATCGCGGCCGGTTCCAATGGAACCGGAATGGGGAAGGGGAAATAATACGCTTTTATCGCTTAGGGCAGGTCTACTAATATTCATATGTCTATGATTTAATTAAATATGTTGTTAAATCACAAATCAACATGTATAATACAGCGCGGACCTGTGAACATTCACTGGATATTATAATTGTGGGATTTGTGAAGCTCAGAGTATTTGTAAAATGTTTGATATTAAGGAGGAACGAAATTTCCATTGGAGGTGCAATTTTAAGATATTCTGTGCCTTAAAGCACAATACAGGATCGACCCTCAAAAATGGCTCGAGGAAAACAATTAATCGAATGAATATGAGAAACAGAGGAGTACTGCCAAATAGCGATACAGTTTGGGAGGCGGATGTGGGTACCGCCGACCCGGGAGCCATCTATTGAATAACCAACACCTCTACCTTAGGTCGCCCCAAGTGGTTCGCTACGTTTGATGAGTTAGCATCGCCTTGCACTGCAGTGGATGGATTCATACGTCCGTCACTCCTGGACACACTGACCCCCAGATTCCTACCAACCCTTAATACCCTTTTCCTTCACAGAACTTCCTCTCCTTCCTTTCCTAAAAAGACGCTCCACACAGCATCCCCAAAGATAACATAGGCCCGGAGTGGAATTATTTTCCTCAGGGCCTCCTGTTAATAAAAAATAAAAAAATGAACTTCCGAGGATGCTTGAGCACTTTAGAATCAATGGCCTCAGAATCAATGGATTCAATTTTATGAAGCAACTGGCCTATCATGATATAATAACAGAACTTGAATAGAACTTATACAGAACGTGAAGTGAACTTCAAATATTTGCGTTTTGTTTAATTTTTTTGAAGCAACCCGTCTTAACAAACCCGGAAATTTGGTAGCCAGGTTCAGCGCATCAGGAATTTCTCCTTTCGATCCTGAAAGAGTTCTTAGAAACATTACTCATAGAGATCAAGATAACAATGAAGCGAGTAGCACGTAATAATCTTGGACAGAAATCTTCACATCTCTACTGAAGGATGGTAGATCCACTGACTAAAGTAAAATACGAAATCTGTGCCAAAAATAATCTAAAGATATACAAATTTTGTAGAATTAATATAATTAACAAAAATAAAATTATTATATAGTAGATATCGCTTGTCTGAACGGTCAGATCCAATTTCAATAATAACACTTCATTTGAAATAAAATCCGAGGTCTAGAGTTCGTTGAACCAGAGTTACAGACACACAACCGAAATTAGTATTTTGATACTCAAAAATACATATGGTCAAATGTACTTGATTTCAAATATATACTTAACCGAAATATTATTGAAATGTATTTTGTATTTCAGCCACTCACTTGCCTGTCTGGTTAGGTTAATTTTAGAAGGAATATCCCATTTATAAATAACTACTGCCCTTGCAAAGGTCTCCATCGCGAATAAATACATTGTTTTTTTATGCACGCTTTCCCTATTCAAGATTTTAGGTACCGAAGTATAGCTTTTTTTATTAGATAAGCAAAATCGATGAAATAACATTTAGGACTCGAATATATTTAAAATAACTCACAATCTTCATAGATAGGCGACAATTTAATTATTTACGGAAAAATTCCTTTTCCGCAAGTTTTGCTGTAAAATAATAAGATGAATTGTTTGCTTTTGCGCCCATAAATACACAATATAAATATGAATAAATAGCTCACACCATTTTTTTAAAGGCACTGGTGAATCCGAGGCTGTTTCGAAATTACAGCCTCAAATGCAACTGGCGAAAATGGACTGTAAATGCAAAACGAAAATGAGATTGTTTGAAGTTGGATGAATATGTGTCTGGTAAAATTATGGAATGCAAGGAAGTGAGGAAAACCAAGGCACTTACCAAATTCGAGGGCTAACACATTACAAATTCAACTAGTTGCTACAAATGTCACAAGTCATCTCACAATGCACTGGTTGTCATTGTTTCCTGCTTTCTTCAGCAAGGTGACATTGGTAGGATGGATAAATGACATTCCGGTAGGAACTCTGCATATTATCATTTCAAAGCCAAACAGGCATACAATATTAATAGAGTTGATCACCGGTAAAATATTGCATTTGAATGTCTTTATTCAAAAACTTGGATTTTTATACTAACAAAACTATTTATTTATTCATTAGACGCAAACAATAAATTGATATTTTACAGCACACTTTGCAAAAAGGTTTTTTTTTTATTATAATAACTAAACTAGCGCCATCTATAATACAGTGGATAATGAATTATTTTATTTTTTATTTTTAACTTTATGAGTAAAACCTCAAATTGTAATATTTAATTAAATGAAGACAATATTACCGAAACTCAATCGAAAATCTTGAGACAGAAAAATCAGAAAAATATATTGGCACTTCTGGGACTCGAACCCAGGACCTTCTGCTTTCATGGCAACAGCTTTACCAACTAGCTAAGGCATCTATATCCAATTCTTTTTTTTATAGTGATACCTCACAAGCTAAGGTATCTACATCCAATTCTTTTTTTTTATAGTGATACCTCACAAGCTAAGGTATCTACATCCAATTCTTTTTTTTATAGTGATACCTCACAAGCTAAGGTATCTACATCCAATTCTTTTTTTTTATAGTGATACCTCACAAGCTAAGGTATCTACATCCAATTCTTTTTTTTATAGTGATACCTCACAAGCTAAGGTATCTACATCCAATTCTTTTTTTTTTATAGTGATACCTCACAAGCTAAGGTATCTACATCCAATTCTTTTTTTTTATAGTGATACCTCACAAGCTAAGGTATCTACATCCAATTCTTTTTTTTTATAGTGATACCTCACAAGCTAAGGTATCTATATCCAATTCTTTTTTTTATAGTGATACCTCACAAGCTAAGGTATCTACATCCAATTCTTTTTTTTTATAGTGATACCTCACAAACTAATTTATCTACATCCAATCCTTTTTTTTTTTATAGTGATACCTTACAAGCTAAGATATCTACATCCAATTCTTTTTTTTTATAGTGATACCTCACAAGAGTCTCAGCTGCTCCCGTCTGGAGCCAGTGAGACTATAGCATCCCCAATTGAGGCTGGAGGAAGTTTTTTACGATATTTTCAAAAATTTTGCAATGTTTGAGACAAGAGATATAAGTCGATAATTTGATATTTCTTCAGGGCTGCTTGATTTGAAAACGGGTGTTATGATAGATTTTTTATAAATGGAATGGAATATTTTACTATTTAAACTAATATTTATAATGTGTGTAATTGGAATGCTTAAAAAATTATAACACCGCTCCTTGCGTCGGGGGTTAAAACACAGAACTAAGCAGCAATTAAAAAAAAAAGAATACAGATGTATATTCAACAAATGATAAACCTATAATACATTACAATAAAATAAATGTGATTATAATAACTATACTTAAATAGACTGCGAAATAGGTAATTGGGTTGGAACGGGTAAGTGTAGGAGAGGGATATGGGAAAGTTGCCACGGAAGTATTAAAAAATTTTAGATAAATTAATTTAATCGTCATGAATATGTGTTATTTTAAAATGTGATACCATGAAATTCTGCAGCGATAGTAACTAGCAGTGAATATGTCAGCACGTGTGTCTATATTGCAAATTTATTGTTATTTGCTTTGTCAAATTTATAGTTATTGTCCTTTGCATAAATACATTTTGATTGGAATTGGTGTTGCGTCTATCAATGTAGAAAATAAATGTATTTCGTATTCGACGAGACAGATATAAAATTTATCATAATAATTTTTCCGTATTTGTGAATGCAGTCTCTAGTGTCTACAATTGCGACAATTTACTCGGCGCCCTCAATCCATACAAATTGCTTTATAATATTATGATATAATCCTAGAAGCTCTATTTCCGATGGTTATAGTACAAAATGGGTTGACCATAATATGGTTACGTCGTATAGATGGACTTATATTATGAGATAATGGATTAAATTCATGGTCTCTTATTATTTTAGTTATTTTTCTGAGAGCGGGTAGAGAGAAGGGAGGGGGCGATTTCCAGATGTAGTTTCTAAATTAAAGTACCTTGAAATATGTATTTCAAATACTAATTTTCCACACAAATGGATGCATACGTAGATGATAATTTTTTTTTTTTAAATTTACCGATTCTTAAGCCGCCGCTACCCGAATTTCTACCGATTTCTTACACACCCCCTTAAACGTTGGAAGTTTTTAAGCTCTTCAAAAATAAATATGTTATTTTTAAAGATAATATCTATACATTCCTCACGCCGAAAAGCAAATTATATGAAATTCCCTGGATAGAAAAAATCGCAAAGTATGCTCTGAAAATTATTATTTTCACGTCTTATTCAGTTATTTTACAAGTTATATGTATGAAATAATTCACAGTGTTTCTTTAAATGCTGTTTTAGACAGCCCCCAAGAGATTTTTGCTCTATTTTAAAATAGTCGTGTTTTATTAAACGTTTTCACAATTTTCGCTATAAAAAATGACTGCTATTTTTAAGGGCCAAGGTATGTTCTATACGCAGTATTTAATTGAAGCATCTATAATACTTCTCAGCGGTCAAATTTTCAAAACAAAAACATATGATTTTGTATGATTTTGCATTATTTACGAACTTCATTTTAATGAAGAGTTTTTTTGCCAAAATGTTGTGGTTGCAGTTCGTTTGTAAACATCTTCTAAATTAGACAGAAGCTTCTTCGCGTGATACTCGGCTAGGCAGCATTGAAAAACGTATAATATAACTCCTCTTGCATCACTGTGTAATGGTTTACTCATTTTAATTAAATTCAGGCAAACAATGAATAAAAATATTATCAAATCAGCGATCTTCTACTCAGATTTAAGACAATAAATCAACCGTAACATGCGATAACATGACAGCTATATGAAACAGCAAAGCGAGTGATTCGGTGCTGCCATAGTAATGAAAATGTTTAGTTCCAATTTATTTAACTTCTACACTTAATTGCCAAACTATACGTTATAATCTACGCATTCACAGATATTACACATAATATTATGTTAGTTTTTTAATACTTTTGGCACGTTGCGCTTTAAAATATTAAGGCAAATTAATTGTTTGCGCCCGTACATATTTAAAATGCATACAAATAAATAGTTTTGTCCATAAACAAACCCAAATCTTTCAAGAGATTCTGAAAAATTCAATTTTGTATCGGTGACTCAATCCAATATTGTATTTTTCAGCCTTTCTTGATTTGGGTTTGTTTATGAAAAAAAACTATTTATTTATATTCGTTTTAAATATGTACGGGCGCAAACCATTAATTCACCTCAATATTTTAAAGCAAAACATGCAAAAAGTATTAAAAACCTGTACAAAATGTTAGTGATTTTCAGCGAAGCTCACCAGCTTTTAAGCTTGGCTTTACAAAGTCAAAATTGTTTTCTTAGTCCAGTAAACGAATGGTCCAAAAGGAGGTGTAGAGTGCGTGAGCAGGAACCTAAGCGATTCTTTCAGGACTTGTTTAGGGTGCTTAGGGTGTGAACATACTAAAAGTCCTGACGTCTAGGTGGTGAGCTAGGGGGGGGAGGGGGGGGGGGAAGGTCCCGATTTTCGGGTTTCCGTTTATATCTCAAAAACGGTGCGTCGCAGAGGAAAACTTTTTTAGAATAAGTAAAAGCTCATAAAATTATCTACAACTTTTATTCTATACGTAATTTTGGAAATCCCAACCGTTTTTGAGTTATACGCTCCACAAATGTCAATATTTTCGAAAAAAATCATTTTACCTCACATTTTTCATCAAACATTCCTTCATATCGTCTAAAATATTCATCCAAGAAAGAAATTCATTTGAAAGAAGTTGTAAATAATTTAATTACCTTTTAGAATATATATACATATGTAAATAAACCTCCAACCAGTAAATATTTACAGCAATTTTAAGTTTTTTCGTAAAATGTCATTTTCAGAAAAAGCTGTTTTTTCTTACCAAATTATTAAGACGGGTTTTTTCTTCATCGGAAATTCCTTATTAATTTTTGCACGCAAGACAGCAGGTAAGTTGTTCTCGAGCAGATGATTAGTGGAATTCATTTTATAATCATTATTATTGTGATCGGTGATTAGGTTAGTCGTCGGAGATGCTACAATAACGTGCTACGATGCTGTTCGAGTTGGTAGAAAAGGCAATGAATGCGATAGTGGGCTTGACATTCTCAGACATCAAGTTGTCCCGCAAACTTCGGGCATTCCCAATGTCTTCTGTCAGCTCGTCGATAAAAAATCACGATGAAAAGGTTGCAGTTGACCCAACATTGCTGTTTCAGCGGATGTGTTAAGCAAACGATCAGATGAGGATTTGATGAAATTCTTTGAGTATGAGTTGGCCCCATTTCCCTTGGCACTGTTCTCAATAACATCATGTTACACTCTCAACTTTATATGGATTCACGTTATCATATCCTCTTTGGACGTGAGGGTCCTGGCAAGCGTTGTTCATCCATGGCATCATCATTCTCAGTAGTGGATGGTTCTTGCTGAAAGGGCTCTACGTCGTCTTCATCGTCGGCTTCATCGTCGTCCTCGGCAACAGGCACGCTATTGAGGCATCTCCCTTGGCAGTGAAGGCATGCTGCAGAACAGGTCAGCATTGCTTTTCGGCATCCATATTTGCCAATTGCACAATCCTTGGTGCAGCGGCAAAATATCATTTTCAGAAGGACCTCCGGTGCTGGAGGATCTTCTATTGTAATTGGCACCAGGGTGTCTCCTTCGTGTTTCCACCCCCATTCTTCAGGGGGCAGCTCAATTCCGAGCCACTGCTGAACTAGGTGGTATGTCCGCCGGGAATGCTGTTTAGCTGCACTCTCTATTGGAGGGAGGGAGCTGATATCAGGCTTCATATTTGCCACGGACATTGTGAACGACTGGAAGCGGTACTGGTTAAGGGAGGTCTGTCTTTTTGGCGCCGCATACCATTTCAGGAAGCATTTATTTCCAGCCTCTTCAACCTCGTCGTGAGTGGAGGAGGGGTTGTAAAAGATCATTGCCGCTTGCTTGATCATTTTTGACTCCAAATACAATTTTGAAAAGCCCAACTTGCTTCTCCTGAAAGTTGCAGACGTTGTATCGCATCCGGTAAATGAATGTAAAAATATGATGTATTCAAATCCACGATGCTGCATCTCTTGGGTGGACAGTGCCATTGTTTTGGTTTTTCCTCGTCCGGGTTTCAGCAGCAGAATATCTTAGGTGGGAGGGGTGGAAGCAATCAAAAGGACAGTGAGGTCCACATTCTCACCAAAGACAGCCACAGAGTTGTGAAAGGATAATTCCACAGCAATCTTCACGATAAGGACATCAGCATCATCGGTGGCCTGAAGAGTCTGTATCCCATTCTCCCGAAACTTTGTCTGTAGTAAGGAAATGAAGTTACTTTTGTTGGTAGGATTGGATAAAAAATCTTCCTGTTTAACGGGCATTGATTTGATCCATGTCAAATTGATGTCGGCTGACCTTCTCAGTATGTATCGTCGCATCTGTTCTTATGATTTCGTACTATTGGATGGGTTTGCTCACCCATCAAATACCACAGTGCGAGTCATTCCAGGATAGTGGTGATAGACATAGGTGATATAACGATCACAAATTGCGGCAACGGAGGCATCTTTTTGTCAAATTACTCTGTGTAGTAGAAATCCTCCGTCCACAACAATGTTCATCTGAGACAGTAGAACAGTTTTTTGGTAGGCTCGAATAAGCTATACAGAACAGATTTAGTTGTCTTTCGCATCCCAGTTTCATTCAACTGCAACCTTTTCATCGTGATTTTTTATCGACGAGCTGACAGAAGACATTGGGAATGCCCGAAGTTTGCGGGACAACTTGATGTCTGAGAATGTCAAGCCCACTATCGCATTCATTCCCTTTTGACGACCTCCGTAGTCCAGTGGGTAAGACTCTTGACTCACAGTCCGGAGGTCGCGGGTTCAAACCCGGCATGCGCAAATAAATTTTATTTGATTAATCTGTGTTATTTCACAATTAATTCATTTAAAAATAATATATAGTATATTTGCGGCATGTTCCAGAGTGGAAGATACTATCAGTATCGCCTTGGTGTAAGACCACCATTCAGAATTGAAAAGTTGCTTGAAAATGGCTTTAGCCGTGTTTGGTGACCAGATCTGAATAGCCAGGTACTTCCCAACCTTCCTCTTCCCCACCTCCTTCCCCTCCCCACTACCTTCCCCTCCCCACTACCTTCAGCCTCACAACATACCCCAATTGGGGATGCCATAGTCTCACTGGCTCCAGACGGGAGCAGTTGAGATTCTTGTGCGGTTATTCACTGTACAAAAAAAAAAAAAAAAAAAATTGTAGCATCTCCGACGACTAACCTAATCACTCATCACAATAATAATGATTATAAAATGAATTCCACTAATTATCTGTTCAAGAACAACTTACTAAGGAATTACTTACCAAAAATTATTAAGGAATTTCCCATGAAGAAAAAACCCGTCTTAATAATTTGGTAAGAAAAAACAGCTTTTTCTGAAAATGACATTTTACGAAAAAACTTAAAATTGCTGTAAATATTTACTGGTTGGAGGTTTATTTACATATGTATATATATTCTAAAACCTAATTAAATTATTTACAACTTCTTTCCAATAAATTTCTTTCTTGGATAAATATTTTAGACGATATGAAGGAATGTTTGATGAAAAATGTGAGGTAAAATGATTTCTTTCGAAAATATTGACATTTGTGGAGCGTATAACTCAAAAACGGTTGGCATTTCCAAAATTACGTATAGAATAAAAGTTGTAGATAATTTTATGAGCTTTTACTTATTCTAAAAAGTTTTCCTCTGCGACGCACCGTTTTTGAGATATAAACGGAAACCCGAAAATCGGGACCTTCCCCCCCCCCCTCCCCCCCCTAGCTCACCACCTAGACGTCAGGACTTTTAGTATGTTCACACCCTAAGCACCCTAAACAAGTCCTGAAAGAATCGCTTAGGTTCCTGCTCACGCACTCTACAACTCCTTCCTTTACTGGACTATCTGTCAAATATTCCGTTTGCTGTATTATTTTTATTTCACGGTTGCAGTTTTAAACTTTTTTGAAATGCATGGAAATGATAACCACGTGGAAATACTTTTCACCATAATCGTTATTTATTATAAGAATATTTTAAATTAAGTGGGAAGGAAATATTTTTAAAAAATATGTTTTTTTATTGTTTATTGAGTTAGCGTATATTATACTTTCCCGGGTTAAAATATGTGTTTTTATAGCATTATATTTTTTCAGTAAGAATAACAACATTTTCGCCTACTGAAATTTGTATAAAAAAATTGCAATAGGTGGCACGCGAGCTGCTTGAAATCTGAATGTACCGGGATGGAATGTATGGAATACGGGAGGAGGGAAAGGGGAGGGGAACTCGGGTAGGGGGTTCACTAGAGGAGGGGGAACTCGTAGGGGGTTCGCGGGACGGGGGGTGGGGGAGTGGAGCGGGGAGAGGGAAGGAGTTTGAAAGCGAGAGGGGAAGGAGACGCGGGAGAGGAAGGGAAGGCGGAAGAGGACGCGGGAGAGGAAAGGGAGGCGGAAGGGAATGGGACGAATGGGAAAGGACACGCAGGGAAAAACGATTTATTTATTATGTTAAAGTTTTATGCTAAAAAATTAACACATTATGAAGAAGTTTTTTAAACATTTTATTCCAATTTAGCTCTTCTCTCATTTCATAAACCCTTGCATACTTGCCTTAAAACCATAAAACTTAACTAAACAGAATCATGGTGATAAACCAATTCCGAAATTTTTATATGTTTTTTTCTCATTTTTTTTTTCTTCAAAACCAAACAAAAAAAAGTTCTACATGTCATCAGCACTGGTCACTAAGCCGAGTAACCACCCACCCCCTCACCCCATCTCTAACCTTCAAATACCTACTAATTCTTATGTTTCAAGTAGATTTTTTTTTTACTCCAAATAATGTCAGGAATCACTTGTTAAAGTAAGTCAAGTTCGTCCCAACGCTCTGCATAATATTGAAAACGAAACGTTTTATTATTATTCTGAACTACGCTTAGCACCCCACTCGCATTTTAGAATAAGATCTACCTACAACGGCTTTAGTGACCGAAAAGGTTAATAATTATTGTAATGAAATAAAAAATATAATATAGTTATTTATTTTGTGGGTAAGTCATCCGTAATTAACCGTGTACTGTAACAATTGCTTTTTTTATCGATGTTGACGTATTAAAAAAACATATTAGAATAGTAATAAATAATATTTTACTGGTTTTTGGGTCGCTTCAGTGATAGGTTTAAAATTAATAAATAAAAAATCTGAATTTTCAATTAGCAAGTAAGGTACTTTTGGGCCTGATCAATGTTATTCTATTAACCCCGATTTATTAGATCTTTGACTGGTGACTGGCACTTCCTATGTTTTGTAAGGATTACTTGGAGGTTTTCAATTTTAGACACAATTTCAATTTGATTTACTATTGTGCAGAGTTTTCTACTGCTAATTTAGTATTTCACTAAATAAAATTTATTGTAACTACTTCAGTAAAAAATGCCATTGTATTGCATATTCACGTCGTTTCGTGAGAATGATAACAACTTTACCTAAGTGTTATAAATATATTGGGAATCTGTGTAGTATTAATGTACATTTTATATAATACAAATTAGTGTAAATTACATAAGCGCATTAACAACGTGGCAAAATATAAACAATAAGAGAGGAACAAAATTAACGAAAGCGTAAATTAAAGGATCAAAATCAACATTAAAATGAAAAGTAAAGTAAAGAGTAAAAATCAACAAAAAAAGAAAAATTAAAATAAAGGAAAAAAATCAACATTAAAATAAAAATTCAGGTAAAGGGTAAAAATGAACATCAAAAGAAAATATTTCTATTTTTTATACTGATAATTAGTTCGTGGTGGAATTCCACTGTAATAAGAGAAAAATGTTTTAAATTGTTTTAATAGATTATAAAAATAAAAAGTAGTGTTAATGGTAAAAACCAACAAAATAGAAAAAGTACGGCAAAGGATAATGATTAATATTCAAAAATCTGTTTCTGAAAAAATAAGAAAATATACAGATTTAGAAAATGAGATTAAAAGAATTTGGCATTCTCAGAATATAAAAATATTATCATTTGTTATTTCGGCTACTGGCATTATACCTAGCTCTCTCATTCAAAATTTAGGCATGTTAGATTTGTCAAAGAATTTATATATAAAAATGCAAAAATCAGTCATTTTAAATACATGTAGGATTATAAAAGATTTTTTAAATATTTATATTGAGGGATCAGTAGAATTTATAGGTCCAATTAGGAGTTCCACCGAGCCGAACCCTCTGATATGAAAATATCTGGAGTCGGTGAATTATTTTCCCATTTGGTCTCTTTGACATGCTGTTCTTGTATTATTTTGTATTTATTATACTTATATGGTGCAAGTGCATAACGTGGATTAACTAGGTGATAATTTGTGGAAAAGTGTGTGAAAGGGTTAAGTTTTCCTGCGAGAACGATTTAAACCGGACATAAAATCTGAAGCGTGAAAACTCGTGATGAAAAGTGAGTGACAGGTTGTAATGTGAATATTATATTAGTGAAACGAAATTTTAGAAATTTATAAATTTAATTTTCATAAAAAGTAAATGGAAATTTCAACGAAACTGATTTATTTCAATAAAATAGAGCATTAAGATGTGATAATCCGTTGCGTAGTTTAAAAGATCTAAGTGCACAGACAGCGGGAGCGGCTTCATTTTATACTACGTAAAAGAAGATATCTCCGCAAAGATATTTAGAGACTAGCACAGATCCTTGAAAAATCACGGGATATTATAGTGGTCGTATTTGTGAAGCTGAAAGAATTGAATTATTTATTATTTGTGAAGCTGAAGAATTACAAATGTGAATTGTCAAAATGAGCATCTTGATTGTTTATCTAGCTCTGGTCACATGGCATATATTAACTCACCAACAAGAGTAACCTTAAGTCACTCGGCATGTTTAGACCACACATTTGTCAAGTTGCACAAGGCGGTTAATATCATTTCTTCAATTCTTGAAACAAATATCACAGATCATTACCCGACCTTTTATGGACATCATTTCAAAAATACTCCTCTAAACCGAAATTCTGAAAATCTAGAAAAAGTAGACATTGATTATGAAACTCTAAAACTCTTTACTTCGGTCAGAAAATTGGGAAAATGTGATATCAAAAGAAAATCCACATCTCGCACTAGAGAATTTCTATAAAACTCTGAGAGATCATACTCTAAAAAGTGAAAGTAAAATAGTTGTCACTAACAATAAATTTAAAAAAATTAAGCCTTGGATAACAGTTGGATTAATTATATCAATTAAACAAAGAGATAAATTATATAGAGAAATGTTTAAGTATCAAATAGATTGCCAAAAGAATAATCTCAGAACAATGCCTTATCTGAAAACAAATATCTAATGTATCGTAACTTACTCAATAGGCTGATACGAAACTGCAAAAAGAAATACTATAGTATACAAATTGAAAATGCTAAAAATAATACTAAAAAAACTTGGAATATTATAAATGAAATTGCCAACAAAAAAAGTATGTCTTCAAATATTGTAAATGAGGTTATAATAAATAATGAAATAATAACTAACAAATCGACCATTGCAGAAAGCTTTAATAACTATTTTACAAATGTAGTAGACGTAGTACTTGAATCATCCGGCATTGATGTTAATGATGCGTATATGGAGACATCTCCTCAATTAGATTCAAATAATGATTCAATTAACTCTATAGAATATTTTTCTCCTGTTACATTTAATGAAATTGAAAAATATATTGATAACCTAAAACCATCCAACTCTAAGGGAAATGATGGATTATCTTGTGACACGTTAAAAAATATAAAACAACATGTCCTAACTCCATTACAACATATTTTTTATTTATGCCTCAAAAATGGTCATTTTCCAGAGCAATTTAAAATCTCCACTATAATACCTATTCATAAATCTGGAGATACGAATAAATTAGACAATTATAGACCAATATCTCTTGTTTCAAACCTCTCGAAAATATTCGAAAAATGCATCAAGTTTAGAGTCATTGAACACTTAGAAAAATATAAAATTCTATCGAAAAACCAATACGGCTTTCGTAAAGACCTAAGCACCGAGGATGCGATATATGAATTGACAAAAAAGATATACTCATCTATCGATAAAAAAAAGAAATGTCTTGCCATATTCCTAGATTTAAGAAAAGCTTTCGACACCGTAAATCATAATTTACTCATTACAAAAACAAATCAACTAGGATTCAAAAAAGACACACTAAAACTACTCTCTAACTATCTTAAAGATAGATCACAAAAAACAAAAATTGGGAATAATTATAGTTCAGAGTCAAAGATAAAAAATGGAGTTCCACAGGAAACTGTGCTTGGCCCGATTTTATTCTTAATTTATATTAATGAATTATGTAACTTTGTAATCCCTGGTAAAATTGTTTCTTACGCAGACGACACGGCAATAATAGTGGATGGTAATCATTGGAGAGAAACTTTTTCGAAAGCAACTGAATGTATTTCACTAGTTTCAACATGGCTAAAATACAACAAACTCGTTTTAAACTATAGCAAAACATTTTACTTACCGTTTTATAAAACCATTAACAATAAACCTACAGACAACCTTAAAATTAGAATCCATAATACTAGTTGCAATCAAGAAATGTGCTTCATGTGCAACGAACTTACAAATGTCGAAAATATAAAATATTTAGGAGTATCAATAGATATAAATCTTAATTGGAAATCACATATTAATCAAATCACTTCTAAATTAAGATATCTGACTTACATATTTTATAGACTTAAAGAAGTACTAAACATTGAAAAATTGAAAATGATCTACTTTTCCCTGGTGCAATCTTCAATCATTTATGGCATTATAGGATGGGGTGGTGCACTTGATACATTTATTAAGCCTCTACAAATAATTCAAAAACACATAATTAAAGTCATATATAACAAAAATAAAACATTCTCGACCAACTTATTATACAAAGAAACTAAAATATTTAATATACGTAAATTATTTATATTACAAACTTTGAAATATGTATTTAAAAACAAAAATAATTTCGATATAAATGAAAACAGAATGAGCAAAAGTATAATTAATATATTTTACACTCCACAAACCAATACTAAATTATTGCAGACACATAGCAGTTTCATTGGTCCTCGAACATTTAACCTTCTACCACTACAAACTCAAATGTTAAATAAAATGATAAAATATGTAAAAGAGGTAAAATTATGGTTGAATAATGTAGATATCGAAACGCTTTTGCTATAAATTTATCCATCCTTCTACAACTCACTTTCTGTAACTTTCTAAACTGTAGTACAATATGTTTTCTGTTTATTTTTTTATAATAACTTAAAAAAAAAAAAAAAATTAAAATCAATATGTTTTTCTCCATATTTTTATTTTATTTTTATAATAGCTGAAACAAAACCTTTTTCATTTATTCTACCTATGTAATACTAACTTTTTATACTAACTTTATATTTTATATGTTTTTTAAGTCTTTTTTATACTTTGGGTACTTGGAAATATAGTATTTTGTTTTAATATTACCCACACTCAGGCAGTGCCTTAGTGGGTTTTCATTTCTTCTTCATACTATTTGTTATTATATATTATGTTATATTATACTATTTGCTATTATACATTATATGTACAAAGAAATGGAAATAAATAAAGTTTAAAAAAAAAAATTTACACAAAAGAAATGTCTAAGGATCATTGCCTTAATTTACCTATCAAATGTAAGTAAACTTGAAAAGTTAAGACATCTAATCAATGACATTATAAAAATTCAAGCGTTATATTAATATAGGAGATGTACCGAATATGGCATATGTCCCTAATATGAGATGGTGGTGTTTCTCAAAATTTAAGTGAGAACAGCCTCTTTAACCCAGCGTTCCCGATTCCCCACCGACCGACATTGAATATTCAGGACTCGTCCTAACGCCGCCCACATCACCACCACCTGAGAGAGTGATTAAGTTTGTGTGCCTCAGCGATTTGATATTTACGTAAGTTTCACTTAATTTTTTCTTAATTTTTTTTACCAAAAATTGTCAATCTTTCACTGATGAACAATATTATCATTGAAATTTTATGTTTTCATAATGATTTGAAGATAAATTCAAGTAGATTTCTTTCTACAAATATATTTGTTTGTATCGATCTTGTTCCTAATATGGGATTTCTTGATGACCCTTTTATGGAATACTATTTCGTTTTAGGAAGAGTATTTCCAATATGAAAAATTTAGTAGAACTAAATTTCTTTTTGCTATTCCAGGTTGTATTTTGGCCTACACGAACGTCAAAATGTCATAGAAGAAACAGGGGAAGACGCAGGAGAAAAAAATGATAAAAGTCATGGAAGCTGTAAAATCGATGACCTTGGGATATCAGAGGCGAAGAGTGCAAGAGTGGATCCAATGTTTAGCCTGCCACCTCTGGTGCCATTATGAGTATTCGGGAGCCGATAATATTGATTTTTTATGTGATTATTGCATGCAAAATTTAAAAAATTAGTGTGTCTTATAATAGGAGCACTTTTTTGATATTGGTTTTTTCTATTATTTTACCTTTCACTTAAAATGAACACGTTTGAGCTTCGACCAAGAGCTTTTGTGTGTTTCTTTTAATAACCATATTTCCAAAGATTTCAATGTATCATCATCACTATTGGCTCTACAACCCCTGGTGGGTCTTGGCCTCCTCAAGAATCTTCCTCCACTCATCTCGGTGTTGTGCCAGCTCTCTCCAGTTTAGAAGCTCCAAGATAGATATGAATTTGAGGACGTTGTCGCTCCATCTTAGTCTTGGTCTTTCCGGGCTCCGTCGCCCTATTGGTCTTGAGTTCAGCAGGGACTTAGGTGCTTGACGCTCTGATTAACATTTTCAGATTTCAATGTATAATACTTAATAAACGATTCAATTATAATTAATCTTTTTTTTACCTAAGCTATTCCATATTCGGTACATCTCCTCTACTAATACTCTGAGAAACTATTACTGTTTAAACACAGCATAAATATGCTCCTTTATCCTAATTTCAAAGTTCCTCGAAGTTTTACCTGTATAAACAAATCCACAATCTTTAAAATATAATTCATGGCCTCCAGATTTTTATTTTTAAGGCTTTAATCATTATTATCTAATTATATATATTTTTTTCAAAATTAATAGAATGTTTAGTTTATACAACGTTTATTGTTTTTAAAAAACCAACATGTTTCTTGAGGAATGCTCACTTCCTAAGGGTTTGCTTAAAACTCATTGCTCATGAGACAATTCGGTTTTTTATAAACAAAAACGTGGTAAAAACTAAGTATTCTTTTAATTTTGAATTAAAATGGTGCCAAAAAATAAGTTTGCTTTGTTTGAAGAAGTTTATTTTTTAAAATTTATTATTTGCATAAAATGCTGGCAGAATTGTATTTGGTGTCTTTTGTATAGAATTGGAAATTTAATTGTTTAGAAACATTATTTTCCTCCATTTTTCTCCTCCTGATCATTTTGTACGTGATATGTGACTTAATATATTTATATTTTTTTGTTTAAAATGTTTTCAAATAATTTAGAGGTATGCCTATCAATAATTGCAATTTTTGTAATTAGATAATTGTATTAAAAAATACATGGAAATAGAGGAACATTAATTAATCCGTGAATCATTGAATGGAAAGCTGACATTTTTTGAGAAAAATATTAGTTTTTTGTGTTGTAGATTATTACATCTGTACGTATACGTAGATAGCATTGCGAAAAGTATTACATTAAAATTTATGTAAGTATTTTTAAATGATTTTCTTAGAGGATGCAATATGTGGGGTATTTTTAAAGAGTGGAGGAGTTATGAAAGGAAACATCGTTTTATTCCCATAGCTTTCATTTTCCAGGTATATCCATAAAATTGCATTTGCACGGGAGATCCTGAAATCTCTGTTCTTGAAAGCAAGTAAATTAAAGTGAACGCAAATTCTAGGGTAAAGAAGCGGGCGCTTTATGCATTTATCATCAAAGTGGTTTTAAATATTCATCAATTTTACAAGATAATGATTTAATTTCTAATTATTCCAGTCAATATTAGCGACTCTCAAACGAAAGTCGATCGGGTCAATCCCTGGATACGACAGAATCTTTTTCTGATATTTTTTCAAATCGTAAATTGTTTCAAATTTTCCTTTCAGAATCGCTTATATCATCTTCAGTTTTTTAACATAACTCCACACAGGAGGCTCTGAGGAAAATAAATTCCCTCAGGGCCTATGTCATCTTTGAAGATGCTATATGGAGGATCTTTTTGAGGAGAGGAAGGAGTGAACATGGGTTTTGAAGAGATCCATGTTGTAGGAGGTAGGAAACACAGAGGCTGGTAAATTGTTCCACAGCCGAGCTGTTAAACTCAAGGACGAGTCGTAGAAACGATCGGTTCTCATATGACCAACAAATGTCAACCGTGTACAAATGTTGGGCGCGTGTTTGGCATGTTTCCTGAGTATGCACCGGTGCCGACTGGATCAATGACGATAGTTCCTCGGAGGATTTTTTAAATACTCGCTAGTTCCCGGGGTGCGTTGCTATGCCATTTAATACGGAAATTGTTTCTCCCTGTGTGTCCTTTACTATTCGCCCCGTTCCCCTTCCTCTCCCGCGACCCCTGCCCCTCTCGCATTCCCATTCCGCCTCCTCCACCTTCCCTCACCCCACACCACCCCCCCTTCCCCGGTCAGAGACCCGCCCTCCCGAGTTCCCCTCCTCCCTCCCGGGTTCCCTTCACCCCTCAAAGGTTCTCTTCCCCCTCCCGCATTCCATACATCAGTCCAGATACATTCGGTTTTCAAACAGCTCGCGTACAACCTATTGCATTTTTTATGCACATTTCATAGATTAGACAGATTTTATGTATTGACTTGACTCCTCGTGCATTTTTATTTTTTATTATTAATATTTAATTTAACATTTTTTTTTTTAGACATATGTTTATTATTTTATTATACTTATTTATGTTTTTTATTAAATTGCAATATTTTTTTCTTCTTTTGTAAAACATTGTATATTGTATCATGTTGTTGTCCACACTATTTTCCTGCCGACAAGCTACTTGCAGTAGCTTTGCAGGTGCAATGTAAACAAGAAAAAAAAACAATTTTCTGTTAATAAAAAAAAAAATAAAATTAAAATAATGCCAGAGCTCAGTAGTTTAATACAAACATTGTCCTGATAATAACGAACACGAAAAATACATTTCGGCGATTCATTTTTATTTATATAGGTAGAGATAGAAGAAAAAATCATTTAAAAAAAGACCCACAAACGTGTTTTGTGACGAAAATGCTTGTATATTTATTTACGGTCTTACAAAAATTACGACATTATTGAAAAATTATAAATATTTATGATAAAAAAATAATACAAAAAATACATAATTTTAATAGTTTTATCATCACGCCTTTCTGCATTTTTGAATGTAGGTATAAATTAGAGCATATTTTTTATGAAATAAAATCGATTTTGAGTTATTATTTAAAAAAGCTGGTACGGAGAATAATTAATCATTCTCATTGGAACCGCCCTGTACGATCGTAAGAACATCTTTCGACGAAATATGAATTCTCGGCCACTGGCTGGTTAATGGCTAACGGTAAACGGTTAACGGGAACTTTAAACTGTCAAAAAAAAAAATGGCGCTGAATGGCCATGTGTCACAAATATCACACGAGAACTGGGCTGAAAAACTAATAGTTCTATGCTGTACTTTACACATCCCGTTAAAAACTCGAACGCAACGGAATATTTTGACGATACGATATTTCTGTAGTACTTTGGGTTGCCAGATCAACGCAAATATTTTCAGCCTTCAACCTCCATCCCGCGCTACATTATTTTGAAGTTTTAAACTACGAATACTGTGTATTGTAAAATCAAGGGGAAAAATCTGCTGTCAGAAAAAGCAATTTCATTCTCCTAAAAACATAAACGTTTCAAATTATTTTCATTTTCAACAGCAAAACATGATGCTTTCATCACAACAGAATTAATTAAGAATCATATCGATTTCTACTTAGAAAGCTTCTGGAAGACTTTCAATGCCAAATTTGATTAGAAGAGGAAAATATATCTCATATTCTTAAAGAATTTTCTGGTTCAGTAAAATGATTAAAATTTAATTTCTCCGCAGTTTGAACAATTTATTGCATCATTGAAGAAGAAGATAACAACAATAATCTAAACGAAAATATGAAAGAGAACAAGACACAGAAAAACAGAAAAAAGACAATGGTCGCGACTCGAACCCAGACCTCTTGTCTAACCACCAGGAAGTGCGCGTTAACCAATTTCGCCATTGCCACCATTGAAGAATAATAATCATTAACAAAACCGTCACATTTGTCAATTTCAAATTTCAAATTTTAGAATTCCATTATCTTTCTCCATTAATTTATCCGGAACTCCATTATCTTCGATTAATTATTTTTCCATATTACAAGCAACTACCCTATTTTATTGGAAAAACTCATTCTAAGAATTGGTTTGTAACCTGGACAGCGTCTCGGATAAACATATCCAAATTTATTCATATGGAACTATTGACTTTTTATAAAAGCCTAAACGAATATTCATTTTTTTAAAGAAAAACACTCTTTTTATAACTTTTGAAGGTTATTCCCATCAATGTAATATATCACTGAATACTGCAACCAGGTTGAGGTCCCAGTTGCGACTATAGTATGTTTCTGTTATTCTGTGTCTTGTTCTCTTCCATATTTTCGTTTAGATTATTATTGTTATCTTCTTCTTTAATGATATATTACATATTACAGATACTACCCACCCCTGATACCTTTTTCCTACCCAGAATTTCCCCTCCTTCCATTTACTGAAAAGACCCTCCACACAGCATTCCAAAGATGAGATACGCCCTGAGGGATTTTTTTCCTCAGGGCCTTCTGTGTGGAGCTAATGTAAAAAAATAGAAATATTTATATAAGTCTAAATACTTTTTACTCAAATTCCTTATTATTCGACTAAGAATGGTGGTGTGTCACCAAAGCGATCCTGAGAACAACTATCACTACACGAGTAGAATGAAGTGCAAAGATATAAGACAGTCGTATCCATAAATTCAAAAACCTTTTACCTTCACCTTCAATGCCCATGACACTGTAAATAAGTAATTTGTAAAAAATAAAATTTAGAAATTCTCAATCGTAAGCGATTGTAAAAGTCATTTCATGAACATTCTCCAACCCTAAAGAGTCCTAAATTCTCCAGACTTTCAAAATAAATATCAACTCTACTTTTGTCACTAATCTTAATAAATATAATACTAATCGCGATGGGGGTAGCAAATGTAAAATCGTGCAATGTCCAGTTTTTAAATAGTATGTCCTCCGCGTGCAAGCCGTGTCTTCTCCTAGCATAAAATTAAATATCTCGGAATAATAATTGACAATAACACCAAATGAAAAAATCAAATAAACTCCACAGTAGACAGAATGAGGAAACTAATATATATATTTTTCAGACTTAGAAATACGATCTCAAAAAAATTTTAAAAGAAATTTACTTTGCACTTGCGCACTCTATACTACAATATGGAATCATAGCTTGGGGGGGTGCATATAAAACATCCCTTCTCCCACTCGAAACAATTCAGAAAATTCTTATAAAAATTATTTTAAAAAACTCTATTACTACCCAACAATAAACGTATTCCAAGAATTCCCTGTTCCCCCACTTACAAAAATTTACGAAAAAATAGCACTACTTCAGCTACACAAAGATATTTTTAATAAAAATATTACCCCACTGCTAAATATTAGCATAAGGAATAATTCTATTGGTGGACTAACTGAACCACACGTAAGAACCACAACAGCACAGAATCACTATGTATATAAAGGAATAAAATTATTTAATCAATTACCCGCTAATATGCGAACAGAAAAAAATCACAACAAATTAAAAAAAAAAAATTAAATCTTATTTTGGTAGTTCCACCATATAATTTTAACTTTCTCCTAGATATAATTTTGACTGTCTGTTTTTCCTAATGTTTTATGTACATCCTATATACATTTCTTGTTTAAATACCCTTATAAATATTTTAAGTCTAAATCTCTTCATAAGTTAAATTCTTAAGTTTTTGATAAGGATTTTTAACCTGTCAAGAGCCAGGGTTTTTTGGAAAACTTTTTGGAAATTACCTTAAGAACAAGAATGGAGGAAGCTATTCTGACTTTTTCCTTAGTACAGTTTCTTTATACAAAAAATTTAAAATCGCATCCAAATTATTTGAATCAATATTCTTTTTTGAAATTTGATCCGCCCGCATATACGCGTTCCTGGCCTGTCACAGGTTAAAAATAAGTTATTAACAAGTTGTCCTCTCCTAAACACAAGCATTTGCTCTATTAGGAGTGTATATATATTATGTAAGCTATATTATGTAAATGTAAAAGAAATAAATATTATTTAAAAAAAAAAAAAAAAACGTTCAAATTAAGTGCGTTTATTGTGACCTGCCAGGTAAGTATGTTTCTATATCTATATCTATTGTGAATAGTAAAATTAGATAGAATCTAAGAATTCTTAATGAATTGTAGAGTGCCCTTTAGGGGATTTTTCACAAAAACGGCGCTGTACAAATTATCCAATTTTTTAACGGGTCCGGGTTAAATCTTCCCCACAGGAAAAACTATACTCTTTCACACACTTTTCCACAAATTATCATCTAGTCAATCCACGCTATGCAATTGCACTATATAAGTATAATAAATACAAAACAATACAAGAACAACATGTCAACCTACCAGAGACCAAATGGGAAAATAGTTCACCGACTCCAGATATTTTTATGTCAGAGGGTTCGGCTCGGTAGAACTCCTAATTGGACCTATAAATCCTACTGATCCCTCATTATAAATATTTAAAAAATCTTTTGTAATCCTTAAAATGACTGATTTTTGCATTTTCATATATAAATTCTTTGACAAATCTAATATGCCTAAATTTTGAATGAGAGAGCTAGGTATAATGCCAGTAGCCGAAATAACAAATGGTAATATTTTTATAGTCTGAGAATGCCAAATTCTTTTAATCTCATTTCCTAAATCCGTATATTTTCTTATTCTTTCAGAATTTTTTTTTAATATAATTATTATTATTATTATTACAAGGAAGGTATATAAACAGTTTCAAGTAGAAATGAGATCAAAAGTTAATGGAGCAAAAAATTTGCTAATTGGGTCACTACAGCTCCCATGGGTTCAAATTATTACTTCTAATTAGAAGCCAAAGCAGGACTGCCCATACCAAATTTAAAATGAAATTGTCTGCCAGGACCCGGTTACTTGGAGGTCCATGCTCTAAATATTATTAATAGACTGTAGCAAAATTAATTTATTTTTCACCGCTCCGATTCCTATCTTTTTTTGAATTTTTTTTATATATATGAATACCGCACAAGAGTCCCGACTGCTTCGGTCTGGAGCCAGTGAGACTACGGCATCCCCAATTGGGGTATGTTGTGAGGGTGAAGGTAGTGGGGGGAGAAGGAGATAGGGAAGAGGATGGTGGGGAAGTACCTGGCTATTCCGATCTGGTCACCATACACGTCTAAAGCCATTTCAAGCAACGTTTCAATTATGAATGGTGGAAACACCAGGGCGATATCATAGTATCTTCCACTCTGGAACATGCCGCAAATATACTATATTATTTTAAACTAGCAGACCCGGCCACACGTTACTGTGGCTAACGAAACCTTTATAACCAACGCCATCTGTTAAATCAAATGCACACCACGCTGCCCGCTGCCGGTTGGCCAGATATATTATGTATTTCAACCAATTTACACAAAACCTTGACAAATTATGTACCTAAAAACCTTTCTCATGAATCACTCTATCTATCGGTGAAAACGGCATGAAAATCCGTTGAGTATTCTAAAAGATCTAAGCGCACATACATCGTGAGCGACTTCATTTTATACTTAGTAATAAAAATAAAGAAAAGATGAATACATTGTGAAATGCCACAAATTAACCAAATAAAATTTATTTGCCACGTCGCGATTCGATCCCGCGACCTTCGAATTGCGAGTCAAGAGCTTTTCCGCTGAACTACGCCGGCCATCTCATGAGTTATATTAATATTCACAGGAAACAACTTTGCAATTTGTAATATCGTGTTTCAGGTTGAAATGTTCAATGTAAGTCTTAGAATGGGAAAAGCAGTCTCGGATGTTTATTATGAATATCGTTGAATCCGTTCTCATTTGAAATAGTAGAATTCCAGAGAGATTCAAAACGTGTATTCTGAATGCCAGGTATTGTTACGACATGCTTTCTTTGAATCGTATATCGCATTTCCTGCAATTCGAATGAATTTAAATTCGACATTGAAAATATATATTTTTTATTTATTTTGTATTTCACGCCGGCTGGGCTTTTCATTGTTATTTTTATTTATTTATTACAAAGAACATCTAAATAAGCACAACAAAATCAAAGCAAAAACAAACAAAAGAAAAACAAAATAAAAAACAAAATACAAGACAAAATAAAAAACAATATCTAAAACAAAAACATAGTCAAAAACGAAATAAAATCGAAACTAAATACTCCACCCTGCAAGACGGAAAAATATAATACCAGGAAAATTACAATACATTGGATGTCGAAGGACCTTGAAAGTTTTTTATGTGTTTTGAAATGTATGAAAGACCACTGCACAAGTAAAAAGAATGCACAAAAAGGAATAGGAAAAAAAAACTTACTGCGGAACCTTGTGGCACTCTCTGCTATCTTGGCTGAGTTTATTCATGTACTTGTAGGACTGTATTAGTCACGATACATTTATTTGAGGTATGCGGGATTATTTGCGGATGCGGTAAGCATAACAGGTATGTGAAATATTAAATGTTTATGCGGAGAAGGTCGATTAAAAACTGAATGTGGATAATGAAAAATGACAGGTATATATGGATGGGTTGGAAGTAATATGTGACAATACTAACTACAAATACAGGGTCTATGATGTATGTAGGTATCTAAGTAGTTTGTAGGTAATGTAGGTAAGTAGCTATGTATCGTGTAAATGCCTAACCACATTGGTAAAATAGTTTAGTAGTAGTTTAGTAGTTTGTTTAGTTACATTAAATTTGATGTTCTTCTTTTCGATATAAATTGGGTAATGACTTGTTTATTTTTGGTGAATGGTATGTTAAATATATCAACAACATCTTTATAGTCATTACCCAAAATTTGTATTCGGCGAACGGGGGTATACAATTGTGATTCTGTGTTGGAGTTTTCCACAATAGAACGGTAGATATTGCCTCGATGTTGGTTTTTTTTTATTAATAAAATTCCTTTATTATTTATTTACAGTTTTTTTACATTTTTAAATTAAGTCCCGTTAAACTGATTGATATCAGTTTGTCAAAATGTTCTTTTGACATTTACTTTTTTTATAAATTGAGACAGGTACATAAAATATACACATTATTACATTTTATATATACAAAAAAAACATATATTTTGGAGAAAAAAAATGTTAATATATTTTTATATAAGAAATACAGAACAGAGAAAATGAAAGAAATAAAAAGAAAATAATAATGGAAAAAACATTAAACGAAAAGCGGAAAAACAGAGATCAGCACAAAAAATTTCATTCACTTAACCATTTTTTTAGCGTACATTTCCTTCTGAAACTCAATTTGTAATGGTTTAAAATAAAAAGATGTAATGCTGCATAAAAGAATAAGTACAACAGAATATTTATAGTTAAAAATAAAAGAGTTGAGGCAACAATCAAATTATATTATTAAATAAATAAAATAGAACATGAGACTCTAATAAAATAATATTATAATTCTTCGGGGTCGTCTTTAGTCCTTAGAAGAAGAAACTAAATAGTTAAAATCTAATAAACGAATCGATAGCTTGTCGTGATTTATAAAAAAGATCTCAAGATGTTAAAATTATTATAAGGGCGCCAGTTCAAGTAGAACAAAATATTAAATGGTAAATCAATTAAATTTAAACTAACAGAAGTTATAAGCTCACAGTAATTACGATTTCACCGAAGTATGTGCCTTCTCCACGTTGAGACAGACTGCCGGATGCTCTGGCCGCTAGCTTGGAACTGAACTCAAATCCAATTGTTCCTCCTATCTTTTGGGCAACAAACGAAAAATGCTGGATTCGACTTGCTCGTAGAAAAATTTCAATTAGGAATTCAAAATTCAATTTGAATTGATACGTAGCAACCTAGTTAATGGGTGATTGTTAAATGGGTGCTTACTTCAACGACTGAATATTTGGCCAGTATAAATACAAACTGTTACAAATTCACAGCTTTTTATTGCGTTGGGTAACGTGTTGTAAATTATTGGAACAAGGTATTCTAGAGTTCTTTGACCGTATTTATTTAGGTATCTGGGAATTATAAGTCCATCGTTTGCAGTTAGTCTTGTATTTTGAACATGAACCACTAGTTTATTATATTCAGATTGAGATGTTTGCTGATTCGCAATTTTAAGCCACAATATAGCACGAACAGATAATAAATTTACAGAGTTGTATAGTAACGATTTTGGTATATCATGTCTTTGTTCGTATTCAGTTTTTTTTAATAATAATTTTACAAAAGAATATTGTACGTTTTGCACTGAAAGAAGATTTGTGTTTGTTGAATGTCCCCATGTGGTTATTCCATATCTTATTAGGGATTCCGCCAATGACAGATATACTAATCTAAGAGTATTTAGTGGAACAGGTATGTGTAAAGAAATCAAGTTCAGAGCTGTCAATTATTGAATTTATGATTTTATGTAAACATGTTAGGTCATTAACTATTCTACGTTCAGATAATTTTAATAAATTGAAGTTGACATAGTAGATAATCATAGTTGACACATTCCCTTGTAATACCCATATTTTCTTATCGTGTAGTGGTAACGTTTAGTAACCCAGACAATTTTGAATCCTAAATTTTCTATCTCCACTATTTTTTTCGTTTCATCTGTGAGGAACTAGCATCATTGATCCCTTCGGCACCGGTGCATAGTCGGGAAACACGCCAAACGCGTGCCCAACATTTGTACACAGTTGACATTTGTCACATGAGAACGGGTCGTTTCTTCGACTCGTTCTTGTGTTCAACAGCTCGGCTGTGGAATGATTTGCCGGCCTCTGTGTTTCCTCCTTCCTACAACATGGGTCTCTTCAAGACCAATGTTCATTCCTTCCTCTCCTCAAAAAGACCCTCCACACAGCATCCCAGATGACATAGACCTTGAGGGAAATTATTTTCCTCAGGTGCTCCTGTGCGGAGTTAATGTAAAAAAAAAAAAAAAAAAGATGTTAACCGAGTTGGGAGGAAAGGAAGTCAAAATCTTAAAACATCATACAACATCCCCGAGAGCTATTCATATTGGGTTGCAATGATAATCACCGAACATATACAAAGGGTTTCATCTTCCCTTGAGGAATTTGAAAACACTTTCACTTCCAACGAGAATCAATTTGGAATCAAGAAACCCGAGTAAACCGTGCTCTTCAAAATTGAATTCAAAGATCTAACAAATTTCAATTCCACTTTGATGAACAAAGCTAAGTTGAAGAAAGTAGCAATGACCTCACCTCACTAGTCTCCAAATAAATGAACTTAACTATTTTATGAAGTGAACTTAAAAATCGAGAACAATAACACCATTAAATATGTCAACTCAACACCAAAAACCGTGAAGGCTCAAATAAAAATCTATCAAAATCCAGCACGCTAAACCTTTACGTCAAAATGTGCGAGGGCTGCGACCAAAACTCGATAACTTTCTGTAATATATTGATATAATATATATTTAATAACACTTTTCTTACAATAGAATTATCCGGAATCTTCTTGAAATAAAAGAACCCTGTATGATGCTTCTTTCAGCAGTCCTACAGCAAACAACACTCTAAATTCAAACCATAGACGTGCGCTCCCAGCGCCCGTCTATTAAGGAGGTAGCTACCAGTAGGTACCAGTAGCTACCACATTCTCCCCCACTTAAGAGGAGAATTCCTTCCGGGTTTTTTCAATATAACCCGAGCTTGATTACAAACAATAAATTAAAATATAATTAAAATAAAATATAATTAGCTCAAGTCTTCTTCTGCCGAAGCCTTCCAGCCCAAGGAGATTGCCATGGTAGTTCCTGAAACAAAGGAGACGACCCATTAGCACCTTTCCGGAAAAAGTGAGAAAGGTCTAGGTCTAGCTACCAGTAGGTACCAGTAGCTACCACACTTTCGAATTTGAATACCGTCAATAATAATATATGAGGTGTCCAAGAAATAAATATCTTTACTCACTTTCAGCGAAGCGAACTTTATTTCTCAAAATAAGTCAGTACTAGTATGTAGATCAGACTTTTCCATCCAAAACAAGCGGCGATACAGCTCGGTAGCTATTTCAGTGCGATTTTTATAGCCCATTTGAAATGGACGCTCCGCTGTCGAATTTTGCCGCTTGCAAGTTCCATTGTTCGCTTTCTCAACCAGAAGTGTGCTTGAAATTTTGATCCCAGACGTTAATAAGTCTACTACACACTACGCAAATGGTGAAAAGTTGGTGTATGCAAAGTGTGTGCTCGTTGGATGCCCAAAATCCTGTCAAGTAAGCTAACGAGGCAAATCGTGCGGAAAATGCTCTGGTCTCTTTGAACCATGGCGAGGTTGTTTTGTGTTGAAACCGTCACCATTCACTGTCTAACTACAAATAAAAAAGTCAATAAATGACACCAAATATTTATTGTAGGCACACAACACACCTTCAAACAAATGTTAAAAATTGCGGCGCTATCAACTTTACACGCAACAAAACCCCATTTATTTAAATTATGCCCTAACGGCACAATACCGATAAAAATAAAGTTAGACCCGAAATTACTTTTCAACCGCCATAACGAATCCATGATTTCAAAAGCTTTCAAGGTAGTAAGGTAACTAGGCTTTATACTCAGAACCTGCAAAGATTTTAAAAAAGTAAATTCCTACCACGAAAATGCTGTTCTTTGTGCCTCTCTTCTGGAATTCCGTATATACTCGTACCATACGTAGAAAGGATTGAGAAAGCGCAAAACCGTTTTCTATTATACTGATTTTTTGAGCTATCGTCCTCATCTGAGTCATGAGGATGCAGCTGTGTTTTTCAGGATTTTGTCACTGTCCTAGAAATTTGGCAAATTATTTTACATTTTATTTTACAAAAGATAGCTATATCTGTGAAAGATAGTATGTTAAGCCGTAGTACTGAAGACCAAACCTCACCCCATATTTAACCAATTAGTAATAGTAGTTCCGAATAAGTACCTACCCCCAGTCCCCATCTCGATTTGAATAATTTTATGTATTACGCAGGAATGCAATTTAAAATCACGCACCAATGCACCGATAATCTAAATCAGTGTGTTAATATTTATTATTATGTTTTATTTTCGCCTTTCAAAAACTAATATTGATTGCCAATTTTCTTCATAATATAATAATATTTTTTGTTCACAAATTATTGCCAGACGCGACATACACCCCAATGACAATGGACTTTCCACGTAGTATTATTAATAATTTGCTCTAACTGTAAGCTATGCGTCCCACAAGCTGCTCGCTGCATATTTTATTTATTTATTTTATTTTAACAATTCTTTTTTTTTTTTTACAGTTTTTAGAGAAAATGTGTCCTTACCGGGGTACCCCGTTCTAAGGACACATTGTACAAGTTTTATTATTTGAATTATAAGTAAATACCTAATCTATGTTAGAATATTGCCAAGGAAAATTATTAAGTTAGATCTAAAAGAAAGTACAAAACAAGCATTATTCTTTGTTGGGTTGCAAAATTGAATCTATTTTCTTCCTTCCCATGTCCATAATCCATATTTTTATGCTTCTTTTGAAGGAGGTTATTTTTTTAATGGTTTTCATTGCAAGAGGGAGTAAATTAAATAATTTTACAGAGAAGTATTCCATATTTCTTTGTCCAAAAGTCGTTTTAGTTGTAGTTTGGTAGAATGTATGTTGTAATGTATATCTTGTGAATCGGCCCGAGTTTGTCTGTGTAAAGTTATCCTGATTTTTGAAAGTGTACATTAGAATATCTTTTGTATATAATTGTTTCAGTGACATATAATTGATTCAGCGCTTTAAAAACATAGTCTGTAGGGGTTCTGATGGGTACTCTAAGTATAATTTTCAGAATTGCCCTTTGTGCTATGAGGACTGGTTTTATAGTGGAATCGCATGAGCTTCCCCATCCGATAAGACCATATTGTAGTTGAGATTGGGCTAAGGCATAATAGATTTTAATTAGCTGTTCTTTATCTGAAATGTTTCTTATTGTTTTGAAAAAATAGGTTAGTTTTTTTAACTTGTTGGTCACATTTTCCGCTTGGGAGTTCCAATTTATGTTTTGATCAATTAAAGAGCATCCTGAACAGAAGGATTATTCCTTACGCCACTATTTCCCATGTTACGAAATATTTGACGCCCTTGATGTCTTCACACTTCAAGCATTGGTAACAGAGACAATTGCACCAGAAAAATAAATACCATTAATAAAAATAATAAGCGAAGTTTAGTAATTCATCATGGGATCCATCACGATCAAATTCATAAGTTAACAATTTCGTATCGATAGGCTTAACTTCCTATGATTTTTTGTCATTATTCCCAGCACGGTTGCGTGAGAAATGGTGTGTGCGTGTTGCAGGAGGTCGTGTATCTTAAGCTCGTCGGTTCTTTCTAAATTATCCGGCGCTTTTCTCGAACCGATTTCCCCGAAAAATGGTACAAACGCGCATTAACATCAGCACAATTTATTTTATTTCGTGGTTTAATTTTACCTCTTTCCGTTAAAAAGATGTTTTTGGTTTTTCAAAAATATATTTCAAAATACATTCAAAATGTAATTGATAGTTGTCAAAATCATACAAAGCGTAGCGTGTATGGGAAGAACCGAGGGACAACAACAGTTATTGTAATTTATTGTGACAGACCAAAAAACAATGGAGCAGTGTAATCCGAGATGCCACTCCACAAGCTGAAGATAAGATGAATTCATTTGTCAAGAACACAATTGTTGTCAAACAAATTAAAATTGATTGCTTTCTGGTTTATCGGATTTCTTTATTTACAAAATAGATACAAGTTTAATCGTTTTTGCAGTATTACTTCGATGATGTACCTACGACGTTGTTAAATTCGTAAAGGGTATACTTGAAGCAGTTAATGGTTTTGGGATACAAATTCCGTAACAAAAACAAGTCATGTTACTCGTACCTATCGAATGCATGTCACAGTCTGCCACTTTCGAAAATTCGTTTCCCTCACTTGACGTGCAAAATACAACAAAAAAATTTTTTTTCTTTGTCTAAATGATTAACAGGTTTTAGGTTTTTAGATTTTTGTTTTCAGTCAAAATCTGAAAGAAGTTCTTTTTAAGATCACTTTTTATCTTTATCTCAAATGTTTATGTTGATTCAGTCGGTTATTACACTTTGGATGAGTGTCATTTGATTCGAATATTCAAGAAGATGCAGGAAGAAACAACAATGACTAAGAAAAATAGACATGAAGAGTAAGAAGAACCAAGAAAAATCAGGAAGAGGCTAGAAGAAGGAAGAAGATGCAAGAAGAGACAAGAAATGCCACCACAGGCAAGAAAAGTAAAGATGATGCAAGAAGATACCTGCAGACACTACTGGAACCAATAAAATTCAAGCAAGATTAGGAGGACCAAGAAAACCAAGAAGAAGTGAAAAGAAGCAATAAGAAACAAGTTGAAGTTAGAAGAACCAAGAAGGGGCTAGTAGAAGCAAGAACTTATAAGCAGATACTAGGGTAGACAGGAATTGAAGAAAAAGTGCCAAAAAGAGCCAAAACGAAGCAAAAATAGGCAAGAAAAGACCAGAAGAAGCAATAAAAAGACAGAAAAAAGCACCCAATCAAAATCTTTATTCCTGCCCATTCTAGTTCGAGTATTAGCATATTGGATCACCATGCATAAAGATGGATTAAACTCCGCAGAAAGTTGCAAGAAATGCCAAGAAGAGCCAAGAGGGAGCAAGAAGAGATAAGAAGAAGCGAGAAAAAACAAGAAAAGGCAGGATGAACCCAAACGAGCCAATAATGGGTGAAATGTTGAAATTAGATGCAATAAAAACAAAGGTGAGATAAGAAGACCCAAGAAGAGCCAATATTAGATGATAAGAGAGGAGAAATAGCAATCAGAGCCGAAAAGAGACGAGAAGATCCAAGAAGAGCCAAGAAGAGACGAGAACATTAAAAATAAAACAAGCAAAAAAAGCCAAGAAGAGACAATAACAGAGATAATAAGATGCTCGGAGAGTTAAAGAGAATCAAGAAGAGCCGAGAAGAGTTGAAAAGATCCCAAAAGAGACAAGAAGAAACAAAAAGAAGCAAGAAAAAACAAAAGGCGTGGAAGGTGGGGGTGGAACGCGGGAGGTGGACGGGGAAACGTGGGAACGGGGACGGGAACGGGGACGGGGACGAATGGGAAAAGACATGAAGGGAGAAACAATATCTTTATTTAAAAGGCTTTGCAAAGCATGCCGGGAACTCGCTAGTATTATTATATACTTTCAGCTTCACATATCCTACATTATAATATCCCGCGATTTTGATTGTACAATATATTATTATTTTTGCGTTTACTAAAAATTGTATTTACACAACTTTATAATAGAATTGCACACTGTATTAATTATTATGTTATCGCGGATTACGGACAAAACGGACAGAAAACCAATCAAAGATAAATCTTGATTGCATAATTATTTACGTGTAGCCGTATTGAAAACCACCGATGTAGTGTATTCACACATGTATAGTTGTGAATAACTCTGTCGTCTCAGGCAGTGCGCGCGCGGAGTTGTGGGGCGTAGGACGGTACTGGGCGACCGACTGCATAGGGAAGACGCGTGGACGCTTGCCGTGAGCCGATATCAGTTAAGATGAGTGTTACGTGTTCTTTCTTAATATTAACCTTTACATAACGTACATTACAACCGCGACAGATTAATGCAACAAGTACTCTTGATACAAGGTACTGCAATGTGCAGCGTGCGTTATTAACTACCGACGTGAATTCGACACTACAAATTAAATTCACTGAGCTTTAATGAAACTATTGCAGTAATTACATTATTTAGAAGAGTACAAGTAACGTAATATATGGAATACGGCTTTGTTAGTAAAAAAAAACTAACTCCATTCAATCACTGTAAGTATCACAAAGGTGAAAGGCTACCATTCAGAATCGTTGCTTAAAATAGCTTATGGCGATCCAATAGTTCAGGAAAAATCGTAATCGGTTCAAATAATTGCATTACGATTTTTCCTGAACTATTGGATCGCCTTAAGCTATTTTAAGCAACGATTCTGAATGGTGGCCTTTCACCTTTGTGATACTTACAGTGATTGAATGGAGTTAGTTTTTTTTTACTAACAAAGCCGTATTCCATATATTACGTTACTTGTACTCTTCTAAATAATGTAATTACTGCAACTTTGAACGGTTTAATTAATCAATTCACGCCCCTTTTTGGGAGGAGTTTAAAAATACTTGAGAAAAATCTTTTGGAAAGGTTGGAAAAGGTATTTGAGATTTTTTACAGGTTGATTTCATAAAGGCCTGTAATAAACATTAATTCCTTTTTTACGCATTGTTTATTATAATAACAACGAAATTTAAAATTGATTTCACGAAACCAAGCGACGCGGAGTCTGAGACGCCTATTCCCTGTTGCGGCCGGGGCGGAACTGATACACAATGGGTGTGGCAAGTCTGTAGTTCTAAGCTGGATAGCATGTGGTTCACTTTGAAAATCCAAATTCGTTGACTGCCGGCCGTATTGTAAAATAGCAACGCGAAAATGCATATTTTATTTTATTTTGTGAAGTTCGAGCGTAAATATCAATTTTTTGCGATTATTATAAAAGAAACTGAATTTGCCACATTAAACTATAAAATCGGGTCCGAAAAGGGATTTATAAGTAGGAGAGTTCGCACTTGTGGCGACATATCATTATCAACTTCGCCATCAAAAGAAGATACGAGAAATATTTAATATTCGCGCGATACGGGCAAGCTACTTACCTGAGTACATACCTGCTGCTGCCGCCGATAAATAATAATTTCGCCACCGCCTAGAAAGGTCTGGAGATAGCACCGTACAATATCTGTACGGCGCCGAACATTCTCGTCAACTGCCGAAGTGGCACGTATTACCTACCGTGAGTGTAGTTACTCTACCGCGGCTATATAAGCAACAGATTCGCTCGCTCGCTCAGTCAGTCCCGATCCGTCAGTCAACGCTTGCCCGCCAGCGAGGAACCGTCTAGACGTTATACAGACGCTATGTGATTTACACGCATTCTCCAGCGCAGCATCTCGGACTCTTTGTAACACCTTCGAGGCTCTCATCCACCGCCGCTGTCTCGCAGTCCGGGCCGCCGCACCACGACTTGAGATGTCTTCTCCCGCAAAGCCCGCCGTGCTTTCTGTTCGGGAAGTAACTCGATCTCCGGCAATCCGAAGCCTGTCATGTTTCGCTGCCGCAGAGATTCTCCTCATCGCCTCACAAGGTCTTCTTCCTGCCCTGCGTGTGACTCCAGCTCACCGAAGTCACAGCCGTCATCTCCGTCCTCATGACGCCGAGCTACCGCCTGGAACTGGTCAGCATCAACCACTCTAGTGATCTGAAGAGACGTTATCTTCACCACTGCAGCTTCCTGACCATCATCACATCTTAGGGTCCGTTCACACTTCCGTCGTAAAAACGGAGAGGGGTTCCGTCGTCACGACGGAAGCCCTAGGCCCCTGTTCACACTTCCGTTTTCAAGACGGATCCGTCTTGAAAACGGACCCTACTCTACGAAAACAACGACCAAAACATTTTATCATTCTTCAGTAGACGGTCGTGCGCACTGCGCAATGGACGACGATGAAGCTCTTGTTGTCATGTGGTACTTATTAAAAAGAAGGAAAAAAGTGAAAAGAAAATTTTGGGTACACCCAATTATAGCTGAAAGATTTTCTGTAGGAGGTATTTGTTCAAACCGTGGGAGAATATTGTGTTTGCATACTTGAAAAGGAGAAAGTACGCGAAAATCATTCAGCAATTATTATAACTAAAATCACTAAAAAACATGAATGATATGACTAAATATTTTCTTGAGATTAAATAGAAAAAATCGCATTCTGGAACGAACATATATATTATATAATAATATTACAAAACGCCAAACGCGCGCCCCATAAAAACACAAATTGCCTGCCGCCTTGCGTCTGGGAGCGGGCGGTGGTGAAGTGTGAAGCGGGGTGTGGCGGGTTCAAAACGGATCCGTCGTCCCGCCGTGTAGTGTGAACAGCTCCATTGAAATGTATGAGCCAGCGCGTTCCCTTCCGGCTTCACGACGGACGCTCTGCGTAGGCGAACTCTCCGGCGAAAAAAAACGGATCCGTCTTCGCGCCGGATCCGACAAGTGTGAACAGCTCCATAGAGCCACTACAGCGGCTAGGGCTTCCGTCGTGACGACGGAACCCCTCTCCGTTTTTACGACGGAAGTGTGAACGGGCTCTTACAGCGCACCATCACTGTCCGCTCTTCCGTCTACACCCCTGGCTCATTGACTATCGCTACGTAGCACAATAAAGACGACTCACATTACATCGACTGACGACTTTCATTTATCTCCCGTCTCTACCGATATGGACCGCTCCTTCACACTTAAAGATTTTTTTTAGATACCTAATACTTTATTTTTTTCTAGGCTTCTAAAAATATTTATTAAAAAAAATATTCATATTTTTAAGGGCCAAGCAATATTTAATTGAAGAATCTATAATACTTCTAGGCGATCAAATTTTCAAAACCAAAATACAATTTTGTATGATTTTGCATTATTTGTGGTTAGTTACCGGTTGCATAGCCAGGTGCATCCACATTTTTCGCTTCCCCATTTCTTTCCCCTATCTGTTTTTTTTTTACATTTTTACGGTTGCTGCGCATAGGAGGCCCCGAATAAAATAATTTCCATCAGAACCTACGTTATCATAGGGAATGCTGCGTGGAAGGTCTTTTTAACGAAATGAAGGAGAGGATGTTCTGAGAAATAAAAAGGTTTGAGGAATGGGTACGAATCTGGGGGTCAACGGACATATGAATCCATCCCTCCAACTACAGTGCAAGGCGGTGGTTCGAGGGAATCCCGCCGAAGATCAATCAGTCTCTCTCGATCCGGCCCACCACGCAGTAGGTGGGCAGACGCAACCACGCCAAGACTTAGACAAACCTTACCCCCCCTGAATCCTAGCATCCCTAGGTAAGTCACTAAGCGTAGCGAACCACTTTAGCAGATGTGTTTGTTATGTAGTAAATGATTCGCGGGACGGCGGTACCTATTTCCACATCTAAAAATATAATACTTTCAGGCTCACATCATACCCCTTTAAGGAATGCCGTAGTTGAAATTAATAATTGGCTCCAGACGGTTGGGAGCAGTGAGGACGATTGGGCGGTATTCACATTTAAAAAATCCACTACGGATGAGTAAACAAAGAGGACGGACCGCCATATAACAATTATTTCATAGTGCTTTCACTCAATGATAATAACAATCTTTTGTTTTTTTTTTTTTAAAGAAAGACAAACATTCCCGGGTTACGAATAACCCAACAATGTTTGAAAATCTCCTACTACCACTATAGAAAGCTGAAAATGTTGTTTGTTGTGATGGAGGCCAGTCGAGGAATCGAACACGCGACGCCCGGGTGGGACCCAAGTGCTATGCCCACTCGACCACTGACCGGTCACATACTTGCTTCAATACTGGCACATTTTTGTTTCGATCACATTCATGCATCGTTTCATACAGATAATAATAATGATATGTCTTTTGAAATGACCCGACACAAGAATTAAAAAAAAAATTAGCGTATAATTTTTACATTTTAAGCAAATAATAAAAATGTAAAATATTAATAAAAAAACGTTTTATCGGTTTAGTTAGTTGTCTAAAAACATAGTGATGCTCACAAAGCATAAAAGCAAATATTTATTCATATCATTCATTCACTCAAATTATTATGGTGCTTTCCCGTTCGAGCAATCGCGGGGAAACAACAGAGGAGATCGTGGTGAACCAGGTGTTGGATAACGCAGTCCACCACCATTCATCATTGACTTTAGGTAGAGAATGTTTCCTTAGTCCTCCTCACTAGGAGATCCTGTGCTAAAGCGAACTAGGCTGTTTGCAGAGGGTTTTCAGTGTCTTCTATGGTTCAACTTTAAGGTTTGGGTAGGATGTTTTTACTTACTTCTCTGATGATGTGTTTTAAAATACTTAACAGTTAGTTCTTTTTGTGATAAATGTGCCACTTGCATTACATTTTTTTTTTAAATTTTCCGATTTTATCAAATATTCTTATTTTTTATCGTATTTTTGAAACCCTGTCGATTTTTTGAAAATTTCTTTCCGAAAAATCGGTCAATTTTTTATAAACCGGAAAGACGGGACATAATTTTATGGGTGCGAAAAAACAATAATTACATAGCTGAAAATCATTTTTAAAAAAAACGACGTAGTCCACTGGAATGGTACAGGACAATAACGAGGCATACAAAAATATTACATCTTATATTTTTTTCCTTGATCCATCTTGTTGATCATTAATCATTATAATGTTCAACGTCTACATATGACAAAATCCAATGTAATAAACTTGTAAAATTTGATTATGTTAAAATCAGCACCATTACCATTACGCTTTTAAGACAGCTGCAGGAGGCATACTATATACGATGTTCACTTCAAACCAAATGATAAGTTCGCAGAGTACAAACAATAAAGCTAATGAATTTTAAGTGTCATATTCGAAAATTCGCCGGAAATCAAAGTGTTGCCATAAAAAAAATAATATGGATTTTTACAAAATTAATTGAAAAATTGGATTTTTTCGATATGAAATCCATGCAAGTGGCCTATTCCTTAAGCCAAGATTTTGTGAACTTAATGTAGTAATTATTATCTAGGAGAATTGTGCTTAAGACGACATAGGTAAGATGACACAGTGCTTACATATGTGAAACTATACGCGCCACAAGTCCCAAGATGGCGTTACCGTGACCGCCCGATCGCGTTGTTTGGAAGTGGTGTGCAACTTTGTGATTTTGTGACTCAAAAAATTTTTTTTTTGTGAAAGTGTTTCAGCCGATAAATTTGTATCTGTTTTTATTATATGACTACTTTCTTATGAACTGTGATTATTATGGGCTATGAATATCGAGGAATGATTTAAGTAACCTCTAAGTTTTTAGTGACGAAAGGCGGCAAACATAAATATTACCTCGCAAGGTGAGATGACGTAGCAACCGTCGGCTTAAGATAACGTAGTATGTGATCTTATGGATGAAGTAAAAACCCAAGTCCAAAATAAAAAAAGAGAAGGAAAATCACAAGAGCATCAGAGCTCGAAAGAAAGTGAAGCGTGATATCTTTCAGGATGACTCAAATGATGAATCTGTGGAAGATTTTACTCAAGACGCTGTTGATGACGATGACTCCCATGCTGCATGCCTTTATTGCAACGAATTATATCAAATCGAAGCCAAGAGAGCATTGGGTATGTCGCCAGTTATGTAAGCGATGGTGCCACAAGTTCAAATGTGAATTATGCACCGATAAAAGGTATGTCAACTTAAACTGATGTGTGTCAACTTACCCACTTGGACATGTCGGTGTTTTTTTAATTTAATTTTAATTATGTAATTTTCTTTAGCCTCTAGATTATTTTTTTGTGCTTCGTAAATAAATGTTTTTTAATATGTACGCTTAGATTTATTTTTTATCACCTTTGAATAACCTAATATTTACCTACAAACAAAAAGTATGTCATCTTGAGCACAATTCCCCCTATCTCATTTAATTTGTTTGATACTGGGTGGGAGTTTGTTTGTTACCAGCTACAAATTCGGAGTTTCTTTGTCCAAAGCTAATTCCCATTAAGCTTTGAAATATTTAGCTTGTCCATTTGGTTTTCTCTAGTATTTATTTCTGTTTATTTTTATTTATTTTTTTAATTTTTTATTATTAGTTTTTTTTTAAATTTATATTTTTGATAATTTTTTAAAGAAAGACAAACATTCCTAGGTTACGAATAACCCAACAATTTTTGTTGTTATTTGTTTTTGGGGTGTTATGCCGTGTTGCGCTACCTCCTCCTTTAGCCAACGTTTCGGACAGCGTTTCAGTGTCCATCATCAGGGCAGATATATAAATGTTAGTGGTGAAACCCAACAATGTTTGAAAATTTTCCACTACGACCACACTAAGCGGAAAATGTTGCTTGTGTCGTAATGGAGGACTTCCAGCCAGCCGAGGAATCGAACACGCGACGCCCGGGTGGAACCCAAACGCGATACCCACTCATCCACTGACCGGTGATAATTATGTGATTTGATACAATTGGCCGTGCCATGTCTTCCTCGGGCATCCTCCGGATCATCATTCACGTTAGCGTTATATATTCTTCAGGTGCTTTTTTCTACGTTGATCTATTCTACATGTCACTTGCTTTGAATATTAAAAAGGCGTAACTGTCCACGGAAATTATTTGACATTTCGTGTGACTACTTTGACATCAGAACTATCGAGCTCTCATATGGTGATGTTGTCATTGAAAGGGAAGCGGACATGGGCTGTCCCCAGGGTTCTGTTCTTGGACCGGACTACTGTAACATAAAATTCGACGAATTCTCCTGGCTACCCTTACCCGAAGAATGCATCTCGGTCAACTACGCAGATGGCAAATTGTATTTGGTCTCGGGAGACAGTAGAAAAGAAGTCGAGAGCAAAGCTGAGGAGGGTTTGAATATTATTTGGAACTATGGAGAGAGAAATAGACTGACCTTCGCCAAACTGACCAAGACCACGGGTCTCTTGATGAAGGGTTTCCTCAATAGAGGTAGAAATCCCAATATCAAAATGGGAGACACCAGCATCCGTTTCGTTGAGAGTACTATATATTTAGGCGTTACATTGTCCTCAGTTTTGGCCAAGTTAAAAGCAATACAAGGCCCAGGCTCTCTTCACGAAATTGAGGAAAATATCATCTGCGGAGCGGAGTTTGCGCTCTCCAGCGCTCGGTCTCTTGTACAGAGGGACCTACGTGGCTCAAGTTCCACCGTCTGGAGAATGCACTCATTGTCTCGGTACTTAAGAGAAGCCAGCTAACCCCCTTGCTGGCACTTTCGGGTGCATACAGAACAGTCTCTTCGGACGCTTTGCCAGTTTTAGCCGGCGTTTTGCGTATCGATCTTGAAATTAGGGAGGTGTTAACAAAGAAGCTTCTAACAAGAGGAAGACCTGCTACCCACCATGGTATATGGTATATTTATATTGAGGGATCAGTAGAATTTATAGGTCCAGCTAGGAGTTCTACCGAGCCGAACCCTCTGATATGAAAATATCTGGAGTCGGTGAATTATTTTCCCATTTGGTCTCTGGTATGTTGACATGTTGTTCTTGTATTGTTTTGTATTTATTATACATATATACTGCACTTACATATCGTGGATTAACTAGATGATCATTTGTGGAAAAGTGTGTGGAAGGGTTTAGTTTTTCCTGTGGGGAAGATTGAACCCGGACATAAAGTCATAAAAGAATAATAATATTGGGATGATTTGTGTATCGCCGTTTTTGTGAAAAATCACCTCAAGGGCGATGTGTATCTTTATCTTGAATGCATGCATCCATGTTGGTCATGTATGCGTACATTTTTATTTCTTACTAACAATCACGCATGAAAGGACATTGGACGGTCTATAATAGTTTTAAAAAGAAATTTTCCTTTTCACAAAAAAAATAAAATTATAGTCTTGACATGTGCGACTAAGATGGTTAAATGATCAATTTTCGCACACGGTCACGGGGTCCTCTCCAATGCTCTTAATATCCATACATCTAAACGTTCCTTTCCTAAATTTCGTATAATATTTCAAAATCAAAGCTGGCGTATTTAACCAAAAAATTGGAACGATTATAATAAGTAACACATTTTTTACTTATTTATTTATATAGAAACAAACAGTACAGTGATGATAAAATTTACAGATATTAAGTAATATTTTGTTGTATTTTGTTTGTGGTGTGTATGCTTAGTAATAAAAAGGAACTCCAGTGAAAAATATTCTGGCTTTAAAAAAATATGTTCATATAGACCAATAAACGCTGATTCTGAATATATATATATATATATATATATATAAGTTTTATTTAATAATATTAAACGCAGAGTTTTTAAAAAAATATTAAAAAGTCCATTTTTAATCGGGTCGTAAAAACACGCCTTCAAGGTGACGTCACTGTTCGACGTGTCGTAACGTCACCGTAAAGTTATTGTATGGGAATATAAGATATGACACAAGCCATCGTATTAATTTATTCGTTTATTTAAGTACTGTTTATAGAGATTTAGTTGTTGTGTTTATTGAAACATTATTTAGGTCTAAATAATGTTTCAAAAATAAAGGTATCTCTTATTAGTTTATCTCTATTATTGAAAATATTCAAAAACTACTGCATAAAAAAATAGTAATGCTATTTCTAGGGAGAATACTTCGAACAACGGAATTCAAAATGACGGCTGTAGATCAGCTGATTGCCCAATTCTATGGTAATTTTTCAGGAGTGATGACGTCACACTATTCACCATACATATGGTGGTTTTTGGGGGGTCTTGAAAAATTAAAACTTTGAAAATTATTTAAACTATTAAACTAACTCTAAAAATAAATATAAATATTCAGTTATTTAAGTTAGAAGGTCATTATTCATTAAAAAAAATTAAAAAATTGAACTGGAGTTCTCTATTACCGGGTTTCGTGCGTAGTGGGTAGATGTGTGTGTGTATGTGTGAGTATGTTTGTAGATGTGAAAAGTGGTGATGTGTGAAGGGATATGTATGCACATTGAACTGTTTATAATATTGACATAATGCTCTTTTTAAATTTGGGCAATGAATCGGATAAAATGTCGATGTAAGAGTTTAGGCAAATATTATTGAACGTATGAAGAGCACGGTTAATTGGTGAATTAGTTGCTGCATTTATTTTGTAATTGAGTGTGGAATAGTGCTGTATGGCGTAAATGTCTTAAGGTTATGTTAAAATTAAGTAGGAAAAGAAGTTCGGTACAGTCGACTCCATTATTTAAAATTCTGTGTATAAATGTTAAGTCAGCTATTGCTCGCCTTTGTTGCAAACTTTGAAATGTGCCTTCAAAGTAATTTTTTAATTTGAGGGTAAGATATTTTATTAATTTGTTATGAATACTTTCTATGCTATCGATGTACAGTTTATACTGCGGAATCCAAATTGGCGAGGTATATTCCAGTGTACTTCTGACTAATGCAAAATATTATAACATTGCTACTGTACGCGGGTTACTAAATACTTTACTTATACAAAAAACAAAATCAAGCATTTTATTAGGCCTGTGTAAGACTGAGTTGATGTGCTTATTAAATATAGTAAGTTTGCTATAAAGGTAAACGAAAAATACAGTAAAACAAGATAACATTACTAATAAGATTTTTTCTTAAAATGTATTTTATAAGTTTGGCAACAATGTAATTTTTCATACTATACACAATTTAATTGTTTGTTTTCCTACAGAACCGCTAGATGGCAGCGCCTTCGCATTCGTCATTCGCGTTAAAACCGCCGAAAAAAACTCACTTCGCGGGTGTTTGTACAATATTACACAAATATGATCGTAATATCTATTAATATGACTAATTCACTATTACATACGCATAATTGATATATTTACCGTGTTTTTTGTGGTTTTCAATAATTTTTAGTCAAGTTATAATAACCATAATCATACTTTGAAAATTGAAATGTCAATAAGTATTTTATGTGAAACATGAAAAATCAAACTTACATCTAAAGTATTTTATTTTATGTGAATTTCATAAAAGTGGTGTTTTTTTTAAATATTAATATCTAATACATGTGTACCTAAACGTATCAATGAAATTAAGGTTTTAAAGTTGCAAGAAAACTGTTATAAAAGTCTGTATTATTTTTTGAGGTTAGTTTTTTGGCAATAAAAAAATTTGAAATTTTTTATTATTTTTTTATTGTATGCACGAGGAAAAAGTGAGGTGGCAGTTTCGTTCCAAATTCATTATATAAAAGGTCAGTATTTTTTTAATTTTGTTTTTTTGTAAATTTCTGTACACTTTCATCAAATATGTTTTGATAAAAAAAAAAAAAAAATTATTTCGCGTTTGAATCTTAATATATGGCAGTTTTTAAAAACTAAAGTGTATTTCAATTACACAAATCTAGAAGGTAATTTTATCTAGTTTTCATAAATGGTATTTGTTTTTACGACACCTTCAAAAATAAGAAATAAAATACTTGGCAAAAATTTCAAATTTCGTTCAAAGATCATTGATAAAACAGAGATAAACTACCCCCTCAGGCCGTGTAAACCAAGTGTATTTTTTTCCATGAACAATTTTTTAATTAGTAAGGTTTTCACATCCGCGGCCGTTTGTCAATTGAATAAAATTTTCACTGGGTTTTTTAGTAGGGCTGTAAGACTTTTACGTTCCGTTTTAGAGATGACGCGATGACGGGTTCATTATTGAGTGAATGCGAGTACTTAATTATATGCTAATTTCTGGTGAATGTCAAAGTGTGACATTTGGAAACATTGGTATCTAAACAGTTAACTTTGCAATACTTGAAAAGCCTATTCTATAAAATAGTAATCCAGAAAAGTAATCTTATTCGTGATCTTAGTCACAATTTTCCTGAAAAAGACATATACATATATATATATATATAAATATATATTGTTTTTTTTTTTTTTTTTTTAAATGTCTTTTCATCTTTCTGAAAACCTAATAATATTGACGGCCTCTCCTGGCTGTAATAAATTTTATATGATTAATTTGTTACATTTATTTTGTTTAATTTTATTTAATTGATCTAAAATAATAGATAAAGTTTTTACGACACGTTTTAGAGCGTTAGTTACTTTCAGTATCAACCTGGTGAAAGATCAACATTTAGAATCGAAAAGTTGCTTGAAATGCTTTTAGCCGTATTTGGTGACTTTTTAAACTTTTTCTATATGTTGTGAGGCTGAAGCAGTCCTGGATTTGTCAATAGGCCTTATAGGCCGCGGCCTAGGGGCGGCAGAGTTCAGGGGGCGGCGCTCGCTCGCTCGTTGATTTTGAACAACAACAAAAAAGTCACTGTGGATCTTCGATCAGAATATCATACGTCAATGCTGTGGATAGATAGAGTTTTCATTCTATTAACCTTTAGACGCCCAGTGGTCCCGTACGGGACCGCGGATTTGTGTCGTTCAATGCCCAACGGTCCAATTCGGGACCGGTGATTGTGGTGCGAATATTTCACAAAAAAGGCATTGGCAGTGTGCTACCTTTATTGCACGAGCGTTTAAGGGGAGAAGTAGGTGTAGGACCTCGTATTTTTAGTGATTTTCATGATTTCTTAAATACGTATATATATATATTTTATTTACACCTTGCGGTCATTTTACGTAATATGTCTATTGAAGAGTATATTCTAAAATTTTCAAATATTTTTCCCAAAAAATAACGGAGATATCAACTGCCGCGCATTGTAAGTCGCCATCCGGCTGGACAATTTGTGTAACTCCTGGAGATCACAATTTTCATTCGAAATCAATTTTTCAAAAAAAAAAGTTTTTTATAAGTTTTTCTTCTATTTGAACCTCACTTCTTACAAAAAAATCGAAAAATAATATTTTTTTAAGAAATGTGAAAATTTACTACTTATGATTTTTTACCATTCTTTTTAACGTTTTTTTGGCATAAAAAAATAGTTAAAATAAAGATATTGTTTAGGATTTAGGGTTCAAATAGAGCGCATTTATATAAAGAAACTATGTGCTGAGTTTGATAAAGATTGATAAAAAACTGTACACAAATTATTTTCGAAAAAAGAAGTTTCGAAAAAAATGCGTTCGAAAATAAGAGTGGCAGTTAAATAGTGGTAGTTCGACCGAGGGACACTAACTCGAACGCATATAACTTTAAATGACTTGGAATTTAGGTTTGAAATTTTCAGAAAATATTTTTGAATGGTTCTACCATCGATTTATAAAAAAAAATTTTTTTTTTGAAGCCACTACCCTTATTTCCCCCTTACAGGAACCTTTAGACGCCCAGTGATCCCGTACGGCGCCGAGGATTGCGTCGTGCGATTATGGTGCGAACATTTCACAAAAAATGCTTGGGCAGTAGGCTACCTTTATTTCGTTACTAATAATACTAATTGGAATGCTTTTTGGAAAGACTAAATAAAGTGAGTGATCAGATTCAGAGCTCATCCGTTGATTTACTGACGGTATTTGATTTTTGTGGATCTCTTCTCGAGTTTATTATACCAGAGCAAAAAAATTTTGATTATTTCGAAGAAAGTGCAATTGAAATGAGCGCACTTTGGCAATGTGAAAGCGATATTCAGAGTAACATGACCCCAAAATAAAAAACTTTATAGACGAGACATTAAACGAGGGTATTGAAACAACTACCTAACTGAGATCTGAATTAGAGAGAAGGCACATGTGAAGGCATAAGGCATAATATGAAGGCATAATAATTCAAAGAAAAAAAAATCTTTTTTTTTTTAAATGGGTGAACTTTCAGCATAGAGTCTAAGAAAAAGTCAGCCTCTTGTGCAATGATTTAGAAGACGATTTAGTTCAGGAATGGGTGCACTTTGAAGGTCACATTTCCTCTAATAAGATGGCAGAGAAACCTGACACTACATCATTACTGAATCTTTTTAAGGAAACTTTTTGAGGAAACCATCTCTGTGCAACGTTTACCCAAACTTGGATATAGCTCTCCGCGTCACACTTTGCACTCCGGCCACAAATTGTTCTGGAGAAAGGAGTTTTTCCTGTTAAAAGCAAGTGAAGAAATACTAAAGGTCTTCATTATCAATGATGTAATGCTAACAGCTGTAACCGAGGTGAATGATTTGGGTGTAAACTTTGATCAAAAACTGAATTTTATAAACCATATTGAAATTACATCAAATAAAGCCTTGAAAATGTTGGGATTTGTAATAAGAATTTGCAGTCAATTTAAAAATATTCAAACCTATAAAAATTTGTATATGTCTTTGGTTAGGAGTCAAATTGAGTACAATTCTACAGTATGGGCACCTAGTTACGCTAGCCACTCGCTCACGATAGAAAGAATCCAAAATAAATTCTTAAGATTTATTAATTTTAGAATGGGTATTACAAGGGATTGTGTCAACTATGATTATTTTTTTTTTTTTTTTTTTTTTTTTTTTAAATTGTACAACAGATTTTTATCCAATTACTGTACAATTATCTCATTTTGACAGTCTTAACACCTAGAAAGATGATTATTATACAAAAAAATCTTAAGGCTATCTAAAGAAGAGTTATATATATCTAGTGTTTCCGATATTTCGTTCATCAGCACCATTCCTCTTGTCATGCTATGCTGTGCTAGAACATCTGTTCTGCCGTATGGTATTTTGAACAAGTCGTGTCGACGACTACGGCTGAAATTTTCAGGCACGTATAAGCCATAACATTCCAAGAGGAATGGGCTGTCAATACGGTTATGGATTATGTTAAAACTAAGAATTGCAAGATTTGCATGACGTCTAGTTTCCAAGCTAAATCTATTTGTTGCCTCAAGTAATTCCATATGGTGCATGAATCTCGGGTACGTTCCATGCATCCGCATATAGACATACCTAAGGAATTTTTTTTGAATTTGTTCTAGCATATTAATATATTTCGCTTGGTGCGGAGTCCACACACCACTGGCATACTCCAGCTTACTTCTTATGACTCCATCAAACATGGCTATCATTGCATCTGGGTCATCAAATTGCTTACATATTCTGATGATGAAACCCAGGAGTTTGTAGCAAGCTGGAGTGAGCCGTGATATATGATCCGAGAATGTCAGTTTGGGATCAAAGACGATACCGAGATCTTTAAAGCTGTTGACTCGGCATAATGTTTGCCCTTTAATGTTGTATTCAAAAACTATGGGCTTCTCGGAGCGGGTATATGTCATAGTTACACATTTTTTTATATTGAATTCTAATTTGTTCTTTACTGACCATTCTGCAATAGCATCAAGGTCAGATTGCATTTTTAAGCAGTCATAGTAACAAATTATTTCCATCAAAAGTTTGAGGTCATCTGCAAATAGAAGACATTTGCAATATTTTACACAAACCTGGATGTCATCTATAAGTATAAGGAACAGCAAGGGACCAAGGTTTGAACCTTGGGGAATACCTGATAACGCCGGGAATTGTTTAGATTCATGTCCATTTATTATTACATATTGACTTCTGGCTTTTAAATAGGACGCGAAGAATATAAGCGTTTGTTGATCGAAACCAAGTTTGTACATTTTAAGTAGTAAAATATCATGATCAACTCGATCAAAAGCCTTGGCAAAATCCGTATACACTACATCTGTTTGGTGTCTCGAGTCCAGTCCGACGGCCACCAATCGCGAAAATGTTAACAAATTTGAAACCGTGGATTTTCTTGGCATGAAACCGTGTTGATTTTCTCCTAGAAATGGCATAATTTGGTGATGTAATTTCTTGTAAATAATCATTTCAAATATTTTTGGTATGGTTGACAGTACAGCTACTGGTCTGTAATTCCTTATATCAGACTTGTCTCCAGCTTTGAAAATTGGGCTTACACGCGTGAGTTTCCAAGAATGAGGGAAACAACCAGTCGATATGCTAAGATTAAATATATAGCTCAGCGGTTTACAAATGGTTTTTGACAAATGAGCAATTATATTAGGGGGTATTCCGTCTGGGCCTGCAGCCTTGTCGAGCTTTAAAGTTCGAGTACAGGAGTCTACTTCCTCTGGACAGGTTAGCTCAAGACCGATTTTGCCAATATTCCAGGGCCTCTCGGTTCGAGTAAAGTCTAGATTTAGTTGAGGAGCTAACTGGCTGTACACTGATTTGAAATAATCGGCAAATTTTTGGCTTACTATTTCGGGATCGGAAAAAGTTTCCGTTCTATCACTTAAGTTAATTTGGGTATATGGATTTGCTTTTTGGGATTTAATAAAATCCCAAAAACATTTGACATCATCTTTGATCCCATACTGAACTTTTTCTAAATACTGGCGCTTCGCAATTGCTATATCTTTTTTAAGCTCGGATCGCATCGCAGAGAATAACAAGTAATCCGATTGATTCTTGTGCAGTTTATATCTTCTGCGATGCGATTCTTTGCTTTTTAATTTATCTATAATTTTTTTAGAGAACCACGCCGGATAATTTACATTTTTACATAATTTTTTCCTAATGGGAACACATATTTCAAAAATACTGAATAATACATTGTTTAAGTACGCAACTGCGTCATTTGCTTCCGATATAGTATGTAGGTAGTTCCAATCAAATTCTGAGAGTATGTCGCATATTAACTGCATATCTGCTCGCTTGAACTGGAACTGATGGTTGGAGGTAGGTAGACGTGCCGGGCGAGTAGCGCTGTTCCGCAGCTGGCGCCGGTTACATTTTGTCCTGGTTAATTTAGTAAGAATAGCTAAGGTCGGATGAAATTTATCTTCGTTGACCAAGGGTTCCTCACATCGACTTACGTCGCAACTAGTCGTGTTACTTAGTACTAAATCAAGTATATTGTCAAAATGATTTTTAATTTCATTTTCTTGTTTGAGGTTATTGGAGTTCAGGAAATATAAGTGCTCTAATATAACCTCTTCGGGTTTGTTATTTAAATTGAAATCCCCAATTATAAGGATGTTCCGGTCTTTTAAAATTCTTGATTGACATTCCTGATCAATATAATCGTAGAAAGTTGTGCGATTCTCCGAGTCATTGGTGCAATAAAAGTATACAACACAAATATAGGCGGTAAATTTATTTTTTGTTACCTTCACCCATATGTGTTCGCCTTCCGTTTCGAGTATTTGCATTCTCTGGGACGTAAGTGTATTCTTAACCGCAATGCACACACCGCCACCGCGTGCATCATTATCTCTGTCTCGCCTGTAAACAGTATAGCGCCTGTCGAACAATTCCGAATCGAAGACATTGGAGCTCAACCATGTTTCGGTCAAGCAGATAATTTCGAAGTTTTGTAGTAGTAAATTTCTCGAAAATTCTTCTGTCTTAGTATTTAGACCTCGGACATTTTGGTAAATTATTTCCAAGCTCGCCATCAGATACTCGTATGTTCCTTATTAGCCGTTTGCAAAAATTTGTATTTACTTACGGCAATACCTGTTGGCCAGACTGATGGGTTAAGAAAAGTTTCTCGATTTTCTTCCGGGACGCCTATTTTAAACGAGCTGTAATTTCCTCGAGCGTTTAATTTCACTATATCAAATTCGGTAGATATTATCGTTTTAAGGTAGTCCTCGATAGCTGGTACCTCCGTTCCTGAGGTAAATCTCCACGCGTGAATGTAAAACTTTCGTGCAACTGCTCGTAAAGTTGAATCTGTTTTTGTTCCTGTAACGATAGGCAGACGTTTACGTGGCTTACGTTTTACTGTTTACATTATCTACTATGCCAACTAAATTTATTAAAATTATCTGAACGTAGAATAGTTAATGACCTAACATGTTTATATAAAATCATAAATTCAATAATTGACAGCCATGAACTATTATACTTGATTTCTTTTCATATACCTCGCAAACCAACATCGAGGCAATATCTACCGTTCTATTGTGATAACTCCAACACAGAATCACAGTTGTACACCCCCGCTCGCCGTATACAAAATTTGGGTAATGACTACAAAGATGTTGTTGACATATTCAATACACCATTCACCAAATATAAACAAGTCATTACCCAATTTATATTGAAAAGAAGAACATCAAATTTAATTTAATTAACCGAACAAACTACGTAGCTCAGCATTGACTTATGAGACCTTACCAATGTATTGTAATTTTCCTACTATTACATTTTTCCATCTTGCATGGCGGAGTATTTAGTTTCGATGTTATTTCGTCTTTTACTTTGTTTTTGCTTTAGATGTTGTTTTTGATTTTGTCTTCTATTTTGTTTTCGATTTTGTTTTTGATTTTGCTCTGATTCTGTAATGCTTAACTTAGATGGTCTTTGTAATAAATAAAAAAAATAATGTGTAAAAGCCCAGCCGGGCGGGAAATTCATAATAAATAAATAAATATTTTACTATAGATTCTCAACTAGGCACTCAAGTACTTCAGATATCTTTACTATCAGACTGAAGAGAGATAACTTTTAAATGTATTATTTTATTAAAAATTATTTTTAATAAAATAATACATTTTTTTTAAACCAAAACTATTATTAAATATTTAACTGACAGCCCTGAAACAGTTAGCTAATTAGCAATACCTGCTTAATAATTTCAAACAAAGATAACTTTGAAGGTAACAATAAACTTAATGCAAATTTACTCTATTTAGTGCTTATAAATACTGTTGACAAGTCCCCTTTGTTTAGGTACATCTTTTTTATTCTAAATAATCCTATCTAAATTTTATGTTCTCGGTTGTTATAACATTGATATTTTTTTTTGGTATAGTAACAGTAGTTTAGTAACACATAATAGTATCCTTTACCTAAATACTTGCTACTTTGTTAAATGTTCATTTCTACTTTGTTATTATTGATAATCTCCTGTGTACCACTGTATACTTATAATACCATGTACTCACTTCAATGTAAAAGCCATGCTATGGCGTTTAAATAAATAAATAAATAAATAAATAAATTATTACACGAAGAATTTTACTCTTTGGATCTTCTATGCATAGAAGCAACTACGAAGCTATTATAAATGATTTTGTCAAATAAAAAATCCCGAAAAAAATTGTAATTCTTATTTCATGATACGCTTTTATTTTACAATAAATCATTCTTTATTTCATATTTGAAAACCTACTTAACGTATATTTGAACATTTATTTTTAAAATTGTGCGTAACCTAATAAAAGCCTACAAGTGACTGATCATGGTAGGTGGCAACTTCTAAGAAGGTGGAAGGGGCGGCGCAAATGAAGTGGCCTATACTGATGAAAAGTGTAAATACGGCCCTGGGCTGAAGGTAGGGGAGAGGGGAAGGGGATGGGGGAGAGAAGGTGAGGAAGTACCTGGCTATTCAGATCTGGTCACCAAACACGGCTAAAAGCTATTTCAAGCACCGTTTCAATTCTGAATGGTGGTCTTACACCAGGGCGATACTGAAAGTATCTTCCACTCTGGAACGTGCCGCAAATATACTATATATTATTTTAAATGAATTAATTATGAAATAACACAAATTAATCAAATAGTTCTTGGTAGCCAGGTATTTTTGATCCTTCTTCTTCCCCATCTCCTTCCTATCCATCATTACCTTCAGCCTCACAACATACCTATCGCAGGAGGATCTTAGGAAAAATCCTCAGAAAAATCCTATGTCATCTTTGGGGATGCTGTGTTGAGGATCTTTTCAGGGAATGGAAGGGAAGAATCTGGAGACAATTTTTCCAGGATTGACAGACGGATGAATTCATCCCTCCCAAAGTGATGGGTCTCTCCGGCTGGATAGGTCAAAAGGACTCACTCAACCAGCCTCTCCCGATCCGATCCGCCACGCAGAATTTGGGCAAACGCAACTCACCGGTAAACCCAGACATTTTTTAACGGTAGGGTGCAGTGTCACCCCCCCCCCTCCCCCCCCCTCCCCGTCGGGTGGCACCCGGGGCGGCTCGCACCCCGCCCCATCCCCCCTCGCTACGCTACTGGGGCGACCTATGGCTGGAAATAAGAACAAAAACTAAAAATCGAATGCAGTTTACACGCGGTAGAAGCGAAACTTTACCAAAACAATCTCAACCAAAACTTGAAAAGTGAGGTCGTAATCAAAGTGACCAATGAGCGCAGACCAGCGTAATTTTCGTTTTATACCTCAATCAATAGGAGCATTTAAAGTGACATCACAATCAGAGCGGTCAATGAGCGCAGTTACGCGTCGCAGGTGCAGTAAACTTAAATTCCGTTTCATCCGAAATCCAAATCATAGCGGGGCCATAGAAGTTTCACTTCAAAAATATTTTCTGTCGGTCGTAAAATACCAATGATTGGTGTATTTTTTCTCGTCTTAATAGTAACTACTAACTAATTTATTTATTTATTTATACACGCCCAATTGGGGATTTTACATATGATAAAATTAAAAATACATTTTATTTTATTTTATTTTATTTTATTTTATTTTATTTTATTTATTTGGGAGACCAACAGTTTACATTAACAACAAAGTATATAATAATTGAGTACAATAATTGAACCAATTAGAGGTTTCCACATGGGTATTGTATACAAGTGTGTAGTTATTCCAGAAATATTTACTCATAAAAAATTACATTTCAAGAGACGAATTACGAGTTATTTAGGTGGGGATAGGAAAGGGGTAGGATGGGGGGGGATCGGTTAAGTTGAGGTATAGTAATATGCGTGACAAAAATTAAAAGAGAGAGAAAAAAAAAAAAAGGAAGTTTATAGAGTGGTGGTTGTATTAGAGGGTATCTATAAGTATTGTTATTGTAGAGTATCGAGAGAGTATCTGTGTGATTTTAAGGAGTGTGGTGCAGCGTTAAAAATGTCAAATTGTGTATAGTGTGTGTTGAAAGTGTTGGATGCACGATAGATGAAAGAGTTCTGTTTAGAATTAGTGTTGATATAATCAATTTGTGTTGATATAATCAATCATTAATATAATCAATCATTTGATATAATGATTGATTATATTAATGATTATATATATAGTGTTGATATAATCAATTTGTGTTGATATAATCAATCATTGATATAATCAATCATTTGATATAATCAAAGAATTAAAGAGATATAACAATTAAAATAAGTAACAAGTATAAAACTTTTAACTTAAAAACAACAAACAGAGTAAAATATAGGATGCACATTCATATAAATTTCGATACATACTGAAAATTTATAAACATTTCAAAGCTATCAAGATAGACATACAGATTTGATAACAACGTTTTTATAGGTCGATAGATATTCAGTAACGCTGATGTTCATGTAATATTTATTCTCTTCACTGTGCAGTCGGTTCATTACTGAGTTTATTTCTGCATTGGTACCTGAATTGTTACAATGGTAAGGTACCTTCTGACGAACCGTTCTACTAGGCACATGAAAGTTAATCAGCCCAAAGCCTCGATGACACACGGCGAGTTTACAAGCTACTATCTGGGAAATTCACTATCTGTTAGTAAACTCGCCCAGTGTCATCGTGTTACTTGCTAACTAGCAGCGACTAGCAGATTGTTGACAATCTACGAAAAAAAGTTGAAAGGTCGTCAACTTTACTCGCCTACACGCTTGCTCGTGATTGGTTTATTTATGTTTCCAACATGGCTTCCGATAAACAGCTGATTTCGACTATCAAATATCTGAAGAATTAGTTCACGCAGGCGTCGTTATTCTTGTTACTGGCGCTAGCAGCGGCCTCAGTTTCCTACGCTTCCTGAGCGAGTGGACAGTTTTGTGTGTCATCATGACAATCTCACTCGCCGATTTACCCGCTTTTAAAACTTAGTAGATAGTAGCTTGTAACTCGCCGTGTGAATTCACCCTCACTGAAGTTGCTTGGAAGGGAAATGATGCAGGGGGAGGAGACACACAAAAATTGATTTCCGAAAATTTCCAGCCTAATTTGATTGTCAGGTAGGGAGAAAAACACCCCTCCACACACGGGGCAAGTTTAAAAGTGCATGATACTTCCCGCTACCCGCGAAGCTCTTTGTAAATGTAAAATTTGTGCAGGTACCTGCATCATAATTGAACTTCTGGTTTTCCAGAAAGGGCGAGTCTCCAATAAAAGGCACCATTTTACAATTAAACCGGCTGAAGTATATTAGTAATACACAAGAGGAAGCGCCTTGCTCCAGACACTAATGAATACACCAACGGTAGGTACGGATGGTTTTACCACAACTACTGCTGCTGGTTCGACAATGAGTAGTTAATTTTATTAAATCCGACGTTTAAAATACCTTGTAGATCGTGTTAGTACATGCACGTGGCAGAAAGCATAGTAATTTTCATCCCCCGACAAAATATCCTCCGAAAAAATATCCCTCGAAATAATAGTCCAAGGACAAAATGTACTTCCACTACGCCGAATTCTTTCTTTTCTATTTTTGAACAATAATTTATTGTTTTTACAAGATAGTCTGTATTCTTTTGTCCCATATTACTATATTTGAATAATGATTTATTGATTTTTAAAAAGAAGCAAACACATTGTGACTTGAAATTTTAAGAAAATAAAAAGAAAATACTTTGTTTTAGGTCACTTTATTGATATTTTATAGTCTACCAGTTTCGGTACCTCCGTACCATCATTAGGACTGTTATAAAAATACTGAAGTACGTATAAAATACTGAAGTATATATAAAATACTGAATATATTTAAAATACTGAAGTGTTATAAAATACTCCAGTATTTTTATAAAAGTCCTGATGATGGTACGGAGGTACCCAAACCGGTAGGCTATATATACAATGTGAATAAAGTGACTTAAAACTAGTGTCCGACCGAAACAGGACTTTCTACCGAATCCGAAACTTTTTTAGACATGTTAAAAATTCTATTATTTACTGAAATTTGGCTTATTTTTTACACTTGTACAAACAGTTAACATGTGTTAAATGAAATAAAAAAACAATAATTAAAGAATGTGAAATTTTTTTTATTTTTTTTTTTATATTACTAAAAATTTACAATCGTGTTAACTGGAACAAAAATTTGTCAATAATCGACACTTATGTACATTATTAAGGAAGGACCTCATTAATTGAAATTATGGAACTAAGGCTGATCTACTGTATCCAATGTCTTAAATTTATATTTTCTCGTCCTAACAATTTCACTAAAAACACAAATCGCTCTAGCCAGAGACATACCGCGTGCGTGTATACAGTGCCTCACTGCAAAACCAGGCTGGCCCAAAGGCACATTAACTGTATTGCCCCAAAACTGTTCAATTCCCTACCCAATTCAATCAATACGTGTCAAAATCTGAACGTATATAAAAAAATGTTAGAAGCTGGGTAAAAAACAATTTAGAAGTGAGAAATTTTTTCTATAAATAGTATTTTCTGTTTCTAAATTCCTAAAATATTCCATGTCTTTCTGTATTTTGGATTAAAAAATATGAAATTTAAGCGTATTATATGTACACATTAAGGTGGTCCAAAAACTTTTTTTATTATTTTTCTTTTGGCTACCCCGTGAATTTGTTACACGTATTCATAGAATTAACATAGTAAAATTTCAGCGAGATAGCTCAAGTAGAAAGGGGTGCTCAATCGAGTGTTGTTTTTGAATTTTTTGTGTAAAATGCTTAATTTTTACTTTTTGCTACAGGCCAGTTTCGTGTGTTAAACTACTAAATAAATATTAAAATAAACTACTGAAGAGTTTTAAAGACAAATTTGAATGGTATTTGATACTTATTTAGTAGACTGTGAAGTGAATCAGTGTAGTAAAATGTGTTCATCTGCTCGAACAAAATACGAAATTTTTCTACTTGGGGTTTGAGATATTGAGCCATTGATGAGGCTTAACCAACATCATACTCTTCGGCAAGCTTTACTCCGTTATCACTACATATTTAAATGATTTCAAAAATGCGAAAATTTCCGCGCACGTACTTATTCAAGAACTTATAAAAGTATGAAGTAAATCTAGTATTCCGACCAGACGACAAAATCACAGCATTGAAAAACTGATTAAGTTTCCTAAGAACTGGCTGCTATTGAAGAAAAATAGAGGAAGAAATTCTGAAGCACAAAGAAAAGGAGAGTATTTGTTAAAAAAAGAACTAGAAAAACTTTTTGATAGTGCCCATGCAAGCGCTTTGAATTTGATAAAAATTGCGGAAGACAGAGTGTTTCTCATCGATCAAAGATGAGAACGTAAGATGATTATGACCTCAATCGACAAGAAACTAGAAAAGGTCAAAGAAAGTTCTCTAAAACGCAAACAAAGATCTGAAGAATTGAAAGAAGTGGCTGCTAAAATAATGCTTCATCTTCGGTGGTGTCGAGACAAGAGTTAGAACTTGAGTGCAACTTCAGTAGCACTTCTAGTAATGCTAGCATATTAGAGGATAAGTCCAAAGATGAGTTTGTAGTGCGTTGAGCTGTCTACAAGTGACATATTTACACAATACGTTACCAGTGCGTTTCATCGTAACAAGATTTAAACTAATCAAGGGAGAAGAATAACAAATTGTTCGATTTGTTAGTTATCATCTACACCAAAGTTTGAATCGAGGCGTCTTTGACAGCAGATGCACCAGTAAATTACTTAATACTTTGGAATAGCATAAAATTGTACGAAGTCATTGATTCCGAAATCAGTATAGCAGCTAGGGGTGTCTTAGAGCGTCACTTATGGTATTTGTCAGATGAACTAGTCGCATTTAACTTGTTTTCTGAGAAGCTGTCTGATGCTGAGAAACAGGCCACTGTTCAAAAAATAAATTCTGATGTCGGTAATCGTTCAGTACAAGGTGATTCTGCTAAGCTTGCCTCAGAGGTTACATTAGAAGCTTTTGCAACACAAAGAACGTTGAAAACGCTCTTAGCTCTTTATATCAAGGACTCTTTCTTGCGATTACCTCCTGAGACTTGGAATAACAATGTTAATTACCTTCAGGGCAAAAGCTGAGTCAAAAATTTGGGTATTATTAATGATACAGCGGAGAGAGGTGTTAAACTATTTGAAGATTACAACACGATACTCACTAAGAATGAGGAAGAAAAGCAATTTTTACTTCACATCGTTGAACAAAACAGAAAAATCGTTTTTACTGAAACATTCAAAAAGGAGTTAACAAACGTAGTTTTGAAAGATTGCGACTAATATTATGTTAATTATTGCTTTTTTATCAAAATTTTGTTCAAATTTAAATACGTTTTATACTTATTTGACTAAAATACTTGTAATATTAATAAACCTTAAATTACGTGTTTTACTTGAAATCCAGAACTTTTGTCAGAAACTTCTAATTCGATGAGCATCCCCTTGTATATAAGATAGGGGGCTGATAATCGATCATGTTGATCTCTGTAGATACTATACATATATATCTTTTTTTAAATTCTTTTAACCACCACTGTTTAATATCCACATAATATAATACCCACGCACAGGCTTCGCCTTTGTGGGACGAGTTTTTGTTTTTCGAAAAAGGCCGTTATGAGCTTACCTTGTTAAACGTATTTTCTACAAACCTTGGGTTTTAACTCAAAACATTAGAAAAATGCACGTCATTCCAATAGATTAGAGAATGAGATGAATCTCTTTGAATGGAATATGAAGATTACCACCTAAAAATATCGAGTCGTATAAAAGTCGCTCCATCCATTTTTAGCCAAACTTGTGACTTACAAAATGTAAGTATAACCGATCATTGCGTTTGGGTCCCACCCGGGATCCCTCGGCTGGCTAAGTGCCTCCGTACATGACGCTACTTACAAGCTACTCGATCCTCGTGCAAGTATAATGCGCGCCGATTGTAAGTTGAATTATAATCCCGTGATGAACTGTCTAAGAATAATGTACTTGAACGCGAGAAGCATCCGTAATAAGTTTGACGAGATCGAAGAAAAAGGTAGAAGTTTGCCGTATATTGTACATGTCCTCGTCATCACGGAAACGTGGCTTTGTTGGAGAGGAAAAGTTTTACTCCCTAAGTGGTTACAAAAGTGCTTTTGCTTCTCGCCCCAACGAAGGAGGCGACGTAGATTGGTACTATGAAGTGTGCAATTATTGAAAATTTTTCAAATGAAATTTCCTTTTTGGGCAGTCTTCGTAGCAGTGATAGGAAACCAGTCAACATTTATGCTATCTATCGAAAACCTAACACAAACATGTAGGATTTTCTAATACATCTAGAAAGCATACTGAACGAAAGTAGACATATATCCACACACTCTTAGTAAAATTTTTGCAATATTTTAGAATCTTACAATTTTTCAATACACAACAAAACATTTCCCACGAGAGTCACTAATACAAACAGCACCATTATAGATCACTTCATATCAAATAGGCAAAACATTCAGACTACTATATCGAATATTGATGACCCACTTAGTGACCATAACATACTTGTTGTTGATTAAAAGAACTTAAAAAAATGTTTTGATAATAGAACCAAATCCCGGATTACGAGACCTATCATCAACAGTATGTCAGTAAAATCCTATCTTCTTGATAACAATTTCACGATCGACTTAAGCAACTCAGAAGACCCAATTAAAAGATTCAATAATAACATTAAAAGGCAATAAATCAGATACAACTACACCAAAAACAGGATTAGGAAATCGGAAACAACTGAATACTCCGTGGTTTGATTCCAAATTAAATTCTTTTATTAAAGAACGAAACCAGATCCACAACCAGTGGAAACAAGACCCTGGTAATCTTACTATTGTAACACTTAAAAAGAGGTTGAGAAATACCATTACTAATTATAGGCGAAGTCTCAAACACAAATATTATGCAAACAGTTTTCAACAAAACCAAAATAACCCCACTAAAACTTGGAAAATCATAAACTCTATTCTATCAAACCGAGCACATAAACCAACTAACGAAATAGAATCCCTCATCGTACATGACTGCGAAATTAAGGATACGGGTCAAATAGCATCAGCATTTAATGAGGTTTTCCTCTCAATAAGAGAAAAGTTAGCAGCTACCATTCCATCATTCCGGATGACTGTAATACCGTCTTTGTGGAACCGAAGGCTTGCCAATCCTTATACATGGCTAGGACAAACAAAGATGAGGTATTGAGGATCATCTCTAAAACAAAGCTAAAAGCAGCACCGGACTCGATGGGGTAATACCATCAGTTCTTAAGACTTGTAAAGAAGAACTAGCGGGTCACCTTACAGAACTTTTAATTGGTCACTTCCTCAGGAAAGTTTCCAAATAAATTAAAACTTGCGAAAATAATACCTATACACAAAGGAGACCATAAAACATGTATTTCCAACTACCGTCCTATATAACTTCTATCGGTATTTTCAAAAGTATTTGAGACCATAATCAAAAATAGACTCCTAAAATACACATCTGCGAATAACATCCTTACCCCACAACAATATGGCTTTTGGAAAAATTCTAGTACTCAATGTGCCGCCTTTGATTTTTTATCTCTACCCTTCAACAGTATATAGACCAGGGTGAATATGTGGCAGCCATATTTATAGATCTCAAAAAAGCCTTTGATACGGTCAATCATGAAATACTCAAGAAATTGGAATATTTGGGAATTGTTGGGAAGCCCCTAAATCTCCTCCGAAACTACTTAGATGATAGATTTTGTCTTGTTGAAGTAGGGGTCTCAAGTGGCTTAGGTAGAATCACGTGTAGAGTGCCACAGGGATCAATTCTTGGTCCTCTGCTTTTCTTGCTATATGTGAATGAAATAACTAAATGTGGTATCTCTGGAAAACTCCAACTTTATGCGGATGATACTTATTTATTTATACTGCGTTTTTACAGGTTGTTCACACACATGTGAAAACAACCCAGTAATAAAAACTCAAGCACTCTTTTCAGGGTGAATTGCCTAAAACCAAAAACAAAAACTCAGTTAATTATACAAATAAGATAAAGTAAAAATATATACACAATCAATTAGCCAAATAATATAATAATTAATTTCGGAACAGTTAAAAAAATTAGATAAAATAAACAAAACAGTTAGACATATAGAATTTAAAAACAATTCACTCAAATAATTAAAGATAAAAATGATACATAATAATTTAGCACATATTTTTTAGCAATCGCAGAGCATTTTTTTTAATCCATATAAATTATCGAAAAAAATATCTACTTCAGCACACTCTATCTTATTATACAGTCGACACATTTGGGTCAGAACGCTAAAATAGGCGATATTGTTTTTAAATGTATTTACATGAAACATATTATGGCGTCTTAAGCAATGGGAATTGGGAACATTTATACCAATGTTGCTAAGACACAATGAAGTATCAAGATGGCCGTGAATTATTTTATGTAAACATATTAGGTCAGTCAATTGCCTGCTGATTTTAAGTGTATTAATTTTGAAGTATTCAAGTTGCATGTCGTATGATCTAAGATGTTCATGTAATTGACATTTAAAAGATAACAGTTTGAGCATTTTTTTTTAACTGATTCTACAATGTTTTCATACTTGCAGTAATGTGGATTCCAAATAGTGCTTCCATATTCAAGTTTACTTCTAATTGAGGCATTGTAAAGGGTTAGAATTGATAGAGGATCTTTGAAAGGTTTACATACTCTACGAATAAATCCCATCATTTTAAATGATTTGCACTTAATGTCGTTAATGTGTACATCAAATAAGAATTTAGAATCAAGAGTGATTCCTAGGTCTCTTATGGAGGACACTTTTTTAAGAAAAGTATTATTAATAACATAGGAAAATTCCATTATAATTCTATTCCGAGTGAAGTTTAAAGTGTAACATTTTTCAACATTTAAGTGCATATCATTGACAGTACACCAGTTATTGAGTGTGTCGAGGTCGTTTTGAAGAAGTTGATGATCAGAAACAGACTTAATTTTACGAAAAATTTTAAGATCATCGGCGAAAAAAGCATAATCACATTTTTATTTTAAACCAAGGTCATTTATGAATATTAGAAAAAGAAGGGGGCCCAGATTTGACCCCTGTGGTACACCAGAAATTATATCTATAGGGGATGATTTGAATCCATTAATAAATACTAGTTGCGTTCTGTTACATAAATATGAATTCACCCAGCGAAATAGGTCTCCATGTATTCTTATTTGATAGAGCTTTTAAAGTAATATGGAGTGGTTAACTTTATCAAAAGCTTTTTGGAAATCGGTATAAATAGCATCTTTTTTTTTTTTTTAAGTTTTCTTTATTCTTTGAAAATTTTTTTTTACAAATGTTGGGGATTTTTCGACCACCATGCTAGGCACATGCCCGTGTGATTACATCTACTTGTAATCTTTTATTAAAAGAGTTACACACATAATTACAAAATTACAAAAGATTTGAAGTAAAAGATCTGTGAGGAACAAACCCATGTTGCCTAGTGTAGAGAAGGGGCTTATTATTGTCACCGATGGTGCTTGACTTCCGAGATTCTCCGTTTTTTCTGGCACATCGTACGATGAGGAGGACCCCAAGAAAATGGTGCTCATGGGCAATGTTCCACGAAGACAAGGAAGAAGACACTCGTCCTCACGCTGCACCTGACGAAGGAGATAGTTAAAAACACACACGTAAAACAGAAAAGACCACGGTGACTCGAAAGCTCTAGTCTCACAAATGAATATCACAATCATGGGGTACATAGATCTTTTCAAGTTATTATCGTTATCTTGGCTCTCTCGAGGCCAATACTGGACCCATAAATTCTGGAGAACCTTGTGTGTCGGAAGAGAGCCGCTGATTTCATATGAATTAATCTAATTGGGGGTTAATAATCCTGATGAAGGAACCTTTATTCAGTCTTAAACATGCGTAAACAACACATTTTACAAAAGAGAGTTAAAAAAACGTGCGTCCCGCAAAAACTCAGAAAGTAGTTCCGGTACGATCAAGAAAATTATATGGTGTGGTAGATCTCTATCCCCCTCCAAGATGAAGGTTCCCGATTTTACCTAAAGGGCGTGCTTTTGAAGATATAAGGGCAGGAAGTTTCACCATCTACAAATTTCAAGAACAGTCTTCCGGAAAGTTCTAGAAAGTATTCGAGAGCATTCCACAATATTCCAGAACATCCTGGAATGTTCGGGAATAGGGAATCTGAAACATCATTGTGGAACATTCCAGAAAACTCTCGAATGTTGTCCTGAACGAAGCCGGGTAACCCAGCTAGTAATACAATAAGTGGCCATTGCATTTGATCAGAGTTTTCATGTAATTGGTAAGTCCTTATAAATATTGCCATAATTATAATGATTAAACATTTGTTTTTTTATAGATAAGTAAGATTTCTAACCCATGTTTGTGAATTTTGCCATCTTTAATATTTATTTCATTGCAAATTTTGTAAGTTTCCTTCAGCTTAATTATTTTCACCGTATCTCAGCAAGCCTGGGACCAACAAACCTTTTATTAATTTTAAAACCTAAAATGTTTGCATTAAAAAAGGTTACAAACAAAAAACGACCCCTCACTGACAGATGTGTGAGAACCAGTCGACTAACATGGAATGATAGTGTATGTCAAGCGGAGGAATACAAAGCAGTTTAATGATGGAAGCCAAGCCATCTGATATTTGACCCGAGAGAGCGTCGTGGTTTACATGATTGTCGCCGTGGAGAGGCAAGGCAAATGAGTTGCTAGGAGCAAAAATTAAGTGGAATACCATAATCGACGAGGCTTAAACACCACAAGAAATTATGACAACATTTTTTTTTTTTTTTAAAGACAACCCGAAAAAACCCGAAAAAACCCGAAAATATTTTAAAATCTTCTACTACCACCACAGTAAGCCAAAAATGTTGCTTGAGACGTGATGGAGGACTTAGTCATTCGAGGAATCGAACACGGAACGCCTGGGTGGGACCCAAACGCGAAACCCTCTCAACCACTGACCGGTCAAAGGATTAACTTTTAAAGATTAAACTTCTTTGTAATATTTAATCATTTAAAATAATTATAAATACTCTTAAATAAAATATTACTTATTAAAAATATTATTAATAAAAAAATAAAAGTTTTCTGACTTTATGTCCAGGTTAAATCATGAATGACGACAAATTAACCGTGCGAGGAACAATACAAACTCATATTTCAATTTAAAAATTACTTGCATTAGCTTTAATTATTTTTCCTTATGCTGCCATCTTTGGAATGATTGCAAAAGTCTTGCCAGAATATATTTATATAACCTAGATGGTGTCTCGGAAATATTCTGTGAACAAGTATCGTGTCATACCTATTCTATTTTCATATGTTCATTTACAGCCTTACTAAAAAAAACCACAGCACGCCCGATAACACACGTTGCTGCAGCAACATGAATAAAACAAAAATACACTAAAACACGATAACATTACTAATAACGTTTGTTCTTAAAATATATTTTATAGGTCTGGCAACAATGTAATTTTTCATAGTGTAAGTACTAAATTGTGTGTTTTCCTTCATAACCGCCAGGTGGCGCGCGGGCGCCTGCGCATTCGTCGTTCGGGCTGAAAGCGCGAAAATAAAATCACTCCTCGGATGTGTGTGTATTATTATTACTTACTCAAATGTGATCGTAATTTCTAATAATATGACTAATTCACCATTACATTCGTATAATTGATATATTTACCGAGTTTTTGTGGTTTTTAATAAGTTTTAGTCAAGTTATAATAAAAATAATCATACTTTGAAAATTGAAATGTCAAAAAGGATTTTATATAAAACATGATAATTCAAATTTACATTTAAACGTTTTTATTTTATGAGAATTTCATAAAAGTGGTGTTTTTTTTTTAAATATTAATATCTAATACATGTGTTCCTAAACTAATCAAAGAAATTAACGTCTTTAGAGATGCAAGAAGTGTGTTATAAAAGTCAGTATCATTTTTTAGGTTAGTTTTTTGGCAATAAAAAAACTTTGAAAATTTTTATTACTTTTTTATTGCATGCACGAGGAAAAAGTGAGGTGACAGTTTCGTTCCGAATTCATTATATAAAAGGTCTGTATTTTTTAAATTTTGTTTTTTTATAAATTTCTGTACACTTTCATCAAATATGTTTTGGTAAACTAAAAATTCCATTTTTTTTCGCGCTTGAATCTTAATATATGGCAGTTTTTTAAAACTAAAGCGTATTTCAAGTACACAAATCTAAAAGGTAATTTTATCTAGTTTTCAAAAGTGGTTTTGTTTTTACGACACCTTCAAAAATAAGAAATATATACAACATTCAAAATACTTAGGAAAAAATCCAAATTTCGTTAAAACATCATTACTAAAACAGAGATAAACTACCCTCTCAGACTATGTAAACCAAGTGTATTTTTTTCCATGAACAATTTTTTTAATTAGTAATGTTTTCACATCCGCGGCCGTTTGTCAATTGAATAAAATTTTCACTGGGTTTTTTAGTAAGGCTGTTAGTGTTTAATATTATATTCAATGGTTAAATTATCCTGTTTAGTGATGGAAAGAGTCGACATTACTTTTACTAGATCATTGTATATCGGGGACTATCTTAATGTTAATTATCAAGTGGAGCTCGTTTCTTCCTTCTGAATTGTGGCGAAAATCGATAGAATTGCTGTGCCCACGATTCAAAAAACGTGAATAACGATTAAGATAGATTAAGCATGAAACCAAAAATTTCGAAATAAAGGTGCCTGGTCAAAATGATCGAATAAATTTTAAAAAGTAAACTTTGTGGACAGGTACAATGGCCACTGCGGTGATTATAAAAGGCAAACAACCGTCGCCCGCTAAGTAAGAAAAAAAAATCGAGTGCGGTTCACCAAAAACAATCTCAACCAATAGGAGCCTTTAAAATTGTGGTCATAATCAAGCGGTCAATGAGCGCAGACCTAGCATCAATTCCATGTCATATCTCAACCAATATAATGAAAGCGGCCAATGAGCGAAGTTTGATGCTTTGAATTTCAAATCACAGCGAGGCTAAAGTAGTTTCACTTCAAAAACCTATCTCAATTCTCAACTGCCCAACATAACTACTCGACCAGGGCAGAACGCCAAAATGTAGAAATTTTCAATTTTATGCTACAAAATTATACATAATGCTCCACCAATCAAACAAAAATAAAAAAGGAACTGAAAATATTTTAAAAATAAATCAAAACATGGCTGAGAGAACAGAAAAAAACAGTGATACAATGTAAAGACAACTAGAAACTAAATCCAAAAATATTACATCTGTAGCTACCTGCGCTGTGAGAAGTACTTACTTAAGAATTCAAATTCAAGCAATTCAAATTCCAATTCTTTTGAACAGCAAGCTGAAACAAATTGTACTGTTTATTTATTTTTTAACTCATGACACTCCATATCCACTCCACTCCACTCGTCACACTCCATATGTTGATAACATGGTGAAAATTTTAATGGCACATAAAAAAACTATCAACCGATGATTCTAGAGCTTTCTTTTAACTGTGTTTACGTAGCACGTTCAATTGCTACATTGGTGACACCGACGTTCACATTAGTGACCACGAAGTTTACATTTGTGAATCCGACAGTGAACACGACGCGTGCAAGTACGTCTACCGCGAGCACGTCGCGCACAAAATAAACTCTTCGGTGATAAATTTCGCGCACCAATCATCATCATCATGTCCCTCACGAGCGGTACATCCGAGGAAATGGGTAAACCCATCAATCAGCCACTACTAACACGGATGGAGCGGTTGATGCAGCCTCTCCAACAAGAGCTCGCTACTTTGAGGCGCGAAGTTTCGACACTACGCTCTGGCCAGCATAGGAGGAGCGCCACCCCGCATCGTTGGAGCAATCGTTCCCGCAGTCGGTCCAGAGGTCGTCAGCCCGAGGGAACATGCTGGTACCACTGGAAGTATGGGACGAAGGCAAGCAAGTGCACAAAGTAAATAAAGACCGCTTCAAAACACGAAACCCTAAAGAGAAAGACTGTGAAAACTTAGAGTTTATTCTTAAACTAGCTGACCCGGAAAAATTCGTACCGCCTCAGAATCAATAACTGTTGTGATAACTTATTAGCTGAATTAAATTCAGTTTTTTTTATTAAATTGGCATGGCATTTTGTGAGCACACTATACATTTTTGTGATTTTCTTACTCTGCCATTTACTTACGGGAATTGCGTTTCATTTTATTTACGCGTGTGAGGGAGATTTATTATAATTATTGTATTTTTCCTTTAGAGGGGTGCAGACATACGTTCACCGATTTTCCCACTTTCGACTGTTGACATTTAGTGTGTAAGAAAGAGGGGCAGCATTATATATTTAAGAATAAAAGCAAAACAATCAGCGCATTGACATTTGATATTTTTGAAATTTTGGAAATCACTCACTTCTCAATATTATAATTATCACAATATTCCTTCAGCTTCAGCAATAACAGAGTGGAAGATACTCTTAATATCGCCCTGGTGTAAGACCACCGTTCAGAATTGAAACGTTGCTTGAAATGGCTTTAGCCGTGTTTGGTGACCAGATCTGAATAGCCAGGTACTTCCCCACCTTCCTCTTCCCCATCACCTTCCCCATCACCCCTCCCCACCATCTTCAGCTACACAACATACCCCAATTGGGATACAAAAAAAGCTCTTTCAAAAGATTAGAATTCGTTCCATACAAAATGTGAGGAAAAGAATTTTCTTCATAATTTTTTTCCTGATTTTTACCGATGTCAATAGCTATTCCGCTATTCGGGGAGGAGACAAATCCAACAAATCAAAGATCATAAAAATCGGTCCAGCCGTTATCGAGTTATAAATAGTAACTAACCCGACTTTGTTTTATATATTAAGATTATGCTGTACAAACTTTGCAAGAGTAATTACGAAATAAAATAAAAGTTTCGACATCGGTAACAAAGGCCAATGGCATGACAAAAGGCATTCCGAAAAGACCACCACTCCACTCCACGACCATAAATCCTTGTACATGACATGCACGCCTACTACTGGTTATTAAGTCGTCAAAGAATTTGATCTGAATAAAATGACTAATAAGGTCTATTTTCCTTTTTCAAGGTTTTCATTTATTTGATTTATTTGTAATGACTCGTATCATTTTCCCCCTCGCGAATCTCCACCTTGTCGCGGTGAGGGGGCTTGCGCAATCCGATGACTCTAGGGCTGGGCTTGGCCACTTTTTTATATATATCTTCTTCCTTGCGCTGTCCCAACTAGGCTGTTGGGGTCGGCTCTTCCGTTCTCAGGCTGTAATTTCTTCTGTTCTGAGTATCGGCTACATTCACTTTTATATATATATATATATACGAATATTTTTTTTATAGATATACCAAGATCTATCGGAAGTATTTTCCGGCCAGCCCTAAGACGAGGTTTCAGACTAAGAGAGATTCAACTGGTTGACACAGCCTCCTTTTTAAACATCTTCATAATTACTATTTTCCGGTATTTGTAATTAACCTCTGCCGTAGGTCATTCCCAAGTTGCAAGCTACGTTTGGTGACTTAGCAGGGGTACCCGGGTTCATGGAGTGAGGTTTGACAGGTGTCTGACGGACATGTATTGCCACCTGTTTTTTTTGGCACCATCGCACCAAACGTTCGTCCGAAACATCGTTATTAATTCAGGCACGAAAATCCCATCACTTAAAAAACACATAATAGACCTAGTCAAATCATTTTTCTTCAAACTTGCTTCAAATCCGAACCCAAGCATCTCATGTCTCAGGCAATCAAGTCCCGATTTCAACCATCCATTATTATCAACTATTCCTAAATTGTGAATATCATTATGTTTGTTTAAATAATGACTATCTCTGATGATTTCAAGCATCCATTATTATCAACTATTCCCAAATTGTGAATATCATTATGTATGTTTAAATAATTACTATCTCTGATGATTTCAAGCATCCATTATTAGCAACTATTCCCAAATTGTGAATATCATTATGTATGTTTAAATAATTACTATCTCTGATGATTTCAAGCATTCATTATTAGCAACTATTCCCAAATTGTGAATATCATTATGTACGTTTAAATAATTACTATCTCTGATGATTTCAAGCATCCATTATTAGCAACTATTCCCAAATTGTGAATATCATTATGTATGCTTAAATAATGACTATCTCTGATGATTTCAAGCATCCATTATTAGCAACTATTCCCAAATTGTGAATATCATTATGTATGTTTAAATAATTACTACCTCTGATGATTTCAAGCATCCATCATTAGCAACTATTCCCAAATTGTGAATATCATTATGTATGTTTAAATAATGACTATCTCTGATGATTTCAAGCATCCATTATTAGCAACTATTCCCAAATTGAGTGTTACGACTTTTTTCGGTTTCCGTGATTTTTCAAATAATATTTTATCTGTCTATATACAATATATACATACATATTTTTAATGGTACCCAGAAATATTTCCATGAAAACATAGTTCACAATTCTGTTTGAAAAATATTGAAAAGAAGGAAACCAGAAAAAATGCGTTTTGCACAAAAAATTGAATTTAACAATAAAACAATATCTGTACCCGAGAAGCATATCTACGGATGCAAGTCCAAAGAGATAAATGTTCAGGAGAGCCAAAAAACTATTTTTTCCGTAACTATGGTCTCGTAACTTCTTCGGATATCCATGCTGATTGATGACAAAAAGTAATTATTAAATCAATTAGTGGTTACGCCCATACACATACCTACATATACACATACCTACATAGCACGCATACATACAGTCACTGCTTGGAATTGGTATTAATAATGTTGCAAATTCCTTTCCTACCTATCCCAATTGCCTATCCGTCAATTTTACCCAGTCTGTAATAAACGCCCGCCGCAACATATAGCCATTGTGCTTCCGCTATCGGTTAATCGCCATTAAAATAACTCCGCCGTGTATTATCAAAATAAACGAAACTCACGCCTATTGCTGTTTGTGCCTGTTGGATGGGAGAGAAAGCAGACGAGGGCATTGCTAGCCTACAAGTTCTTTATCTTTTTCGGTGAGTCCTTTCCTTTCTATGCCACATGTATTTTTATCATTTCAAGCAGTGATAGTAACACAAAATCAAGCTCCTTCGCCAGTCATTCTTTACACAAACATATCAATCCACTCTACACAATCATAAATCTCATTCAATTAGTTTTATTTTAAAAACGAGCAAATAAAACGAAATATTTTATATGTAAGGCCTTAAAAATATTATTAAAAAAAAAACGCTGACTTGAGTCAAACAAAAACACGAACAGTCCTTCTGCTTCAAAATGAAATGAAATATTTTGTTATGACATGTGGTGTATTATGAAAGGATCAATGTTTGAAAATTGTTTACTTCCATAGAAAGCGTGGTAATGTTAGAGGCAGAACGATGCAAATGGATTTGAGTCATAATACTCAAAATGCAACTAAATCATCAAGCAAGTCCGTGTACGACCGGTCAGTGGTTGAGTGGGCATCGCATTTGGGTCCCACCCAGGCGTTCCGTGTTCGATTCCTCGGCTGGCCAAGTCATCCATCATGACTCAAGCAACATTTTCGGCTTACTGTGGTGGTAGTAGGAAATTTTCAAATATTGTCGGGTTATTCGTAACCCGGGAATGTTAGTCTTTCTTTAAAATTTTTTTTTATATTTCTGCTTCTAAGATAGTTGTTGTATCAAAGGTAGTTGCATGACAGGACCTGTATCTTTCTGCCACTAATAAACATGATGATTTACTTCAAGTCTGCGTCAAAAACCCTTTTCTTCAAATTTTGGACTTGCATCCGTATGCTTCTTGGGTACAGCTATTTTTTACAATAATTAGACATAGTTGCCTCGCTTTTTTCAGTAATATTTACAAAGCCTAGTATTCCAATTCAACCCAAAACAATAATAAAAACCAGGTCCTTAACAAATATAACCCTGAACATACCTAAAACACACACAACATACGGACAAAGACATTTTCAGTATTATGCAATCAAACTTTTTATTTTTATGCCCATTACTCTGAAACAAATACTTACTGCAAATACATCTACAAACATTCACAAAAAACATATCACAGCCTGGATCAAAAATCAAAATATTCACTTTATTCAAAATACTTTAATTCCTAACCAAACATAACCAAACTATAAAAAGTGGAAAATGAATAAACATGTCTTTCAAGAATTTACCAATACATATGTACCTATATATATATATACCTACTTATTATTTTTTTTTAATAATTATTAAAATGCAAAAAAAAAAGAAAAAAAATAACTTTCTACTACGACACATAAATACTTGTACTTTTCACACTTAATCATAAACACGTAAACACCTCAGCACAGGTTCTCCTAGTGAGGTGTTCACGAAACATACAATATCACCAACCAACAGTTTCACCTTCTCAAACCTACCTTACACCCAACATAATGAAATGCATAATTAATATCTAAAAAGGTTTTCAAAATATATTACATTTATAAAAATGTTATTAATAAGGTGAAAACTGTAATATACATAGATGTAAATAAATAAATTTCTCTCTTAATCACTAATATTATTAAATTGTAGATTTCATCTTTTCTATTATTCACTGTTTTTTTTATCTTACAGGTATGCATACGAATAATATTGAATATGGATAGTAATAAAAATAAAATTCGAAGTGTGGAGTTTTTCTAAAAGTGTGGTTGTTATCTTAACATTAATGAACACAGCGTAAAGGTGAATGATTCAATTTTGTTTAAATCCAACAAGAACAGTAACAGTATTGAAAACGAAATAATTTAGTTCAAAATATTTATAATTAACTCACTTGACATTTCCACGGCACGTGAAAGTGTTGCTGAGGACATCGAGTAAATTTCTTCAACGAATTCATTTAAAAAAAACGTATTTAATTTTATGGTGTCTTCAAAAATGGCAACAATCTGCAGCAAGTGCTTTTTCCAGATAATCTATCCCGCAGGAGTCACTTGTGATGGATGTCACAGAGACTTTTGTCTGAAATGCACCGGTCTGTCCGTACTAGAAGTGAGATGCCTCAAAACGCACGCGAGAAGAATAATGTATCTCTGTGAAATATGTCACCACAACCTCTATCAGATCTCGACACTCAAAAACACAATTAGTACTTTCCCAGCCGAAATAGAACGTGTCAAACGAGAAGCTACCACTCTAAACTTTGACTTAATCGCCAGCGAAGTCATGGAAAGAGACAGGAGAAGTAAAAACATTCTCATCTACAACTTGGCAGAATGCGAATCTTCTATTTTAAAAGACATTCAGAATCATGATATCAAATCAGTCATGAAGATTATAACGCACGTTCTTGTGATCCACGAAACTGAAATACAAATTCATCGTCTAGGACGGGATAAACCTTCAGTTGGGACAAGACCTCGCCCCATTCTGGTCTGTTTCGATTCCATGGAAAAAGCACGACAAATCTTGAAATTCAAGCATCTTCTGAAAAGTAAATTTTGCGTTACAATTGGAAACGATGAGACACCAATGCAGCAACAGTTTCTACATCATCTGCGGGACGAGCTTACTGAGAGGAAAAAAACTAACAGTAATTTAACTATTAAGTACGTGAGAGGATGTCCGAGGATTGTTGAAATAAATCTTATAGATAGTTAGGAATCTGTGTTTAACCCCTGGAGCTTCGGACGTTTTGCAATGCACTTCTCAAGTAAAGTGACAAATTTCTAAATTGCTGATTGCGCAGCAAATATGTTCGCATTGCATTCGATTCCAGATAAACCGGCTATTTTTTACCGTATTCCAAAATAGACTCTTCCAGAATTTAGTATTGTAAATCGCCGTATACCGTGTAATTAAAAATATTAAAAGTTTAAACACAAACGCGGATAAAGTTTTTAGAGTCGTTTAATTACAGACTTTTATCGTGTAAACCGTAATTTTCACTTCAATAAAAGTTAATGTCACTTCACATTTTTAATTTTTTTTAAAAAAGCATTTATTAAAAAATTTGCAAACCTTAACAAATATTTTTCAAATGCAGAACGTTGTTTCGTAGAATTATTTCAAATTCCCGAATGTCATATGATAAAGTTCTATAAAACTGAAAGTGTAGTGTTCTCTCTTTCTAACACTGTTTAAACCATATTTCTTAGGCTGATACAAAATGAGATACATAACATAAATTTTTTGAATTCGTATCGGGCTGAGAAAAATATTTCCCTAAAAGACTGTAGTGTTTGATGTCTGGGGAGATTTGAGATAAACCCAAAATTGCCCTAGGTGTTAAGTAAGATTTTTGATGATAGTGTTTCTGTGTTGTCTTATAAATATATATTATATTAAATAGCGTTGATGTTTAAAGTATGTCATTGAGTTATAAAGAACAAAAATGTCAAATAATTTTATAAATAATAAGTGTTTGTGTCGTCATACAAATGCAAATCGAATAAATATTAAATTGTTAAATAAAACAGCGCCCAAAGTACAACTTCGTCCAGAGTATTTTAGAAAAAAAATCGTCATTAAAACAATTTTTTTTAAGCCAGTCAGGTACTTTTAAATTTTTGGAAAAATATAAAAAAAATTGTAAAATAAAATTCTTAAAATTATCTTTGTGATTTGTGTAGAAGAAAATAGAAAAAACACTGACTAATATTATTGCCACGGAGAACACTGCTGTCAGTCATATTCCCTAGCGGATTAAAAAAAAAAACGTTGTTTTATATTATATGATTTTATGCACTCTTTTGAAAAATTACATTTTTACGATACTTCTCTTGAAGCAGTTTTATAACCGGATCTACATAGCTTCAATCTACGATATATTTCCCGAAGCACGTCCAGGGGTCAGGGATATTTGAAGCTAATCTCTAAGCGCTTTATTCCAATATCAAAGCACGCGGTCGACGCTGCGCGACGCAAATTTCAACCTTATCGCAAACAGCGACAGGAGTATGTGGCTTCCCTGGAAGGATCGAGGACTTTACAGAAAACGGATTGCCATAAACGATTTCCAAAATTTTTATTAGAGTATAATCAAAGAATTGATTATACTCTAAGAAAAATTGAAGAGGTGTTTTTACTTTGAAGATTTAAATAAACTTATTTTACTTTATTATGCAGTTAGAATTTGTGTTAGAGTCTGATACAAATTATTTCTTTCGGCAAGTCAATTCTTGAACATAATATTATTTGTTTTACCATTTGTACATTTTTTTATTTTCGGCAAGTAACATAACCATTATGTTATAAATTGGTAATCAGCCGAAGGACGTCAAGTAAAAACATCTGGATTCAAGGAGGAATTCCTTTGGTTTTATTCACATGCACATTGTTACAATTTGTCCCGACTCGACAAAATACTAAATTTGGTCTCTTTGACCACTTGCTAGACAATGCTAGCTGTTTACAGGAGATCCACGAATTAAGAGAGCTTTAAACTAGAAACGCAGACTATTTATAATAATAATTTCCAATACTATCAACATTAAACAACAATTAAGCAATTAGATATTATGTAGTCCAGCGTTCATTGTCCATATTTGTTTAAATGCTTAGGTACAATTAGTCCTTCATTTAACGTAAAACGAGTATTGTAAGTGTGGTCCAGTTTATTTATGTAAATAGGGATATTCATATTTTGAAAATATGATAAAATATGATCAAATTAAAGTATGGACGTCATCATCGGGAAATAGATCAGTAGAATCACTCCTCCCAGGTTTTCTGAAAAAAATTCGGAAATTCGAAAATTCGCTTTTTATAAATAGAGCGGTTTAATAAAGTGTGTTATATTAACGAGTATATTAGTACGTAATATATTATAATTAGTTTTAAGACTCTGAGAATGTGTTATTTCATAGAATTTGAGCAATTCATAAAATATCAAAGTTAATGTTCAATTATGTGAAGTACTCTCAAACAACCGGCCCAAGATATATAATTACAGAACTTCATTAGAACTTTCACATAACTTGAATTTTAGTTTTTGAATTTTAATGAATTGTTAAAATTTTGTGAAACAACCCGTCGTAAGTTTTACTTACTCAATTGATGTTGTACAAATATCACTATGGATCATGGGCACGGTGAGCAAGGAGGGGCGTTTGCCCCACCCTGGCACGGTTGGCCGATGCATGACCTCTGGGATTGACGACCGAGTTGCGTTTTTAAATTTACATCACTTCATAGAATGGTTTTTCCTTCTTCCGTTCGTTTTCTTTGTATTCATAGAGCCTAAAGAATGAATATATTATAGAAGCCTACTTTTTTCGATACCTACTCTATATTTTTATTTTTGCCCCATCCTAAATTAAAAATCTGGCTACGCACATGCTGTGGATATATTTTATTGAGTTTATCTAATGAATCTATGTATTTTAACAAAAAAACTTTATTTTGAAATTAATCCAATCTGTCACAGAAAAATATACAAACAAATCACGTTAAATATTTAGTGAAATCTCGAAAGCTCACGATTTTAAAAGGAAACAAGAAAGTAATTTTAAAAAATCTATTTAAAATCACTAGAAACGTTCAAAGATAAAATAAATGTGTCAAATTGGATTTCATTTTTAACAGTCCCAACGCATCCATTATTCAGTCCAAACATATCAAATTATTTTGACGAAATTCCTTATCCAATCTTTTGGAAAATATTAGACGTACAATACGAATTATTTCGCTGTGTTTATAGTACTGCTACTGTGATACCTGATTTACATATTTAGCAATAGAAAATATAATATTATACTAGTACATACGTAAGGGGGCATACATTAATTACGTGAGCTCTAAAGGGGGGGAAGGTCCAGCAAAATCTCACGCCTAATGAAAAGAATATACGAAGTGGCCCAAATTTATCTCACCAAGGGGGGGGTCTAGATTGGAAGAAAAATTGCTCACGTAATTAATGTATGCCCCTCACTCGTATTAACATGTCAGTGGCGTGCGGTTACATTGGTTATTATCGGTCACAGCATTATCAATGTTTTATTGTTATTTAGTAGATGCTGGATATCTCTGCTTACCTCATCCGAGATATCCGGGTTCTCTAAATAAATGGTCACGGAATTTAGTTTATAAATCATAACACTGATTGTTTGGTAGAGTTATATTTTATTTGACACCAGAAGTGAGATATTACAAGGATTCTATCCGCGACAATAATTTGCGTAATTAAAAATAGCTTACTGGCGAGAGGAACGTTCAGACTAAAATGATCTCGAAGTTTTTTCCACTCGCGAGCTCAGTTCTGCTGTCTGCGCATTTTGCTGCGCAGGCAAGTGTTGCTAGAGTCTAGGTGACATTTTGCTCAAAATATAATAATAATCGCGGTGCCTACAGTTATATCTCCAAGTAATGTAATATAAACATCCGGAAGAAAAACAAACATAATTTATAAATGTAAAAAATAAATCCTACTTACAACAAATTATCATTATCAACTATGTAAGGTTGGGGCTGGTAGTGATATCGGAAACAAAAAGAGAATGTTATATAAAATATACACACCCTGTATGTGTGTACTTTATATAAGGGTGTTAAGGGACGTACTTGACTTAAATGAAACAATTTTACTTAGTTTGAACCACTTATATATTTGAGTAAAGTCGACCGGTTTCAAAACGACCTTTCATTCATCAGGTCAAACGTATACTGATTTGACAGTTACAAAATAGTGGATGGGAACTTGGGAACAATGTTTTATTATGGTAGGGGTGGAGCTAGGTATTAATGAAGAGTGGGTGGGTAGGGGAACATATCCATGATTGGGCTGTAAGACAATATTTTTTGTTTGTTTAAAATAGATTCATTATTTTTAAGGGATTTTTTATTTATTTCCTAGGCTTCTAAGTTATCTAAGCGTTTTCCTTTATGGTTAATATGAAGAATATTTATTCCCGCATTTTTTTTTCAAAACTATGGTATGGTTAGCAAATTCAGAAAAGTATTATTATTAAGATACCTTTATGTTCTTTGTTTCTGATTTCAAAATTACGAGTTGTTTTTCCAATATAAAATGACGGACAATCGTTACATTTGAGTTTACATATTCCGGAATTAGTCAATTTATGGTCTTTATCTTTAATTTATGTACTTGACTTACTTTAACCAGTGATTTCTGACAATATTTGAATTTTAATAATTACAGGTGTGCAGTTTTCATGCGCTAGAAGTCAAACCTTCAGAAAACTGAAGTAGACAAAAGTGGGTTACGAAGAACCACACAAAGAGGAGACCGATTATTCTATCTCGTTCTTCTGCGGGTTAAATTCTCTAGATGTATGTGTTTGTCTCTTTTTAGTGTCGCTTTTTCATTTCATCGAGTTTCAAGTCCAATAACTAGTGATTTTTTTATGTTTTTAGATGGAAATAAAAAATAAAAATTCAAAAATTTTGTCAGGAATCACTGGTTAAAGTAAGTCAAGTCCCTTAACACCATGTTAATACTCAAGATTTTTTTTTGCAAGAAAAGTGCGTAGCACAATTCGTCATTTATAATAATTATTACGACTTAAAAATCTTTTCAGGTTGATTAAAAAAATTACTTGAAAACTTGGTTTAAATTACCGCCGCTCATGGTGCAGAATTGTGTAGTGTATATACAGATCCACCTAATTTCCTATTTTTGCATAAAATTATTCGTTAAATATGTAATAATTTTGGACGCAATGTCAAACATAGATTTTAAAACATAGGAAAAAAATGCTGTTGCTTAAGGGCCCGCAACCCGAATTTCTATCGATTTCTTACATATTTCCCTTAAACACGGTAACTTTTAAAGCTTTAAAAAAATATATGTTATTCTTGAAGACAATATCTAGACATTGCCAGCGCCGAAACACAAATTATATAAAATTCCCTCGATAGAAAAAAATCGCAAAGTATGCTCCAAAAAATATTATAAACACGTTTGTTTCACTTATTTTACAAGTTATACGTATGAAAAAAATTTACAGTGGTTCTTTAATTGCTGTTTAAGACAATGCCCGTGAGATTTTTGCTCTATTTTAAATGATTCGTGTTTTGTTAAACATTTTCGCAATTTTCGCATCGATTTTGTCGCTGTAAATGTTAACGCTCTCCTTTAACATTCGTAATTTCGTATCTCTCCATCTTCTTCTTTTTGAGCCCGGTTGCACAGCCTTAAAAAGAAAAAATACGATTTAATTATGTTTTTACTGAAAATTACCCTCACTACAATGTAGATACCGCACGCCATTGCATGTTCATATATAAATAATATTTGTAAAATTGTTAAGTTATTATTGCCACGACCGGATTATAAATGTTTCACTATCCAGCAACTACTCAACATCTAACTGTTGAGCTATCGATGCAATCCTTAGAAAAATTCTCCTCAAAAATTCTACTCCCATAGATAAAATTATTCCATTAGTAATAATGTTTCATGTTTTTCAATACAATTCAAGGAATTTAAAAAATTGTAAATAACCTTTGAATTTTCTTTCATGTTGTTAAAATATATTTGTTTGTAAAGGGCAGATTATCACCATGAGCTTGCAATGCATAGATGACGTATATCTGTGCATTTCCGAAAAAAATAATAATGTATACGAAAAAAACTATACAGCTTCTATGTGCTGGACGCTCTGGTTGTTCCCGATGATAAAGATATAAAATGTTAATGATTTTATTATATGAAATGAAAATATTGTTAAAAAATAATAAAAAAACTAGACGGACGTTTTTGTCAGTCGTTTTCTAGGTTAGTATTTGTTTAGGCGCACGTTTTATTCAAATCGTGGTGTACTCAAACACTAGTCTAGAATTCGAACAATCTTCAGGAGACCAGAAAACGAAACCCGCTGTTTGCTGTTTACCTGTTGAGGAATATCCGATTGTAAGAATCATGAAGCAATTAAATTCCAGAGAATTCCCTAACGGAAAAGTTTTTTCCTTGGAATAGCTGCGATTTCTAGGAATTGCTGCGTTTTCTTGGAATTGCTGCGTTTCCTTGGAATTGCTGCGTTTCCTTGGAATAGCTACATTCTCTTGAATTAACTTTTTAGAGGCAAAAACCAAGGAATCATTTTTTCTACGTTACTAGCAGCTTCAATAATCTATATAATATAAAAATCAAAATGTTTGTTTCTGGTTTTGTATATTTTGTGTGTGGTGCCTATGCGTTGCTAAACCATTCATCCGATTGAAATGAAACTTTTGGGATTTGATGTGCGCATGCCCGCGATGGTTTCTCTGTACAATAGTGAGTTCTGGCACCATGAAATTATGCATTTGAGGGAGCGGGCCGGATCAGCAGAGACGGGAGATAAATGAAAGGCGTCAGTCGATGTAGTGAGTCAGTCATTTATTGGGCTACGTAGCAGGGTCGGTGAAGGTCGTAACATGATGGATGCAGGAGTGCCGTAGATGAGATATTAGATACCATTTGTTATTTCGGCTACTGGCATTATACCTAGCTCTCTCATTCAAAATTTAGGCATATTAGATTTGTCACAAAAAAATTATATAAAAATTCAAAAATCAATCATTTTATATACATGTAGGATTACAAAAGATTTTTTAAATATTTAATGGTTCAATTAGGAGTTCTACCGAGCCGAACCCTCTGATATGAAAATATCTGGAGTCGGTGAATTATTTTCCCATTTGGTCTCTGGTAGGTTGACATGTTTTTCTTGTAGTATTTTGTATTTATCATACTTATATAGTGCAATTGCAAGCGTGAATTGACTAGATGATCATTTGTGGAAAAGTGTGTGAAAGGGTTTAGTTTTTCCTGTTGGGAAGATTTAACCCGGACATAAAGTCTGAGGGTATAAAAGAGATTAAAAAAATTATTGTGTAAAGGAACGTGAACATATTGCCTTTTTTGTGCCGCCGCGGTACCGTTACCGTGAAGATCCACGTTTAGGCTTTTAACTAGAATAATTTTTAAGTAGTCATATTTATGTAAAATGTCACCACAAGGATGCTTTAATCTAAAAAAACGAGAGCAGTTTTACTCGCGGTAGAAGCGAAACTTTACCAAAACAATCTCAACCAATACTTGAAAAGTGAGGTCATAATCAATGCGACCAATGAGCGCAGACCTATCGTAATTTCCGATTCATATCTCAACCAACAGGAGCCTTTTAAAGTGGCATCATAATCGAAACGGCCAATGAGCGCAACTGATGCGTCGCAGGTGCAGTAATCGTCATTTCCGTTTCATCCAAAATCCGAATCTCAGCGGGGCTATAGAATTTTCTCTTCAAAAATCCGATACATTGTTGCTTTGACCAATAATAATCAAAATCAACATCCCGACTTCAAAGGAAATTGAAACGTCAAATCACAAGGTGAATGATATACCTTGATCATTTGCGCGTGATAATCACGGGTTGAGTGATTGTGGCGCCCTTTCAATATTGCCCTAGCCCCATAGCCTTTCATCCGTCCGACAGCTGAGCGGACCAAACCATCAATTCACTGCGGCTTCGTGGCTTAGAACGCATGTTTAAAACAGCGCAGAGTCGTGGAGGATGCTTTAAAGAATAATCGTTTCATAAATGTAAAAATAAAATGAGATTTCCGTGAAGTTTGCAGGGTGGAAATTGTCTAATAACTAATCTCCGAAGAGAAAGGGTATCGAAGTTTTTTTTATATTTTAACTCCACGAAAGAGGCCACGGGAAAATAATTACCCAGTGGCGACGTAAGGGGGGGGGGGCGGAGGGGGCGGTCCGCCCGGGTGCCAAGCACCAAGGGGTGACAACGACAACTCACTCGTACAGCCAAAAAATGCATTTAAAATCTCCTTCTGTAAAGACATGTCAATAATTAACTATCTACTCTTGTATCTAGCTACTTACATACTAATATCATATTTTGAAACGCATCACAACTATATTTTCTTTTTTTTCCGAATATAATTTCTAATTCCCTAAAACAATGAAATCATGTTACACTTGGTCTGATCTTATACCGCAAGTAACATCGAAATGTAGGCGTGTCCGTTAAACGACTGTCAGAGACAAGATGGAATGCTCATCACGACGCTGTTTAACCACTGAAGAATATTTTTGAGAAGCTTGTATCAACACTCGAAGAGATGTGTGATCCCAGCACCAGCAAAGAAACCGTTGAAAAAAGAGACGCAGCGTCAACACTCGTACCAGCTGTGTGTGACTTCAGTTTTCTATGCTATCTTTTCTTTTGGTGAGAAGTCCTGGAAGAAGATAATCAGACAAAAAAGTAAATGCAAAAATCCGGGCTATAATTGGAAAAGTGTGTAATAAAAAATTAAGCTCTTAAATTTTTTTTTCAAAATCAACGCAACCAAATGGTGGAAAAGGTTATTTGCTACATAACAAAAAAATGTGTGGACTTGGACATTCCGATTGAAGGAATAAGAGGAAGGAGGAGATTTCAAAAAAGGATGCCTGGAGAAATGGCGCAATATGCTGGACATACAACCAGAGGAGCTGCAGAGAACAATGTTAGAATGTCACGATAGATTTTACGAAAATTAGACCGTCGTCGCAGGTTTTTTTTAACAATTTGTGTTTCGGTGGCTTTTCAAAGTAAAAATTAATAAAATCTTAATTAAGGTCAACAATGAGCGAAGCGCGACTAACCAATCTTTCAATCAATTTTGATAATGTGATCGAATATTTAAGAAAAATAAAGACTTGTAAACATGTTTAGTACGTGGTGTTTTATTTTAAGTAGGGGTGCTCAATACAAAACCGCCCCGGGTGCCAATCTACCCTACGCCGCCACTGTAATTACCCTCATGTAACACCAAGCCGTTGGGGTGTCTTTTTGAGGAAAGAAGTGAATCGTGGTCTGAATGGGACGAGACCCAAGTTGTAGGAGATAGGAAACATCCGAGCTGATGAACTCAAGAACGTCGTAAAATTGACCAGTTCTCATGTGACAAATGTCAACTGTGTACAGATGCTGGGCGCGCTTTTAACGAAGGGTGACAAAGGGCGATGAAAAGATCAATGATGCTAGTTCCTCGGAGGATCTTCAATTGAAATACAAGGTAGAACAAGGACAGCATTCCTATCCGGCACCTTTGCTCTAAACTTTAAAATTTGTAATCTGTTAGCAAAGAAAGGAGAATATATAAAACCTACCTCCGTTTCTGCAGACTCGTGATAATCGAATAAAATATACTAGTATTATAAACAAAATCCAATAAAACGTTGAGGGAGTTTCTTTTACTTAAAGGTTACGTGCATCAATCGTTTTAGTGTAGAAACAAAACAAAAATTGAAAATCGTTTTTCATGAAAGACACTTGGAATATAAATGCTATTCATGAAGGACATTTTTTGTCGAATTGCTGATAATAAAAAAAAGTAATAATATTTATTTTAATGGAGTGAAAAAAAAGCTTTACATCATCGAAAAGTTTTTCGCGAAAAATGGACGGCAAGTTTAGTGTATACTTTGAAAGTTTTTACAGCTCCGTTATTCGAAAAGTTTTACAGTGCGTTTTAGATTTTTTTTCGATTTCATAGAATTTTTCTCCTGTGAAGTCAAATAAAGATCAGAAACATGCTGTTTACAAGCAACGTATCCCCGTGATTAGGTATTTTATTCGACTCAACATTCGCTGCGATACCTATATATAGTTGCTTTCAGGCCAGTTTAAATTGCAGGGTGAATTCAGCAATCCATTCGCGTTTAAACATTGCTGGTGTCTAGTCGATCGGTGTGATTGCATTTTTGTTACTTATTCGATTAAATCTTTAAATACAACAATGCGATTCTTTATTGCTGAGGATCTCTTTAGCTCACTAACCTACACGCCACACAATTTTTGGTAGAATTCATTAGTAGTCGCAGAAATGTCGTCTCGACGGTAATGAACGAAGATGCTACTTTAAAATTATTTTATATTTCTGCTATTAATACATTTTCGTACCCATAGTTTATTTGCTTTCATACTGAATTGGGATAATTATTTCCTTCCTTTAGTATTCTGAAAGAGGAAAACATATGGTAGTTAGTCCAAGAATTTCTGCATTCAGAAACAACTTTACTAAAATTTTATGTATACGAGTATAGTTTATTCGAGACACTATTGAAATATTATAATAAAAGTTAGTTCATTGTTTTTATTTCGTTTAACAGACAATACAGACTGATTTCTGATCTAAAGTGCTTTTTGTCAAAAATTTTTGCATAATATCCAAATTGTCAAATATAAGTTACTTACCGATTAAAAAATTATTTTATTTCATTTAAATATGTTTAAATTGTCCAATAAATAATAATTTCGACCTCAAATTTTTCAAGAATCTCTAATATAGTAACAGGCTGCCCAGGCCCCCACGTCAGAGAATACGTTAAAAAAATCACGTCAGCACTTAAAGGTTAGCCTAGTCCGAACAATTCTTTAATGACTTGCGTTCTTTGCGGATCCTTTACTTGATGACACATTTCACCCCTGCAGAACACAGCGTGATACTTAGTCAACATGCACTTACGTATTACGTTACAAGGTATCGATATAAAAACCAACATTCAAAACCGTAAAACACTCGTAAATAAATATCCACTACGCGAATTGGTCGATATGAGCCTCTGAACTAGAGCGGAAAGGGGTGATGGGGGAATCAAAGCTCAGCCGGGCGAGATCCCTCACTGCGCTCCGTCGCGCGTCGCCTACACCACCACGCCGTAACCCTAATCAAACCGCCATACTACGCTTACCACCTCTCAGGGGTCGCAATGTTACGGTGTTACGGTGGTGATCCGTGACAAATGTGAATTGTGATTACAGTTGCGCTGCGCGGTGGGAAAACTCGATTATTTTTCAAAATCGATTTTAAGGACTTGTTGATTGTCGATGTGAAAAGTGGTAAGCTTGTTTTATATCTCTTCTCATGGATGAAGGTACCAGTTTTATTATTACCATTCTTGATTTTAAAGGGTTTGTGACATCTTGGCTCTTCTGTATTCAGTGGCTAGATCTAAACACCCAGGTTCCAATGAAATGCCCTTCTCCTCCGAAATATGAAACTTTTATTAAATACTAGCTGATCCGGCGAACTTCGTACCGCCTCAGAATCGAAAACTGTTGTCAACTTATTAGCTAAATTGATCTAAATTGTTTCTCCCTGCGTATACCATACCTTGATCTAAATTGTTTCTCCCTGCGTATCCTTTCCCCTCTCGCGTTCCCTCTCCCTCTCCCCACTCCACTTCTCCCCTTCCCCCGTCCCGCTAACCCCCCTTCCTGAGTTCCTTTCCCCCCTCCCCCCTCCCCCGGTTCACAGTTCAATATTATACCCCTTACAATATTGCTACAGTTCTTTCAAAATAGGAGAATTCGTTCCATACAAAATGTATGTAGAAAATAATTTTCTTCGGAGTGGAACACCCTTTACTTTTAGGGGTATGAAAAATATATGTTGGTCGATTCTCAGACCTACCACATAAGCACACACAATTTCATCAAAATTGGTCCAGCCGTTTCGGAGGAGTATGGTAACAAACACCGTGACACGAGAATTTTATATATTAGATTGAGTGCAATGACAAAACAACCATATTATGTTCAGATCAACGACCTTTTCTGGTATAAAAATGCGAGAAATTTTTTTTAATTTTGGAAAACAGTGCAAATTGAAAATAATTGTTACTGGCGTTGATATAAAAATCCCAACCACGAAACATCCCCGCGAAAATATACATAATTCTATACGCAAAAATAAAGCATGCAAAATTTTAAATTTTGACTCATCTATTCTCCAATATTTTAGGATTTTTTCAATGCTTTGTTTGAAAAATATTTACTGCGATTATTTTATACTAAAATATTAGTTTTAAAAGCTGCAACATCTGTTTATGGATTGGATTGGATAGAATCACAACATCTGTCAATGAATTGGATTCTCTTAATCTACGTTCTAGATCTGGATAGAATGGCCAGATCTTGACTTGGGAGGAAATGTCTCTTACTACGTTAAGTCTACTACATCTGTCTATGGATTAGACTCTCTTAATCTATGTTTCAGATCTGGGTAGTATGGCCAGATCTTGAGGAAATATCTCTAACCACGTTAAGTCTACAACATCTCTCTATGGATCAAACTCTGTTAATGTACGTTCCAGATATGGATAGATTGACCAGATCTTTACTTGGGAGGAAATATCTCATACTACGTTAAGTCTACAACATCTGTCCATGGATTGGACTGTCTTAATCTACGTTCCAGATCTAGATAGAATGGCCAGGGGAGGAAATATCTCTCACTACGTTAAGTCTACAACATCTGTCTATGGATTGGACTGTCTTAATCTACGTTCCAGATCTGGGTAGAATAGCCAGATCTTGACTTGAGAGGAAATATCTCCAACTACATTAAGTCTTCAACATCTGTCTATGGATTGGACTCTGTTAATCTACGTTCCAGATCTGGATAGAATGGCCAGATCTTGACTTGGGAGGAACTATCTCTCACTACGTTAAGCCTGCTTATGGACTATAAAAAATAGGCTTCTTAACTGTAGCGGGAGATAATTCGCCCACTGAACAATCAGATGTAGTGACTTCGCCTTCATTTTGAAAACCAAATTGTCGTGACTTAACCAAAACATGAGTTGTCGTACCTTCGCCGTTATTTTCGAAACCCAACTTGAAGTTATCGTGACTTTGGCTGTTATTTCAAAAACCCAATAATAACTATTCACGAATGCAGCAATTATTTTAGGTACCCCAGAGTTAGTTTTAGTGACGTCGGCAGTGATTTTAACTAACCAAACATTTAACAGACTGCTACATAACGGAAGAACTTTGCAAAAAGAAACTTTGTTCCCTAGACATTAACAAATCTACAGGCCCGGACACTATCCCGCCAATTTTCCGAAAATATTGCTCCTCTGTAATGTCAAAGCCACTAGCTATTCTCTTAAACTAACTTCTACCTTCTGGATATTAACTCCCATCTCTAAGAAAGGTTGTAAGAGCGATATAAAAATATAGACCCATCATCTTAACTTGACTGCAAAGGAAAGTTATTCGAGTCAATAATATATGACTGTCTCACGTAAGTAAATACATTTATCATTGAGCAACACGGATTTTTCTCCCGATGCGTTCCACAACCACTAACCTTCTTGTATACCAAGGAGGGTCATTTAAAAAAAATATGTTTAAATTCTACGAGCGATAAAAGGGTGCCAAACGGATTCAAAACGACGTGTTTAAAATTTTTCAAATTCTGATACGATCTTCTTCCTCCGGATTAACCTCAAAGTTTTGATAATTTTCATTTTATGGGGTTATTTCTAGTGTATACAAAAGTTACTATGAATTCTTTAAACCTAGTTTTTGGAATCTTTCTTAGCAAATATAGTATATATTAACGAAATCATTTACAAAAGTCCTAAGGTTGAGTCTCGCAAAAAAATGCCGAAATTTGAGAGTAAGAAGGATTTTGCTGGTATTTGAATGCACTGCCTTGAGATAATTTGAATTACTCGTATATTTATATGTTTTAATAAATAAATCAAAATACCTCCTCTATTTCGTGTTTTATTAAAAATAGTTTATTTTTAATGGTTTATCAAACATTTTTTTAAGATTTAAAAAAGGTGGATTTTCTCTATTATTTGAAATTTCATAGTCAATCCGGAGGAAGAAGTTGATATCCAAATATTTTTTAAAAAATTACGTGATTTTATATCTCCATTTAACACCCTTTTATAACTATTAGACAAATCAAAACAAGAATTTATTTTCTTATAAAAATAAATAAAACACTTTGTATTTAACCACGAATTTATTATATTACATATCGACCGGTTTCGCTTACACCAAGCTTCTTCAGGATATAAGTAATAATAACTCATTTAACTCAGTTATTATTACTTATATCCTGAAGAAGATTGATGTAAGCGAAACCGGTCGATATGTAATATAATAAATTCGTGGTTAAATACAAAGTGTTTTATTTATTTTTATAATATAATGTCTAACCACAAAGTAATTGCTTCTTATGAAAAAAAAAAAAAAAAAAATAAAAATTATTTTCTTATACGGTCGTGACCCACCCTATCGTGTACTCCCAATTCATCCCAGCAAATCGCGATAGCATGAAAAGCATTTACAAGTAGATGCTATCTTACGGATTTTTGCAAACGATTCTTTTCTAATAAATTATTTATGTTATTTCTAAATAACGTAAATAACCTATTAAAAAACAAACACTCGTTTGGCAAAGGCAGAGACATACTTGTAATAAAGGTCATAAACCAGAAACTTTTAGTTGTGCGAGAATCATTAGAAATTACTCGCTTAACTAAAAAAATAGATCCTAACTTTATAATAAACTATCGGCATGCGTTGCTATGCCACTTATTAAAAAAATAGTTTCTCCCTGCGTGTCCTTTCCCACTCCTTCACCTCCACCTCCTCTCTCCCCACTCCACCCCCCCCCCCTTCCCCCGTCCCACGAACCCCCCTCCCGAGTTCTCCTCCCCCCTCCCAGGTCCCCCTCCCCCTCCCAGGTTCCCCTCCCCCTCCCCGGTTCCCCTCCTCCATCTCTCCCTCCCTCCCGCTTTCCATAGCAATAGCCGCTTCCTCACAAGCCACCAATAGCAATTTTTTTATACAAAATTCATGCCAGAGCTCACCGGAAGTTTTATAAAAACCTTGTCCTGACAATAACAAACACACAAAAAAAAGAATTATCCAATTTGGTGCAGTCGTTTGAAAGTTCTGCGCTTAGCAACACATTCAGCGATTCATTTTTATATTATAGATAAGCAATTAGAATCATTTGCTAAGTCTCAGCATCTATATCCATTGTAATTTTCATCATGTGTTCTAAAAGTGAAATATGTTGGTATTTTGTTCGTATAATGACTATTGTTTTGAAATAAAACAATACAATACAATACAATACAATACAATACAATACAATACAATACAATACAATACAATACAATACAATACAATACAATACAATACAATACAATACAATACAATACAATACAATACAATACAATACAATACAATACAATACAATACAATACAATACAATACAATACAATACAATACAATACAATACAATACAATACAATACAATACAATACAATACAATACAATACAATACAATACAATACAATACAATACAATACAATACAATACAATACAATACAATACAATACAATACAATACAATACAATACAATACAATACAATACAATACAATACAATACAATACAATACAATACAATACAATACAATACAATACAATACAATACTATACAATACAATACAATATTATACTATACAATACAATACAATACAATACAATACAATACTATACAATACAATACAATACAATACAAAACAATACAATACAATACAATACAATACAATACAATACAATACAATACAATACAATTTAATACAATGCAATACAATTACAACATGAAGATAAATAAAGACAAAACAAAGCTGCTGACTGTAGGCCGCACGCAACATTAGATGAGAGTAGAGATGTCAGGAGTTCCACTAAAGAACACCAAGGAGTTTGTCTACCTCGGGAGCAAAATAACATGGGACGGTCGGTCTAAGAGCGAGGTCGACAGCCGTATACACCAGGCTAGGCTTGCATTCAATAAAAGGTCGAAAATAATAGAATCGAATAATATAGACCTGAAACTGAGAATACTCCTCATCAAGACCTATGTATAGAGTATCTTGATGTACGGCTGCGAAACATGGTGCCTATCCGAAAGAGATAAACGGAGACTAAAGGCTTTTGAGATGTGGTCCTATAGAAGACTCCTAGGAATTTCCTGGAGAGACCACATCACAAATGAGGAGGTTCTCCAAAGAATCGAAGGAGGAAGGCACCTGCTCAGGACCTTGTCCGAAAGGCGCGCAAGATGGATCGGCCATGCAATAAGACAAGAAGGCCTCTTGCATGCCATAATGGAGGGTATGACCGAGGGGACAAACGCTAGGGGACGCCCACGCCGAGAGTACCTGGAGGACCTGCTGGTGGACGTGCGCTGCTTATCATATGCAGACTTCAAAAGAGCCGCACAAGACAGGGAAGAGTGGAAGAAACGAATAGATGAAATTGCTGCAAACCAATCCCAGGATTGAAACCAGAGAGAGAGAATGACTATTATGAGATTATTCCTACTCCAATGTAATACATTTGTCCCTTCAAAAATCACAAAAGAATTACATTTTAATATGTGACCTATGGCAGACGTTTTGGTAAATAGTTACCCGCCTCCCAAATTGAAGACGTTCGATAATGATTGCGTTTCCTTTGGAGTGGGGAGGGGGGCAGATACTCGTTCACAGTTTGTCTCATTTTCCACTATTGTTGTTTAGTGTGTAAGATAGATCTGCAGCATAGTATATTAAAAAAACAAAAGCAAAACCATCAGCACTGTATTTGACGTTTTTGATATTTTACAATACACTCACACTTCAATATTATCGTTGTAACTATATTCCATACTTTCAAAATTATCGTCACGGCTAGCAATATTGTAGGATCTACGGAGATGTCACGGTGAAGTGTGTGAGAGAGACGCAAAAAAATTATGATTTTAGGACTTTTTCGTTTGGAGGAAACAGACCGAGGTACATTGTGCATCTCATCTTTTGAAAGAGCTACAGCATTATTATGTTAAGGAACGTGAACATATTGACTTTTTCGTGCCGCCACGGTACCGTTACCGTGAAGATCCACGTTTAGGCTTTTAACTTGAATAATTTTTAAGGAATCATATTTACGTAAAATATCACCTCAAGGATGCATTAGCCAAAAAAAAATGAGTGCAGTTTTACACGCGGTAGAAGCGAAACTTTACCAAAAAAATCTCAACCAATACTTTAAAAGTGAGGTCATAAACAATGCGACCAATGAGCGCAGACCTATCGTAATTTCCGTTTCATATCTCAACCAATAGGAGCCTTTAAAAGTGACATTATAATTCAAACGGCCAATGAGCTCAGCTGATGCGTCTCAGGTGCAGTAATCGTCATTTCCATTTCTTCCGAATTCCTTATCACAACGGGGCTATAGAAGTTTCACTTCAATAATACATTGCGCAAAAAATAATAATTAAAATAATATTAAAAAAGTCATTTTTATATCCATCTGAACTCATATTCAAAGAATTTAAAGTCAGAAAATTAAATACTCTTTTTCTGTATCACTCAACCTTATAAGTTTACAAAGAGGATATCCTAAACAAAACCGTACCTTTCAAAAACCCAGCAAATCTCAGGCAAAAATACATGTTACCAATTCCCATTTGTAAAAAAACTTTCAGTCAACAAAACTACAAATACTTGGGAACAAATTTCTGAAAATATAAGATCCTTTAATGATAGTTTCAAAAATTTACATACACACAATAAAAAAAATATTCTGAAAACCTTAACTAAAAAAATTAATAAATAATAATAAAAAAATAATTTAAAAAAATATTTAATACATATTTTGAAATTTAGTTTATATAAAGAATAAGAGAAATATATGTATATATACACATAAGCCTTTTTTGTACATACATATATGTACAAAAGGAAGTATTATTTTTTTGGTTATTTTGATTTTTTTATTTTTTTTATAGCTGTTTTTATTTATATTTAGTACTTTTTGAAATTTAGTTCATATAAAGAATAAGAGAAATATATGTATATATACACATAAGCCTTTTGTATATATACATATATTTCTCTTATTCTTTATATAAACTAAATTTCAAAAAGTACTAAATATAAATAAAAACAGCTATAAAAAAAATTTTAAAAATCAAAATTACCAAACAAATAATACTTCCTCCCGTACACACAAGCATTTGCTTATTATGGGAGAATAGTTAAAAAAATATATGTAGGTACCTAAACTTGTATTAATAATAATTGTATTAAACTTTTTATATACATTCATTGTATTTATGTGTCTATTGTATGTATTATACCATAAAAAAAATTCAATAAAAAAAAATAAAAATGATGCTAGTTCCTCGGAGGATCTTCAATTGAAATACAAGGTAGAACAAGGACAGCGTTCCTATCCGGCACCTTTGCTCTAAACTTCAAAATATTTAATCTGTTAACAAAGATAGGAGAAACTATCAAACATGATAATCGAATAAATAATCGTTTTAGTGATTTTAGTCATATTTTTTGTCGAATTGCGGACTATAAAAAAGGTAATAATATTTTTTTTTCAATGGAAAGCTTTTCACCATCGAAAAGGTTTTCGCGAAAAATGGACGGATAGTTTAGTGCATACTTTGAAAGTTTTTACAGCTCCGTTATTCGAAAAGTTTTTCGGTGCGTTTTTGATTTTTTTTTCGATTTCATTGAATTTTTCTCCTGTGAAGTCAAATAAAGGTCAGAAACATGCTGTTTGCAAGCAAAGTATCCCCGTGATTAGGTACTTTATTCGACTCAACATTCACTGCGATACCTGTACCTGCTTTCAGAGCAGTTTAAATTGCAGAGTGAATTCAGCAATCCATTCGCGTTTAAATATTACTGGTGTCTAGTCGATCGGTATGTATGCATTTTTGTTACTTATTCGATTAAATCTTTAAATACAACGATGCGATTCTTTGCTGTTTAGGATCTCTTTTGCTCACTAACCTACACGCTATTCAATTTTTGGTAGAATTCATTAGTAGTCGCAGAAATGTGGCCTCGGTAGAAATGAACGAAGAAGCTACTTTGAAATTCTTTTATTTTTCTGCTATTAATACATTTTCGTATCCACAGTTTATTTGCTTTCATCTCACTTCTTCCACCTCTTCTAAAATGTCCATTACGATCAGCTTAATGAGCCTATTTACTTTGTTGCGCTGCGGCCCGTTCATCTTCCAATGCGCCACTCACTAATGTACTTTACTCGACAGTAATGCGATCGATTTTTGGTCAGTCAAGTGGCGTATGTAACTACTAATTAACTTAATCCGGACTATTCTTTAATGACTTGCGTCCTTTTCGGATCCTTTATTTTATAACATATTTCACCGCCGTTAAAGAGGATATTCAGAAGAGTCAAAATCCTCTCAGCCTACCCCTGCAAAATGCACTCACGTTACAACACATATAAAAAACTAACATTCAAAACCATAAAACAGGGGAGGTTATCCATCTCTTACCCGCCCTGGTATAAGTAACAGATGGTTACTCCTTCAAGGCTCTCGCAAGATTCTATTTTTTTTGTTAAACGAAGCTACATTTATTTATTTTGAACGAATCTAGACCTCCAGTGTCCTGCATACGTTGTTAGTAAGCAGTATGCAAGTGCTTAACAGGAAAAAACAAAATACAAAAAAATAGGTTAGTAAGACAAAGATAAATTAAACAGGGCAAAAGAAAATCTCATTCATGAGGCTCCATGAGGTGGCATTGCCATCTGTAAAAAACCTGCAAGCACCTGCATAAAATAGAGAACAGAAGTAATACAATAAATCTCAAATCAATTGGCAAGTACCAACAAAAATGTGAATGGCTTTCGGTCTGACCATAAACTACACTTAGCTTCCATGTCCCTTAGCCAACCACTCAGTGAAGCCTTAAAGAAAGTTTACTGAATATTTGGGGTAAAATACCCGAAGACTAAAAGAAAATTCAGCATTGGGTAGTCAGAGGCAGGACAAACGACAGACAAGGTCGTCTGATCAAACCTCAGGCCTGCACATGTCATTGGGGGAGGCGCAGATAGATTTGAGAAGGACCTGCAAAATTAATAATTTTTTTATTTTTTTTTTTTATTATATTTTATATTTATTATATTTTACATTTTACAAATATAAGACAAAAGGTCCCGATAAACTAATTTTTAGTAGTTTGTCTAACGGGTTCATTACTTTAAAGTTCTTATTATAGTGATTTAATAGTTACATTTTTACAATTTAAAACATAAAATTAAATAAAAAAATTTACAGAAATATACTTAGATACATTTTTACAATAATAGATATAACATAAAATAATTTTTTTACAGAAATATACTTAGATAAAAGAAAAATTATGTAAACATGAATAACAATTTTAAAGTCTTTAGTTATTGTAAGCTAATACAAATTACTTCTTTCCGTAAGCCAAGTCTTCAGTAAGTTCACTTCAGTTGTAACATAAAACACTCGTAAATAAATATCCACCACGCAAATTTGTCGATATGAGCCTCTGAACCAGAGCGGAAAGGGGAGATGGGTGAATCAAAGCTCAGCCGGGCGATATCCCTCACTGCGCTCCGTCGCCCACACTACCTTACCCTAACCCTAATCAAACCGCCATACTATCCTTACAGCCTCCCAGGGTTCGCAATATTACGGTGTTACAGTGGTGATTCGTGACAAATGTGAATTGTGATTACTGTTGCGCTGCGCGATGGGAAAACTCGATTATTTTTCAAAATCGATTTTAAGGACGTGTTGATTGTCGATGTGAAAAGTCGTAAGCTTGTTTTATATCTTATCTCACGGATAAAGGTTCCAGTTTTACTAGTACCAATCTTAATTTAAAAGGGTTTATGACATCTTGGCTCTTCTATATTCAGTGGCTGGATAACACCCCGGTTCCAACGAAACACCCTTCTCCTCCGAAATATGAAAATTTAATTAAATTGTTGAGTGCAGTGGAGGTAATCCACCTCTTACCCGCCTTGGTATAAGTAACTGATGGTTACTCCTTCAAGGCTCTCGCAAGATTCTAATTTTTTTTGTTAAACGAAGCTACATTTATTTATTTTGAACGAATCTAGACCTCCAGTGTCCATGCATACGTTGTTAGTAAGCAGTATGCAAGTGCTTAACAGGAAAAACAAAATGCAAAAAATTTGAGTGCAATGATAAATAAACCAAATGTTCAATTAACGACCTTTTCTGGAATAAAAATGTTACTGACGTTGAAAAACTTCGATGAGAATCTCAGCCACATCCCGGGAAAATATTCATATATTCTGTATGCAAAAATAAATCACGAAAGATTTTAAATGTTTACTCGCCGATTCTCCAATATTTTGGGATTTTTTCAACACTTTATTTGAAACACATTTACTGCGGCTATTTTCATACTAAAATATCAGTTTTACAAGCTGCAACATCTGTTTTTGGATTGGATTGGATAGAATGGCCAGATCTTGACTTGGGTGGAACTATTACTCACCAAGTCTACAAGATATATCTGTGGATTGGACACTTTTAATCTACGTTCCAGGTCTGGATAGAATGGCCAGATCTTGACTTGGGAGGAAATATCTCTTACTACGTTAAGTCTACAACATCTCTCTATGGATTAGACTCCCTTAATCTTCGTTCCAGATCTGGATAGAATGGCCAGATCTTGACTTGGGAGGAACTATTTCTCACTATTTTAAGTCCAAAACATCTATCTTTGGATTGGACTCTCTTAATCTACGTTCCAGATCCAGATAGAATGGCAAGGGGAGGAAATATCTCTCACTACGTTAAGTATACAACATCCGTCTGTGGATTGGACTGTCTTACGTAACGTAGATACGTTCCAGATCTGGATAGAATAACCAGATCTTGACCTGAGAGGAAATATCTCCAACTACATTAAGTCTACAACATCTGTCTATGGATTGGTACATCTGTCTCTGTCTGTCAACATATGTCTCTGTTAATCTACGTTCCAGATCTGGATGGAATATCCAGATCTTGAGGAAATAACTCTTACTAAGTTAAGCCTACAACATACATACATATTACGTAAGTACATATTACACGTCAGCTGATTTGACAGCTCCGCATTTAACAGAAATTTAGTGACTTTAAACAACATAGCAACATAACTCAAGTTGAACAGTGATAAAAAGTGATACGCTAGTCAAACTGGCAGTGTTTGCGATAGTGGCAGTTTAATCTCCAGTCATTAATCGTGATTTTAAATATCAAATTTTAATTTCAAAAAGATTATTGACAGACGAAAACCATAGACAAAATATATTTATTTCGTCATAGACTTGTATTTTCTGTGGCTATTAAATTAAATTAAAAAAGGGCTAACTTCACATAAAGAGGTTCAACTCTCAAAATGACCCGGTCTACTCAAGTGATGGATTTATTAACAGAAATGAAGCAGGAATTTCAAGAACTTCGTAAGGACATCACTGACTTTAAGGTCACGATCGATTACTGTGCTAACAAAATTGATGATTTCTCTAAACAAATAAAAGAAATGGATAAAAAAATTAAAAAAATTGAGAAAAACGAAAACGATATTTCAGTCATCAAGAGTGAACTAAAAGATGTACAACGAAAATTGAATGATATAGAACACACAAACAAATCGTGCAACATCGAAATCCGAGGAGTTCCTGAAAAAAACAACGAAAACCTTTTGGAAATCATTAATGAAATAGGTTCAACCGTCAAACTCGACCTCGCGGATTTAGAAATAAATAATTTCTACAGAATCCGACGGGACCTGAAAACTTCGGATGATGTGCCTCCCCCTGAACGAGTGCGTCCGATAATAGTGAAATTTAGCAAACAACTAAAAAGAGACAACTTCCTTGCGGCAGTAAAAACATTTAACATGAAACAAAAACTTAAAGAGGATAAAATAAACACAACCCACTTGAAGAAGTTCACCGCACAAAAAAAAGAGCCCATTTTCATAAGTGAGCACCTCACTACACACGAGAAAAACATTCTGAGGCTTACAAAAAAATTCGCAAAAGAACAAAACTACGCTTTTGCATGGTCACGAAATGGACGATGCTACCTTAGGAAGACACCTACGTCCAAGATTATGGTGATCTCCCACGAAGATCAATTATCGCCAGAATCACTGATTAAACAGTCCGATGTACTCGCACATCCAAACCAACACATTGCTGGAAAAAAAAACTAATTCGGAATTTTCCAATACGACAGGATTTATAATAAATATACATCTTACAATGATTAATTGCATATATATGAATATCAGGGGAATGAGGACTAAAGTTGATGAGATACACGAAAACATCCTTATCAACGAATACGACTTAGTAAGCCTAACAGAGACATGGTTGAAGGAATCTATCTGCGACCAGGAATTAGTAGACAACCGGTATGAGGTATTTCGGAGAGATAGACTACACAACACAAAAAAAAAGATGGAGGAGGAGTCATGATTGCTGTCAAGAAAACTGGAGGTGAAGAGAATGGCGCATTGGGAATGTCAAGCAGAAGACTTATGGATCCAACTCAATATAAATATTAACAATAGGAGTGTCAAGCTAAATGTTTGCACAGTATATCTACCGCCAAATGAAGAAGAATCTGTTGTAAGCTCATTTTTAAGCAATCTTCGGAATGTGTACTTAGCAACACCAAACCAACACATTTTAATATTTGGAGATTTCAATAAGTCTAACATTCATTGGATTCCCGATGAAACACACAATTTATTACCTTTCACCACAAACACAAATACAATCACCTCTGACATCATCGATACCCTATCATTCTGCAATCTTAAACAATTTAACGGAATTGGTAACCAACAATCCAAAATCCTGGATCTCATTTTATCAGACAAAGAAGACATATCAGTAACTCGCTCTTTATTTCCACTAAGCAAAGAAGATCCATACCACCCTGCTCTAGAAATAAATTTTCTTTTTGATTTTCTACCTAATCTAGAAAATCGTAACGCCCCGAGACCAAACTTTTATAAAGCTGACTATGACTCAATTAACACAATTCTTCGTGAGACTGATTGGGAATTCATTAATCGGGGTAATATAGATCAATCTGTCGATCAGTTTTATAGTATACTCTACCAGATTATCTCTTCTCATGTTCCTATTAAAACAAACAATAAACACTTCCCTAAGTGGTACTCGCAAGATCTCATTCGTTTGATAAAAGAAAAAAACAAATTTCATAAAAAATATAAAAAATATGGTAATGAACTAGATCATTTATCTTTCAATCTGATTAGAACCAGAACGAAGAATCTTATAAGAATTTGTTATCATAAACATTTAGATTTAATTAAACAAAACTTAAAATCTAACCCGAAAGATTTCTGGAAATTTGCAAAAAGCAAATATAAAAACACAACCAACATACCTAAAGAAATGCACCTAAATGATATAAAAACTACACAAGGTCAAGATATCTGCCGACTTTTTTCTAAGCACTTTCAATCTATTTATAAACCACAAAATGCAAACTTTTCACCACAAATAACTGATGATTTCTGCAACGGAAGCCTCGGTATGATCAATATTTCGCCCTCAACTATATTAATTAAATGTAAGAATTTAAGAACCAATAAGGGATCAGGTCCTGATGGTATTCCACCTATTTTTTTCAAAACATGCAGAGATGTTCTTGCCAGACCACTTAGTGTACTTTTCAACAAATCACTACAAGAAGGTGTTTTTCCAGTCAAATGGAAAACGGCTTTTTTAACTCCCATCTTTAAGAAAGGTTGTAAGAGCGATATACAAAATTATAGACCCATCTCTAAACTTGACTGCATAGGAAAGTTGTTTGAATCAATAATATATGACTATCTATTAGCCCATGTAAGTAAATATATCATCATTGAGCAACACGGGTTTTTCCCTCGGCGTTCCACAACAACGAATCTTCTTGAATACTCCCAATTCATCCGCGATAACATCGAAAAGCATTTACAAGTGGATGCCATCTACACGGATTTTTGCAAAGCATTCGACCAGTTAAATCAATCATTACTCATCAAGAAACTGAAAAAGTTTGGCGTAAATGGAAATACTCTGAAATGGTTCGAAAGTTACATTACTAATAGAAAACTACAAGTAGTTGTAGGAGGGTACTCCGCGGATCTTTTTACGGCAACGTCGGGAATTCCGCAGGGCTCACATCTTGGACCGTTACTGTTTTTAATATTTATCAACGACATAGTTTTCGGAATAAAAAAATCAAAATATCTCCTGTTTGCCGATGACCTTAAGTTGTACAAAAAAATAACATCATTAGAAGATTGCGCCGATTTGCAAAAAGACTTATCATCACTTCATGAATGGTGCACACTAAATGATTTATATTTTAACGAAAACAAATGTGCTGTAATTTCCTTCACAAAAAACATCAATAAATTTTCAAACACATATCACATTAACAATGTCGCATTACGTAACACAACTTCAATTAAAGACTTGGGCGTGACATTTGACTCTTCACTTAGCTTCAATAAACATGTAGATGCAATTTCAAAATGTGCATCACAAGTATTAGGATTAACGCTAAGAATCACAAACTGTTTTAAAAGTGCAGAATTTACATTAACATTATATAAATCAATTGTGCGAAGTATCCTCGAATATGCATCCACAATTTGGTCTCCCAATTATGAAATTCATAATTATAGGATCGAATCCACACAAAGAAAATTAACCCGTGTAATTGCTTATCGTGAAGGTATGTCTGATCAATTCGGAACGTACAATGACCGAAATTCACACTATAAACTACACTCTCTAACAGCCAGACGTAAACTTTCTGATTTATTACTTTTACACAAAATTATACACTCATCAGTTGATACACCAAACATTTTGTCCCAAATTAACATTAACACATCATCAAGAAAGTCAACAAGTAGGATGAAAGACATTTTCTATATTAAAGCCTACCTCACAAATACAGGGTATTTCTCCCCTTTACCACGAACACTGAGAAGTTATAACGCTATACATTGCTCTAATAAAGAAATAGACATTTTTAATGACCAATTTAAACATTTCAAAAAAAAAGTTTTACCTTTTATCATATCAAGCTGATACTGTGATGAAGCCCTTTATTTATAGAGAGGCAATATTGTACCTACCAAATCAGCGTCTCACCAGTACAGGTAACAATCATAAATTGTTTATGAACATTTACCTATCATGTACTTACCTTTTACCCATTCCTACTTGTCATTCACCTCAGCTTAATTACTTTTGTTACTATCTTTTGTTATTATTATCATTTCATTTATTTGTTATTATACAATCACTATGTTAATATTATCATTTTCGATACTATGTATTTTCGTTATCACTATGTTTAAACATTCATGTATATAATTTTTTGGGCACCATGCCTGTTTTATATACTTAAATAAAATAAATTAAAAATAAAATAAAATAAATAAACATCTATATATGGATTAAACTCTGCTAATCTACATTCCAGATAAGGATAGAATGGCCAGATCTTGACTTGGGAGGAACTATCTCTCACTACTTTAAGCCAGCTTATGAACTATAAAAATAAGCTCCTTAACTGTAGCGGGAGATAATACTCCCACTGAACAATCAGACGTACCTGGTGACTTCGCCTCGCATTTTGAAAACCGAGTTGTCAGGACTTGACCAAAACATGAGTTGTTGTGACTTCAGTCGTTATTTTCGAAACCCAACTTTAAGTTATCGTGACTTCGGCTGTTATTTCGAAAACCCAACTATTCACGAATGCAGCAAATATCTCCGATGCTCAAGAGTTATTTTTGGTGACGTCGGCAGTTCTTTTAACCTAACTTTAATATTGTTCGTGACTTCATCCTTCTGACAAACCCAACTTTAAGTTATCGTGACGTTCATACATTATTTTGGGAACTAAACTACAATTTATTTCACTGTGCGAAAACCATACATGATGTTCTACTTACGGTGTACGTTGCCGAGTAGTTTGTTAATTATTTTAAGACCCAATGTACACTGTACTGTGTAGAGGTACACCATCATAAAAAATTTAAAAAAAAAACGAATTTGTCTTAGAACCCAGATATTTATTTATTTTTACTGGATTCGTACATATGTTCTCACCTAGGTGAGAGCAATCCAATTATAAAAACTCACATATATACATACAATTATGATAACCTACTCAGTTAACGGATACATTAAAAAATAAAATATTGTAAGAAAACTCAACTTAAATGACAAATAATGCAAGGATACCCAAGGGATACAAAGAGAGGCACAAGGAGGCCATGAGAAAAATAATTCCCCTCAGGGCCTATGTCATCTTTGGGAATGCTGTGTGGAGGGTCTTTTTAGGATAGGGAGGAGAGGAAAATTCTCGGAAGGAAAAGATGGGTAAGAATCTGGGGGTCAGTGAATCCAGAAGTGACGGACAGATGAATCTATCTCTCCGACTGCGATGGAAGGCAATGTTCCGAGAGAGTCTGGCTGAAGAGTCCAAAGGGACTCCCTCAACCATTCTTTCACGATCCGGCCTCCCATGGTAGGCAAATGCATCTGCCGCCAACACCCGGACAAACCTCGCCCCATGAATCCGGGCATCCCTGCTAAGTCACCAAACGTAGCCTGGATATTAAAAATTATGATGTTGTCTTCGATTCTAAGATTTTATCAATTTCGATATGAACAAGGCTTTGGTATTTTATGACTACTCCTTATTATAGTAACGAAGCAAACGGACTAAAAAAAAAATATTTTTTACCTACGAAAACATAAAGGTTAAACAGAAAACATAAAAAACTTAGAACAGTAAAGCATTCCCGTAAAGAATTGTATTCTAAAAAATAAAATCGAATTAATAAAGACAATTCTTAGAAAAAATATTTACATTAGGGTAGCAATTTCCATTTATTTGCGATTCATAACTCTGATCTCCGATTGAATCTTAGATTTTCTCATACTTTAAAATAAAAGCATTTTATAACGAAATATTTTTGATTGCACAGGTTTATTATGTACCTAAAGAAGTATAAAAATGATTAAAAAATTATCCTAGGTAGTTTAAAAAATAAGCATTTTTTTTATTTCTCACGAAAAGTTTCCCAAGTGGATTTACTAATGGGATATTTTCACAAATTATTATGAATGCCGTTAAAAATGTGTGGAAGATTTTACGTTTATTTTCCTGATTCTGATCATTGTACCAAAAATGTGTAATTTTAATGTTTTTATTCACAATTCTCAATCCGAAACGGTCCCAACTACTGCAAAGTCATTATAACAAAGAAACCGCCAATGACTGGTAAGACGGCTATCGATAACGTCGACCGGCGTTATTTTATTGCCGCCGAATTTATGAATAAAAACAAACCTGGCGTTTTGGGGGCAAATCGAAAATGGCACACTTAAAATGTGGCGGAAAATTTATTTGTAAACCTAAAAATAAATAAAAAATTCTTCCCTCATCGTAATTTTTTTCGAAAATTAAAAAAAAATCATATAAAACCACTTTCCTGGATTTTTAAAAACTTTTATACTAAATATATGAACGCAAGGGTGAAACGCAAACCCGTCTAAAAAAAGTTAAAGAATTCAGCCTACCTACACACTTTGCCGAGTTTCAATACACTCCTAACACAATTTGTAAAAAAAATTAAATAACAACATAATTGCATTTAGTTGAATTTCTCAATAGATTGAATATTTGAAATCTCCGTAGCTCATGATTGATGAAACATCGTTGCCAAAGAAAAAATATTCAATTCTAATAAATTAAATAAAGAAAAAATTCTCTAAATTAAACATAAATAAATTATCAAAATAAGCTTAAGGGGTTAGACAGGTTTCGAAGGTTAGAAAAAAGCATATGTTGTCTATTTTTTTAGTTATAATAAATAAGTTATATTATTTAAAATTTTAAGCATACAAAAGTGCAACATTTAAACAATATTTTGTCAAATTTTCGGCCAAAAATTTAAAATATTCAGCCGGTGGGAACAGATTTCCGGAGATCCCTTTAAAAAAAGTGTACTCGCGGTGGACAGGTTAACTCATAATGATTGATCTGAAATTGAAAAACATTTTTTCTGTTGATAAGTTAGTATACCTCGAATGAAGGTTTTGAAAAGTTTGAAATTTTACAAGGCTTGTACGTACTGAAAATAGTACCAAAAATTGTACTGTTTTGCATACAACTCTGCCGAAAATTCAAAATTCTATTTTCTTTTCAAACATTCATTCAAACATGGTTGAATATTTTGTTGGAATATTTGATGCTGGCAACACTGATAGTTCCGGAACAATCTTCTTTTGTTATTTTTCTTCTGTTTGAATTTGTGTCAACTAGTGTATTGTTTACCTGACAATAAAATACGTCTGTACCTTATAATTGAGTCTATTTAATTACAAACAGAACCTACAAACAGAAAAAAAATTGTTTTTCAATTTAATATGAAGCTTTCTTGAGTTATCCTTTCCATTGTAAGGACACTTTTTTAAATAATATAAATTTTAAATTATATTATTTATTTATCACATTAAAAAAAATGAGAAACATGCTTTTTTACCTTTGAAATCCATGTAACCCTGACCTATATTTTTTTCAATCTCCATAAAATTTTAAATACTATAATTTATTATACTTTTTTCAATATGCTTAAAATTTTAAATAATATAATTTATTTTTTACATTAAAAAAATGATAAATATTTTTTTCTTACCTTAAAACCCGTGTAACCCCTTAATAACCTATAGTTTTTCAATATGCTTAAAAATTTTAATAATGTAATTTATTTATTACATTAAAAAAATGATAAATATTTTTTTTCTAACCTTGAAACCCATGTAACCCCTTAATATGTATAACCTATATTTATCAATATATTGAAAGAGCAGGGGATCTAATTGGTCCAGAATAGTAGGTAGGTACAACGTGTAGCAATTTATTTATTTTTTAAGTTGAGAATGTTTTACTGAGAGATTAAGAAACTTAAGGGGCAGTGAAAACTGAAAAACCACTCTGAATCTGATATAAGCCTATTGCCACTAGAATTTCCATATTTTTGGGCTAGGCCTAATCTCTCTTTTAAGTGTTTATCGGAACTATAAAAGCAGGTATTTCGATATATTGTAGTGCCTTCTTTTATTTGTAAACCTTTTTTAATCAGACACCAATTTTCTCACAATAATTCTGTGTGCGCGTCTGTGAACATAGCTTCATGTCCATTTTAAAGGCGCGGGTGTGCGGTGGGTCCCAGGTGTCTCTTATTTATTGGCTTCCACTTATAAAGTGTTATTTTTTTCTAATTTAAAAAAATTTAATTTTTACTAAATGTTGTAGAGACGACGCGACGCGAGGTACGAATTTTTTTTTCAACAAATGTTTCCAATATTTGTTTACAAGAAATCAAGATTCAAATATATATTTCTAAATTAAAATTTTAACATAAACGATCATTTTTAACAATTGAAAATATGGAATATGTATTCATTGAGAAACAATGTTTCGAATACACGGTTTCTGAAACACCACAGATGTTTTCGGAAACAATGTTTCGGAGATATTCGGCTACATCAGTCAGCTGTTTCGAATACACCATCTTTAGAGCATCATAAAATTTCCATTTAGATTTTTCGGCATCTGCATCTAACTCCTTTAGTTTTCGAAGATGAAATTTTCTTCCTCTCTCTCTCTGTCTCTCGCAAACTGCGACCGCATATATATTTGCTTTCTATGTCTTATTTTCGGATTTCCAAAGCTTTCGAAATGCCTTCCCACGCGTCTTTTTTATTTGGTTTTTATAATCTTTAGTCCAGCAATCCCATAAAATCCGCTTTGCCTCTTCTACTAATTTTTTAAACAAGTAAAAAAAGGGCCACACTCAGCAACGTTTAATATTTCCATTTTTGAAACTGAAATTCATGGTGGAATTCCATTATCATAATAAAACAAATATAAAACTTTTTTCCACTTTAATTTTGTTGTAGGGGCTTGTGCGCACTAGCGGCCAGACGCGTAGGCGGTCAACCGCGCGGCCAGCCGCGTTTTTATTTTAATATGCAACCGCTCATGTTCGTACGCACCCAACCGCCGAAAATTTCGAACCGCGGCGGTTGAACGCGGCCCGCTTCGCGGCTGACCGCCATATCTGTACGCACTAGGCGGTTGGGGTTTAGTTCGCTGATAGCCTCTGCTGAGTTGTCCCACTAGCCATTTTGACACAGAAAAATTTATCGTTGAAATTTAAAAACTCGAAGCTATTTGGAATTGTGAAGGAGCAGCATATAAGAACAGTGAATTGAAACTCAAACAATGGGAAGAGTTAATGGATATTTTTGGAAACGAAGATATGTCGATAATACAAAAAAAATCTTGGTATGCATTAATTTAAATTTGGAATGTGGGTAGGGGTACCGCCGCACCGGGAACCATTTATTGGATAACCAACACCTGATCCATAGATTAACCCAATTGATTCGTTACGTTTGATGACTTAGCAGGTTGTGCCCGGGTGTCTGCCCACCAGCTGCGTGGCAGGCCGGATCGGTGAATAGTTGAGGGATACCTTGTAACCTCTCAAGCAGTACTCTTTTGGAACATCGCCTTGCACCGCACTGGGAGGGATGGATTCATACGTTCGTCACTCCTAGACCCAATGACCTCCATATTCCTACCCACCCCTTGCAGGTACCTTATCCTTCACTTCCTCTCCTAAATTTCCTTTAAAATACCCTCCATGCAGCATCCCCAAAGATGACATAGGCCCTGAGGGAAAATATTTTCCTCAGGGCCTCCTGTGTGGAGCTATTGCAAAAAAATTAAAAATCATTTATTCAAACTAAATTAACTTTAACAGCGTCCATTTTATTAATGATGGGACAACTCAGTTTTTATTTTGACTATTCGCATAAGGCAGTTCGCTGCTAGCCGTTGCTAGACACTCATTCTAACATAACCAAAAAAATTATCTTCATGCTTCTTCAGTTCTTGAAAACAAATTGCGAACTGGCCAGATTCGTAAAGTGTTTGCAGTAAAGGATGAATCCAATAGTTTCTATCTTTTGTCTTGCGTCGCTGCCGTAGATGGTACAAATAAATAACACTAGCGACCTCGACGGCGTCCATTTTATTACTGACGATGCAACGCAGTTTTATGCCAACCGCGCGAAGCGGTTCGTTAGCGGCTAGCTGCCATAGCGGACAGCCGCTACATTCAACCGCGGTAGGCGGCTAGCCGCCTACACGGCTGGCCGCTAGTGCGTACATAGCCTAGCCGGTTTCAGTTAACCGTAGGCTAAGAATAATTTCTACCCGTCTGAAGATGGCTTTAATGAGCTGAAACCGTTTACGGTCAATAAAATTAAAGTGGAAAAAAAATATTTGTTTTATTATAATACAGCAACGTTTGTTGCAAAACTGATTTGTTTTTGTGTTCGCCATCGCCAGCGGGTAGCACAGAATTTTGATCGGAAACACAGTGTTTACCGCAACAGTTCTGACAGAAACGCGTAGATTTTGTATCTGAAACATTGTTTATAATCAAGTGTTTCTCGGTGAATTTGTCTTAAGGTCTCTGCCCACAGATTTTGATTTTTTATTTATTTTTCTGTTTCAAATATTCATTTGAGAATCGCTAATATTGTCTTGTAAGTTATTCCAAAACTAAATAATCCTATTTAATATTATAAAGGCGAAAGTTCGTACGGATCTATGGATGTTTGTTACTCTTTCACGAAAAAATAATTAATTGACTTTGAAATTTTTTTTACCAATAGAAAGCTACATATACATATAGCGAGTAATACAGGCTATATATATTGGTAAGCTCTGGCGTTATGAAATTATTTATCATACGTTTTCTGTCCCTAACACAATCGAGTTTTAGCAAACGTCAGAAGAAAAGCAAAACAAATTGTTGCCTTGGAAACGATATTGACGTCTCTAAAAATGAATCGCCGAAATGTATGTACCTACAAAACTTCACGAAAAACGACTGCACCAAATTGGATAATTTTTTTGTTTGTTATTTTGTATAATACTACTGTTGAGCTCTGGCATTATGAAATTTGTATTAAAAAATTGCAATAAGTGGCACGAGAGCAGTTTTAAAACTGAATTTACCGGGAGTGAATATCTCCGTTATTAAATTGGACACTACATTTAATCGTGGCGAACATCGGTCATATTTTCTATTGGATTTTTCTCGATTCGTAAAAACATTTTGGTAAAATCTTTTTTTTCGGCAACCAAATGAGTTATGCTGTGGAGCTGAAAGTAGCAGGGAGAGGAAATAGATGGGGTAGAGGAAGGTAGGGAAGTACTGTGGTGGTCTTTCACCAGAAATTGATAGATGCTGGGAATAACTTCCTCTCTCTCTAGTAGGTGCTGCAAATTTACCATGCATTATTTTTAACCCCCGACGCAAGGAGCGGTATTATAAGTTTGGCGTATCTGTTTGTCTGTCTGTAGCATCGTAGCTCCTAAACAAATGCACCGATTATGATGTTTGAAAGCTGACATGATCGAGGTGGTTCTTAACTACGAAAATCTGTTCAGGCGTCTCAAGGTCATCAGCTCTTTTTTGGATCGGAGGTTACTTAAAATTATGAGAATTTATTCAATAAGATTTACCTGCGTACGCCGGGCTTTCTAAATAATTTGATTTGTTAATCATTAATTTGTTAATTAATAATTTGATAATCTTTCTAATGTGAGTAATTTTTCATTGTTTATTTATTTATTAATGCCCTTTTTAGGCGATTTAACATATGAATATTTAAAAATATACAGTACTTACTTTATATAACCGAACTGCTTCAGTAACAACATTTTGAATTTGTTTAGTGATAAATTGAAGATGACCATTATCAACATAGAAATTAGAAATTCAAACAGAAATACCAAGTCAGTGAAAAATCTTCTGTCTGACAATTTAAGCATATTCATATCTTTTAAAGAGAGATGAAGTTCAAGAAAATTATTAGATTACGCATTTTAAAACTTGGAAACGTAAAAATTTATTTTGTATTTATAGCTTGAACAAGAATATTATAATGTGGTTTCCAGACGAGACTTGGCTGTTGCGAAGTGCGGGACGATACCTGTTAAGATATATTTTATTTTGTAAATTTTTTCAAAATTTTTTATTTTATTTGGTCGATCAGTTGGTATTTTTTCAATAAAACTAGCAGCTTTCCTCTGATTCCTATTGCCTCCATTGTTTATAATAGTTTTATCGTGTCGACGGTACCAAAATTGTAGTTATTGTTGAATAATATTGTTGAAATACAAAAAATAATAATTTCCATCCCACCCAGACAAACGGTATTTGATTTGGCCATAGCCCAGCGGGTCACGTGATACCCACTCTTAATCATTCCGGCAGTATGGTAACAAACGAGACAGAGCGAGTATCGCGCGATCCATCGCGAAGTGTGGCAGCGTGATCAGTGGCGACGTGTGTTAGAAAAAATATTTGTTGACAATTGTAAAAAGATATTATCGGACAGCAGAATGATATCTATATTTTTTTTACGCAGAACGTGCTCGGAAATCGCTGATTAAAATACATCGGGTACGCCCTGTATACCTATCATTCACACAACCTTCCCGGTCACCAATACCATTTTATATCAAAACGTATTACTCATCTATTACTTTCACCAAACATTGGAGGTTATCCACCACTTACCCGCCCTGGTATAAGTACTAGATGGTTACTCCTTCAAGGTTCTCACAAGGACTCTAATTTTTTTTAAATTAACGAATCTACATTTAATTTTGAACAAATCTAGACCTCCAGTGTCCTTGCATATGTTGTTAGTAAGCAGTATGCAAGTGTTTATCTGGAAATTAAGATAAAATAAGTGTTAGTATGACTATAATCATTCAGCAGACTTTCAGCAGACACAAGAGATGAAAGCAGTATTTTAAATACGGATGTAAGCTGCTTTGGGATCCCTTTCTGGTGGGGTGGGAAGCCCCTGCCTCCTGCGCCGCACAATTTCACACCTTCACACTCCCCACCCACAATTTCACACTCCCCTAACTACCCCGACAACTGCTTTAATAATAAAAACCATCAAATGTGCACTTCGCAAAATAAGCTCCACTTTGTGGTGAGTTTATAAACATGGTAGCGGTGTTCCATTTAATATGAACCATCTTTTTTATAATCTCCAACGAGAGATATATTTTTTTTCGATTGCACGACTTTGCCAAGCGGAAGAAAATTTGTGGTTTTTATTTTTTTTATTTATTATTAAATTGAATATAATTACATCTAATACAATATAAGCTGTGGGTAGTCCCACAAAGCTGTGACAGATCAGCTAGTCTGTAGGTTCTACCGTTTATATTATTACATAACACACATTAGCTTAAGTTACAATATTAATACCTAATATAAGATTTAGGATAGATAAATGAGTTGTTCATTTATTAACCACTTTTTTGTCAGTTTAGGGCATGGTTCCTCATTATTTTTAAATGTCTTCAAAAAGGAGGAGGTTCTCAATTCGACTGTATTTTTTAATTTTTTTATGTTTGTTACCTCAGAACTTTTGACTAGGTGAACCGATATTGATGATTCTTTTTTTATTTGAAAGCTGGTGCTTCCCCCTGTGGACCCATTTTAATTTGGTCCAGTTCCGACAATAGCATTCATGAGAAAACCATATAAGTCTTAAATTTGCATTAAATATGTGCGCGACAAATGGACGAATAACTCAATATCACGCCAACCGATTTCGATGATTCTTTTTTTATTGGAAAGGATGTACTTCAAGGATAATTTGATGAGAGTTTGGTTAGGTTCTGATTATCGGATCCATGACAAATTAACGAAACTCGGCCGAATCTCTTAATTTTACCTTAACGTCGCTATGGTCAAATTATGTATGTCTCATATGAGCAGCACGTTTAGTAGGTTTACCCATATTCAGACAAATTAGTTAGTGTACTTCAGATTCACTAAAAATCAAAAAATAAACAAAAAATTTAACAAAACAAAAAAACGACTTAAAAAAATGCACTAAAAAGTAAAAATAATAATTTCGTATTCTTCTACAACTTCATAATCAACTTACTTTTTCTAATCATCAATATGTAGGTACGATTGTTATTTTTGGAGTCGGTGTCAGCAAAGGTACCCGGCCCGGCGGGTTCACTTGACAGCTCCCCGCGCCGGCCGCGGCCCCGCTCTCGCCTCTCGCCTCGTCAAGTCGCTTGTGCGATACAAGCACATCTCACCTATAACTATGTATGTAGTTACAAACCTACCTTGACTGACACCGACTCCAAAAGTAACAATCGTACCTACATATTGATGATTAGAAAAAGTAAGTTGATTATGAAGTTGTAGAAGAATACGAAATTATTTTTTTACTTTTTAGTGCATTTTTTGAAGTCGTTTTTTTGTTTTGTTAAAATTTTTGTTTATTTAAATTAATGTTTTGCTTCAATTTGTTATAAATCAAAGGTACCATATATTCGAGCTTTCTGCTACCATACTTATTTGACATTCGTGGTATTTTTAGGCCTTTTTTTCGGTAAATCTTGTTGTATGGCTATGCAACAATAACTTTTTGTAAGCGCTTTCTCCCGAATTATCCATAATTATAATGTACCAGAGAAGCCCTTTAATTGGAAGTAGGCCCTCAGACCCATACAGTAATTTTAAGTTGTTTCTTTGTTTGTAAATGCTAGGTTTAACAATATTTTTAATTATAGCAGTTTGTAAATTTTGAATATATTTAATATTAATTATGCTCGAGTGTCCCCAAGTTCGAATTCCATATCTAAGTATGGATTCAACCATAGAATGATATATAAGTTTGAGAGTGCATCGAGGCAACACAAATTTTAATTTATAAAAATTACTCGCCAAACATCGGAGCTGGTTACAAATTTTGATCACTTGTTTATCCCATTGAAAGTTTTTGTCTACGATTATGCCAAGATAAGTATATTCATTTGTAAAATCAATTTTTTCACAGTGGCAAATATTATCAATTTTCCTATGTATACACTCAAAATTATGTTACATATCTTCTAATATATAAAATTCTCGTGTCACGGTGTTTGTTAGCATACTCCTCCGAAACGGCTGGACCAATTTTGATGAAATTTTGTGTGCTTATCTGGTAGGTCTGAGAATCGACCAACATCTATTTTTCATACCCCTAAAAGTAAAGGGTGTTCCACTCCGAAGAAAATTATTTTCCCCATACATTTTGTATGGAACGAATTCTCCTATTTTGAAAGAACTGCAGCAATATTGTAAGGGGTATAATATTGAACTGTGAACCCGTGGAGGGGGGAGGGGGAGGGGGGAGGGGGGGAGGGGAGAGTAGAGGGGGAGGGGGAGGGGAGAAAGGGGGGAGGGGGGGAGGGGGGAGGGGTGGGAAGGGGGGAGGGGAGGGGGGAGGGGGGAGGGGGGAAGGGGGGGGGAAAGGAACTCAGGAAGGGGGGTTAGCGGGACGGGGGAAGGGGAGAAGTGGAGTGGGGAGAGGGAGAGGGAACGCGAGAGGGGAAAGGATACGCAGGGAGAAACAATTTAGATCAAGGTATGGTATACGCAGGGAGAAACAATATGGATCAATTCAGCTAATAAGTTGACAACAGTTTTTGATTCTGAGGCGGTACGAAGTTCGCCGGATCAGCTAGTTATTTTATATAGTTTCAACTGCCCGTGTTCTGTGAAGTATTGACATGCTCACTGGGGAATGTTGTGAGATTAAAGGAAGGGGAATGAAATGTGGTTGAGGATGGAAGGAAAATACCAGGTTATTCAAATCTGGTGACCAGACGCAATGATTTGATTTTGAATTATGGATGGGAATCGGATAGTCAAAGCATCTTCCCATAAATGCAGTAATGAAAAAAAGGCAAATATTAAATAACGCGGTGTATTTTGATGGTATTACGTATAAAAATAAAATATTTTTAAAGCACGTACATCTTTTATTCGTAAAATATCATCAAATTAACATGACTTTAACTTTAGTTTAGGGAGTACAACTTTGTACGAGGGAAGCGTTGCGTGTGTTAGGGTGAACGGTGGTTTTACGGGGTGGTTTGACATCACAAAAGGTGTCAAGCAAGGCTGCGTAATGTCACCATGGTTATTCAATCTATACATGGATAATTGTATGCAAGAATTGAAAGAGGTGGGATTGGGCACGAAATTGGGTAATCTGAAAGTATGTTGCCTCTTGTATGCTGATGATGCGGTGCTGATTTCTAATACTATGGAAGATCTACAGTCTCTCGTATCTAGGATGAATGAAGTATGTATGAAGAATGAGTTAATGATGAATGTAAGTAAGTCTAAAGTCATGGTGTTTGAAAGAGAGAGTACGAAAACAGTATGCAACATCGTTGTGAATGATGAATACTTGGAGCAGGTGGATGAGTTTGTGTATCTGGGTAGTGTGTTTACGAGAGATGGGAAGGCTGATAGAGATATTGAAAGAAGGGTGAATGCCGGTAACTCCATTAATGGTGGACTGAATGCCGTTGGCGCTAATAAAAAACTGTCAAAAGAAGCAAAGCTAGCAGTCCACAATGGAGTCCTGGTACCTACCCTGATGTATGGCAGTGAGGCATGGAACTGGCAGAGGAAGGATGAAAGTAAGCTGAATGCTGTTGAAATGAGATCCCTGAGACGTATGTGTGGTAAAACAATGTATGATCGTGTGAGAAATGTGGATATCCGCAAAGAATGTAAGGCTGATGTAAGCATAATGAGTAAGATTAAGAAAGGGACCCTCAGATGGTTTGGACATGTAGAGCGAATGAACGAAGAAAGTAGTGTAAGAAGAATATACGACGCGAATGTGAATGGTAGAAGAAATCGGGGACGCCCGAGGAAGACGTGGCACGATCAAGTGAATCAAATACTTGAGTCGGGCCATGTCAAAAGTCAGAATAATAGAAGAGAATGTATGAGACGATGTATGAATGTGAGTGAGGCAAAGAGTGTGTGCCAAGACCGAGTTGTTTGGCGGTCCGTCCTCTCTGCCTACCCCTGCGAGGAAACGGCGTGATGGTTAGTTAGTTAGAGTCGTACTATAAATGATGGTTTAATTTCAAACCTGGGTGTGGGGAGTATTTCTTAAAAAAAAACTTTATTTTTTATAGTAGGTAATAATTTTTTACGAGTCTCAGCTCCTGCCGTCTGGAGCCAGTGACACTATGCCATCCCCAATTTGGGTATATTGTGAGGCTGAAGGTAGTGGGGAGGGGAAGGAGATGGGGAAGAGGAAGATGGGGAAGTACCTGGATATTCGGATCTGGTCACCAAACACGGCTAACGCCATTTCTAGCAACGTTTCAATTCTGAATGGTGGTCTTACACCAGAGCGATGCAGATAGTATCTTCCTTTCTGGAACGCGCCGCAAATATACTATACATTATTTTTAATGAATTAATTGTGAAATAACACAAATTATTCAAATAAAATTTATTTGCCCACGCCGGGATTTGAACCCGCGACCTTTGGATTGCGAGTCAAACCGCTAGACCACGCCGGCCGTTTAAATATTATATGCAATATTTTCAAAGATAAAGTACAAAATCAAATATCTCGCACGGCACTCTTATTTTCGCCCGATTGAAGTGTATGTATGTAGGAAATCGTCGAATTATTGAATCAATTCTTGTATTAAGATGAAGTTTTACGTAAAATCCTATTTAGATTAATCTTTACGACGAATCGGCTTACAGTATGAACATCAAAAAATATGCAACGGATAAATTGAAGCTTTTGTTTCCTTTTCTATGTATTGGAATTACAATAAAAATATTATTTACATAACAAAAAATATAAGCGCAAACCACTAAAAATATGTTTTTTCATGACTTAACTATGAAGTAAAACAAGAAACAATTTTTTAAAAAATACCCCTTTATGATTAAGACTATTTTTGAGGTTTTCTATGTTCTAACTTTTTTCGCTCTTATAAAATTATGCACAAAATAAATAAAAACCAGTTTTTCGCTTACTTGCCTCGTGCAAATAAGAAGCTCGATTTTAAATTTTGTAGGCACGAGAATATTTCTAGCGTTTATATTCCTCTTAAACATACAATTATCAATAACTTCATCTTAATTAATTTTTCGAATTGATTTTGCGCATAAGTAGATTTCAAAAACATTATTATTTTTGTGTAAACACGTGACAATGACATGTGACACTGTTTAATTTTTTCAAACTGTTAATGAGATTAAAACGTCCAAAAAAGATTTTTTAAGGTCAGGAAAAGCCAGAAAATATTAATTGCGCCTATTTAAATCTCCAAGTTCTCGAGTATTGCAGAGAGTCTAAATGCGGCTTTCAAATGCTGAGAGGTTATTAGTTATTCAGAATGCTATTTGCGAACAGCTCAAACCTCCGTAACCAAAATGTCCCCTTTATTCAATTTGTTCTACCAGAATTTACTCATTCAATTGTATGGTAATGGAATTGCAATACGAAGAACATAATATGAAGCACTTGTCCGCAGCATCCTGGAATACAGCTCCATTATTCGGGCCCCCTCTGAACAAAACCATATCCTAGAAATAGAAAGAGTACAAAAAAGGTTTATGCGTTACCTGTATATGAGGGAATAAACATACTACCCTTTCCTGTATCCATCATTGTTCTTAACACGAATGCTCGATCTTAATACCTTAGATGTCCGCCGAAAAATATTTTTGGGGGAAACATTTTTTTTAAGCTGATCTCCGGTACTGTACTGAATCCACCTATGTTAAAAGAGATTAACCTATATGTCCCTAACGCGTATACTGGTGGGAAATCCCACGAAGGTACTTTTTTATGCTCCGAAAGCGAGAACTTCTTTCTTTCAGAATGCGCCATTAAACGGAGCAATTCAACTGCTTAACGATTCTGCATTGAGCATCGGCATCTTCAATGTTACCTACAGAGAGTTCAGTAAATATCTTTTGACATACGTCACAACATAGTGAAACTGCCCAATGCACTTTTTTTTATTTTCTTCTTTTAATCCTTTTAATCCTATCCCAAATGAAGACAGTGGCCTCTTGATCACAGCAGACATGTTCAACACCGCCCTGAGATACATGAAAGCTGGAAAATCAGCAGGTCACGACGGATTGAGTATCGAACACATCAAACACGCTGGAGGACAAATTCTTCAACTGCTGGCGAGTCTGTTTACCGACATCTTAAAGAATGGATACCTACCAACTGACATGACAAGAACAATAATAACTCCCATTCTCAAATCAAAATCGCTGGACTCTACCTCCCAGGGTAGCTACAGACCGATTTCAATTGCCACCACCATCGCACGATTATTCGAACGTCTACTACTAAACCAGATCGGTCCCAGCTTGGAAACTAAGGACAACCAAATGGGCTTCAAAAAGCAAATGTCTACCAATACTGCTATATTTACTGTGAAAAGAACCCTGGAATACTACAGGAATAAAAAGACCACCACGTATGCATGTTTTCTAGATCTGAGCAAGGCCTTCGACAGGGTTTCTCACCCTCTATTATGAGATAAACTCAGGGAAAGAGGCATATCGCCGGCGGTGATACATATCCTCGACTCGTGGCATACACAGCAGGAAAACTTAGTAAGGTGGAAAGATGAACTCTTCGAACCTTTCATCCTGAAGAGCGGCGTTAGACAGGGAGGATGCATGTCCCCGATATTGTTCAACCTGTACATGGACGAACTCACCGACAGGCTAAACAATGCAGGGGTAGGCTGCCAAATTGGAGGACAGTTTCTGAACAAATCAGTTATGCGGACAACATGGTATTGATGGCACCATCCACAAGGGGCCTACGTATTCTTTTATAGATCTGTGAAGAGTTTGCTGAAGAAACAAACATGCAATACAACCCCACTAAAACGGCTCTACTGGTCGTAAGATATGGACAAGGACCAAAAAATATTCCTCCAGCTACCCTGAATGGTGTAAACCTGCAGGTGACTGAAGGAACTAAATACCTTGGACACAAAATCACCAGTAATCTGATAGACGATGACGATATCGATAGGCAAAGAAGAGCTCTCAGTGTAAAAGCAAACATGCTCAGTAGAAGATTCCGCCTTTGCAGTACTGCTGTAAAAAGGACGCTCTTCCTTTCCTTCTGCGCAACACTGTATACGTGTGAACTCTGGGCAAACTACAAGAAGAGTAGTATAGAAAGACTTCGGGTTCAGTATAACAACGCCTTCCGCATAATGTTTGGTCTCCCCAGATATTGCAGCGCTTCCCGGATGTTCACGGAGGGGCGAGTTCCTGGCTTTGCAGCCCTTATTAGATCCAGGGTGGCAGGAATTAGGGAAAGGATAACCAGCTCTGGAAACATCCTCGTCATGGAAGCCCGCCTCAGTCCATCATCCAGTATTGATGCACACTGGAGAAAAATATTGGCTCCTTACGTGCTCACAGAATCCTGAAAGCTTAATATTATTATTTCTTTTGTTTTCCTTTTACTAATATTAGCTTATTATCTTTTTTTTTGTTTCGTGTACATTCATATCCACCTTCTTTTTCTTTTTTCCTTTCAAATACTTTGTACATGTATGTTAATATTATACCCTTATGGAATGTGTGGGATTGCACTCTCCTCCCCACATACTGGAATAAACACTTATTTATTTATTTATTTATATTTATTATTAAATTCTGTAATCTTCTCCGTGATAATTTGGTGTAAAACTATTTTATGGAGAACCTGAAAAAAAAATTACTTTAATGCGTGATTCCGTACAATTTAACTAGTTTTAATGCAGGCTTGAGTATACATGTGCTAAAGAGATAAACCGATAGAAGTATGTTGTGTTGGGGAAAGCTTAATTTTTCCCTACTTCTGGTGAAAATATTAAAATACTAGCTGGTACCCGGCATGCGTTTCTATGCCATTTAATAAAGAAATTGTTTCTCCCTGCGTGTCCTTTCCCATTCGTCCCGTTCCCCTTTCGCTTCCCCTTCTTCTCCTGCGTTCCTTTTCCCCTATCGCGTTCCCTCTCCGTCTCCTCCACCTTCCTTCTCCCCACTCCACTCCCCCCCTCCACCCGTCCCACGAACCCCTCTCCCGATTTCCCCTCCCCCCTCCCGTGAACCCCTTACCCGAGATCCTCTCCCCCTTCCCCCCTCCCGCTTTCCATACATTCAGTTTTCTAACAGCTCGCGTGCCACCAATAGCAAATTTTTTAACACAAATTTCATAATGCCAGAGCACATCACAAGTTTTATGCAAACCTTGTCCTGAGAGTAACGAACACACAAAAAAAAGAATTATCCAATTTGGTGCAGTCGTTCGAAAGTTATGCGCGTACATACATTTCGGCGATTCATTTTTATTTATATAGATAGATTAAACCAACCTAAACTTCTTCCAACCTCTTGTGCGTAGGTGCCGACTATATAACACCCATTGAATGGCTATTTCCGGACAATAATAGTATACTATCAGTTAAAAACCCGTTCCGCAGGTTTTTGCTGTTAGGCCCTGCGGGCGGCTTTAGCTTCCGCCTCGCCCAGTTAGTGTTTGTAACCATTTTATAAATCCAACAGGAACTGGTTCAAAAAATAGCCCATTCGTCGGATCCACTGTCATCTAGTGAAGCTAGTCACCGGGACAGGCAAACATATGTAATATATAGCCGCTTGATACAACTATGTTTTATCGTCAATCTTTCCATACCCGGAGAGATACTGGATATTGAGACATTCGTAGCAGTTATAATTAGGGGGGACCCGTCCCCATCCTATCTGCTGACGGAAGTGGCGACATCTTGTGACAAATTCTTGAATTAGAACGGTAGCTTTGTTTGAAATTCCACGTACATGGATGTTATTGGTGGCGCGGCGCGTATGGCTTGGCGTCAGACATGCACTCGAAGCCGGGTTCTGAAATTCAGCCACGCATACGCAAGCCTATTAACACTATTCGATTTATCAAAGACCCCAGAACTTTTCAAAAAATTTCAAATATTTTTTTATTTTATTTTATTTGGGAGAACAACAGTTTACATTAATAACAGAGCATACTAATAATTGAGTCACAATAATTGAACCATTTACAAGTTTCCACATTGGTATTGTATACAAGTGTAGTGATTCCAGAGATATTTACTAATGAAAAATTACATTTCTAGAGACGAGTTATTTAGGTGGGAATACGAAGGGGGTAGGATGGGGGGGATCGGTTAAGTTGAGGTATAGTAATAAAAATATGCGTGACAAAAAATTAAAAGAGAAAAAAAATGAAGTTCATAGGGTGGTGGTTGTATTAGAGGGTATGGATACGCGCCATAAATATATTTGGATCCATTTTCTTAATCAATTAATAATTTATGCTATGAGACCATGAGGGCACCATCTATGGTTTTTGTATTGTATTGAATTTACCTATGTGACTTGAGAAAAAAAATGAAGTTCATAGGGTGGTGGTTGTATTAGAGGGTATGGATACGCGCCATAAATATATTTGGATCCATTTTCTTAATCAATTAATAATTTATGCTATGAGACCATGAGGGCACCATCTATGGTTTTTGTATTGTATTGAATTTACCTATGTGACTTGAGATTCGTGTATTCATGCATTTCCTTACCTCTGTGAATCAGGCAATTACTTCCGACGGGAGTGTGAGTCAAAGCCAAGAGATGTCTCTCCTAGTCAGTCATAAAAATAATCCATCCAATAATTGCATTATTGTTGTACAAGATTTTTGGCACGTATTATTAATATGCAAATTTATTCATTGTTGAAACTTCCATGCTGTGCGAAACATCTGTTAAGATTATGCAATACCGCCTTGATATTTTTTAATGAAAAGAAGTGTCTTTTGTGTTGGACATCGTGGATGAGCTGCATTCTCTGAGTGAGTATTGTTTTGTTTTCACTTTGGATTTTGGAATTGCTGGGTCAACTGTTTTTTTGTCACATAGGGAAGAATTCAATTTTCGTTAATTTACATAGGGTAGTCATTCCCTCGTGTCAGGGGTTATTTACACACCCCTACATATTTAATGGTCCTTTCGTAGCCTGGATTATGCATTCATTCATACATTCAATTCGAGATTATAGCTGATATTACATGGATGTTTGAATTTACGTATTTTTTGGTAAATTTGAAGTACCTCTCATTTTTTGAGAACTATAAGCTGGTCTTGTTTTTTGCTTTTGGATGACATATTTTAATGTTCGCAGAATTATCGTAATTTTGGATAATTATTCGCAACATTATTATTATTAATTAATTGTTAACATTGTTCGCAGAATTGTCGTAATTTTGGATAATTATTCGCAACATTATTATTAATTAATTATTAACATTGTAACATTATTGTAAAATTTTGTGGTAATCTTTTTGCATATATAAAAAATACCAAGAATTACGGAGGAGGGTTTTGATGAGGCTCAAGACAGATCGCTTATTCTTTTAACCGCAAAAAAAGGAAAATCTTTTTTTTCGTATGAACGATCTGTATAATGCAACAAATAATATATCTAATTTTGAATCAAGAAATAACGAAGTGTTTATGGCTCAGTCAGAGATGATTGATCAAATGCGAAGTCAATTTGAAAATATTATAGATAGCATCAATGATCGTCAGTTAACTTTAAATCCAGAATTTAAACCAGATTTTCAAGCTTTAAATGCTTTTGATGATCTTTTTTTGAAGGTCAAACGAACTAGATCGAATATGAAAACTTCTGTAAGAGAATCACTGACGTCACAAAATAAGTCGCGGGAGCCGTGTATGATTAATTTTTCTGCAATAGATCTTCCAACCTTTGATGATAAGAATGAAAGCTGGTCGAAACTTTTTGAGTCATTTAAAGCCAATATCCATAATAATAGACAGCTAACTGACTCGCAGCGTGTGCAGTACTTAGTCGGAAAACTCACACACGGGGCGTTGAACGTAACCGCAGGCATTGTGCCTTCGGGTGATACATATCAGATCATTTGGGAGAGTTTAGTTAAAAAATATCAAGATAAACGTACACTAGGAACACATTATTTAAATAATATTCTCGATGCGAAAAACTGCACGAATTCATCTGCCAGTCTCAATTCTTTCATTGAAAGATATTCTTCGTCAGTGTCGGCATTAAAGCAGTTAAGTATTGAAGATTTAACTGATTTTATTTTGTTTCACTGCGCGGTAAGAAAAATTGATTCACAGACGGCTCAGAACTTTGAGCTGACAGTTCGTAATAAAGAAATTCCTTCTTATAATGAGTTAGTTTCGTTTGTACAAGATCAAGTAAAGATTTTAGAACGAACGAGTAACTCGCATGGTATCGTAAATAAAACGCATCCCATTTCGTCCTCCCCATCAAATAATACTAAATCGTTCGTCGCGAGTAATGCGAATATTCCGCGCTTCCCAGCTCCACCGAAAGGATGTATTCTGTGTAACAAAACTGATCATTTAGTCAACGTTTGCTCAAAGTTTAAATGTATGAGATCCCCCCAGGCTCAATTTGAATTTATAAAATCGAAAAATGCCTGTGTAAATTGCCTTAGTGGTTCACATACAATCAAGTCATGCAAATCGGGGTTAGTTTGTGATTTATGCAATAAACGTCATCATACATTCTTACATTTCGGCAGTGTGAATAATATGAAAACCAATACTCATGTACATACGTCGCAAGTACCTACCAGTGAAGAACCGTCAGTCCCCCCTCCAGTGTCATCCAGCATCAATGGAACTGGCATTGGTGATAAGCAAGTGGAGGGGACTGCAAATGTCAATCCTTCGTGTTCGCTTTCTGCCAAAGTAACACCGAACTCTTCTATTTTACTTTCGACCGCACAAGTATACGCGAAGCTTAAAAACGGGAATAAAGTTATTGTTCGGTGCCTAATTGATAATGGCTCTCAAAATAATTTGATTACGGTCGATTGTTGTAAGACGCTGAATTTACCATTAATTCCTTTGAGTAATTCGTTTGTCAAAGGAATTGGATCAACGTCTCGACCAATTTTCGGTTACGTGTATTTGGATATTGAGTCTCGCGTATACCCAGAGAATAAATATAATATACATGCGCTTGTCGTTGACAGTATCACCGACCAATTACCTAATCACTATATAGCCAAGGGTGACATGAGGTACTTAGAGGGCATACCTCTCGCAGACTTAACGTGGAATATTCCTGGATGCGTGGATGTCGTCATCGGTGCACAACTGTTCCCATATATTTATTTAGGGAACAGGGTTGAATCGGGTACTAGTGCACCCCCCGCGTTATCGACCGCTTTCGGTTTCGTGTTGATGGGTGATTACCCCAATAATGTGCTCAACACAAACACATCATTTTCGGCACTCGCACTGAATGATTTAGTGCAAAAATTTTGGCTGTTAGAAGAGATACCTAATATAAAATTTCTAAGTCCGGAGGAGACAGAATGTGAGAATCTCTTTACTTCATCAATTTCTCGCACTGATGATGGTAGATATTCTGTTGCTTTACCTTTCTGTAAAGATCCAAGACAATTGGGTAATTCTCGTACTGCTGCCCAACGCCGATTTTTGGCATTGGAGCGAAAATTTAAACATTCCCCTGCTTTGCAGGAGAATTATAACAAGGTTATCAGTGAATATATTGAAAATAATTACCTATCAGAAGTCTCAGAGTCTGATATCACAGAAGATGGATATTACATCCCACATCATGCTGTCACTCGTCCAGACAAACCAATGCCTCGTATTGTGCTCGATGCTAGTGCTAAAACACACACAGGGCTGTCACTGAATGATATTATTCATACTGGTCCCAATTTGCAAGCCGATTTGTTTCTGTTTTTGCTTGACTTTCGTTTTTTTCCCATCGCTATGACTGCGGATATAAAGCAAATGTATTTACAGATTGAAGTTCCTAGCAAGCATCGCAGATACCTGAGGATCTTATTTTGATTCTCAAATAATGGTCTCATACGAACTTTTCAGTTCAATCGAGTTCCTTTCGGCTTGACGGCAAGTCCATACTTAGCAATGCGGACGGTTCGCCAGTTGGCCCAGGATATGAGACCACATTACCCGGACGCTGCCAAAGCGGCAGAGTCCAAGCTGTATATGGACGACCTGGTCTATTCTATTGCAGATGAGCCCAGCGCCATACGTCTTTCTCGAGAATTAATCTCATTGTTTAAGTCCGGTGCCTTTGATTTAGTAAAATGGACTAGTAATTCTCAAGTTGTACTTGAGAACCTCCCGGATTCTCACCGCAGCCCAGTGGACTTCATTGTTGGTTCTAACAATACCTCTAAGGTGTTGGGCCTTTCGTGGGAACCAGCTGATGACAGCTTCTTCTTTACGACATCTTATGTTCAGGAGAAGTGCACAAAGTGGAGCATACTCTCCATAGTCGCCCGCTTATTTGATGTCCTCGGCTTGGTTGCCCCTGTCATTCTGTACGCTAAATTACTTATCAAAGAGCTATGGCTGTGCAACATTGGTTGGGATGATACACCCCCTGATAGCGTTATTCATCGGTTTTCGGCGCTTACACAGGAATTTCCTCTAATTTCAATGATGAAAATCCCTCGCCATATTGGTGTCCTGAAAGACAGTACGGTGCTTGTTGTTGCTTTTTGCGATGCAAGCATGAATGGTTACGGCTGTGTGATTTATTTGCACACCACTGATCTGTTTGGGAAAATTACAGTGAGATTGTTGTGCGCAAACTCAAAGGTTTCTCCCACCAAAGTGACGACCCTCGCTCGTTTGGAGCTCTGTGCCGCAGTATTGATGTCCAAATTAATACGGACGGTTCAAGATAATTATTCTGAGCGTCTTCCTATTGCAGGAACATATGCGTTTTCCGATTCTACCGTTGCGCTCTCTTGGATACATTCTTCACCGCATCGCTGGTCGGTGTTTGTTAGTAATCGCGTAGCTCAGTGCCAAGAAAATTTGTCTCCAAAGAACTTTTACCATATTGCTGGTAGTGAAAACCCGAGCGACTACCTTTCTCGTGGCATGCTTCCTTCCCAACTCGTTTCACATGATTTATGGTGGAACGGCCCATCATGGATTCGCAGCCCACCTTTGGAATGGCCATTAAAACCGTTTCACCCTACCAATACTGGTGAAATGCCTGAATACAAGGCTAATGTGCTCATTGCAACATTTCAGGGTGAAAAATCGGTCCTGAGTGAACTGGCTCAGCGTATATCCACTTGGGATAAACTACTAAGGATTGTTGTTTATGTCCTCCGATTCATAAAAAAGATATCACTTTCCTCTGGAACGGTCAATAATCTTATGACTGCTGAAAAGGCTGTGATTCGTGCTGTGCAGAGTATTCATTTTGCAGGAGATATTGCTGCACTCCAGACAGGCAAATTTCATTCCAAAAGACTTCAGAGTTTATCTCTATTTCTTGATGGAGATAATCTGTTACGTATTGGGGGGCGGCTTTCTAAATCGGATTTACCTTTTGAGGTTAAACATCCGGTTTTACTTCCCAAACATGACTGTGTTGTCGATCTGATCATCGCTCACTTTCATGTCGTGAACTGTCATACAGGCCCAGGACTTCTTATGTCTATCTTACGTCAACGCTATTGAATATTAGATGCTAGGACTGTTATTAGGGCGATGGTGCGGAAATGCAATTGTTGCTTCCGCTTAAATCCATCGCATCCTACACCGAAGATGGCAGATTTACCGTCATATCGTGTTGCAGAAGCAAAGGCCTTCGTACATACCGGTGTAGATTACGCAGGTCCCCTCCGTATTACGCTGACTCGTCGGAGAGGACAACATTCTCAAAAGGCATATATTTGTCTATTCGTATGCCTTGTGACCAAGGCTATTCATATTGAGTTGGTCTCTGACTTAACTTCAAATGCTTTCCTGGCTGCTTTCAGCCGTCTTTATTTCTCGGCGTGGCCCGGTAACATGCTTGTATTCAGATAATGGTACTAATTTTGTGGGTGCGAAGGCACAATTAGATGACCTCTACAAGTTTTTGGTTGAATCTGAATATGAGCCCTCATTAAAGCGCGAACTCGCTAAGCGTCGTATAGAGTGGAAAATGATTCCACCACGCGCGCCTCATTTTGGGGGTATGTGGGGGTCGAACATAAAGAGCATGAAGACACACTTGTACCGTGTGATTGGAACTCAGCTTCTCACCTATGAGGAGTTACAGACTGTGCTAGTTCAAATTGAGTGCATAATGAATTCGCGTCCACTTACAGTTATGTCTTCTGACCCTTATCCAGAAGTCCTTACGCTTGCGCATTTTTTAATGTCGACACCATTGCAGTACTTGCCTGCTTCTATCCTGGCAGACGGTAAAATCAATTTGACTCAGCGTAAGCAATTATTAGACAGCATGGTTCAGTCCTTCTGGAAGAAGTGGCGTTCAGAGTATCTGCACACCTTGCAAGTCAGGCAGAAGTGGACTACTTCTGATCATCCGATTGATATCGGAACTGTCGTACTAGTGGGACAGGAAGGTTCCCCTCCGTTAAATTGGCCTTTAGGCGTGATAACTGAAATCCATCCCGGAATGGATAAAATTGTTCGCGTTGCGACGGTAAAGACACGATTTGGTTCTTTTAAACGTCCGGTAGTCAAATTATATCCCATTCCAACGCAATAATTTTCTATTTTATCTATTTTTGTTTATTTTTATTTATTTACTTTTTGTTTTTAGTCATTGTTTCAATGATCTCTGACCCAGACATGGCATTACTTAATATCCGTTATCTTGGTCAATTGAACTTTATTACATTGTATTTTTTAGTTATTTTTCTTTATTTTGTGAGATTCTACGAATTTCCAATGCGTGTCATTCCTGAATATTACCGGTGAATACAGTCACTTTATTTCTATTTCATTTCTTGTTTCATTTGTATTTTTATACTCTTTCTTTTGTAAGCTGTACGAACTTCCAAGGCGGGGAATATGGATACGCGCCATAAATATATTTGGATCCATTTTCTTAATCAATTAATAATTCTATCTATGGTTTTTGTATTGTATTGAATTTACCTATGTGACTTGAGATTCAGTGTATTCATGCATTTCCTTACCTCTGTGAATCAGGCAATTACTTCCGACGGGAGTGTGAGTCAAAGCCAAGAGATGTCTCTCCTAGTCAGTCATCAAAATAATCCATCCAATAATTGCATTATTGTTGTACAAGATTTTTGGCACGTATTATTAATATGCAAATTTATTCATTGTTGAAACTTCCTTGCTGTGCGAAACATCTGTTAAGATTATGCAATACCGCCTTGATATTTTTTAATGAAAAGAAGTGTCTTTTGTGTTGGACATCGTGGATGAGCTGCATTCTCTGAGTGAGTATTGTTTTGTTTTCACTTTGGATTTTGGAATTGCTGGGTCAACTGTTTTTGTGTCACATAGGGAAGAATTCAATTTTCGTTAATTTACATAGGGTAGTCATTCCCTCGTGTCATGGGCTATTTACACGCTCCTACAGGGTATCTATAGTTATTGTTATTGCAGAGTATCGAGAGGGCGTCTGTGTGATTTTAAGGAGTGTGGTGCAGAGCTAAAAATGTCAAATTGAGTATAGTCTGTGTTAAAAGTGTTGGATGCGCTAGATAGATGATAGATAGGATAGATGAAAGAGTTCAGTTTAGAATTAGTGTTGGAGGCTAAGAATCACGTCTGATCTGGTTCGTCTGTTAGGAATTCGTATCTGAATTCGTTCTAAGAGTTTTGGGAAATCTACTGTTTCGTGACGATGCACGGGGGTGAGAGTAACTTTGGCGCTACTCCTTTCTATTTAAAACGCTTATGGATTTCGATACGAGTTATGCCCGACCACCAAACAAGATAGGTAATTCACAATTAAATGGTACTCACTGCTGTTGTGTCTTCTGGCTAGGTTTCCGTTTGGTGACAGTCATAGATGTGTCCATAAGCGCTCGATAATTGGGGTTATTTTATAATCCACGATAGAGATCTGAGTCACAAGTCGATACACGTAAGAAGTTAACACAAAGCATACGATACAATACGATAGGGTTTACACTTTATCTTACGATCAGATAAATAACACTTCGACGTAGAGCGAAATGTCACGATACAATGATGGTTAGCAACGGACTCGCGATATTGCGGTACTTGATACCTGTCTACCGTATAGGTAGGCACCCTTAATGTGCGGAATTTCAAAAATCTGGATTCCTCCGATCCTGTATGCCAATCGGAGCACAAAACTAATGAAATCCATCGGCGTTATAAAACATCTAAAATTAATCTATATCCGGTTATAACTTGAGAAATCAAAGAAAACTTGACCCAAACTTTATTGTTCCTTTTTTATTGTTATCGTACATAGGTAATTCTTGTTTTATTATTTAATTCTAGCTTTTTCCTGCGGCTTCGCTCGCATGGTATTACACCTGCCCCCTTACCACTCCCCTCCCCCAACAACTCCCCTCCCCCCTTTCCCACCCACTTCCATCCCTTTCCCTTTCTTTCCCATCACCTTTCCCTTCCTTCCCTCCGCCTCTCCCATCCCTACCCCCTCTACCCATCTTCCTCCCCTTCCCCCTCCCCCACTGAGTTAACTACACCCACCTCCCCCCACCCCTCTCCCACCTCTCGCATTCTTCACATTCATTCCCGGTACATTCAGTTTTCAAACTGCTCGCGTGCTAACTATTACAATTTTTTTATACAAATTTCATAATTGCAGAGCTCAACGGTAGTTTTATACAAAACACCGAACAAAAAAGAATTATCCAATTTGGTGCAGTCGTTCGGAAGTTATGTGCAGTGCGTACATACATTTCGGCGATTCATTTTTAGAGACGCCAACAAAGCACCCTTTATAAGGTGAATTGCCTAATTCAAAAAAAACTTCGTTTCCATGGCAACAATTTGTTTGCTTTTCTTCTGACGTTTGCAATAACTCGAGTTTATTAGGAACAGAAAATGTATGAGAAATAATTTCATAACGCCAGAAATTATTCATAATGCCAGAGCTTACCAATATTATATAGCCTACAGTACTCGCAAATAATGTAGCTTTCCATTAGTGAAAGAATTTGTAAAGTCCATTCAGTAGTTTTTGTGTGAAAGAGTAACAAACATACATCAATTTTTTTTTATAAACATACATAATTTTTTACAAACATACATCCATTTCGCCTTTATAATATTAATAGGATAATAGGATAACAGGATTGTTGTACATTGTTATTGGTCAGTTGGTAGATGTGCTTTGTTATTTCTTTGTATTTTTTTATGTTAACCCCCTGTTGTCCACAAATTGATAACATCAATTTATTTCTAATCGGTTCTGAAATTTTCCGGAGCCGTTTAGTGTACATTTATTTCTAAGTGTTTATTTTTCCAAAATAACCCTTGTGTTTATTTTTCTTTATATTAAAACTTTCAGAGCTCTCAGCGCCTAATTTGCTGTCAAGATCGATTCAGTACTGAAATATACATATTTGTCTGTACTGAATATTATTTCTCTGTACTGAGTTATATATCTCTGTACTGAATATTATTTCTCTGTACTGAGTTATATACCTCTGTACTGAATTGTATGACGTTGATATTCTGTTTCTGTTAACATAAATTACGTAATTTTATTACAGATGCAGTTATATGTGTAATGCAGTCAGCGAGGTAATCTATGTGGGAACCTTGTTTCAGGACACTGCGAAAATCAGATTTACTGTTCGGGTTGCCTTTAAACAAAGATTCCATTAGATTTACTTTCAAAATTTCGCAACATCCGCGTTATGAGAAGACACGCATTGATAACAAGAAAATATTTCTCATGTTTCCAGAAAATTGTGAAGTTCTTCAGCGCTTTTATACAAGTTTTAGCTATTAATGTTACAAGATTAGTTCTAGTTAGGTTAAAAATTGAATTGTTAACAAATAAGTGGAAATGTTGCAGAATTCCATTGCTCTTATTAAAAATAGCACTTGGTTTCAACCTAATTACTACAAGAAATTACTATTTATTTCAGGGGAGATGGTAAAATAAGCATTTCAATTCAATCTTTTTTCAATTCAAGTTAAGGGGAAACACTATGAACCAATGCAAAATCTTGTGTTTTTGGTTTAAAAATATGATCGTTTAAAACTAGTTTAGATTTTTTAATTAGGTAAGTACTACGAGTAAAGCACATGTTGGCCTATATCGAGCCTTTTTATAATCCCATAAAAAAATATATCAGACCTGTAAATACGGCTTTAAAGTTCAAAATCTCCTACTATAAATATAAATAATGCCCAGCCCTGTATATACATAATATATCAATGGGTCTCAACAACAAACTCTGCCGATTTACAGCCCTCCTTTGCGTAGAATCGGGTAGGTTTAAGGCAGTATATTAACCTAATATTTTTTTGTGTTTTTGGTTTGCTCAAAACAAACATTTTAATCATTTCCGGCGAATTCGTAACTATAATAACTTTTTTTTTTCAAACCGACACCTGTGGATGTAATTTCTTTATACTTAATATTAATAAAAACAATACCTTACCATTAATATATTTTACGTACAACGATTTTAAAATTTTATAAACCGTTTTTCAACTATAAAGTTAGCGGTAAGCACCAGATTTTAGTTTTCTAGACGATCAATTAATAACTTCGTGAGAGAAACGTTCAGAAACATATTACATATTTGTAACACGTTCTTCAGAATTAATTAAAATGAACGCGGCGGAAAGGTCGAATCTTAAGGCCCGCTAGGGCGAATTCTACCGTACGTCTGTCCAATACGCCGTACCACGAGCGTGTATTTGCTTGCACGCTTTCTTCACTTACGTCGTTAAAATTCCCACATTATTTTAGAGTGTTTAGTAGGGCAAATTCGACAGTAGGTCCGTCCAATACACCGGGTCGCGAGTCGCAATTTGTGTACACGGCTTCTTTACTTACGTTAAGATTCTGAATATATTTAGGGTGTATTGTCGTGTTAAGACGTCACAATACCCTAAATTAGAGTCAGAATCTTAATCACGTAAACGAAGAAGGCGTGTGCACCGCGCGGCCCGGCGCATTGAACGGAACTATGGTCGAATTTGCGTAGCAGGCCTGCAAATTTGATCTTTCTTCTGGGTTTATTTTAATTAATTCTGTAAACCTTTTGCTAAAATTTGAGATGTTGCTAAACGAATCCTTCCAAGAGTTATTAATTCATCGTCTACAAAAATAAAATTTCTTGCTTACCGCTTAATTTACATTTGAACAACGTTTGATAAGATTCTAAAAACCATTTTACGTAAAATATTTTAACAGTGAGATATGGTTTTTATTAATCTTGAATATAAATAACTTACATCCGTGGGTATCGGTTTAAAAGAAAAAGGTATTATAGTTACGAATTCGTAGGAATTAATTAAAATATGGGGTCCTATTTGGGTATATGGTGATCCCATCAAATTGCACCAGAAAGTCATTGATCTCCCTCTTTGAAGATATCAGACGCATGGCTTCGGTTTTTGAGACGTTGAAATTGACCAGGTTGGCCTTATACCAGGGACAAACCTTCTCGAGCTAGTGGTCAACTTTTTGACTTGAAAGTTCTCCTTTTAAGACATCATAAGTGGAAGGGGGCTTGCCAAAAAGATAACCCTCATGAAATATGCTGTCTACAGCGAAACTATTAATGAAATGAAAATAGCGTTGGTGACAGTACAGATCCTTGGGGCATCCCCGCATTGAATTGGCGTGGAGAGAAAGAAGAGCCGTCAACAACGCTTGAGAAAATCCGCAATCCAACTACGCAGGGGTGGATGCATCCCAAACAATGGGAAATTTCCATTGGGCCATTCATTCCACATTAAGACAATCGTACAAAAATAACATAAAAACTCCGACAGTGAATACAAGCTTTGGACAAAGGCACTATAAATATCATGCTATAAAAGAATTCAACTGTCTTACCCTTGAAAATGAAATAGAAGAAAACAAAAATAAATTCAAACTCAAAATTAAAAAATGGATTAAAGAACAAAAAAGACAACATTACCAAAATCTCATTACATAATTAGAATATAACACATACACGTAACACACAAAAACAAATATAAAACACTTCATAAAAAATATATTTTACCTATAATTTTTCCTTAATTTATAAATTTTTATTTTTAGTTTAATTTTAACTTTTTTTGTTTTTTTTATGCAGTATTATTTTTATATTATTTTTAATACATTATGTATAAATTTTTGTTTTATAAAATGGAGGCCTCAGCCCAGATGAGCTACCCAGTGAGGCCGACATTGCTGAATTGTATTTAAAAATGTTAGATATTATGTCAAATGAAATAGATAAATAAAATAATTGGTCCCTTATGAGATGTAAAATATTCAAAAAATTCAACATAAACAAAACTTAATTTAGTTCAACATTAACAATATTCTATAGTCATATCACTCTCAAACAAGGTGGTATACGATATACAAAGAAAATGTACCTAAATCATTGTTGCACAATATTTTGTAAATATATTATCCGTTCGTGCTATATTGAGACTTTAAATTGTGAGTCAGCACGCATCTCAATCTGAATATAAGAAAATAGTAGAACATACTTATATATTGGATTATTCATTAGACCAACATCATAAACAAGCTGCAAAAAATCAGAACTACCGGATTTAACGCATACTACTCCATACATTCAAGCGACAAAGTTACTGGACTAATAATACAAGACTTTAGAACTTTATTTAGGCCTCGGCCAGAGTGCGCGCGTTTTGCGGCGCGGAGCGGTGCTGTGTACTTAAACACAATATTGTGATAAACAAGTGAAGTAGGGATGTGAAAAATAATCGATTATGAAAAATCGATTTTTGTTTTTAAACTGCCGATTTTTTCATTCCCAGCCTTGCTACGCTCAGTCATTAGTCCGGAATCCGGAGCGCGAACCTCCATGATGTTTATGAATAAAACATGACATTAAAGCAATCTGTGCGTCTTCGATTACATTTCTTTTGTGCTTTGAAAACAGTTTAGTTGAAGTTTCCAATCAAACTTGTCACTAGATGAAGTCAACAGAGTCAACGAACAATTTGTAATATGTGTTGATTATTTAAAAAAAAACTTTTAATTTCGGTAGATTATTTTTAAACTTATAATTTCTGTTGAATATTTTTTAATTAGTAAAACTGTGATTAAATATATTTTACGCATTTATTTTAATTTGAAAAATTTGGGGAATAATCGATTATTATAACAAATTTTCAAGAAAAATCGATTATATATAAATCAATTTTTCATGCTAAAAAGAACCTATTATTTAATAATCGATTATTTGTATTATATTTCATTATATTATTATTATATTGTAAAAGTCACATCCCTAAAGTGAAGTCACAGTGACAGTCCGCAGTCGGCGCACGCGCCGCTCCCGCACCCGCCTCGCCATTCTGGCCGAGCACTAAGAATAAAATCTCCCTAAAATTTACAATATGTGATTGAAGATTGAAGTCATTAAAAAATGAGGGAACTAAATTTATAAAAAATGCTTTTAATGGAGGAAAAGTAACACTGTAACATGTTCCATTTTTTAAGATAAATAAAATTATTTTAAAAAAAATAAAAAAAAATGTTATGTGAAAAAGATGGGTGAAATGCAGATCCCGCCAATGTTTGGGAATTTAATGAAAAGGCACTTTTTAGATGAGAAAAGTGTGGAGAAGATGAATAAAAAATAAATTAAGGCGCGCTCGGCAAAATTGAGGGAGATACAGCCGTTCAAAGTATTTAAAATTTCACTTCGCGAACTGATATTGACAGTTCGTTCGCCATTTTTTCACTGCTTATGTTGGATCCCAGACCTAATACAGAATTAATAGTACGCCAGAATCACAAACCATGTTACTCAAACCTAGCGTAGCCGCTAAACCACTTGAAAACTGGGATGTTTTTCTTGCCTTGACGCGAGTAGGCGTTATAAAGGGGCACTTTTTTGTATCACAAACCGTATTAGCGTATTAGGTTATAACAAAATGGCGGGCGGACTGTCAATATCAGTTCGCGAAGTGAATACATTTTTTTAAACAAATTAATTAAAAAATATCAATTATATATTATACTAAAAATTATATTGGGAAAAATAAGAAGATGCCTAAACACAGTGCCAAGTAAAATGTATTAGAATCTATTCAACGCAGACCACCATTTGTACCACACATTCATTTCTGTAGCAGCATTATATTCTTAGCTAATGATAGATATGACAATACCACAAATAGGGCTATATGAGAATTATACAGAATAAAAAAGAATTATGCAAAGTATAAAGGCTGTACAAGAGAAACCCCAACAGAGAACATTATATAAAGCAAAGATTGAACAAGAGCAATATGATCGTTCCATTTTAAATATATGTCAATAATTTTATTGACTTATACCGATAGATATCAGTTTGATATGGTTTACTCTTTCCAATGATTGACAATTTATTTATTAATTTATTTATATAATACATGAGTTATCGAAAGTACATATAGTTTTTTGTGATATTTCACCCTCCATGCTAGGGATGACCCTGTGTTATAATTACACAACTGTATTGATTTACAGAGGAAGTTTTAAAAGTAATGTATTTAGTATTTTCGTTATTTTATGCTTAAAGTGCCGTTTCTAATAGGAATAAGCGATAAGTAAGGAATAAGATACCGTAATCCGTGATATTTCAGATCGTCGCATCGTTTATAATTGTAATAGGAATAGAATGGGATACGCCCATAGAAGTGACTATGTTAATGTCAACTTTCAAACTTGTCTATGTCAACTGTCAAACCGAGAGTATATTCTAAGTCATATTACCGCTGTCACTTGTCTATGTCAACTGTCAACCGAGAGTATTTTCTATGTCATATTGTTTTATATATATAAATATTGAAACGGTGGATTCGTCAGTCATTGTTGCAAGTGAAATGTTTATGTCAATTCTGGGACTAGTATACACTGCATATGGAGACGCACAGTTGACGAAAAAAAAGCAAATATATTCGGTAAAATACATATTAACTAAATATTAACCCTAGATCACTAACCTTATTTTACAACGCTTATTACTAACCTTCGTCGTTTCGGCTACACCGTATAAAAGGGAGGCTTCTAAGGGTTTATGGAATCAAATATTTATATGTGTTTTACTTATTTATTACAATAATCATTTGTTAACATGTTTATATGTTTTTTTTACTAAAATCACATTTTAATTACTTTGACAGTCTTTAAATTGAGACCAGAGTTTTTACTCATTTGAAAATTTTTGTTTTTTTTAAATGCTTAAATCATATTAACTAAAAAAAAAACGAAGACTTAAAATATTAAAATTAAGTAATAAAATCAACAGAAGAGAGAAACATTTTAGAAAAAACTATTAATTAATACATTTCTGACAAATTTCAAGTTTCTGTTCGCCGCACAAGGATTTGTTGCACTTGGGCATACAGGGCACACAGGGCTCCTACACAAAAAACGCGTACAACGCGTCGTACGCATTCGTACGCAATAAATTTATACCCTCTTTTTTCGAGTCGGCGTCGTCGTTTTGACGAAGGTTAGTGATCCAGGGTTAATATATAATTAACGTAATATTTGTTCACAAAATTATTGTTCAACTAAACTGAATAGTAGATACCATAGAGCAGGGGTCTCCAAACTTTCCAGCCTTAGGGCCATACAGGTTACTTCAGTAAGTTCCAAGGGCCAAAACCGTTTTAATTTTCCGGCCATTATCTATAATTTCTAGACTAGTCGCCGAGTACGCGCCTCGAGCGAGCACACGCTTGCTAAATTCGAATTACTATTATGTTATACCTACTATATTGGCACGAATGTGACACTTGACTGCATCTGGTGGTGACACGTTGAAATAGGTAGTGGTATATCTATCGCTAATTATTTATATCTATTCTAATCCTATCTATCGTTAATTATTGATTTTCAGTGCAGTGATATACATAATTAAGAATAAATATCAAAACTCATCTTTGTTGGTTTATAAGAGTCTTCCGCTGGCACAATTTGATAATTTACATAAATTTGCTCGTGGACTGTTTTCTGTTTTTGGTACTATTTTCTGGAGGCGTCTACTGATATCTACAGGAATTCCAAAACTGAACAAATCGGAGAAATATCTATGAGAACCAAAGTGAAGACGAATATCTACAGCTCAAACTGATGACTAATATCTATGAGAACCAAAGTGAGGACGAATATCTACAGTACTGGCAGAGGTTGGATTTGCAATTATGTGTAGCATATTGGAATAACGTAATATTGCGTGGGTTAGGTTAGGTTAGGTTTTCCGTACAACCTCTTGCTCAGCTGCCCTCTGTAGATATTCGTCCCACCTACGCTCTATATATGGAACTATGTGTCCGACAAAACTTAAGCGTGAGACAGCTCACTCTAAGATCAGTAGATCTAGATGTTACTAATCGTCTAATCGAACTTTCTAGGTCAAATCGAGCTGTTTACTATGATCGCTCTTTTCATGTAACGGGCCCTCTCATTTGGAATAAACTTCCCTCAGCTCTTACTAATATCCAGAATTTGGCGGAATTTAAACGGGCTTTAAAAACAAAATTATTTAAAAAATCATAATATTCATGAATCTTAACATCTTTTCAATATACGTAATAATAATAAGCCATGTTCTCAAGCTTCCCGTAATTGTTTGGTTTCGGTTTCCTCATAATTGTATTTTTATTTTATGTTTCGTATCCGAATTTATGTCAGAATATCTCTCATTTCTAAACGCAAACTGCCTTTCTGTTAGTATATAATATTTTAGTTTTAAAGTTCTTGTTTTGTCCTGTGTTACAATAGCACCGCTATTGTCTATTATTATTATTGTCGCGTGTGTGCTATAACAGCACTATCTTTGTTAATTTTGTTCTTCTGTCATTGTTTTGTAAATACTGTATGTTCATTAGTTAATTTTGTTCTTCTGTCATTATTTTGTAAATGCTGTATATTATTTTATTATGTTCTCAATATTATAAGGAGCACTGTAGGATTATTTTTAAATTTATTATAGTTAAGCGCACTTGAAGTGAAATGTCACAAAACTGCGCTATATAAATATAATGTTATTATTATTATAGATATTAGTCATCTCTGGGACCGTCATAGATATTCGTCCGACCTAAGCTCTGTAGATATTAGTCCTCACTCTGAAGTTCATAGATATTTGTCCAACATAATATTAGCTGCAGATATTCGTCCGACATACAGGCTGTAGATATTAGTATCTGGAATCCTATTTACTCGTATGAGAAAACATTCTCCAAAATAAAGTACAGAATGACTAAATCTAATCTCTTTTAATAATCCGTACAAGTAAAATTGGTCTACAACTGCAAACTATCGTCAATGGAAAATCAGAATTATATAAATCTCATTAGTATTTTATATGTTATATGTTTATGTGTTTATACATATGTTATAATTTTATATATGTTTAAAACGTTAGTTGGATTCAGTTCAATTATTTGTTAGTTACTTATGCTTAAGTTAAATTTTGTGCGTATTATACTTTTAATTAAGTTTTAACTAGCAAGTGAATAAAACCGAGTTACTATCATTCTGTATTTTTTATCCAACTTATTACAACAACAATAACAATAATAAGTCATTAGCTGTCGCGGGCCTGATTGCTGACTCTGGCGGGCCGGATGTGGCACGCAGGCCGTAGTTAGACCCCTGCCATACAGTATCGATCGAAAATACATGAATCTCAGCATGTTTCTGAGCTTTCTGCAATCCGTAACCGTAAAAGATAAAGTTGAACCATCTTTTCGGTTGTGGAAAAAAATAACAGAATATTTCCATCTATTATTAACTTCGATGATAAACAGATACACAGGGAGAAGGAAATCTTCCAACTTCTATGGTGTAGGGCTTTAAGGACTATTCATATTATAAATGCCACTTAAGGCTTTTTATTTTGCCATTTAATTGTGGGAGGCGTTTTTAAATGTGTGCCAAACCCCAACTTCTTTAACTCTTAACGAGAGTTTAAAATGAACCACTGAACTAAAATAAATCGTATTTATAAGCTCCCTGGAGAATACCGGTGGCCGATACCAAAAGAGACTTGCTACTCTGTAACGCATGGTTGATTATAGTATTATTAGAATTACCTACGTGGTACAGATTAGTAAGGCTCTCTCTTCACCTGCAAAGAGAAGCATCACCACCAAGATTAGTGCTGGAATTCAGCTAAGAAACTTTTCATTACCAGCCATTTGTTTATTACTAAAGTATTACAATAGCAGGCTCAAACTCGTTTTCCAGGACTTTGTCGCAGAAGAAAAATGTTATTTATGTGAATAATCTGTATTTCTCTTTCGTAATCAATTGGGCGAGCCGGCGATGTTGGATTTTTAATAAGCGTCTTTTAGCTGTGCTAGGTGCAAAGCGTAGTCCCAATTATGTGTGGAGAATACGATGGTAATCTCTGTATTTCTCCAAATCAACTCAATAGTGTTTCAATTTCGCTAGAAGATACCTAGCATGGCCCTTTGCATGATGCCACACCGTTTTGTCACAAGTCTACGTTTATACTTCAAACACATAAACATGTACCTACATATGTGTTTGGAACTGTAAACACTTTAGAAACATTATGTTATGTTACTACTTGTCTCTGTTGACTAAGGGGTTACCTTGTGACCGTTTTCTGTCCAAATCACAATCAAACTAACATGGCACCCTCTTAATTTTTCACTTTGGTGTGCGCGCCTGTGGACATAGCGTCATGTTCATGGTAAGGGCGCGGGTGTGCGGTGGGTTCTAGGTGTCTGTTATCTCCTTTCTTTAATACATTGCTGTCTTCTTCCTTTTGCCTTTATTTGTTTTCAAGCCAAGTTGTACAAAACGCAATTGTAAAATTATTAGTCGTCCCTAATATTTTCAAACAGAGACATAATACACCGTTGCTATTTCAGAGTGCCAAAATTTTACCTGTTAAGGCAATACTATGGCACAAAATTATAATTCAGCATATATTTACCCCGCAGCATAAAGAGAAATTAGAACATAAATACAACACTAGATTCACGCGCAACGACGGATTAATAGTTCCGAAATTTAACAGTAAGTACGGACAGAGAACGTTTGAATACATCATACCGAAGATATTTAATTTATTACCTGACAATATAAAGCAATGTAATTCTATGAATAATGTTAAATATATGATGAAAATTTGGTTATCGGAAAAAAATTATTTATATTGATATTGATATGTATAAAAAAATGTTGAATCTGTAGATATAAGATGTAAATTTTAAATGTAAAAAATCTATATGTATCTAAAATATAAGCACCTGTTGACAAGCCAATTCAATTGGCTTAGCAGGACTTGTTTGTTGATTATAATGTGTATTATCTATTCTTAAAATAACAAAATAAATAAAAAAAGCTGATTAATAAAGAACTCAAATCCTTGCCTCTTCATATTCATCGCGGTGCCACATTCCATAAATTTGAAAACTCTTCTAGGAGTCTCGTCAAAGGGTCAACCACTTACTGACTTTTGGGACTTATGACATCTAATTTTGCACTATGAGAAAAAGTACCTCGATTGTTTTACTCTGTAACTTCCATTTTCTAGTACGGAATTAACAGCAATAATTTTACATTACAAGAACAAGTATCGCGGATTCGTTTTTAGATTTTCACGGCCAAAAGTATCTTTGTTTTTGGGGTGTTATATCGTGTTGTGCTATCTCCTTCTTTAGCGAACGTTTCGTGTATTGTGAATTTTCGCCAACTTTTAGTGGTGAAATGTGTGCTTATGTAATTGGAAGCGATACCATGTTGCCGGCTCCACTCCACTACAAATGCTATTCAGTATATATCAAAATGGTTTTAGATTTCAATTGACTCCGTAATCAGGCGTGCTTTAATAGTAACTGGTTCAAAAAACTGTTCCTCGCATCCACTGTCACCCAGTGATCGCTGGTCACCGATACAAAGTAACCAAGACAGGCAATGACGTAGGAACTGGTTTCGAAATAGCCTGTCCCTGAATCCATTGTCATCTAGTGATCGGTAGTCACCGGTACAAAGTAACCGAGACAGGCAGTGGTGTCATAATATGTAGTATATAGCCGCGTAGGGATACTGCCAGTTCCCTAAATCGTAGCACTTATACTTTTTTCGTGGCTTTTCACCCCAAAGGAGAAAGATTTTTCTTTTATCTAGTAAACGCATGTTTTAAATTTTGAGAAAAAATATTTATTTATAGTATAATAAGGTTATACCATAGGTCGTTGGCAGATTTGTTAAATTTTCAAAGAAGATTTTATATTATACAACACCCATTTCAAATCATATAATCATGCAGTAAAATATATCAACACATTATCTGGGAAACGCATGTTTCAGAATTTTATTTTTAGTTTAAATAAAATCATTAAAAAATATATACCTACATGTGTTTCTTAACGAAAATTAGTCCGTTCGTGTATTTATTTGCGCACTTAAAAACTAACATATTTCAGATTTTTTTTACATTCTTATTTTGCTTTAATACATTATTAAAAAATGATAAATACTTATGATTTTTTTTTTTTTTTTTTTATTGAAAAATATAACAAGGTTACAGTTTAACAACATAATATTTACATCAATATTTCAATCACTCTCCTAATAAAGCAGCTGCTTGTGTTTAGGAGAGGACAACAAAAAAACACATTTGTTTAAATTAAATCAAAAAATATTAGTAATTTAACCAAAAATATTAGTGATTGTATGAGAAAATACAGATAAAAGTAAAAAAAAATATAGGTTAGTTAATAAATGATTTAAACTATTGATAAGCCAAAACATCAATACATATTTCTAAATATAATATACAATAAGTTAAGTTATGAGGTGGTACTAGAATATTTTAATTTAATTTTTTTAATATTTTTCGTAGCTTTCTTCCGATCGTATATCAAGGGGTAATTTATTAAATAATTTTATACCCTTGAATGTGTAGTGGTGCTGTGCTGTTGTGGTTCGCACTAGTGGCACGGTAAATCCTCCAACAGATATTATTCTTTTACTTATATTTAATTGTGGTAAATTATTTATACTAAAGAAATCTTTGTGTATTTGTAATAGTGCAATTTTGTCATAATTTTTTGTAAGTGGGGGAACCGGGAAATCTTGAAAAACATTTATAGTTGGATAGTAATAGGGCTTTTTTAGGATGATTTTTATTAATATTTTTTGAATTGTTTCCAGTGAGAGAAGGGTTGCTTTGTATGCACCCCCCCAAGCCACGATTCCATACTGTAGTACAGAGAGCGCAAGAGCATAATAAATATCTTTTAGTATTTTTAATGATACAGTATTTCTTAATCTAAAAAATATATAGATCAGTTTTCTTATTCTGTCTACTGTGGAATTTATTTGACTTTTCCATTTGATGTTATTATCGATAATTATTCCAAGATATGATAAAAAAATAATTCCAAAAAGTACATAATTTTAATAGTTTTATCATCACGCCTTTCAGCACTTTTGGATGTAGGTATAAATTAAAGCAAATTTGGAATGAAATAAAATCGATATTGAGTTATAATTTAAAAAAACTGGTACGGAGAATAATTAATCTTTCTCATTGGAACCGCCCTGTTGGATCAAAAGAACATCTTTCGACGAAATGCGGATTTTCGGTCGCTGGCTGGTTAAACGCCCTTAAAATAGCAAAATAGCAATACACTAATCCCCATACACATGTTGATTTTTACATAAATATATTGATTTTCATTTTTCACGCATTACAAATATTCATTTTTGTGTATAATAAAAACAATATTATAAGAACAATCAATCAAATTTGATACCTAACATGGATACCAGTGTCGGCTCGTGACTTTTGGGCGTGCTAGAGTAATATTATTAAAAAAATGGCTTTATTGAAGTTGTGGTAGGCGAAAAATATTTTTATTTTTTCGAAAATCAGTTTTGTGTATGAAGATTTTTCAGGAAATCCATGTGGCACACAGCCAAACTGAAACTTCCTAAAACTTTCATACAAAAAACTGATTTTCAAAAAAAAAAAATTTAAAACTGTTTTCGAACAATAATTTATTGTCTTTGCAGGATGCCGTATTATTTTTATCCCATTTTACTATTTTTGAACAATAATTTATTGTGTTTATAGAATGTTTGTATTTTTGTTGTCATATTTTTTTGATAGGTTAGGTTATGTTACGTTATGGGTTAGGTTTTAGTAGATATTTAGTACATATTTTAGTGGATGTTTTGTCCGTAGGACAATTTGTCGGGAATATTTTGTCGAACAGGTTTGAACGTCATCAGCAGACTTTCAGTATACCACTAGACAATGTATTTTTAAAAAAGCAAAACGTTTAGTAGTCGAATATTTTCTTCTAATACAGTTGGAAAAAAATCTTAAAAATCGGTCCAGCTTTGGAGGAGAAAGACGATGAAAACAAAACTGGGGCGAGTGGCTAGTATAGTATAGTAGGTAGTATAAAATAATTTAAATTATAATGATAACTTGAACTGAATCATTTCGAATAAAACCAATTTAAGAATACCCCCCCACCTCCCCATACACACAAGCCCTGCTTATGTATGGGGGTACATCAAATACATCTATTATGTAATTAATTACTGTATAAAATATATTTGTGATGCATGTATCTTTTTATGGCTAATAAAAAAAAAATTAAAAACTTGAATAGAACTTTAACACAGAACGTGAAAATTAACTTAATCAAATTCTAATATTTAATTAAATGAAGACAATATTAGCGAAACTCAATCGAAATCTGGAGACAGAAAAATCAGAAAAGATATTGGCTCCGCTGGGACTCGAACCCAGAACCCTTTTCTTACATGGAAACAGCTCTACCGATTAAGCTACGGAACCCATATTAATTCGGTCACTTTTAACTGTATCATACTTCGACTAAGAACTACCAACATTATCTTCATTTACTTAACGCACATATTATTGGCTGCTATCTTTATATATGATTACAAGATTCACCTACACCGAGCACGCTAAGAGGAAGACCGTCACCGCAATGGACGTCGTGTACGCACTGAAGCGCCAGGGTCGCACCCTGTACGGATTCGGCGGATAAGCTGCTGCATCACGACCATCATCTCTACAACGACGACCACCACACCTGATTGTTGTTTATTATACCCGACTACACACTACTTGGCAGTGTCCGTATAAAACATATATAAAGATAGCAGCCAATAATATGTGCGTTAAGTAAATGAAGATAATGTTGGTAGTTCATAGTCGAAGTATGATACAGTTAAAAGTGACCGAATTAATATGGGTTCCGTAGCTTAATCGGTAGAGCTGTTTCCATGTAAGAAAAGGGTTCTGGGTTCGAGTCCCAGCGGAGCCAATATCTTTTCTGATTTTTCTGTCTCCAGATTTCGATTGAGTTTCGCTAATATTGTCTTCATTTAATTAAATATTATAATTTGAGATTTTACTCATAAAGTTTAAAAAATTAATAATAAATATTAATCAAATTCGTTGAAACAACCCGTCCTAAATAGCAGGTGCGTTCTGAATATAGTATTATTTGTTTTCCCACAGAATCACGTAAAGCGGATTTGATCAGAATCTACATCATCCACTATTTGCATTTCGCTGTAATAATAATGCAGCGAGTCCAAGTTCCTATGTGTTTGCATACCCGAATTAAAGCATGCTCATATTTTAACTGAATTGCGAAAAATAGCAAAAAACAAACACCATTCTGTAAACACGGACAGGCACGTGTGCAAATAGGACCCGCAAAGTGCACTTAATATGCTGTCGGGGATTTCAGAAGGATTGTGGATGAATTGAGTTGAATCGCAGTATTACAACTTAATAATCTAAGTTTCTCATTTCGTATTTTTAATTTTTTTTTCTTTGCGACCACGCGAAATAAATATATTTGCCTCGATTGCTAGACATTTCCCAAAAGATCATTTTTTTAATTTTCGCAAACATTAAAAAAATCATGCCTTGGAATTTTAACATGAAGACATAAAAACTTATTATAGTGCTATATAGCCAATGAATGAATCTGTAATTTACCGTTTATCTCATATTTGTAGGATTTATAAAAAAAAATTTAAAAAATCTTAAAATTTATAACCGCACGAATCCTGCGTTTTTTTTTACTTTGAAACTGAGGTGAGGGGTACTACTTATTCGAGTCAATGTAGAATATTTTCGATTTCTGTCAATATACAATTCTGTGATATATGTACTTGATAATGAAAGTTGCATATCTATGGAAAAGGCACTTAATTTCAACCGTAAACAGCTGATCAAGAATTAGGTAGGAAAAAAATATTTAAAAAATTTATTTTTGACATCAACATGAATTTTTAACACATTAACTAAAATAGTCTACAAAGTTCGAATTTGCGACAATTATGGTCGTAATAGATAAAGCAAGGAAATGTTTTAAATAATTACAATAAATGTTTTACGAATATAAGAAAATGTGGTCAAATTTTGGACCGATATTAATCGCGGCAAAATAAAAGTGGTCCATTTTTCGACCATAATCGCTCCAGTGTCCAATCGACCAATCGCTACGAATTAAGGCGAAGTACTATGAAGTAATGCAAAATCCCGTGTTTTGTGGTTTGAAATTTTAATCGCTTAGAAATTAGAAATATTTTAGATGCTTTAATTAAATACTGCAATTAGAACACATCTTGGTCTTTGAAAAACTCGAGAATTTTTTGGGTAAGCCTTTTTGTAAGCTCAGGAAAAATAAAATATCAGATCTATAAAAACCGCTTTAAAGTTTAAAATATCCTACTCACGAACCATTTTTGGTCATGGTTTTATTAAATAAAGTATTAGGGGGGTATCCACAGCGCCTCCTCCACCTTCCCTATCCTCACTCCACTCTCCCCCTCCTCGCCTCTCCCGCCCCCCCTCACCAATCTCCCCCTTACCCTCTCCCCCTCCCCCTTCTCCAAATCCCCCCTCCAACTTCCCCCACCCCCCCTCCTCATTCCCCTACCCCCTCCCCCTATACCCCCCTCACCCACCCTCTACACCCGTTACATTCATTTTTCAAACAGCTCGCGTGCCACCTATTGCAATTTTTGTATACAAATTTCATAATGCCAGAGCTCTAAGCTATATCCTATAGCCTATTCTGATGTATGAGCTATATTATCGTAAATAATAATAATAATTATATTTATCTTTATTCCAGGATGTGGGGAGGATAGTGCAATCCCACACGTCCCATATAGTTATACATATTTATATATTTACACAGTAAAGAAAGAAATAATAACATATATAGAAAATAAAAAAAATTTAAAAAAATAATAGTAATAAAAATTAATAATAACAAAAATAAATAATCAATTATTATGCAGGGCGTGATCTCGTAAAGTTTCATTAAAATCCATTCAGTAGTTTTTGCGTGAAAGAGTAACAAACATACATCCATACAAACTTTCGCCTTTATAATATTAGTAGGATGTTGCAAATTAAATTCTGTAGAAAACGATCGTAAAGCAATTTAATATTTTTGCATGAATTTTGCAAAATAAAATAAAACACATTTTTTGTGATGCTTTTTTCTTGAATAACTCAAAACAGGCGGCTGGTGTGAAGCGAGAATTTAAACCTTATCGCCGTCTACATAAGGAGTGTTATCAAATGCTACACAACGTGGTGCAATTTATCTTGGCACTGTACAGTGTACAGTCGCAAGTGATACTTTTGGAATATTATATCACTATTATTTGTTTCCTTTCATAGATTTTTTTTAGCATTCCACCAAAATAATTTATCAATTTCGCTTAACTAATTATACGATCAAAATATGAATACCGGTTAATTAATTACCTTTCAGTTTTAGATCAAAATTAATTGTTATTAAAATCATAAACCTTGTTAATAGAGAGCTTGCTTGATTTCTTGTGCTTTCTAAAAGAAGGTACGATTATGTTTGATATATAATGTTTTTGATATATAATAATTTACAATAAATATAATAACCAATTCAGAAGTGGATTGCGTTCCGTGCTAGGGGAATCAACATGATGTATCTTCATCAATCAAACAGTATTAATAGCCTTGCCACTGCTTATTGTTTAATTAATAGTATTGCGTCTGCGTGGTTGAATTTAAGAACCCGGCTTCGAATGCATGTCTGCCACCGCGCCATATCCGCCGCACCACATAAACTTCCGTGTACGTGAAGTTTAAAGCAAAGCTACCATTGTAATTTGGTTACGATTTCAAGAATTCGTCAAAAGATGTCGCCACTTTCCTCAGCAGCTCGCATGGGGACGTTTTCCCCCTAGGTATAAGTTCTACGAATTTGAGTAACTCAATTGGATATGGAAAGATTGACGGTATTACTTAGTTGTGGTACTTATTTGTGAATAATAGTATCAAGCGGCTATATATTACATATGACTAGTGACCGACCGAAGGTTCGGTTTCGGTTTCGGTTTTACGGCAAGTTTTTCGGCAAGTTTCGGCAAGTTACGGCAAAAAAATCTAGTTTCGGCAGAATATCTGCCGAAATCGAAGCTTTTTTAGACATATTAAAAATCGATTGTTTACTTTTATTTGGCTTATTTTTTACACTTATTCAGGCAGTTAACACGTCTTAAATTAAATAAAAATAAAAAAAATTAAAAAGAAAAACAATAATTGAAGTACGTTTTGTTATTTTTTATAAATTTTGTTTGTTTTATTTATTTATTTATTTATTTATTTAAAATTTACGGCACAAAGTGCCATTTACAAACATGTATTATTATTATATTTAAACAGTCATAGTACAGTGAAGAAAGATTGTTTTTTTTTTTTAAATTTCTTATAATAAGAGAAAAAATTTCTAACAAGTAATGAAAACTTCAAAAGGAACAGTGAAATAAAAAGAATAACTTGTTATGAAGTAACCTCGTTACAATACGTAAGGCTGAAATGCTTGATAAGTAGAGCCTTGTATTTTAATAAGGAAATATGAAAAATATCAGCAACATTGGCATAAAAATTACCAATGGTGAGTATTCTATTTATAACAGAATTATATCCAGCGACAGATGTATAATTGTCACAATAATACATACTAGGGAACCTTGATCTAATGGTAGGTACATGAAAGTGAATCAACTTTAATATATCAGGGCTATCCAACTGATGATTTACAATTTTGTATAAAAATATGAGATCAAAAATTTTTCTTCTGTCACTTAACTTCGACAATTTCAATGAGTGTAATAAAAAGTCATAATTTATTGATTCTAAAGGGATTCCAAGTCGAAAATTAATACACCTCAAAAACTTGCGTTGAACTTTTTCAATGATATTAATGTGATTATTAAAGACAGGTGACCAAATTGTAGAGTTATATTCTAGAATGCTTCTAACGAGAGATGTGAACAGAATTTTTAATGTGTGAATATTTTTAAAATCTTTGGAAATCCTTAAAATAAATCCTAACATTTTCATAGCCCTGTTGGCTATAGAAGTTACATGAGATACAAAGCAAAGTTTCTGGTCAAAAATGATGCCTAGGTCAAGTATTTCGACTACAGAGATTAAGTCTACATTACAGAATGCATAATTATATATTATTGGGCGTTTAATTTTGTAGAACCTCATAACTTGGCATTTGTTAATATTTAGCTGAAGTTTATTACCTGAACACCATTTGAAAAAACTATTGAGATTCTCTTGCAAGATTATACAATCGTGCACATCATTAATGACTTTAAACAGTTTCATATCGTCGGCAAAGAGTAAAACTTCGATATCATGGAAAATGCTAGTAACGTCATTGATGAATAGTATAAAATAATAAAGGTCCCAGGTGAGAACCTTGCGGCACACCGCTGGTAGCAATAAATTCGTAGGATAAACAGTCATTGATCTTTACAAAGAGTAACCTATCAGATAAGTAGCTGATCAACCAAGCCAAAAAATTACCACTTATCCCTAATTTTTTTAGTTTATTTATTAATATTTTGTGGCAGACCTTATCGAAAGCCTTGGAAAAATCAGTATAGATGGAGTCTACCTGTAGCCTGTTAGTCAATGCTGTGTTTATATAGTTTTCATATACTGTAAGGTTTGTGAGAGTAGATCTAGAAGAGACAAACCCATGTTGGCAATTGGTAATTACATGTTTAATATTAGAGGATATTTTACATAGAATGATTTTTTCAAAGAGCTTAGGAATGCTAGACAGAATACAAATAGGTCTGTAATTGCAAACATCGTTTTTTGAACCCTTCTTGAACACGGGGGTGAGATAGCAGGATTTCCAGCTATTGGGGAATTGGCCTGTTTTGAGAGATTTGTTAAAGATTTTGTACAATGGATAAGAAAGAGAATTTATACAATTTTTTAAGAATATGGATGGGACATTATCAGGACCAGAACTTGTTTTTGGTTCCAAGAGTTTAATCGCGGCAATAATATCGTTACGTTCAATTACTAGTTCAGATAATTGCAAGTTAATATCTGTAACAAATTCGGGAATACTATCAACAGGGACATCATCCTCATATACACTTTTGAAAAAGTCTGCAAATAGATTAACAATATCATCAGTTTTGGTACAAGTCTTGCCACCATAGTTCATAATGTTAGGGATAGAAGAATAATTGCTTTGTAATGACTTAGAATAATTAAAGAAAGATTTAACATTACATTTTATAGAGTTTTCAACTTCTTTTATATAGTTTTTGTAACATTTATCTGAAGTTACAGCACATTGCTTACGCAACTTATGAAATTCAGTATAATCATGAAATGACCTCGTTGTTTTGAATTTGTGGTGTGCAATTTTCTTTTTAAAGACTAAGTTTATAAGATTATTGTTGAACCATTTAGGAAAAGTTGATATATTACATGACGTAACAGGTACATGGCTTATTATACTTTGTTTTAAAATACAGTAAAATTGTTTGATATTGTCATTTAATTCACCATCATTTAGAAATGCCCAATCAACCTTAAGGAGGAAGTCACAAATTTCAGTATAATTGGCTTTATGAAAGTTGTGAGACATTTGTTTAATTTTAGGATTTTCACCTATAGTGTTGTTTATGGTTATATCTAATGATGGGTGGTAATTGTCCAAAGGAAGAAGAGTATCTAAGGATTTAGTTACGGTTACCGATTTGACATTAGAAAAAACTAGATCCAGAGTTCTGTCATTACTGTTTTTGTTTTCATTTAATTGATTTAAATTTAAAAAATTGGACATTTCAAGTATTTCACTTTCAATGTTAGATAAGTTAGAGTGATTAGTTCCGGATAATTCTGAGGATATAGGATCCCAATTAATGTTAGGTAGATTGTAGTCACCTGCGATGATTATTTTTGTTTCGGGGTATTTAGATATCAATAGTTGAATCTCATCGATATGGTTTTTATAGATAATTAGATCCGATGAAGGAGGAATATAAACACAACCCAATATGATTTTATTTGTTTTGTTAGTGTTAATCATAATAAAAACATGTTCCACATTTTTATAGGTAGTGTTAAGCTGCTTTGAGACTAATTTCTTAGAAATTGCTAGCAAGACACCACCACCTCTTGATTTAGAACTAGTATTCTTGTTTCTATCAAGTCTGTAGACATTGTGAGTTGGTAGTCCCAGTTCAGCTGTGTTGATGTCGGAAACAAGCCAAGTTTCTGTAATGATGATGACTTCGTGAGAAAGAATTGATGCAGTTTTGGAAAATTGTTGAAGTTTTGTTCGTATCCCTCGTACATTTTGATAATAAATTTTTAGTGGTGTTAATATCCTTAGTTTTTTGGCAATGTACTTATTATTTTTGGACAAGAGTTAATGTATTTAATTGTTAAATTCGTTTCTCCACCTTGTAGGCGATCATCTAATTCCTTCCTCAGGTCTGACAATTGTTTCCGCTGTAATATTGTCTGATCACCTATGATTTTTATATCATTAGAAATAACATGTCTATTCTTGAGGATTAACTTAGCTTGTGACTCTTCTCCAAACTCCATTTTAATGGGCCGAATTTTGTCACTGCGCTTGGCCCCTAGTCTGTACAGTTTTATTTTGTTGGCGTCCAAAGAGGTGACCTTATTTAAAATGCTTGTAACACGGTTTGTGTCTTCGACAATACATTGCGCTTGAGTTGTTGACTGGCTCTCAGGAACATTAAAAAGAATTATATTTTTTGATCTAGTTTTCCTATCTTCGATTTCGTCGAGGGCCTCGCATAAATTGGGGGTATTAGCAAGTTGAGTGTTGGACTGGAGTGGTTGGTTTTGTATAATTTGTTTGTAGGCGCCTAATTCGCCTTCCATGATTCCCAACTTTATACCCATTTGACCAATGGTTCCTAGCAGCTCAGATAGTTTAGGCAATAATTTTGCCATTTGTTCTTTATTAAATCTGTTGGTAGGGTCCATAATAGCCGTATTTAAAGAACTCACCAAGTTATTGGCATTGGTTATTGGTTAGTTATTGGTTTTATAGAAGTAATATGAAAAAATATAATTTTTTCACATACTTCAATCATTGCTTGTAGTATATTATTTAGTTATCAACACAACAGCCCTCCAATGTTTCATAACTGCGCTTTGAAGTGCATTTAAAATTACAGTGAATTTGGTGTTTGCGCCAAGGACAAAAAGGCATCTCTCACACACAGTCATACCTGCCGCCTGTTGACGGACGTTTCCCGAAATTAAACTTTTGTAATTAATATCTCGTCAACTATAAAAGTTTCACCAAATAGTCACACACGAGTATGTGTAATACGTATGTAACTACATATGTAGAGCTTCATGTGTTCATTTGATGAAATTTAAAGCAGCGATGTTCAACTTTCGAAAATTTTGTCTAAAAACATACAGCCTTTTATTACGGACAAACAAAATAAAAATATTGCTTGAGCGCTCTAACTTTACTATTGAACGTTTTTCATTGCAAACCTGTTATAACTTTAATTGAATGATACAATTGCATTTACTTGTGATATATTTAGTGATAGCCCCAGAACTCAATTTGGGAGGATGTGGGTACCGCCGCCCCAGGAACAATTTTGTGCTAAGTCACCAAACGTAATGGTTCGCTACGTTTAGTGACGTTTGTCTAGGTTTTGGTGGCGGATGCGTTTGTCCACCTACTGCATGGATCGGGTGGGACTAGTTGAGGGAGTCCTTTTAATTTCTTGACCCATCGCCTTGCACCGCACGGAGAGGAACGGATGCATACGTCCGTCACTCCTGGACATACTGACCCCCAGATTCCTACCCACCCCTCAGATATTTTCTCTTCCGAGAATCTCCTCTTCTTCCTTTCCCTAAAAAGTAGTAAAATAGTTCGCCCGTTTTCCCCCAAGAAAACTTAAACTCATACAAGCTTATAAAATTTAGCTACGGATTGTTACATTCCTTTACGAACAGTATGCTAATACTAATTTAGCTACAGATTTGTACATTCACTTTACAATCTATACGCTAATTCTAATTTCGCTACGAGTGGTACATTCACTTTACGAGCTATATGCTAATACTAATTTAGCTACGAATTGGTGCATTCACTTTACGAACTATACGCTAATACTAATTTAGCTACGGATTGGTACTCGTACATTACCTTCATGAGTACTATTTTATCTACGGATTGGTATTCACTTTACTAACTATACGGTAATACTAATTTAGCTACGGATCGGTACATTAACTTTATGAATACTAATTTAGCTACGGATTGGTACATTCACTTTACAAACTATACGCTAATACTAGTTTAGCTACGTATTGAGGAAAAGGATTTGAACATGATGTTACCTTTATGATAAAAATGTGAAGAAATAACATAACCGTCATATTAATCATTTTAATAAAAATATGGTTACAATCAACATTGATACAGTATTCAATTAATAATGTACAGTATCCAATTATTAATGATTACGGAGGCAATTTAAATCCTCAAAAACCCAATTAATATTAATAGAGATGACGGATCTAAGCTCAATAGTTCTTGGTATCCGGTAATAGACGGCTACACCAAAGCTAAACGCAAAAACCATTGTGAAGTATACTGTAATACCAGCTTGTAGTGGAGTGGAGCTAGCGACACGGTATCGTTTCTAAGTACATAGACACACATTTCACCACTAACAATTACACATCTGCCCTGATGATGGACACTGTAACGCTGTCCGAAACATTGGCTAAAGGAGGAGGTAGCGCAACACGGCATAACACCTCAAAAATACTTTTAGCCGTGAAAATCTAAAGTCATATCTCAGTATTCAAAGGCATTCAAAAATAAATATTTTCACTTCTTCTAACACAGCAAACTTATCTTGTGGCACCATTATGATTGAAATTAAAAAATTACTTCGTTTTTACCACTTTCATTGTTTATAAAACCGACATGTTTCGTCAGCAAAGCTGACTTCTTCAGGACTTCTGACAGAACTGTCAAAACCCTGAATAAGTCAGCTTTGCTGACGAAACATGTCGGTTTTATAAACAATAAAAGTGGTAACAACAGAACCGGGTTCTTCAGGGTTTTGACAGTTCTGTCAAAACCCTGAAGAAGTCAGCTTTGCTGACGAAACATGTCGGTTTTATAAACAATAAAAGTGGTAAAAACGAAGTATTTTTTTTAATTTCAATAAATACTTTATTCGCATTTAAAATATTATGCAAACATAATTTAATTGCTCTAGGAAATACGTTAAACCAGTTTTAAATAAATATTGCGAGTATTGTAGTATTTGTAAGCATTGTTGGAAAAAATATTTGCTTTAATGAAAATTTAATAAAACATTTTCGAAGGGAAATATAAAGGGGAAATTTCCGGGGTATAAGGTAATAAACGTATTATTAAGTGATTATATTTTCCAAGCTCTATTGCGAGCTCGCTTGCACAGGGCGAGTCTGTTATCTCTTTGATAAAACCAGTTTTTCTTTTTTTAAACGACTTCAAAAAAGGAGGAGGTTCTCAATTCGACTGTATTTTTTTTTAATTTTATGTTTATTACCTCAGAACTTTCGATGATTCTTTTTTATTTGAAGCGGTTGCTTCCCGTGTGGTCCCATTTCAATTTGGTCCAGTTCTGATAATGGCTTCCATGATAAAAACATATAAATCTTAAATTTGCATTTGTGGGTTTGTAACTACATACATAGTTATTGGTGAGATGTGCTTGTGTCGCATGCGCGACTTACAAACCTACCTTGGCTGACACCGACTCCAAAAAAAACAATCGTACCTACATATTGATGAGTAGAAAAAGTAAATTTATTATTAAGTTGTAGAAAAGTACGCAATTTTTTTTTTACTTTTTAGTGTATATTATTTTGTTTTGGAATAGTTTTTTTTTTAAGTAGTTTTTTTTGTTTTTTAAATTACATAATATGAAACAAACGATCCAGAAATTAGATTTGAGTTTTCAGTGATTTTACAGTTCTCCGCCTCTAATGGGACCGTCATTCAAATGCTGCCACCAAGCGGTAAAGTGTGGTCCAACCAAGCACCGCTGTGGTCCCATGGCAACCGCCAATCGAAGCGTCTACACGTCTACAGAACACAACATGGGGGTTGGTTTCCGCAAACTCCCGCCGCGTGGGGTAGGTCGGGTTCGCCTGGGGTGATAGAAACGAAGAATTTATTTATCGTGGAGGTTGTATTTCTCAAGGCGAGGAGATTTTAAGGGGGAATGTTTACAAGACAAAAAACTACAAACTCGTTGTAAACAGAAGTGCTTTTTATTCATTAGTCGCTAAAAGCTTGTTGTTTAATTTTGTGAATACTGCGAGGGTTTGTCGATCTTTTTCAGCGGCTTCATCGCATTTTGAAAATTCCATTACAAAGCGAGTGTTTTTATTAAAGCGTAAAGTAGTTTAGATATATATGGGTTATTGTTTAGATATTTCATCCAGAGGGTCTGACAGTCTACAGGCCTTGCCACGTCTGTAAACTGGATGCGTGTGTTGTGGAGGTTTTTAATAACAACTCTTGATTTAAGTCAAATATATTTACAACTAGCTTTTTCCCGCGGCTTCGCTCGCATGGTGTAAGGGGGTTCCCACTCCGCCTCCTCTACCTCCCCCCCCCGCTCTCACCGCCCTCCCTCCCCCCTCCCTTCCCCCTCCGCCCTTCCCCCCCTCTCCCCTCCTCCCCCATCTCTCCCTCCCGCTTTCCATACATTCAGTTTTCAAACCTCGTGTGCCACCAATAGCAATTTTTTTGTACAAATTTCATAATGCCAGAAATCACCGGAAGTTTTATAAAAACCTTGTCCTGACAATAACGAACACACAAAAAAAAGAATTATCCAATTTGGTGCAGTCGTTCGAAAGTTATGCGCTTAGCAACACATTCAGACATAGTTTATATTCATTGTACACTCTTAACTTATAACTTCATTTCATGTCATATCAAAAATTAACATCACAACATAGTTTATATTTATTGTACACTCTAAGTAAAATGTATGTTATAAAAATGAAATAATTGTAAAATAACTCCTACGCCAAGCTCAAGAGTTAGTACTCTTCATTGGCGTAGAAATTCATTAAAACATTTTTTTCATTAAATAAATAATTTTTAAAAATATATAAAAAAAGTGTGATCAGAAAATGTTTTCATTACACAGAAAACGTAAGCAAAAGCCAATCAATAAAATTTCATTCGTAAATACACTTAAATTAATTATTGTTGATTTTTATTATTGATTCTTAGCGCCATTAGAGAATGTGAGACAGCAAACGTAGCAACAATTAAATATAAGAAAGATAACCAAGGATAGTAGATCGTCTCATACAGAATACCGTATTCGTCTAAGTATAAATGAGTAAACGTATCTTGGCATCTCAGTCACACCCATGTTGTAGAATGTAGTGTTCGGTAATACGAATACGCCGCCCTGTCCTATATTAAAAATCATAAACACACATTCTTCGAATGTCTATCTTTATCATACACGAACAACTTTTGAATTAAGAATTTACTGAAAACATAAGAGTGTTTCTTACTTGCCATATTCTATTTTGAGTTTGTGAGACGGTGGCGATTCTAGATGTAATGTGTAACGTCATTGATAAAAGTGCATATTCAAAGAGTAAGTGTACAAGTTGATTGGTTGGAATTCAATGACAATTTTTATTCTATTACAATAACTGCATGATGACTCGTGTCAGTCAGAGTGAATATTTTTATTAAAAATAGATCATAATAAGGCAAATCTTACACAAATCGGATTTCTATAAAAACTGCAATCACTATTTACAGCTCAATTATTGCTCCACACTTTAACTACTGCTCAATTACTATTTTGAAAGCCAAATAAATAAATAAATAAACTACTATTTTCCTGTGTAACGAACAAGAACAAAATAATTTTCGTTATTTGTTTTTGGGGTTTTATGCCGTGTTGCGCTACCTCCTTCTTTAGCCAACATTTCCGACATCGTTGCAGTGTCCATCATCAGGGCAGATCCGGTAGATGTGGTAGATCCATCTACAAGACTGCAACGATGTCCGAAACGTTGGCTAAAGAAGGAGGTAGCGCAACACGGCGTAACACCCCAATAACAAATAACGAAAATGCTTTTGGCCGTGAAAATCTTAAGACGTATAAGAACAAAATAAGTTTCAAATTCTCCAAGATAGGGCAATGAGAATAATAATTCGGCGAAATAGATTTTCAATTGTAAATAAAATGTTAATGAAACTAAGTTGGCTAACCGTGAAACAGATGCTGACCTTGAACACGATGATATTTATCCATAAAATAGTAAACAATCCATCACCAAAATAGTTATCAAATAAAATTATATACAACAAGGACAATCACAGACATAACTTGCGCAAGTATGTGCAAGGAAATCAGGCTACAAAAAAGTACAAAGCGAATACGCAGAAAAGTTTACTGTGCAAAGGGATGAAGTTTTAAAACACGCTACCAGAAATTTTCAAGTCCGCACCAATTAGAAGGTTCAAGATGTATTGTAGGAGCTACATCAAAACGGAAAAAGTATGCAATGTGTAACGTTATAATTAATCAGCAACTTTTAAACTTTAATGTACAAATTAACAAAGTAAAATAATAAATAAATAATATAATTAAAATAATACATAGTACAACCAATAATAACATAACAATGACAATATCAAAAATAATTATTCGGCATTTTCGTTCCAGTTTTTTTGGTGAAGGATTTGGATGCCTGCGTGTTGGTAGGCAAGTCCGGAGATGTCATATTGAATAACAACAGACTGTAATCTGCTTCCCCAAGCTAGTCCTCATATGTATCCTTGAATGAACTTGCAGAAGTTTCTCTTTACAGACATGTGATATGCACCATTGGGAATCTTGTTATAACTTTTCTCCAAGCCACATCCCTTATAACCCAGAACCATCCATGAGAACTTTCTATCGGAAAGAATTTCATACAAAATAAAATAAAATTCTACGTAGTTATTCTGTCAAAACCCCATTTTCAAGTTTTATTGAGAAATAATTAAAGATGAATCTGTTTTAGACAGATCGTCAATTCTTGCTGATAATATTGCAAAACTGTAAGCTATTTTAATGAAAACTGGATGAATAATTGTTCATAATTGGATTTTTAAACGCTTTTTCTCAGTTAAGCCTCGATTACATTGAGCGAGTTTACAAGCTACTAGCCGATAAGTTTAAAAGCGGGCAAATGGGCGAGTGCGATTGTAATGATGACACATAAAACGTTCCACTCGCTCAGTACCGAACTAGGCTAGCGAAAAGCTGAGCAAAAATAATAACTCCCGCGCGAACTAAATCCGTCGACATTTTGTAGAAAACTGAGATATCCGAAGTTAGCTCACCGCTAGAAGCTATTTGCCGGTTACTTAACAGATTGTATAACGAATAATCCAGATCAAGCAGTAGTTTGACAGTTACGAAATCAGCTGTTCGAGGGCCGCCATCTTGCCATTTTTAGCCGTAACTCCAAATCAAAATTTTGTGTGAAACAGGCTCCCCAACCGTTCCCATTAAGGCATTTGTCGAGAGATTTTTCCTCTATCTTTATCTTAATATATATTAAACAAAGTCGGGTTAGTTACACTATTTATAATTCGAGAACGGCTGGGCTGATTTTGATGATCTTTGATTTGTTGGATTTGTCTCCGCCCCGGATAGAATAATAACTATTAAAACATCACAAAAGTTAATGAAATAAATAGTTACAAAGAAAATTATTTTCCCCATACATTTTGTATGGAACAAATTCTCATGTTTTGAAAGAACTGCAGCAATATTGTGAGAGGTATGATATAGAACAGTGCGTGAATTCCAAACATTCAAAAACATCAAATGTCAATGCGTTGATTGTTGTGCATTTGTTTTTAATCATATAATGCTGCCCTTCTTTCTTACACACTCAATGTCAATAGTCGAAATTGAGACAAATGGTGAACGTATGTCTGCACACTTCCAAAGGAAAAATACAATAATTATAATCCGTTGACTTTAACAATTCGAAGTTAGATGAATTCACAAAAAGATTCGAAGCAATTGAACAAACGTTGAGCAAAGTCGATCGACTGGAACAAGAAGTGTCTTCCCTACAATCAACAATAAAATCAATTCAAGATGATTCCAACAAAATGGACCAACGGATGAGATTGCAAAACACCGAGATTAAACTAAATGAAGAATTAGAAAGAAGAATCACCGAAATCGAGAGAGATCAAGAAAGGAGAAACAGAGAATCAAATAACACTTGTCTAGAATTTAGGGGTATCCCGGAATTTAAAGAAGAAACGACTCAATCCCTGAAGGACATCATCTTCAACGTCAGCAAGACAGTGAACTGCCAACTCAACACCAGCGACATAGAAAATATATATAGAGTCACTCCACGAAACAAAAATATTCCTCCAAACATGAAATCCAGGACAGTGATAATTCGTTTTAATTCAACGTCGTTAAAAGAACAACTACATAACGCTATAAAAACATACAACAGATCCTGTGAACAAAACATTGATAAACTGAATAATGTCGTAATAGGATTATCGGGTCCCCGCTCGCCAATCTATGTTAGTGAACTCCTGACTCCGCACGCCAAACGACTGTGGTATCTAACGCGACAGTTCGCAGCTGATTGTAATTGTAAGTACAAATACGTTTGGACAAAATCCGGATTAATATTTATAAAAAAAGATGACAATTCACGACCAATCCTCATAGATTCCGAATTGGCTCTTTCAAAACTGTGACTATCTACTCATTCCCACGATATTAGCGCTCTCAACCGAACTGAAATGTCATTTCCTGAACATCAACATAATGAAATACAAACAATTAATATGTCCCACGAACAACAAATATATTTCCTGTGTCCTTATTATATTATGATTTCTTATACTATAATCACTTTTATTATGATATTATGTAAACTTTTAATATTATATTATAAAATAATTATAAATCAGCATCAGAATAAATGTAAAGAATACTGGATATGTAAATCTCTAGACCGGCCGCGTTCCCCCGAATTCATGAAACGCTCTAATTCTAACCAAACTAAACTAAAAAATCTCCAAACCGATCATCTACCAAACATTACATCTTACAATTGGAAAAATTTTATATTAAAGATAGCAAAACCAAAAACTATTACATCTCAGTATAAAATTGTAATATCCATAGAAACTCTCAACTCAATTAATTTTAAATGGATGATTTCATAGCTAGCCAATTAGAAAATTTCTACAAAATCCATGAATACGAATGTGCAAGCACAGAGACTTGTAATGAATTTTTCCCACACAAATTTAACGGTTTATTCATATTACACCAAAATATTCGTAGTATTTTTCAAAATTTTGATGAATTTATTATTAAAATCAATAACCAAATATTACAACCAGACTGTATAATATTAACAGAGACATTTACAAATGATGAGTCACCAGCTTTTCAGCTTCCTAACTATACTTACATCCCAACTAAAATAAATATTAATAAAAATAGTGGAATCGCAATATTTGTTCACACCAAATTCAGTATTGTCACGATTTTAGAACACCCAATATTACTGACTAACTGTATTAAAATAGAAATTAAACTCGATAAATATATTTATCACATAATTGCCATTTACAGAACACACGAATCAAATATTTCACATTTTATAACTCAAATGAAAAATATCTTACTACCGCTTAAAAATAAAACCTGTTTTATCGCGGGTGATTTTAATATTAACATTAACGAAAAATCAGAAAATATTTTCAAAAATGAGTTCCTAAATTGTATGACTGAATTAGATTTTAAATCATGCATAAACAAAAATACTAGAGAAATGCACGGACAAAAATCGTCTTGCTTAGATCATATTTGGGTAAACATAAAATTACAAAACCTATATAAAATCAAAACAATGGTTTGGCAAACGAATATTACTGACCACCACACTTGCTTATTATTGTATGATAGTGAAATAAAATCACAAATTAAGGCTCCAATTACTATTAAAAAAACCACAAATATTGCCATTTTAGAGGAAAAATTGAAAGCAGAAACTTGGTGTACGATACTACAATCTAACGATGTCGAACAATGCTCAAATATGTTTGAAAAACAACTTATGGATCATATTGAAACCTCCACAACAGAGGTCTCATTATACACGAATTCAAAATTCAGACGTATAAAACCTTGGATCACTTGTGGCCTAATAAAATCTATTAGAGAAAAAGAGAGGCTATATAAAAATACAATTAAAAATCCACACGATGAAAATGCTAAGATAGTTCTCAAAAAATATAGAAATAAATTAACATCTTTAATTAAAAAAAGTAAAGACGACTACTTTAAAAAAATAATCTCTACTTCAGAAAACAATCTAAAAGTTATTTGGAAAACGGTAAATTATGCGATTGAAAATAAGAAAAAAAATAATTCTATAAAATATTTAAAACATGAAAATAATATCATAGATGTATCCAAAGACCCAAAACTAACAGCAAACATTTTTAATTCTTATTTCTCTAAAGTAGGAAATAATCTCGCTGAAAAAATCTCTAAATCTGTACACGCACCTAAACCTATAACAACTAATACACAAAAACAAAATACACTATCCACTTTAAAAAAAACTACTGAAACTGAAATACAACTTGTAATAGAAAGCATGAAAGACGGATCCTCTCCAGGTTTTGACCACATTTCTGTGAAAATTCTTAAAGAAATGAAAATGTATCTACTGAAACCACTAAACCACCTTATTAATCTCAGTCTGACTAAAGGCATATTCCCAACAAATTATAAAAAATCTATAATATCCCCTATCTCTAAAACCGGCGACCCGCAAAATGTTTCAAATTATCGACCGATATCACTAATATCGAATATAGCAAAAATATTTGAAAAGATTGTGAAGAAAAGGGTTGTTGATTTTCTAGAAAACAATAAAATATTACATTCCCATCAATTCGGATTCTTAAAAACAAAAAGCACACAAGATGCAATAGCAAATGTAACATCATTTATATACTCTGCACTTGATGAAGGAAATAAATGCGCAGGAATATTCATAGACCTAAGAAAAGCATTCGATAGTATTTCACACGCAAAGCTTATCAAAAAACTGAAATTAAATAACATCAATGATAAAGCCGTTCAATGGATAGAAAGTTATTTAAACAATCGTGCACAATTTGTTAAAATAAATGACCAAACTAGCGACCAAGAAACATCAAATTTTGGTATCCCACAGGGCACCGTGCTTGGACTAATACTGTTCATTTTGTATGTAAACGACATATTTATTCAACCATTGCATGGCCAAATTATCTCTTACGCCGATGATACAGTTCTTTTAATAAAAGAAAAAACTTGGGAAAAAATTAATCTAAAAGCTACAGAAGACATAAATAATCTAAAAATATGGTTTGACAATAACCTCTTGTCGTTAAATAGTGATAAAACATATGTCATTCCTTTCGAAATTAACACTAACATTGTACCTCCAAATCTTCAAATATTCTTACATAATCATTCTCTCGCACAACACGATACTAATCACTGCCAACAAAAATGTTCACTTCTGAAAATAGCGGATAAAATTACATATCTTGGAATAATCATAGATAAAAACCTAAAATGGAAAGATCACATCGGCCATACAATAAAAAGAGTTAGGAAGTTAATTCATATATTCTTACGGATAAGAAACTTCTTATCAACGAAAAATCTATACTCAATATACTACGCATTAGTACAGTCTATTCTTCAGTATGCCATTATCAGTTGGGGAGCAGCTTACAAAACTAGTCTGACCCCCATAGAAATTGTTCAAAAACTAATAATAAAAATTATACTAAAAAAACCTCTAGACTTCCCAACTGATCGCATATTCGAAGAATTCAAAGTTCCAACATTTAAAAACTTATTTATAAAAAATTCAATTGTACAAATTATAAAAGAAAAAGATAAATACGCATTCATAACTGAAAATCGTACTAGACTTAAACATGTATTTGTGTGCCCCAAATTAAACACTTCTTTTGCCCAACACCATTATACTCACCAAGGAAAATTATTTTTCAATAACCTACCAATAGAAATCAGAAGCATTAGGAACAAAGTTCAATTGTTGAACTCCATCAAAAAGTATTTTAGAGAATGTCACACTAAAAATCATACTTGTTTTTCTTCTTACTGAATACATATTATATGTTTGCATATTTTAGTTAACGGGTCTGATTGCCATGTGTCTGTATTAACTGCATCTACATATATATATATATATATTGAAATACATGACTATAGTAAATAGTGATTGTACTTATATGAAATGTATTAACTGTATTAACTGCATTGTATTAACTGTACACGTGACTGTATTTGTACATAATATATGAAATGTCAACTCTTCTTCCATCCACAAGCTAAGGCTTTTAATGGAAGACCAGTAAAATTATAATATGTAGCAATTCTAAGATAAACAAATAAAAAAAAAAATAAAATAAAATAAATAAATCTCTAAAATGAAACTATTTTTTTAAATAAGCTCTACACAGGAGGTCCTGAGGAAAATAATTTCTCTCAGGACCTATGTCATCTTAGGGGATGCTGTGTGGAGGATCTTTTTAAGGAATGGGGAGGATAGAAAGATCTGGAAAGGAAAAAGGTATAAGGGGTGGGTAGGTATCTGGGGGTCAGTGTGTCCGGGAGTGACGGACGTATGAATCCATCCCTCCAACTGTGGTGCAAGGCAATGGGTCGAGAGAGTCCGGCTGGAAAGGTCAAAAGGCCTCCCTCAATCAGTCTCGGGCCCGCCACGCAGCAGGTGGGCAGGCGCATCAACTGCCATGACCCGGACATAAGTCACCTCGTGAACTCGGGCATCCCTGCTAAATCACCAAACGTAGCGAACCACTTGGAGTGATCTACGGCAGAGGTGTTGGTTATTCAATAAATGGTTCCGGAGCGGCGGCACCCGTATCCGCCTCCCGAATTCCCGTAAGTAATTGTAAAAGTAAGAAAATCACAAAAATATAAATCCGTACACAACGCTATCTTTGATACTGACAAAAACAAAACACGGACAGTTGCGCATTGATAATTGCTTCATTGCGTAATTTTTAACTGATAAAAAAACTGAATTTTATTCAACAGCTATTGATTCTGAGGCGGTACGAAGTTCGTCGGGTCAGCTAGTTAATATATAAAACAAAGTCGGGTTAGTTACACCATTTATAACTCGAGAACGGCTGGACCGACTTTTATGATATTTGGTTTGTTGGATTTGTCTCCGCCCCGAATGGCAGAATAACTATTAAAATATCGGAAAAATTCACGAAAAAAAAAGTTATGAGGAAAATTAATTTTTTCCTTCATTTTGTATGGAACGAATTCTCATCTTTTGAAAGAGCTGCAATATAGTGAAAAGTATAATATTGAATAGTGAGTGAATTCCAAAAATTCAAAAACGTCAAATGTCAATGCGCTGATTGTTTTGCTTTTGTTCTTAAACATATAACTCTGCCCCTCTTTCTTACACAATAATTGTCAACTGTCGAAAATGAGACAAACGGTGAACGTATGTCTGCACCCTTCTAAAGAAAAAATACAATAATTGTCATAAATCTCTCCCACACAAGAAAGTGGAAAAGTAAGAAAATCACCAAAAATATAAATCCGTACACAACGCCATCTCTGATACTGACAAAAACAAAACACGGACAGTTGCGCATCGATAATTGCTTCATTGTGCAATTTTTAACAAAAAAACGAATTTAATTCAGCTAATAAGTTAACACAACAGTTATTGATTCTGAGGCGTTAAGAAGTTCTCCGGGTCAGCTAGTTTTGAATAAATCTTGCTTTCGCGTCTGGCATTCGAATTTATTTATTATCTTTCTGTCAACCCAGGTTGGTCTTCTTTTTGAACGCTTAATACGCTTTAAATTGCGAGCTTTAAATCGTTCATTTAATAAAAGAGTCAGATGTACATAAAAAGAAAAATGTTCAATAAAGTTCAAATAATCCGAGCGAAACATCTCAGATATTTTATTAAACGCCGCTTTGGAGTTAATGCAATTGGCCTCACCCTCTACGCCGCTACGGTACTACGCCGTTATCCCTCTACGCCTCTACTGTTCTGCGGCGCAGAGGTTCCGCTAACGCCCTAACATAAGGGTTGGCAGACTTTTAAATGAGAATAATATTAAGGAAAGAGAATAACAAATGTATCTATATAATGAAAGGTGGTGATACCTCCTTTGAAAGTCATAAATGTAATTCATTTATGTTAAATAGGTTAGGTTACGTTATGGCATTATACATTAAGTTAGGTAATGAGCTATTTATCAAAAAAATATATTAACTTTTAATAACTTTTCAAAGAGGTGTTGAAATGCCACTTTATGAGTTGCCGTGGAACCATGTGAAGGGGGGGGTTGGAATTTCTGAAAAAAAAAATAGAAACCGGTTCTTCCGAATATTTATTATCGTATGGGGGGGGGGGTGCGTAGGGAAATTCCTAGACAAATAACTTTCACACTAGCATTTTTCAAAAATAAGATCTGTGTGAATAAAAAGAATCAAAAATCAGAACGATTCTGTATCATATATGGATACGGAATCGATTCCATACGTAATGGACTGTCAAGTGTGTGTGATTGTCTATTGCTTGCAATTGCTTTTTCTATGAGCTGATATGTCAGCTGTCGGCGCTGTTGCTGATTTCAACTAGTTGAAAATACGAAAATGTATAATGTATAAATATACATTATGTATAATATAATATATAAAAACATTAAATATAAAATATAGTGTGATAATTTAATATATAATGTAAAATATATTTATAATATATAAATGTAGGAAGACATAATTAATTATAGATTCAATGTATGTTTAAAGTTATATACCATGGATTTATATATATAAATGTAGGAAGACATAATTATTTATTGATTCAATGTATGTTTAAAGTGTATACCATGGATTTGACATTTGCTAACATTCATTTCAATCTAAATACGCATGAATTACTTAGTTTGTCCATATCAGCCCATAGAAAAAGGAATTGCAAGCCATAGACAATCACACAAATTTGACGGTCGATTACGTATGGTATCGATTCCGTATCCACAAAAGATACAGAATCGAACGCAGAGCTGGCAACCCTGATCCAGTTAATGTTCGAGTTAAAGTTCGTTCGGCGGATCTATCCCATAAGGCTGGTTAAGAGGAGATGAAATTGGACTAAAATTTATGTCTGAAGAGCCGCAAACGCCTATGCAAAAAGCCGAAGCGGAAAATCCCTTTGGTATTGGCGGAAAAATAAGATTTCATCAAAATAATATTACGAACCGTCCTTCCTGTCTGTCCTGGATGTCGAGCTTCAACTAATAATGCAATTTTATATTTATTTACCTGCATTTCTGCGCGAAGCGTTAATATACAAGTTGTTTTTTAAATAGGCAATTCACCGTAAAAAGAGTACTTTGTGCCTATAAAATTAAGAAAGATGGTTATAATTTAGAGCAGAGGTTCCCAAACTTATTTTTCTCGTAGACCCCTTTCAAAATGTTGTTGATTTCGGTGGACCCCCTGCTGCTACATTTCTACCATGTTCCCAAAACTCATTAAAAATGTGAAGATTAGATCAAACGATGAAAATTTGCATCGCGGCTGAGTTCCAACCCTAAATTCAGAGAGGTATAGATAAAAAGTAAAATAGTATATTTTCTTGTGTTCTATTTATTAAAAAAAATATGATTACGGACTTAGGGGGAAAATACATGTAGGTAGATGAGTCAAAAAAATATTTTTATTTTTTTGATTTCATAAATTATTACGAGTAGTGTAACTATTTAAGAATACGTTCCCAAAGTTTTAGGATGGGTTGACTATTGAATTTGACTGTTAAATTTGACGAATTCGTCAAATATTTTCACGTTCTGTGTAAGTTCTATTCAAGTTGAAAAGTTCAAGCAAAAAATTAGGATTGCATGAGAACCGTAGGTCCTAAAAAAAATTGCCAAAAATATGAAAATTATAATCTTAAAGCTTCAAAATACTTTTTTTAAAGTCTCAATACGATCATTTTTCACCAAAATACAGCCTGTCAAAAATCACCGAAAAATTTGGAATTTTTTTTGCTCCCTTAATTTTTTTGAAGAGTGTATTATCTGCCTACATTGATAGGTAAAGCCAAGCTAACATTTTTGTTATTTACTATCGAAACCAGATAAATTTTTGTGGACCCCCACATACAACTTGTGGACCCCCATTTTTTTATCACGCCGTCGTAGACCCCCGTCGAGTCTTCCGTGGACCCCTGGGGGTCCACCTGGACCACTTTGGGAATCACTGATTTAGAGGATACTCCATGGGGACACAACGAACATCTTAATATATAAAACAAAGTCGGGTTAGTTACACCATTTATAACTCAAAAACGGCTAGACCGATTTTTATGATCTTTGATTTTTTGGATTTGTATCCGCCCCGAATAGCAAAATAGTTATTAAAACATCGAAAGAAATCACGAAAAAAAAATAATTAAGAAGAAAATTCTTTCCTTCGTACATTTTGTATGGAACGAATTCTCATCTTTTGAAAGAGCTGCAGGAATATTGTAATAAGTATAATATTGAGTAGTGAGTGAATTCCAAAAATTGAAAAACGTCAAGTGTCATGACATCATGCTGATTGCTTTGCTTTTGTTTTTAAACATGTAATGTTGCCCCTCTTTCTTACACACTAAATGTCAATAGTCGAAAATGGGACAAACGGTTAACATATGTCTTCACCACCAGGAAAAATACAATAATTGTATTAAATCTCCTTCAGACGTATAAAGCAAATGAAACGCAATTCCCGTAAATAAGTGGAAAAGTAATAAATCCGTACACATCGCCATTTCTGAAACTGACAAAAAACACGGGAAGTTGCGCATCGATATTTGCTTCATGGTGTAATTATTATAAGTCAACACAACAGTTATTGATTCTGAAGCGGTACGAAATTCTCCGGGTCAGCTAGTAAAATATTAAAATAAAACAAATGTTTCCATATAATATTTAGATTGACGGACAGACAAGTAACTTTTTTTAGATGCTTTGGGAAGTGATATTAAGAAGTGTTATAAAAAGTAACTAACTACCGACGAATTTATAGCGCATTTTTTCTATTTGTTTCCGAAGTAAAATCCCTATATTATTAGTGAGCACGTCACTTCGCCGTGTTTGCATATTGATTTCCATGCTCCGCTATTTGATTGGAATATTCTATTGGCCGGTGCGCGGTGCCTAAACTACTGGACACTGTTCTCCCTCGTCACCGGTCATATCAGACCGGCAAACCGAATTACCACGCGAAAATTGCAACATGACTCAATGCATGCAGATTAGAATCAATTCTCCATGTAAATTGGTTCGTATTTGGTTTCGCAATCATTCATTTTATTTTCTTATTTTGGTGGCAGTTTGTGTTTTAAAACCAAGATATACCCTTACAAGGTGTTGTAAAAAAATAGAAAATGGTCGATATTTTATGATAAACATGACGAAGACCATGTCATTGTGTTTTGAAGACCAAAAATAAATCTTATGTATAAAAAATCCGTGTCACGGTGTTTGTGGTCGCACTCCTCCGAAACGGCTTGACCGATTTTTATGATTTTTTTATGTATATTTGGTAGATGTGAGAATAGGTTTTAAAGTATCCAGAAAAAAAAATCTATTTTTTTGACAATTTTTGTTTGTATTTTTTTTATTTGGCATCAAAAAATACCAAATTTTAACCTTCCTAACCCCGCCCTCCCATTTTTTAATCGCGATTTTTGTATTTTTGTATGAACAAATTTAACCGTCTTTCGTATTTCAAACAGAACGAAATTATTTATGTTGTTGAATGACAGATGGCGCTACGTCCGCCTCATCTAACTTTCATCCACACAGCGCAAGTCATTAACGAGAAGCGTCGCGTCATTTTGATATTTCATTCGGCATCATGTTCTCGCGTGCGCAAACCATCAACCTTATTTATTTTGTGTTGGCTAAAGACGGACTGACAAAAAATATGGTACACTCAATTGCTCTTCGAAATTCATATTGATTTTCTTTATTTCATTTTCCTACTTTAGTTGGTGTTTTTTTTTTGTTTTTATCGGCGGTCATCGTCTACAGCGCTCCATTCCTCTTTCTGTCATAGGTCCCATCCCCACACACTTACAATGTGATGAGGTTTGTCCGGATCTTGGCAGCGGATATGTCTGCGTGGCAGGAGAGAGACTGGTTGAGGGAGACCTTGTGACTTCTTAAGCAGAACTCTTTTGGAACATCGCCTTGCCCCGCAGTGAGAGGGATGGATTCATACGTCCTTCACTTCTGGACACACTGCACCCAAATTCCTACCCACACTTCATATCTACAGAACACTACTACCTCCACGGTTGAATTTGACAGCCACCTTTGGTCTGGAGCTCCAAAATACCTAAAAAAATCCTTGACTCTGTGCAGAAACGGGCAGTCCGTTTGATAGATTCTTCCAATTAACAGACGGACTGCAATCTTTAGAGCATAGGCGTCAGGTGGGAATGCTCTCCTTGTTCTACCGATATTACAATGGAAGATGCTCCGAGGAATTAGCGTCATTGGTCCCCTCGGCATTGGTGCATAGTCGGGAAACACGCCAAACACGCGCCACGCGCGTACACGGTTGACATTAGTCACATGAGAACGGGTCGTTTCTATGACTCGTTCTTGAGTTCAACGGCTCGGCTGTGGAACGATTTGCCGGCCTCTGTGTTTCCTCCTGCCCACAACATGGGTCTCTTCAAAACCAATGTTCATTCCTTCCTCTCCTCAAAAAGACCCTCCACACAGCATCCCAGATGACATACGCCCTGAGGGAAATTATATCATTTTCCTCAAGGCCTCCTGTGTGGAGTTAATGAAAAAAAAACATACAGAACTTCTTTTACTTTCCTTTAAAAGATCCTCCACACAGCATCCCCAAAGATGACATAGACTCTAAGGGAAAACATGTTTCTCAGGGCCTCCTGTGTGAAGAAAAATAAATTGGTAATCCTTATTTTTATATGGGTACCGAGAATCCGCCAGTTGATCCCCGAAAATATAATTATTATAAAATTATAATTATAAGTATTAGGTATTACTAGCTGGTTCCCGGCATGCGTTGCTATGCCATTTAATAAAGAAATTGTTTCTCCCTGCGTGTCCTTTCCCATTCGTCGCGTTCCCCTCCCGCCTCCAATTCCTCTCCCGCGTCCCTCTCCCCTCTCGCGTTCTCACTCCGATTCCTCCACCTTCCCTCTCCCCACTCCACTCCAATGCCAGATATTATATATTACAAATTTCGTGATGCCAGAGTTTACCAGTAGTTTTATACAAACCTTGTCCTTACAATAACGAACATAAAAAGAAAAGAATTATCCAATTTGGTGCAGTCGTTCGGAAGTTATGCACGTACATACATTTCGGCGAATCATTTTTATTTATATTCATTTTTATAAAATTTCCCGCAAATATATCAATATCGTTTCCACTTTAACGATTTGTTTTGCTTTTCGTCTGACGTTATTGCTAACTCACTTTTGGCAGGAAATTGACATTATTTGATAGTATACGTATTAATATATATAATTTCATAACGCCAGAGCTTTCCATTATATATAGCCTATAATATGTTATTCTGATGCAGGAGCTATATTATTGTAAAGTTTCATTAAAATCAAAAAAGGTTATTTTTTATTAATTTTGTTTGGTTTAAAAGAAGTAATATAAAAAAATAATTTCACATACTTCAATTATTATTTTTTTTTATTTAATTTAACACATGTTAACTGTCTGAATAAGTGTAAAAATAAGCCAAATAACAGTAAACAATCGATTTTTAACATGTCTAAAAAAGTCTCGGTTTCGACAGATTTTCTACCGAAACTAGATTTTGCTAGAACTAGAACTTGCCGAAACCGAACCATCGGTCGGTCACTATTGTTTATTTTTCTTTCCATGGGGTGTTTTGATAGACTACGCCCTAAATTTTTCACACCCTTCTCAGCGAAAGCGCCATCAATGTTCCATTTGAAAGTAAAATCCCTATTAATCGCCGTATTAAAGTGATGTGGTGTTTGTTTGTTGATTTTCGTCGTCTGGAGCTTTTATGTAACTGTTTAGCCCAACTGCAGAGAGGTACTAACAGAGTGCGGGCATATCAATGATTAGCCACCTGTAGCCTGTATAGTGGCGTAGCGTGGGTTTCGGCCGCCCGGGGCGGAGGAAAATTTTGCCGCCCCCCCCCCCCGTCCCTAACTTCTACAGGTATTTCTTCCGCAGATTTTCAAGCGCTGATCGGTTAGGGGGGGGGGGGTAGATATCCTATTTTTTTATGCCGATTTTTATAATCCCATGTGCCGAGTACTCTTCCATTAAAATCATGCTTACAAATTCTGCTACTAATTTATATATAACTGCTCTCAGAAATCGAGAATGGTATGCCTGTAATAGAATTTCGCATCTTCATCACGCATACGAATGGAATGCAACTCAAATGCAAAGTTTCACTCGGTACACGATGAATCGGCAACTTACTATTATGTTGATAACACAAAACTGGTTAAAATTAAACTAAATATGCGGCGTATCAAAACTACACTCAGAACAAAAAATAGTTTTTCTTTGATTCTAGCGGCACTTACACTCTGAACACAAAACTGGTTTCCATTAAATCTGTATGCGGTGAATTGAAAATACACTCAGAACATGAAAAGGGTTTTTCTTTGATTCTGCCGGCACTTACATTCTGAACACAAACCTGGTTTTAATTCATTAAAACCAGGTTTGTCTGTATGTGGTGAGTTAAAACTACACTCAGAACATTGGGGCGAAGGAAAATTTCGCCGCCCCCTCATTTGGGTACTTCAAGTCAGGTGGGGGGAGGGGGTTGTGTTCGGAAATCCTATTTTTTTACGACCTATTTATATACGAGCCGAATTTTTTAATAATCACATTTGACGAGTATTCTTTCAACGAAAATCATCTTTATAAATTCTACTCCAAAGTTGATTGATTGATACTGCGTTAGAGTCCCCAAATAATAGTTACACATGCAACAATCAATTTCTCAGAATTTTACAGCGTTTTGAAACTCAAATGTAAAACTTCACTCGCTGCACGATGAATCTGCAACTCGTTATTTAATTTATCGTTGTATTTTGAACACAAAACCAGTTTGTATGCGGTGAATTAAAAATACATTCAGAACATGAAAATGGTTTTTCTTTGATTCTGGCATTAAATAAATAGTCTGTTCATCGGGATTTTCATTTTCCTTCGAAATGTGTCAGCAGATGAATCCAACTGGAATTTTACATTCTGTACTGATTTAAATTAAATCTGCCTGTCAATGTTTGCGACCAAAATTTCCGGTTATCCCAAACATTTTAAATGTTCCTTTTTATTGTTTTTTTTTATCTTTTTGCAAAAAATAAAATTGTTCTAAAATCTAGGTATAGTAATTTTTCCGACGTGCTTATCAGAACATTATTGTTTCTACATATTAAAATTTTGATTTTGGACATGTGGATTGACTCAAAAATACACGCCTGCGAATATTTGAATTAAAGTACCTAAAATAGAATTAACTTAAAATTTTAAATACAGATTCCCTTTCTTAAAAAAAATGTCATAAAACTGTATCTCAACTTTTATTGCAATCAAAAATTTTTTGAAAATTTAATGTGTGGGACATAATTCCACAATTTTATTTTAAAATTAAATGTTTGGGACAATTTGGGTCTCCTGAATTGTTAAATTTTTCCAAGATAATATTATTATTTATTGTGAATATTTGCCGCCCCCCTTAAAAGTGCCGCCCGGGGCGGGCCGCCCCCGCCCCCCCGCCCCCCCCACGCTACGCCACTGAGCCTGTAGTCTGTAGCCTGTAGCCTGTAGCCTGTAGTCTGTATAGCCTGGGCAGCCAGAGCCTGTTAGCAGTTGGCTGTTCCGCTAGTGGAGAATGAGTCGCAGGGGATTTAGCACCCTTCTGACTTCTGCCCTAGACGAACCAAATAAATGCAAAGTGGTAGCTCTAGAGGCGAAATACGACATAAAATCAATTTTTTCGATTATTCTTTACTACGAATTGGTTTACATCGTGATTTCTAAAAATACGTTTTGGATCAGAATGAAATCCTATTGTTTCGCCTAAGTAGAATAAAAATAATATTCACTTTATAAAAATAAATAAAGCATAAATTACTATTTTTTTCCTCCATTGTTAGTATTATCGCATTTAAGAAACAACTTAAAAAAATATTATTTTATGGCTAAGATTATCTTAGTGTATAATTGGAGCCCTGTAGAAACTTTGGTTCAACAAAATCGGATTTGCTTTGAATTTAATTATCATTTTCAAAATTGAAACTGATTGTGTGAAGAATTCAGAAAAGCAAAGTACTTACCTACAAATAATATAATTTGTTTTAACAAAAAAATAATTTAGTTGTCATTTTCAAAATTGAAACTGATTTGTCAAGAAAATTGTGTTGAAATGGAGCGAAAGGTTAATTACCGGTTGTGCCTTTTTTAGGCTTGTTTTTTAATGCCTTCAATTTTTAAATACTTTTTTATATTTAATGTCATTTTTTATCATGTTACATACTATATGTAGATAATACATTACTCAAATAATTTAAAACATTCAATGCACCTTTTATGTACATAATGTAACGAACATCACTTTGAAGTCAACCATTTTTTTAGCACTAAATTTGAATTGAATTAATTTATTAATTTATTTGGTATAAGATTATACATTTATATACGAGTACATAATTTATGAAAGGTTTTGACTCTCCAACTAGGAGGATTCCCGTTTTAGGACAGTCAAATTATTATGAGTATGAACATATGGAACATGATTTGTACAAAAAAAGAAGGAAAATTGAGAAAATAAAAAGAAGAGAAAGAATTCAAAATAAAATAAAAATGTTTAAATCATAGTAACTGTTATTTATTTAGCATAGTTATTAAAATAATATTAATTTAAAAAAGAAAAGGTAAATGGGTACTTAATAACATATATGTAACTTAAGAGGAATTAAGAGGATTAAAACATTTAGGTAACCTCTGTATGCTTTGCATATTATAGTCCTACATACATGTGATGTAGAAAAAAAGAAGACAAAAAGAGAAGAGAAAGAATAGAATAAAAATAAAATAACCAATTAAAACATAAAATAGCCGTGGTTTGTTTAGCATAGTTATTGAAATGATAATAATAATAAAAAATAAGTTTTTTTCAACAACTATGCTAAACATATGTTTTAATTGGTTATTTCATTTTTATTTTATTCTTTCTCTTCTCTTTTTTTCCTTTTTTTTCTACATCACATGTATGTAGGACTATAATATGTAAAGCATGCATAAGTTACCTAAATGTTTTAATCCTCTTAATTCCTCTTAAGTTAGAATTTGAAATTAAAACACTTTTGTACTTTCTTCCACTAATTTATATTTCACCAGGACCGATTTCATCCTATTACGACCAGTCTGACCAGTCTGAAAATGTCCGTAATAGGATGAAATCGGTCCTGGTGAAATATAAATTAGTGGAAGAAAGTACAAAAGTGTTTTAATTTCAAATTCTAATACAATGGAATTCCACCACGAATTATCAGTGCAAAAACTATCCTCTTAAGTTATCTATATGTTACCTATATGTACCTATTTACTTTTTCTTTTTTAAATTAATATTATTTTCTATGCTAAACAAATAACAGTTACTATGTTTTAAACTTTTTTTTAAATTTTATTTAATATTCTTTCTCTTCTTTTTATTTCGTCTATTTTCTTTCTTTTTATGTACAAATCATGTTCCATGTGTTCATACCCACAATATTTTGACTGCCCTAAAACGGGAATACTCCTAGTTGGGCAGTCAAAAAATTTTAATAAATTATGTATATAAATGTACAAGCTTGTGCTAAATAAACAAATAAAAAAATAAAAAATATGTACTTAAAAGCAAATGATTAAAACATAAGGTGGTACATGGTGTTTGCATTTCATATTATAGTCGTACGTACACATTTAATTGGATTGTTTCGATGTGACTGGACAACTCAGAATCATGCAACTTCAACACCTGCTTTGAAAAGTCACTAAAGTAAAATAGGTTACGTTAGGCTTGGTTATGGCTATTTCTCAATTGTTTTTTCATAGCTTTTAATGATTTTTCAAAGGGGTGTTGAAGTTGTATATTTCTGAGCTATCGTCATGGAATTATTTCGATTCTCCAAATCAAATAAATTACGCAAATCCAAAAATTCTTTAACGGTAATTTTTCTCTTTTTCTTCAATGGCACAAAATTTTTGTCTGTATGTCTAAATTTAATTAGAACTCGAACGGTGCAGCCCTACATCTTCAACCGCTAAGCTGATTAAAGTTTTTTCAGGTTATTTTTTACTAGCAGACCCGGCCACACTTTGCTGTGGCTAACGAAACCTTTATAACAAACGCCATCCGTTAAATCAAATCCACCCCACGCTGCCCGCTGCCGCTTTTCCAGATATATTATGTATTTCAACTAATTTTCACTAAATCTTGACAAATTATATACCTAAAAATCTTCCTCATGAATCACTCTATCTATTGGTGTAAACCGCATGAAAATCCGTTGCGTAGTTTAAAAGAGCTAAGCACACATACAGCGGGGAGCGACTTCTTTTTATACTTAGTAAAGAAGTATTAAAGATTCGGTGATATTTCAAACCACCCCTTTAGCAGCAGGCAAGTGAGTTAACCATTTATAAAGCATAACACATTGTTTCAGCTTGATTTTCTTTTTTTTTTCAGGTAAAAAGCAATCTGTTCAACCCAATATCCAGCAAAGAAGGCTTACAAGTTGTCGAAAAGACATTTTAAAATTGTAAAATACAAATAAAAACGACGAATCAAAAATGTCCACCGTCGAGGTAACAGAGAAAAAATTAATATGCCCAAGAGAGTCCCTGAACTGGGGGATAAAAGAAGAAATCAGTGTAACGACTACATTTTAACTATTTAAAAAAAAAACCTAATAATCGGAAACATGGAAACTATTAGACTCCCTTACGTCAAGCTGACGAATATTTCTCAGGTTACGTCGAAAACAGTCGCGACAACACAAATTAATAATGGAAAGAAATTTAAAGTTGATAAAAATTCAGATCGACTTGGATTATCGTCACCACCATCAAAGGAGTTTGTTATTATAAAAAGAATACTCCTAAGCAAAAAATGCCTACAAAAATCTTATTCACAAACGCAAACGCATCAATCTATGATGAGCATAAGCAATTATGTACTACTTTTTGGAGTAGACCAAGAACTGACGCATTTTTTAATCAACGACTGTGATGGCAAAATTCCCGTCAGGTTTGGCAAAAGTGAAAAGCGCCAATCAGAGGTGTCTGTAAACAATCACACGAAAGACGAATTCAGCGAGTGGAGCATCGATGAAGAGTCTTCGCTCAAAATAGGAAAGTTGGCCACCAACACTACTGCTACGTCACAACAAAACTGTAAGAAATGTTCACGTGAACGAAGCGCAAAACGCAAATCTGGCGTCAAAAAATGCAAAAGAATGAGCGAACAATTAAAGAAGAATCATAAAATTAAAGCGCCGCAGCCCAAAGGTATTTAAAAAAATATTAATTAAATAATTTATACTTCTCTTTGGTCCATAGTAGGCTGAACATTGGCTCGGCTATCTGGAAGCCCTGAGGTGGGGTTCCCATTTTTTCATTTTGGAGTGTTCAGAAAAAAAATTCTGAGGTTTCTCTGCATCCGTGGCTCTATCTGGCGAACTTCTGGGTATGCTTCGACTTCACTCCTTGCATTCCACTTATTTAGACTACTGAAAGGTTATATCGCAGGTTCTCAACCTTATTTTGCCCACCGCCCACTTTGAGAATATTTTTTTTCTAGAGCTCTCAGGGGAGGGGAGAGAGCTCAACTGTCACGGAAGAAATAATTCGATTAAAATATATTAAATTATTGATTATATCTTTTTGTTTAGCAAGTTAAAAAAGCCATTATTTTTATTTTAAGTACCGCCACCTCCTTCCTTCTATCCATGATTGTGTCAATTCCTAATAATTATTAATAATACTTCTTCTTCTTCGATGGCGCTACAACCCATATCGAGCTTTGACCTACTGCAACATTCGCCTCCAACTATTCCTGTCCTCAGCGGCTGACTTCCAGTTTGGTACCTGAAGAAGCTGTGCTGCATCCCCTCTTACCTCGTCTTCCTACCTCAGTCTGGGTCTTCCCACTTTTTTCCTTCCACCTGGGTGTCCAAGCATAATTCTTTTTGGGACGTGTGTCCGGCATTCTCTGTGGGTATATGCCCGGCCCATCTCAACGTTAGGAGTCTCATTGGGTTGAGATATTAGGGGCCTGATATATGTCATGCAGTTATTTGTTATGCGCCGCTGTTCCCCCTCTTTCACGGATCCACATATTCTTCTCAACACTTTTCTTTCAAAAGTATCCAGCATTTCAGCCATCTTTGTCGTCAGTGTCAACGCCTCACATCCATATGCCAATACAGTTCTGACAATAGTCTTCTAAATAGCCAATTGATTCACCGTTTATCCCATATTTTTAGAATTTATTGAAAAATCGTAAACTTTGTAAACTTGCGAAGTCTGCGTATTAAATGGGGAAGTATCGTTTCAGCTTTCTACCAACGCAAAATGTAAACCGCGGGAAGGTTTGAAAAACTTCTTTAAAAAGTTTTACGAAAGGTAGATATATCTGTCACATTGCGGCAAGTGATCGTTCGAGTTGTTTTGCGAACTTGTCATAATTAGCCAAAATTTGCTCGAAACCGCTACCCCGGTTTTTTTAGCGCTAGGCCCCGCAGGCGGTTTTTTGATGGGCTTCGCCTACTTTAGTAAAGTTCCCTGAGAGTAGAGTTTTGCCCCTGGATAATTTTACTGTGGTAAAGGGGGCGATTCTTTCAATACGGTTAAGAAGCCCTGTTTTAGACATTTGTCTTTTTGATTTTATTATTTGAAGTATAGGTATCTTTTCATGTTTAGAAAACCTTAGATGCCGAAAAATTTTATTTTTCAAAAAAAATTCTCCTGGAAAAATCGATAGATCGGGAAATTATTTTTAAGACTTTTATCTTTGTAGTGTGAAGTTGGAAATTTTCCGTGTTTTTAAATCAAATAATTTTAATAATTCATAACTTATTTTTCCATTTTTCTGGAAAATTGTGTTTTATTAAAAAAAAAATCAGGAAAATTGTGAAAATGACTCTGGAAATACACATTTATCTTTTTGATTTTGTTATGCAATGTTTTGAAATTTTTTAAGTTTTAAACAATCCAAAATTTCCTTCCGGAAAAATTTGAATTGGAAAAAAATTGTTCGGAAAATGGTTTGGGAAATTGTATTAAAGTTTTTGAACCTGAGTAATTCAAAGTTTTGTTAATTTTATTTTTGACCTTTTCTCATCTGGAATGCTTTTTGAAACTTTAACTTTCGGTTCTTTTTAAAAATAATGGAGGGCGCCACTTCCGTCTACTACAATCGAAAATGTACAGTCCTTCAGATAATAATACTATCAGATATTTGGATATTTTTATAGTGTCATTTTAGTGAAAAATCACCTCCAAAGCGCTGCACATGTATTAAACTTTTTATAGTCTGTGATGTGTAAGAAATTTAACAAAAAAATATTATACTTATTATTCTAATATTTGTTTCAGGACATCACGAAACTGAATTGCCAATGGCCCAGGCTGTGAAACTTCTTTCCAGGGGAGTCATTTCCGTGTGCAAGCCGAGCCTGGATTGTGATGTCCCTAAAGAGATCGACACCAAGAGAAGTCAACAAGATGCAGATCGTAGCGTCATTGAAATAATAGATGACTTGAGTAGTTTGTCAGGTAGTTCCGTTATTATTAACGAACACAATCAAATACCCATCATGGTTGAGTCAGAAGATGACGAAACTCGCGGTTTTCCGAAAAAGGAAACAAAATATTCCATAAATAAATCTACAATGACGGAAGATTATCCAACACCGGTACCAGAATTAGAACAAATTAACAACAAACGACCACAAAGGCGTTCGATCAAACCAGTGAACTATATCATCGGGGATTCAGATTTAACTGAAAATAAAGCAAACAAAATATCTACACACGTTAAAACCGATTTCAAAAAAGATGATAAAGAAACAATTACCATAACTGCATCTAATGGTCGTGCGCAAATCAATTCAAATTTTCTGGGCATATTTAAGGAGAAATCAGATACTCAAAGTAAGTTACTAGATTATTTTATTTTTCATATTATATTCAAATTATATTACCAACTAGCTTTTTCCCGCGGCTTCGCTCGCTTGGTGTAACCTCCCCCTCTCACCGCCCTCCCTCTCCCACCCCCCCCCCTTCTCCTCCCCCCTCCTCCCCTAATTTTTGAAGTATCTAGACGCGTTCCACGCCGAAACGCAAATTATATAAAATTCCCTCGATAGAAAAAAATCGCAAAGTATACTCTGAAAATTATTATAAATAGTATAAACACGTTTGTTATAGTTGTGAAAAATTTCACAATGTTTCTTTAAATGTTACTTAAGATACCTTCCACGAGATTTTTGCTCTATTTTAAACGAGTTGTGTTTTATTGAACATTTTCGCAATTTTCGCATCGATTTTATCGCTTTAAATATTAGCGCGCTCCTCTAACATTCGTAATTACACATCTTACACATCTTCTACTTTTTGAGCATGGATGCGACGCCTTAAGTCTAAAGTATGCTTTGGGAGAATTTGTGTTACATGGTTTATTTCTTTTATTAATCCATTATTTCTTTACTTTCATCTCGTTAATTTCTGCTAATAATAATCAGCTTAGTCTATTTATTACTTTATTGCATTGCAGCCCGTTCATCTTCTAATACGCCACTCACTAATATACTATATTCGACCGTAATGTGTTTTTTTAATTTTTTTTCGCTATTTTTTCATTTTCGTCACTTTTTTGCCATTTAGGCAAGTTACTCGCCACTCGACTAAATTACTAGCCTGGTCCGAACAAGCCTTACCCTCTGCACGAGTATGGCCGAAACGGTGGGGCGAAGCGAAAAAATGCCCAGAAGAGTATGGCCGAAACGTTTCGTCTGCGGTTATTATTCAAATAATGTCATATTTAATTAATATATTTGATTTGTAGTGGCATCTATTGACATCTTTTGAAAGACATACGTACAATACCGACTTCACAGTTTTAGTTTAAAAATTATTTTTGTGTCATTTAGCGATCGTCAGAGGAAGAAAGCAGTTTTTTTGTATGGGCATGTTTTTTTTCGATGTTGGTTTATTATAGTGGATTGATGTCGATGACATTTTAATTCAAAATGTAATGTTATTTTTAGTTAATCTATGATAATTTATAAAAAGATATTTAAAAAATGAACCAAAAAAAAACTCACTCCTCAGGTACAGTTTTGTTCTCCAAAACTACCCGTAACTTGCGGAGAGGTTAAGAGTCCTACTAGCGATGGGTAAGTTCTGTATTTTGCCAGAGGCCTCGAGGAGTGCTTTCTTTCAAAATGCTCGAGTTCCAGGATCAGGTCTCGGGTCCGAGTTCTTTGGTGCAGACTGGGTACCGGGTGCTGTTGCGGCTACCGGGTCGCACGAGTTCGGCCGGAGCCGATCCTCGGAGGGGGTACCCGCACAAGAATTCGAACGCGAGTGATGCGAGTGGCTCAGACCGCGAACACGGGGACGCCGGTGAAGGCATTCGGGTTCCGGCTCCGAGTTCGGCTGCGAGTTTCGGGTTTGGGCCCGTACCCTGGACTGGGTTCTCTGGGAGTAGTAGATTTTGGGAGTAGAAGGAGTGGTCAAGAACCCATTCCAGCTGAACCAACACATCGCTATTATGTCATGGTATGGTACAGTCGAACAATCATTTTTCATATTGCATTAAAAAACATGTTTTCACTTTATTTCTAGACCAAACTGACACTGACCCAGATACAATGGCTATCACTGAAGAACATTTGAACAGATTAAATAATGAAGAAGCCTTTTTAAATATAAATAAGGTGAATAGCAGAAACGGTGCTCCAATTGATGAAAATCTCCATCTCCAACTCATAAATGTTGATGATCAATCAGTAGATAGCACTGTTTTTTCAGACACCAATTTACACCGAAATATTGTTGAAACATCACCAATAGTTGATATGGAGTGTATTCCAATCAACTGTCTGTTCCAAAATAGTGATATAGAAGAAATTTCAAAGCAAATGGTCGAATTAGTAGAATGCCAAAGTACGTCTGAAATTACTAGCTCCTCAGATCGAAATCGATGTAACAACGCGACAATGACCCAATCAATCAGTTGTACCGCCGTGCAGCAGATGCTGTTAAAAGATCTTCAGCTGATGGTTCAAAAATTTCATGAATTCAGTCACTCAGAAAAACATGCACGAAAAATTGCCACAGCTTTATCAACAGAATCAACAGTGGTAAGCAAAGTTGACGATCGAAAATCTGAATCGTTACCAATCAGTGCAAAGAGCTCTGATAATCTGACTGATGAATATAGCTCAACCGAAGCAGACAAGGTAACCCCAGCATGTTTCGACACAACAGACAGTGCAACGCAAATCTCAGAGGATAAATTGACACCAGAGAATGATTATAGTATACAGGACATTGATAAGTGCAACAATATAAACAGTGCAAGCCAATCGTACCAGATAACTTCAAGGAATAAAATTAGCAAGTATCTTAAAACATATAATACGAGAAAAAAAATACAGACGATGAAAAAAGCACTAAAAGCTAAACAAAAAACGACAAAAATATATCGCCGACATAAAAATGAAAAAAAAATAGCTATACATGCCAAAAGAAAGACAATCGGAGCACCTATATCAAAGAATGACCTTCCAAGAAAACCTCGAGTAGAAAAAGAAACCATTGACAGCGCAAACCAGCCAGTCAGTACTGTAGAAAATGATAATAATATTTCAAATTACGATGAAATTACTAATAATGAAAGCGATTTGTTTGAACCATCAACTGAGAGCGAGAAACTTGAAGATATTGTTAAAAATGGTGCAGATCCCCTTGAAAAACTAAATCCAGAAACTAAACCTAATAATGAAGATGAAACAAATGATAATAAGAGCGCGGAAGTCACAATATCTAACATTCCAGAAGCCAAAAATACTACAAAAGGAATGTGTGAGGAAATTAAGCAGATTCTTGTTTTTATCGACAAAAATATTCTCATAGTAGATCCAGTGGAGGGAGTGAGTGTCAACCCCAACACATCTAAGACCTCATACGATGGTTCTCATTTGAATACAACAAGCCTCGTTAATTCAGAAAAGCAAACTCATGCCATGATACAATCGAAAAGCGATAAGGCTTTTAATAAGACTTCTGATCATTTAACTATGAACAAAAACAACACAGATAGTGCATTGCCTGATAAAGTTAAGAATGGTACAGTATCTCGTAAACGCAAACAACCACAGAGACGTGTCACTCAAAATAAAGATAAAAACATTATTCAGAAGACTCCAACAAACAAGAAACGTATTTCCGCAAGGAGAGAAAACATGTTTCAACTAAAACAGTTGAGAGTTGTTTGCGAACGATTCTCTGTCGAAATCTCTAACAACGACACAAAGAAAAACAATTCTACAGTACAAGAAGAGCATTGTGACTCTACAACGGCTGTTATTGAAAACAGACCAGAAGTCAGCAGTCCATTGGAAACATGCCACTCTCGAGAAACTGTGACATGTAACACTGATCCAGAATATTCCAAATCATATCCATTATTTTACCCAGAGTCGGCCAAAGATGAAAGACAAATAAACAGTGATTGGCGATCGAAGACACCACTTAAAACCGATGATGTAGAGGTGGACATCGAAAATATTATTGATAATGAAATTAGCATTGTTAATAATAAAATTATTTGTGTTGAAGATTCCACAACCAAGGACAGTGATGAGAAAATTTTAAATAGCGATTACAGGTAAGAGAATTTTTCTTAATATGTATTTTATTTCATGTGCAAGAAGCGATTTGATTAAATTAAACACCATTTCTTTGACCAAATATATACACGATGTCTGGCAACTTGTAGAACCTACAATACCTACCCACAAAGCGGGAAATTAGTAAATCTATTTTGTACAGAGAACTTCAAAAAACTTTTTTTTCCAACAGGAGCATATAGATTTTTTTAAACCTTTCCATTTTTCGGCAACTAAAGGGTTGAAAAAAAACTTTTGTCTACGCTTCGTGCGTTATAAAAGGCATTATACAGCAGATATTAACCTCCTGGTGACACGTGTTTTTAATTGTTTACCTAAAAATTTCAACTTTGGGCTCTATTTATTTGAAAGCTTAAATCAAAAAAAGGTATACCACAAAATCGATTCTTGCTTGTACTGCAACTACATACAAGTGTACCACAAGTACTTTACTACAGGTTTCCGGACACCGTGTTTGATTTATAGTTAATGATTTTATATTTTATGCCATCTGCAATCCAAAAGCTGTTTCTTTTTCTTTCTCTTTTGATGCATATTGCTAAAATCTTCACCTAGTTACCACTTGTTATACCCATTTTAACTTTAAAACTGTTTTTGATACCTGTATGCACTTAATCACAGAAAATGTAATAACATGCAAAAGCCAAAAGTTGATGATTAATCAATAAATATCGACGAGTGAAAAATATGGTGAAAAGCTTTAGCTGTGTTTGATGCCAAGATCTGAATAGCCAGGTACTTCCCCTTCTCCTTCCCCTCCCCACTATCTTTAGCCACGCAACATACCCCAATTGGGGATGCCATAGTTTCACTGGTTCCAGATGGTTGGGACTCTTTTGTGGTACCTATTCACATTAAAAAAAAATTAAATGCTCCAAATAGTTCAGTCACGTCAGCAGACGGCTGCATTTGCAGAGTATCTTAGCACTAGTAGAGTAAAAATTAAAATTTATTCCTTTTATTTCATAGAAATGTATCATTTTATCTATTTACCGTAAAACAATATTTTATGATAACTGCATTAAGCTGCATATAGATATTAGCAACACAACATGCAATACATCAAAGGTTGCAATAAATTACCGTACTCCGTTGGTTGCGCAGAGCAACATGTATACTATGGTAATTTGTTGCATTGCATGTTGTGTTGCTAATATCTGTAAGCGGTTTTACTTAACCTTCTTCGCAGGGTGGCCCGAAAACTGAAGAAGTCTCATATGAAGTCTAGATTCAAGAAACACTTTCTTTATTTCTTAAACACATTTATTTTACATTTCAGTATTGCTGAAGTACAGGAAGAAGTTCAAACAATTTCTGGGGCACTTCTTTCATCTCCTCCACATCACAAGAGCAGCCACTTGCCAATCACAGCCGCTCCCACAGTCCAGAAAACTGCCACACGGAGAGCTCAGCCGTTACATGAACCTAATAATACTGAAGAGATTGTCTTCCGATCCAAACTACCTAACTCCGCCAACCTAGAATATGAAAAACTAATAGTCGATGTTATTTTAAACACGGAAAATACGGTTGGGGTTGAGAATCAAGAAGAATATAGTGTGGAACAAGGCATTCCTAAAAATAACTCACAGGTAATGGAAGGGGATTTAGTAGAAACAATTTCTGATACATCTTGTAAATTTAATTTTAAGCCAATCAGCATCGGCTCTCCATTCGAGTTGACCAGTGATGTAACTCTAGACACTCAACTGGTAAATTTGAGGTCAGTAGACAATGGGGCTAATTCAAAAACTCTTTCCAACACCAAATACAGCGATTCAGAAACAGTGTCGAGTACTACTTTAAGTAACGGTAATGACTTAGGGAAGACTAATCAGTTCGAGAATACGGATCGGGAAAAACAATTTAATATTGTAACCAATTCCACCATCATCGATGTATCGCCACATTCGGAATTAACACTGGGTGTGAATTCCAATAGCAACCAGTGCGGTGTAGATTGTCAGGACCTGGTTATAGAAGATCATTCAGCAAAGCATGATCTAGTTGAAACACAACCAGACAACGAACCTAACAGAGGGACTGCCACAATTTATAAGACAAATCCTGCGGAGACATCCGTTTCATCACGTAATATTACTGCGAGCGAATACATATTAAGAAAACAAGAAAAAAACGATTACATAGAATTAAATACCGCAATTCCAGATCCTAGGTTACGAGGTTCTTATCTTTGTTTTGAGGAAGCCGTGATGCTCTCTGATGTAAACAAGGTAGAAATATTCAAAAATATATCGGCAAAACAAGCAAATCTGGTTAAGAAAAAATTTAAAAAAAGGGATGATAAAGATCTTCGCAAATTAGAATATAAGAAGGATGAAAGTAATCTTGACAATGCACTTAAACTGCAAACTGTTGTCACTGATCATCAAATGCTGAGTCAACGCAAGAAAGAAAAAATACTGCCCAAGTTGATTTCTGTCTCTGGTAAAACACCAGAATCATCTTTAAATATATTATCTTCCTCTCCTCCGTTAGATGCGTTTTCTGATGGAACTCCTCAGATGTGTCCTCCACCCTCATCAAATCCGCAACTATTGGAGTCTAGTCGATTATTTTCATCTGTAAAATCTTTAGAAAGTTTATCTAGTTCTTTGTTACACAGTTTTAACCTAGCGTTCAATCAAAATGCAGCTCAAGAGTCACAATCATCCAAGATCAATGACTATTCAAAGTCAGAGTCGTCAAGCGGGATGAGCATCTCAGAATCACCAACGACAAATGCGCATTCCTCTCCATTGTCCATTACTGAGAAAGCAATGGCAGATCAGCTTGAATTAAAAAGCAAAGTAGAAAGTGAATTTCAGTTGGAAAAACCATTCCCCAAAGGGTTAACAGTATCATTGCGTTCAAATGACACGGTGCTCAGTCACAGTGATCAGCCCAGTCCCGGTGTTAGCACGAAAAATTTTGTAAATAATCAGATTTCACCGTGTGTAGAGATAACAGAATCTATAACAAAGATGCAAGAAGATACAACACATGTTGCCCAAAAATTGAGACTGAAAGATATCAGAAAACAACCCAAACAAGGTAGTGAAAAAGAAAGAGAAGAGCACACATTATTAGCAGCAATTCAGAAAACCCAAATCCAAATATATTCAAATCCGTATTACATTGAAAGTAACCCAAACGAAGCACAAAAGATAGAAGTGTTAGCAGCCCGCCAAGATACCACAAAAAGAACTGATCAACAATGTATTGGTACAAATGTTACGAGATCTCAAAGGCTATTCCAAAATTTAAAGAGAGATATTGCAACGCAAAGAGAAGGGTTAGATTTATCAAAATCATATGAAAATGCCATAGATGGCGAAAGCGATAGAAATTCTTACATTACTGGAAATAATTACAGAAGTCAGAAAGAGTTCCAATCAGATAAAACTGTGAATCAAAATACTAATACGAATTACAAACACTACTATAGAAAAAAGTTCGATTTACTACCGGACGTTAATATTAATCTACCACCACCAAATCAAATAAATCATTCAAGTGACGTACAACGCCGACAGGCTAACGGCAGTCTCCAAGAATCACAAGCGACACATGATCCAAACCACGTAAATCCTACGCATCCAAGTGTTCCAACTACACAGCAATATTACGGCAGCTCTATTTATCCAGTATGTCCTACTCCAATCATGGCGACAAATAATATTCACATAATACCACACAACAATCATTTTGTAGACAATCGAGTTTTACACAGGAATCCAAATAACCAAGATCAATATTCACCTTGTAATCCAGTGTCAAATTATCAACATGGTTCTACGAATCTACAATCAGCTCAATGCAGTCCAAGACAAGTTACTGATCTGCATCATTTCAATCCAAATTCTGCACTTTCCACACAATCGACATCTGCAGCACATTCCGCGCATTCCACATATTTCACACATCCCGCACATTCTCAAATTCGATTTCCGCCTCCGCAGAGAAACATAGACCCTAATATGTTTGCAAGATCATACAGTCCGTGGACCAACCCTATTCATCCTTACCCCCCACAAGAACACAGAACATTCCCTCCACTCGACGAACAAAAACAACAATTCATTCAAAACTACGCAAAGAGAGCACGCCCTCCCCCTCCACAAGCACAACCAAAAAAAATACTAAGAAGAAGAAGTAGCATGTTTCAATAAGATTGCGACGGAAGGTTATTGCGAAATTAACAATGTCTCAGATAGATCGTCGATAGATGACCAATTGGGTTGTGGAAACAGATATTGTAAACATTAATGTTTTATCATGATAGAAAAAGTATACAGAAAAATTTGTTTTTTTTAGGGTATGCTATGCCATGAGCAGATTGATTAAGGCAATACAATGAAAAATGTTTTTGTTTAAATAATATTTGATCACCAACAAATACAGTTTTTATTAAATACTGCAACATTGAGAGATAAATCGTGTCCCAGAAAGAGCTACAAGAATCGATCAACCGCATCAACGAAGAGTGCACGGCAACAACCACACAAGCGCCATCTTCTGCTACAAGATTACCTGCCATTAATTAATTACTAGTGGGTGGTGTTTTAAAAAATTTAAACTCTAACCTGTGCAGTATTGTATACAATTCACCAACTCCATCCACCGGGAATGATAATCCTGTTCATGAAATCTATCATCCATGCAAATAAGTTTTTAAATTCAATCTGTTAAAAAGTCATTAATATCATTAGAAGAATCTAGAAGTCTATATTTTTTTTAATTAGTTCTGGTTAGTATTGTTCAAAATCAATTTAAATATAAGAGATGTGCTATCGGCAGTTTTTACCGAGTGGGACTGTGTTTCCTGGCGTCGCCAATATTGTCAACCAATACTAAAGCACACCTTAAAAAAATAGTTTTTCGAAAACGATAGTTTTTGTTCATTTAGTATTCAAATTACATTCAAATATTCAAATTCTTCTTCTTCGATGGCGCTACAGCCCATATCGAGCTGTGGCCTCCTGCAACAGTCGCCTCCAGCTCCTCCTGTCCTCAGCGGCTGACTTCCAATTTGGTACCTGGAGAAGCTGTGCTGCATCCCCTCTTACTTCGTCTTCCCACCTCAGTCTGGGTCTTCCCACTTTTCTCTTTCCACCTGGGTATCCAGTCAAAATTCTTTTTGGGATGCGTGTATCCGGCATTCTCTGTATATGCCCAGCCCATCTCAGCCTGAGGAGTCTCATATGTGTTGAGATGCTAGGTGCCTTATATATATCATACAATTCTGTATTGTGCCGGATGCGCCACTGTTCACCCTCTTTCACGGGTCTACATATTCTTCTCAGCACTTTTCTTTCAAAAGTATCCAGCATTTCAGCCATCTTTACCGTCAGTGTCAGCGCCTCACATCTATATGCCAATACAGTTCTAACAATGGTCTTATATGGTTATTTTGGTTTTTCTGTGGACACTACGTGACTTAAACACTGGCAGCAAAGAGAAGTATGTTTTGTTGGCTGCTGTGATTCTCCTTCTGATTTCTGCTGGATCCTCATTGTTCTCTATCAGACTGGAGCCCAGGTAGATGAATTGATCGACCACAAATATTCAAATTACATTTCCATATTCAAACTATATTATTAAATCTATTAACGAATTCTTTCCGTATTCAAACTATTCCCACTAGATAGTAGTCTGCCGCCATCATAGCATATCTCTTGAATTTCAATATCTTTGTTCGAAATCGAACACTGTCAGTAATCAAATAATGGAAAATCTGATTACTGTAGAAAAGCAACTATAGCTGACAATGTTGTATGCATCTAGTCAATTATTTTTATAATATTTTGACAAAGGTTTGTAAATATATAAATATGTACAAATTTTTCAAAAATATTTTGTCTGTACAGCTAACAATTTTGGACATGAAAATTGGTAACTTTGCAAAAGAACTGTTGAAAGAATGTGTCGTAATATATTTTTCCAATGAAATAAATTGTGGTTCATACAAAATATCACAATAATGTTACATTATTTTTTCTTGTTCTAAAAAACAATAAAAATTTAAGAACATTTTAGTAGAAAAGAATATTTCACATCTCATTTAAAGTAACCAATTTTTCAGTACTATCGATATATTGTGTGATGTAAAAATTAATGTTTAATGAATTTAAAAAAAAAAATCGAAAAAATATGTAGGTTATATAAAAAATCCTATTATCCGTTTGTCTATGAATATATTATTCTAAGAGCTTGGTAAAAGGCTTTAAAAATAGATATTTTTATTTTGGAATATTTGATTGCAAAAAAAAAAATTTAATTTTCAATACCTGAACCATGTTTTCTTGCTGGAACCATGTGACTATGTTTAAGTATTTCGATGTTTGGAAGGATTCATATGAAAAAAATGCCTCACTTACGCTTTGCAAACAGAAAATATTATATATTGAAAAATTAATAGTTTCCTAAACTTCAAAAAATCTAATATTTTGATTATGTAAAAGAGTACCAACGGCATGTGCTTTTGCGATACAATAAAAAATCTATTGTTTCGCAAACACACATGCGGTTCGTTCCATTTTACATAGCAAAATAGTATAGTTTTTTCATGGACTGGTGTGTTATGCAAAAGGAAAACTATTGTTTATTTTTTTCAAATAAAGCTGAATTATGATTATTTCTGTCTTGCAAAGTTTAAATGAGGAATATTTTCATTTATATCCATCCAAAAATTAAAACACTTACAATAGTCGCTTGGTTCCCTTACTCTACACAACATATTTGTTACCAAAGAATTCAAGAAATCATTATCAAACTGAAAATACTGTGAAACCCTCATTTTTTCGGTCCCTTGGCCCAAAATTGGCTCAATTTTTCCCACATATAAGGTTTTCTTGCTTAAGAAGTTTGTTTTTTCCGGTCCCTTGGAAAACTTCTTAACAGGGTTTCACGGAAGTTTGATAATGATTTCATAAAATATGCTAGATTAATTAGATTAAGCAAATTAAATGTTAGTTTTATTTTTACTATTAGCCTAGATATTAATGTGGATAGTCATACTTATAAGCAAATGAATGTAAATAATTACCATAAAGACCACTTTCTTTATGGGTAAATTTTAAAGAGTAACCCGACCCCTGAGTCAATTATAAAGTTGTTATAAACACGAAAAAGATATTTTGGTTTCGAAATATCGAAATACTATGTTCAATTTTTAGCTGTTAATGCTTTTTCTTAGCTTTTAAAAACAACATTGCTTGAAGAAAAGGAAAAATTAGAAATTAAAACAAAAACTACCTTTAATTTAATATTTTCTAAAATGTACATATTTGTGTATATTTAACTCTTATTTTTTATATTACAATAAAAAATAAAAAAATGATAATAATTATTGTATCATATCATTGGCGTCACTTCAAAATACCATTCTAAACCGGCCAATATTATGCTAAATATTTGAAAAAAAAACAATTATTTTAAAACATGTTAGTACTTACCTACCCCATCAATTGTAAAATAATTATATTAATAAATAAGCACTTTTATTAAAAATTATGATATATACAATAAGTAAGTATTAGCGTAGAGAGAACTCAAATGATGTGATACTTAAAATCATATTACAGGCATCTTATCGAAATCGAACATTGTTTACATGTATTTAAAAAATTAAGATAAAATGTTAATGGAGAAAAAGCGACTTAACAGACAGACCTCAATTGATAAAATTAAACATTTAGTGAATCATTTAAAAGTAAATTTGCGATCCCTCAAGGAACGGTCCATGGACCATTATTATTTCAAATATATTATGTAAAAAACATTATCCAACAGAAAATTAACAGTGAATTACTCTCTAATGCAGATGATACTGAAATAATAATTAAAGATTCAACATGGGAACTAGTTAACAAATTCTCATATGAAGATATTACCGGAATAAATAAACCCAGAATCTATCCATTTTTATTTTTGTAATATTTACTTCAAAAGTTAGTTTCTCAGGCCAAAAATATGGGATTTTTTTTGAAGAGCTGTTCTGGGAAAACTTCTAAAGAGCTAACTGGTCAGTGGCTGAGATGGCATCACGTTTGGGTCCCACCAAGGCATTCTGTATTCAATTCCTCGGCTGGCTGAGTCCTCCATCATGACACAAGTAACATTTTCCACTCACCGTGGTGGTAGTAGGAGATTTTTCAAATATGTTCAGGTTATTCGTGACCCGGGAATGTATGACTTTCTTTTAAAAAAAAATCCACGAAGAAACTGTAAACAACGTGATTTTTAACATACTAAAATCAACGCTTGTTCTGAAATTAAATACCTTGGTGTAATCATTGACCAAAATCTGTGGAACATTCACGTTCCAGAGCATAAGAAAATGTACCTATATAATATGTATTTGTTAGGTTAAGAAATGTGAAATTAATAAAAAATGTGTACTATGCCCTTGTTCGCTCTTTGCTTATCTATAGCATTATAGGCTGGGGTGGAACTTATAAAAACAAATATACTCAATAAAAGTTTCACAAAGAATAATCATAAAATTAATTCTTAAACACAATTATACCTTCTCATTAAAATCACTTTTTAAACTGTTCCCACTACCAATGTCGAAGACATATTTAAGCAAGTTTCTATTTTTAAAATGTGTAAAGAAAAAAATGTCAAAGAGAATCAGGAGTACCACAAACTTGTGAAAAATTAAAACCCATTTATAACACCTAATTTTAAAATAACCCATATGCAATACTGTTAGCCATAAAAAATTACAATAATCTCCCAAATGAAATGGGCTGCATTATTGACAAATCTGAGGAAATAAAATATATATAATTTTTTTTTAAAACTTACATAAAATACAAAAAAATCATACAAAAAATTAGGACAGGTTGTTTAAAAAAATTTTAACAATTCATCAAATATTTTAAGTTAATTTTCACATTCTGTGTAAGTTCTATCTTAACAACCCACTCTCATAAGAATCCAATTCAATTCCATTTCAAGAAGTCAATCTGAAAGTAAAATGGCGGCTTTCTAATCAGGTAGAAGAGCTCCTCTTTTCTGATAGTAAGAATGGTGACATTATTACCTTATCAGACACAAGAGCCCCTCTCTTCCGATGAGGTATTTTTATATACCTATATGTAAGACTAATAATGCCCTTAATTATAATATTTTTGTAAAACATATGTATAAGTACATAAATGTAACTCATATTTTTTTTATATTACAATTAAAAAATAAAAATGTTTATTAAGTATAAAATGGTAATATAAAAAATAATCATATTAAATTTAAGTTTTATTCTGAATCACTAATTCCTAGAAGTGATATATGTTGATTTGAAAGAAAACTGATATCACCATTTTACACAAGACATTTTGACTCCAAGAAAGGCCAATGAAATTGATTATCTAAATGGGAAAGAGTTCTGACATTTGATGAATTTCACCAGAAGTAAGGAAAAAATTGAGTTCACTTTCGGCACGCCCACAATACTCTTCCATTGGTTTATCTCTTGTGATGTGTGCATATGTGCTAAGACGGATGATATAATGTAAAAGTAACTATTTAATAGATATGATGCATGCATGTAGAGTAGTGATGGGTCATGATGCATTTTGTCAAGAGTGGGAATCATGACGCCAACTCAAAAGAGTCACTCTATTGAGCGACGACGCATCTAATCACAGTGTGTCATGAACATGTCGTGTTCGCCTGCTATGTCACAGTATGTCGTGACTCACTCTGGTAAACCGTACCTACTGTACCACAACACAATGAGCTGCTAGGTAATAAGTGTAGGAACACATTCGGACTTAGCTAATTTTAACAGCGCCATTTTTTTTTCTGAAATATCACCAGAAAAGCGCCTTTTCTGTGCTCTTTGAACCGCAACTTGTAATAATGTATATAAAATAAAAGAAATGGGTAGATACAAAAATAATTTTTATTGCAAAATATTCAAAGAAGGATGTTTCTTTATTAAGACATAATACTAGTTCATAATATTAACCTGCAAAATGTACAAGTAGGTACATGTAATGATTTAGGTATTAATGCGATATTTTAAAGAGATAAGATAATTCAAGTTTTTAAAATAAATTGTAAAAGTAAATAATAATGATCACTTATTATTACAAATTTATATTTAAAAATAACAAAAAGAGAGTCACAGCTCAATTATGCCGTGGTACGGTCTACCGGAAGTTGTGGGATCACGACACCTCCAAAAGAATAGGCACAATTATAAGGCACGTTCATGAACAACTAATGATTAATGTACGTGGTATGGTCGAATGTGTTGTTTAATTAATCACCCCATCATCATTGGATAATTATTATTGGTCATCCACTGCTACTTTCAAACGGTTTTCAATATTCTCTAATTTGATTATCTTCTGTCTCTCATTGCAATATTCTCTAATTTGATTGTCTTCTGTCTCTCATTGCAATATTCTCTAATTTGATTATCTTCTGTCTCTCATTGCAATATTCTCTAATTTGATTGTCTTCTGTCTCTCATTGCAATATTCTCTAATTTGATTATCTTCTGTCTCTCATTGCAATATTCTCTAATTTGATTTTCTTCTGTCTCTCATTGCAATATTCTCTAATTTGATTATCTTCTGTCTCTCATTGCAATATTCTCTAATTTGATTATCTTCTGTCTCTCATTACAATATTCTCTAATTTGAGTATCTTCTGGTACTTCATTATTTTACCTCTTGGAAATTAGTGTATATGTTTCCTATCAATAATGTAAGCAATTATGGAAAACTATATATTTTAAACACTCCTGAAAGACTGGAAGGTACTCTCAGTAACACTGGTCGGGAGAACGGTATTTTATTATGTGAATACCACAAAATACCAGAGCCAGTGAGACCATGGTATCCCCAATTACAGTATGATGTGAGACTGGGGATATCGGAGAGGGGAAGGATATGAGGAAAAGGAATATCCTGAAAAGGGGAAGTTCCTGGCCATTAGCCTAAAGCCTTTTCAAGCAATGTTTCATTTCTAATGATGGTATTTCATCAAAGCAATACTGAGAACATCTTCCTCTCCGTAACGAGCCGCAAATTATACTGTGTAATATATTAAATGATAATTAATTGTAATATGCATACATACCAAAAATTACTTAAGTATTTAATTAAATATCAACGGTATAAATATACCATAAAAATAATATGTGCTAGTGTATTTTAAGTATAGTCAATTCCGGTTAATTGGGACACATGAGGACCCAAATAAGCAGCTCTCCCAAATAAGTGAAGTTTCTTCTTCTTCTTCTTCAATATTTTTTTATTTTTCTTCTTCTTCCTATTTTTTTTTTTTTTGCATTTTGTTTTTTTCCTGTTAAGCACTTGCATACTACTTACTAACAACGTATGCAAGGACACTGGAGGTCTAGATTCGTTCAAAATAAATAAATGTAGCTTCGTTTAACAAAAAAATTAGAATCTTGCGAGAGCCTTGAAGGAGTAACCATCTGTTACTTATACCAGGGTGGGTAAGAGGTGGATAACCTCCACTGTCCCAATTAACCGGAATCGACTGAATAAATAAGTTAGTTTTGTGTGGTTCCATAAAATGTATATATATATGCCCCATTAGCTCCGTCCTGGTACCGCAAAGTGTGCAAGCACGCATCAAACAATAGTTGAATTTTAAAGAAGCGGAATATTATTACTTCACAATTAAATTTGTTTCCCTTTCGTGCGAAAAAAAACTTGCCTGGGAACTTTCTCGAATGCTAGGAGCTCGGTGTATAGACAGGGCTATTTATGTGAATTTAAAAAAAGCCCATTCAACTATTACTATAAAATTAGATATTTTTTGATTCAATAAAGAAATGTACTACTTAAATAAAAATAAAATATTTTTAAATTTTCACAAACCCAAACAGTACAAAACCCTTCTTATGATTGTACATTATTTTTATAAGAATTTGTCCAAATTTGTGCCAATATTGGCAAATACATAAACTAAGAAAAACCATTGCAAAATTCTGTTTATAGCTCTGATATAAAAATTGAACTCTAAGCTACGAAATGTCCAAGCAATCAGAACACAATAAAGAATTCACAGGGGTAGCAAATAAATACTATCGTTAAAAAAATATAATGAAACTTTTTTTAAAAATCAATATTTTATTAAAATTTACAAACACTTTTGAAAATGCAAATATTTATTTAGTTTTTAAATTTGTCTAAAAACAAAACCCCGAATTTTATAGAAATTTTTTTCAAATGGCATATTTTTAAATACATCTATTTGATTTTCGACTCTGTTTTCATAAATGAATGAATGGAAATCTTGGAAGAGGAAATGACCCACTTCCCGACATATGATCGAGCTGAAACTCAGCAGATAGAATCGTTATTGATGACTATGCATTCTGTCAACTTTTCTCTGAAATTGCCTACTAGCAGGCCCAAGAGATGGCGCAACTAGGTCGAAAATTGAAAATAGGTGTATTATAATAATTAAAAAAAACATTTTTTTACAGGTAGATTTTTTCAAAACAATATAACACTGTGTTTAAATTAATTACGTTTACATTATAATTGTGTTATTAATAAATAATATTTAACTGTATGTGTCGATGTGCTAAAAATAAATAAATACTATTTTAAAACCATCATGTCGTTTTTCTTCATTTCCTGCATAGATAATAGAAACAAGGGAGATGGGTGCACGCACAAAAGTGTCACTATTATCATTCACCTATACTACTGCTTCTCATGTCCCGTCTTTGCTTCTACCTACACATCAAAGCTATAACTTTCGTTGTATAGTCACATTGATAGTTTTTGCAGTTTGTTGTAAACTCGGAGACAGCCTGCATGTTTCCATGCCATACCCTTTGTCAGTGGCGGATTTACCAGCAGGCTGAGTAGGCTTGAGCCTAGGGCGGCGGATTTTAGGGGGCGGCAAATTTGCCCCAAAAAAATTTATTGGGCTAAAGTTCGGTTTATGGGGGAAATTCCTAAAAAATAAAACTAGTTATTTTTATACTAATTTTGGGTCGGGGAATCCGAATCTGAAAGAATTAGGCGGCGGAAACCAATATTAACTGAGTTACACGACTTTAAAATTTTTTTATACACGCACAGGAAAATAGTCATTTTGTAAGCATTCTGATTCCTACAAAATCAAACTAGTTATTTTTATACTAACTATGGGCCGGGGAATCCGAATCTGAAAGAATTAGGCGGCGGCAAACAATATTAACTGAATTACACGACTTTAAAATTTTCCATACACACGCATGAAAATATTCATTTCGGAAGCTGATTTTGATTTGACATACGTAGTACAAAGACCATAGAAAACAAGATAACATAGATGTTTTTACCACACAAAATTAAGTGTTGCCATTAACCAGTAATATCAATAACGTAAAATAAAATGTTTATATTTTAAGTACTTATTTTTAATAAATTTTACTCACTTTTGTATCACAAACCATGTTACACAAACCTAGCGTAGCCGTTAAACTACTTGAAAACAGGGATGTTTTTTAAAATTGACGCGAGCAGGCGGTATAAAGGGGCACAAACCATGTTACACAAATCTAGCGTTAGGTTAGGTTAGGGACGTGAGCAGGCGGTATAAAAGGGCACAAACCATGTTACACAAACCTAGCGTTAGGTTAGGTTAGGTTAGGTTAGGTTAGGTTAGGGACGTGAGCAGGCGGTATAAAGGGGCACAAACCATGTTACACAAACCTAGCGTAGCCGCTAAACTACTTGAAAACGTAGGCTGTTTTTTTAAATTGACGCGAGCAGGCGGTATAAAGGGGCACAAACCATGTTACACAAACCTAGCGTAGCCGCTAAACTACTTGAAAACGTAGGCTGTTTTTTAAATTGACGCGAGCAGGCGGTATAAAGGGGCACAAACCATGTTACACAAACCTAGCGTAGCCGCTAAACTACTTGAAAACGTAGGCTGTTTTTTTAAATTGACGCGAGCAGGCGGTATAAAGGGGCACAAACCATGTTACACAAACCTAGCGTAGCCGCTAAACTACTTGAAAACGTAGGCTGTTTTTTTAAATTGACGCGAGCAGGCGGTATAAAGGGGCACAAACCATGTTACACAAACCTAGCGTAGACGCTAAACTACTTGAAAACGTAGGCTGTTTTTTTAAATTGACGCGAGCAGGCGGTATAAAGGGGCACAAACCATGATATAGGGATTAATATTTTTGAGAGCTGGTAACACTGCTGGCACATGTTTTTCTAGATTTCTTGTTTATCTATGATTTTGTACTGAATGTGTCAAATTCAGCTTCAGAAATGAATATTTTCATGTGCGTGTGTATAGAAAATTTTAAAGTCGTTTAATTCAGTTAATATTGCTTGCCGCCGCCTAATTCTTTCAGATTCGGATTCCCCGGCCTAAAGTTAGTATAAAAATAACTATTAGTTTGATTTTGTAGGAATCAGAATGCATCCAAAATGTCTATTTTCCTGTATGTGTATAAAAATTTTTAAAGTCGTGTAACTCAGTTAATATTGCTTTCCGCCGCCTAATTCTTTCAGATTCGGTTTTTCCGGCCCATAATTAGTATAAAAAAATAAAAATTATTTTTTACGAATTTCCCCCACAAACCGAATTTTTTCCATTTATTGTCTTACAGAAATAAAAAATAAATAAATACCTAAATGTTATTAGATTTCACCACTTAACTTAACCTGTCAAAGTGGGGAAATTGACGTTTGTCAATCTGCTAATACTTTTTTATACTACGTATTTGCGTAGGTAGTCTTATTTGGAGCGCGGTTCGGGAACGAATGACATGAGACATGACCATTCGTTAACACTGTTAACAGTGTCTGGCCGAAATGAAAGCGCGGGCGCGCGGCGTGAGCGTTGAGCATTGAGTTCGGGAGTTGCTAACTCTGCGTCTTTTTACGTAGATCTACGTATTTTATGTCCTTCCTGCACATCTACTAACTTCAGTCCCAGAATCTACGAATTTTCTTTTAATTTGTACAAATTTGCAAAGTAACATAACACATGAGGCTGAAGAAGCATATTTTCTGTTACTTTACATAAAAAAAAACGGTGGCGCCCCCGTCTGCGGGACAAATTATGTGGCGCGGACTCCAACTAACGTTCTATTTCATACTATGAATGAGTCCACGCCACATAAGAAGTCCCGGGGCGCTAGTTTCGGGGGGGTATAACTCCGATCCAAATTTTCGACAGAAGTACCGAATTCAAAAGAAGAAATAATATCCGTCGTTGTGTTACGTCACAAGTCTGGCAACCAATGGGAAACCTTTATTTCTGTGGTTTATTAAATTGAAAAAAATATTTTTTTTATATTTTGGTGGAAAGCAGTCACTTTGTGGTTTTGACATAAATTGAAATAAAACAATAACTTTGTTTGTAACCACGATTTTTTAAAATACCGACCGGTTTCGCTTATCACAAACATCTTCAGGGTATAAAATTAAACTGATAAAAAAATATGCATTCTGCTTATCGTATAATGTACGAAGTAATTGTTTTATTTTTTAACAATGGTTAAGAGATCTAGGTATTTGTCCATAATATTATGTATATCTCTCTCTCTCTTTAAATAAATTGTATAATAAAATACTCGTTTTATTCAGTTTCACCTTAACCTAACTTCTTCATTTCACCCAGAAAAAAAATACATACGTAGATCTACTAACTTTTCATATGCAACTTTTACTAATTCTACATAATTTTCTAGTCTGGCCTACGTATTTTACAAAATCCGAGTTCATTCATATTGTGTACGAGTGGTTTCCTATGATGTTATACTATGATCCCTAGTTTACATTCATTCCAATAACGGAAAAATCTGATATAATGAAGACAATAATTAATGGTACCTACACATACACAAGCCGTGTTATTCCATGCAAGTTGCAATTTCATTGACAAAAAAATTAATATGATTATGAACTACACGGAGAAAAATATTATACTGAAAATAGTTATCTTTTTTTTTAAATAGTGATAATATTCAGTTTTTAAGGTTGAATCAGGAATAAAATGTAACAATAATTATCAAGCTTCAGCAAAAATTATATTTCTCAAGTTACCAAACTTTACTTACGGGAAATTCAAAAACTTACAAACCGGCTTAGTAAATTTTCAAACTATTTATCTGTTTTTGGCAACCATATATCAAAAATTAGTACAAGTATTCTTATATAGTTTAATAATTGTTTAGAAACTGTGCACTTATTTTTTAATCCAATGATGTTAAATATCAGTATCTTCACTTGCTTACTAGAAATTGAGCAAGTTTAAAAATTTCCGCCAACTTGCAAATTTTTGTAAATCCTTTTACAATCAGTTTCCACTGAAATAATAAATGAATAATGTTTGTAAATAATCAATTACAACAATAACATACAATTTTATGTGTAACGGAAATTACAGGATGACGGAAGGAATAAAATTACAAAAACTACATAATACGTATCCTGAAAGTCTCTAGCCACCCCCCCCCCCCCTTCCCCTAAGATGGATAATTTAAACCGTTAATTTGGCCCGCCTGTGATTTTAAACCGTTAATTTGGCCCGACTGTTGAAAAAAGTTGGGCAGCCTTGGTGTAGGGTATCGAAGGTCAGAAGGGGCGGCAAAATTTGAATAGCCTACTGGCGGCAAATGTGTAAATCCGCCACTGCCCTTTGTTTGTATTATCTATGGTTTCCTGGTAGTATTGGGCTAATGGATATTCAAAATGAAACTAAAGACACATGTATACAAAATTTTATTAGCAAAAGTAATGGTTTATTATTTATATAATGTACATACATTTTAAAAATGGATTGCATATAGATGATAGACGAAATAAATTAAAGTAAAATAGCAAACAAAATATTAATATTATACGCAGATAGAAAGAAGGTAACAAAGGTAAGTTCATCTAATTATAAATAGGTATATTATATTCAGTATAGTAAGATTACTATTATTATTATTGTGTTAGGAATGGGAAATGTCTACTATTTGCTGATGACCTTAAAATTATGGTGGAAATAAGCTGCCCTTTAAAATGATTGCTTTAAAATGCAAACTGATCTGGATGCACCATCTGAATGGTCGTTGGCAAACAAATTAGATTTTAACACAAAGAAATGTGTCACAATGTCCTTCACTCGTTGTAAAAACATTTAGTTTACGATTATAAAATAAAAGGCGAAACGTTATCACATGTAAAATCCATTAAGGATCTCTCTGTGTCGTCTTTGATCCCGAACTGACATTCTCTTGCCATATATCGCAGCTCACTCAGTCTTGCTACAAACTTCTTGGGTTCATCATCAGGACTTGTAAGCAGTTTGATAACCAAGAAACTACGCTAGCGTTATTCGATGGCATACTGAGAAGCAAGCTGGAGTACGCGAGCGATGTTTGGGCACCGTTCCAGTACATTGATATGTTAGAGCAAATCCAGAAGAAATTCCTCAGGTATGTTTATATGCGGAAGCATGGAATCTATCCAAGGTTCATGCGACATATTGACTTACTTGAGGAAACTGATTCTGTGCGTCTAGAAACTAGACGGAAAGCAAGTCTTATTCTGTCTTTCAAAATTTGGAACAATTTCATCGATAGCCCATTTCTCTTGGGATGCTATGATTTATATGTACCAGACCACTACAGCCGAAGTCGACATCACGACTTATTTAAAGTACCGAACGAGAGGAGTGGTGCTATCAAATGAAATTGCAAAACATTTGGATGTAAGTGACTGTTCTTTATATGCCTTAAAAATATTATTGAAGAGTCACTTGCCTAAATGCTGATGGGTAACTAAATTGTACTGTAATTGGAATTATTCTGTGGCACAATAATAATTTTTAAAAAAAAAAAATTACTGTGACAAAGTTCTAACTGTTGGTTTTTATTGCACGGAAGACTAGTATTCGTATCCTGAAGACCAAATTGTGGATACATGGATAGAAACATAAATGCGTAAAAGCGAGAAAGGGAAGAAAAGAGACACACGTATATGTGGGTAGACAAGAACCAAAGACTCTCGGCTTGGGTGAATTTGAGCATTTTGAGAGAACAAGGCCCTTCACACATGGAGATACTTAAAGCTAGGTCACCGTGGCACAGCCACAAGTAGCCTACCGATATGGTATTCTTTAACCCGTCTGCTTGGTTCAATATATTCTCACCTCACAATCCGGAAGCCTCAGTTTCGCAAGTAAATTCTGAAACCGAGATTGTAAAATACCTATGCAAGATAGATTTCATATTTCAAAGACAATAAGAAGCATTATTTCGTTCTCTTTCTGGTTAAAAGAAAAATACATATGTTTGCATGAGAGGAAGAGAGATATATAGCTTTTAAAATGTAAGGTCGCTCGGGACGTTTTTGGTCTTATGAAAGTATAATGCAATTACATGTTTAGGGATGTATTTATTCCTAAACAAGCAGACGGGTTAATGCTGGTTTCCGTACACGGCGCTACCCAAAATAAACTGAACTTGATCATCACATCCGTGGAATAATACAATGTCAAATGAAACAAAAACATTAATACATATTGTTCTGCTTAATTTTCGTAAGCATGAAAAACAATCTAAAAGAAGATTTTTGAAAGAAGACGAATAAAAAAACGAAATTCCCTTTACTTTTTGAACAAACCTCGTATATACAAAAAATAGAAATAATTATTTATTATATAGCCTACAGCTTAGCCTTAGCCTTAGGAGTGCCTTCATTTTTGTTGGATATTTTGTTGAGGATCTGATGGGCCTCATCGTAGTAGGGATTCATCTCGGTTCTGACACTCTCCATCCAGGCCGCCAGATTTGGTCTGCCCTCCTTGGGGTCGTAGCCGGCCATTCCTACAGTAAAATCATTCTAATATTATCCATATAAAACATTAAATTAACTTGTTTTGCGAAAAATTCATTCCTAGATTAAAATCCATAAAAAAATCAGGTATATACATATATATATATACACGGTGTTACAGCACATACCCAAAGAATTTTAACCAGCGATTCCTGAGCATATTTGGAGTAAGAAATGTAGATGTCATTTTGCTGTCCAATGTCCAATCTTTTATTAAAAAAAAATATATTAATTACATGTTGCTGCTGATCCCGTCCATAGGGACGTGTTAAAGACATTTGACGGGTAATTCCCGCGCTGTTTCGTGAGTTGCCGTGCTGCTAGAACGAGATGCTTATCAAGTAACCTCTAGGCTATAAATGCGCTACTCAGTTGCGACATGTGACAGAAAAATATTTTTAATGTTTTTAAATGAAAAAAATACATCAGACAGCAAAATGATAACAACTTTTTTTTCAAAGACATCTAAGGCCCTCCGTTTATGGAGATACTTACAAACTACGTGATTGTGATGCAACCACAAGTAGCCCCCAGATATACTACTCTTTAACGCTGGTTTCCGTACACGGCGCTACCCGAAATATACTGAACTTGATCATTTTTCACGTGCAGCCGTGGAGTTAACACAATGTCAAGCGATGTCAAATTGACTTTTTTCCATTATAAATCCATGCCTTCTCCACTAAATCCTTTCTTATGTATTCTGGTAAAGTATAGTTATATAAACACGCATTTTTTCCACCTCCAGAAAAAATCTAATATTATATTCATGTTCAGATGCAAATGTCAAATAGTAGTAGATACGAATGCTGCAACGCGTAGCGCGCTACTAGTTACTGACGGCAAACTGACTGCCGGCGCGTAGTATCATGTACGAATACCGGCAAAATTGTATGGAGGATACAAACAAACGGCGCGCGTGCTACGCGCATGAGGCTCGAGTAGCTTGTAAGCAGCTTCATGTAAGGAGGCACTAAAAGTCATCGGAGACCAAAATTTCAATAACATTTTTAATTCCAAATGTCAGAAAACACTGGTTAAAATGATTCAAGTGCATCCCTTAACACCCTGTATATGTACTAGTTTGATTGTGTGAAAAATCCATTCCTAGAGCAAAATTCAACAAAATTTCAGGTATACAAACATAATCTCAACTTGAATGTGTGAAAAATCCATTGCATATGAGTTTCAAAGTGCTATGCTCTCATAATGTTTTGGCTTGGCCTGTTTCACCATATCGCTCGCTGTACATACCCAATGAGAATATATGGCAAGCGATATGGTGAAATAGACTAAACCAATATATGTATAGCATCTGTGCGAGTCTAGCATAAATCAGAGGAAATCAGATATCAATAATACAGGATGTCCGGGGGTAAAGTGCATTAACTTCGGGAGGTGATTCTACATGACGGTAGGAGTAAAAAAGATTATCAACTTTTTCCGAAATTCCAACATTTTTTTTCCCATACAAAAAGACGTACCTAGTAAAAATCCTTAGTGTGAGGTACGATCTTACTTGCTGAGAGCCTGCCGGGCGCCGGACTCGATTGGGATTGGCCCGTATCGTAACAGCGGAAAATAATAAATCTGGCCGCACACGTTGGACTAATTTTATCTTTTTACCTCAAAACTACCTTTAAAAGTTGGAATTTTGAAAAAAGTTATATATCTTTTTTACTAGTACTATCATGTAGAATCACCTCCCGAAGTTAATGCACTTTACCCCCGGACACCCTGTATATAAAATCTATTCCTAGAGCCAATCAATCAAATATCAACAAGATACAGTGTGTTTTAAAAGCATACGTAAGTTTAAAAAAATCACGGAACATTCATAGAAATGAATAAAGTAAGATAATATTAACATTTCCTCATGAGAAAATAAGCAGGCCGTTAGTTATATGTGGTGGCGATTTTTACAATTTTTTTATTTATTTTAAATTTTACACAACTAATAAACAACCACTTAGGAAGGGGTTGTTTATTAGTTGTGTAAAATTTAAAACATGTTTATTGGTAAGGGGGGTACTTATTGGTAATTTGTTTTTTTATGCAAAATGATGTCTTCTGTAAATTGTACCGTCTTGCCCAAAGATATTGAAATATAAGTAGATGTGCTATCTGCTGTTTTTACTATGTGGGTCTGCGCTTCCGGGTGTCGCCGATATTGTTTACCAATTAACAAATAAACTAAAAGAACAAATAATTAACGAATAAACCAAACAAACGTTAAACTAAATGAACGAATTCTTTCCTTATTCAAAATATATTATTAACCAATATTAATGCACATTTTCAAAAAATCAACGAAATGAACAAATTCTTTTTGTATGAAAACTACGCTAATTAGTGCGTAGTCCGGCGACAGTTGCGCGGACACCGTAGCATATCTCCTTCTGTATTTGAATATCTTTGGTCTTGCCAGATAATGTGTTTATATATTTATAAAAATAGTGTAATATTTATAACAACATGCTAGCGTACAAAAGGTTAATAAATATTATTTGAATTCAGAATAAATAAGTCGGTAAAATGAAGAAGGTAAGTAACACTCCAGAGGATAAAATTTTAAAATCGTAAATATCGATCCATAATCGGCAGAACAACGTAAACGACATTTTTGTCAAATTACGATTTTTAGCGAAAACTGTTCAATGTTGCCTAATACATCAATGACAAAAATATTGCAGCTCTATCTTATATGTTGTAGCTTTCAGCGTAAGCGACTGTGGTCGGTTACGCTGTCTTAAGCTGTCTTACGCTGTCGTTCAAGAATGTTTCAGTTTAGTCGGTTGGCGTCCATTTGGTGACTAGTGCAGATGTGTCGGTGGCTGGTAACATCGGAAACTAAACGAAAATTCTTAAGTTTTTAATCTATTCTTTTGTATTTGAATATTAGAATACAAAGTATTAATGCAAAATACATCATTTTTCCCAACCGTCTGGAGCCAGTGAAAATATGGCATCCCCAATTTTGGTTTGTTGTTAGGCTGAAGGCAGTGGGGAGGGGAAGGGGATGTGGAAAATGTAACTGGCTGTTCAGATCTAGTCACCAAACACGACTAAAGCCATTTCAAGTATTAAGTCTAATTGTACACTATGCACCAGCGCAAAATTACAAAAAAATATATAATATTACTTTTTTATCCGAATACGGCACAAGAGGCCCAACTTTTCCTAACCGTCTGGAGCCAGTGAGACTATGCATCCCCAATGTTAGTATGTTGTGAGGCTGAAGGTAGTGAGGAGGAGGAGATGTGGAAAATGTACCGGGCTATTCAGATCTAGTCACCGTATTTAGCCGTATTTGGTGACTAGATCTGAATAGCCAGGTACAGTTTCCATATCTCCTTCCCCTTCCCACTACCATCAGCCTCATAACATACTAAAATTGCCATAGTCTCACTGGCTCCAGACGGTTGGGACTCATTGTGTTGTATTTGGATAAAAAAAAGATACATTATATATTTTTTTATAATTTTACGCTGTTATTTAGTGTATATAATTATTAGACTTATTACTTGAAATGGCTTTGGCCGTATTTGGTGTCTAGATTTGAATATCCTGGTACATTTTCCACATCTCCTTCCCCTCTCCACTACCTTCAACCTCACAACATACTAAAATTAGGGATTCGGCTCCAGTTGGAAGCAGTTGGGACTCTTGCGTTGTATTCGGATAAAAAACTTATTTTATACGATTTTTTTGTATTTGTACGCTGGTGAATAGGTATTAGACTTATTACTTAAAATTGCTTTAGTCGTGTTTGGTAACTAGATCTGTATAGCCAGGTGCATTTTCCACATCTCCTTCCCCTTCCCACTACCATCAGCCTCATAACATACTAAAATTGGGGATGCCATAGTCTCACTGGCTCCAGACGGTTGGGAGAAGGTGTGCCTCTGGCGTTGTATTCAGAAAAAAATGTTATATAGCGGTTTTTTGCTAAGCCGACTGCACATTTAAGTATGTCGTATTTTTGTTATTACCGCTTACTCCTTCGGAGAGTCGAAATTATTGTTAGTAATAATATCATTACAACGGATTTTCAATCAAGATGCCTGCAGATACAAGTATATCAACTTTGGTTTTACGGCCGTATATCCTCTTTGCATGCTTACTTGCAAATCATTGTAGGTATTTAGTCAACTTTAGGATCAACTGTAATGGAACCATTTTATGTAGTTATTTGTTTACCTATCATGATTGCGTTGTATATATTTCAAAAATAATTATGTACTCCGAACAGCGTATGCTGTGTGTGTTGTGTGGAGCTCATTAAAAAAAAAATAAAAAAATAAAAAATAAAAATAAATAAAAAATGCGATATTTCCTAGGGAAAAAATCTGTCAGGGTCATAGGCAAAACAGCGTTACCGCCACTATCTCAACAACTGAAGGCATTTAGATATTTGTGTTATCAGCTTTATATAGGCAGCAACCAAAGATTAATAATCCTCATCAACCAAAATCCTATTTGGAATAAATGAAGAAAGTTAATTAAAAAAAACCTTCTCCTGAACAATTTACTGTTTGCCGCTTACATTGTTCTGCCGATTATGGATCAATATTACCAAGGAGGGGCCACCTACAGTTGTAAAAATAGGTGCAAAATTCGTAAGTCTATTGAAATATCTCTCAAAACTTACTGGGCTGTTCAATTTCGCAAGCCCCAAAGATGTCGGCCACCGTGATCTTGTCTCCGAGAAGGAACTTGGTCCCCTTGCTCAGCACCTTGTTCTCCATGACGTCCAGGGCTTCTACCATCTTCTTGGTCTGGTTCTGAACCCTCTTCTCGCTGGGCTGCTTTCCTGTCAACATAGGCTCAATCGCCTAACAAAATAAAATAAAAACATCAGATTAATTAAACAATAATAAATATTTGCGGTACTAGATAAGATTGAAAATATGACATTATTGTTGATACTGTTGTAGCTGAAAATTTTTATTTTTTATTTTTCAAAATTTTGTGCTGTGGGATATTTGGAAGACTGGGAATTGACATAGGCTACTTTTTTAAACATTTCATCCCCGTTGGAAAATTCTTTGTGCAGTAATCTCTCCCTAATACCACGCAAGCGAAGTCGAGGGTAAAAACAGATAATTAAATAATAAAGAGTGACTCTTTATTAAGAGATGGTATTGTAATAAAATGAATCTTATAATTATAGTATGTATATGGTGTTAAGATGCGCCGGTATCCGCCCCTACAAATCACCACGCTACACCACTGTGAATGCAAACGGTTTCCCCTCTCCCCGCCCGCCCGCTACGAGCACGGCACGCTCGCGGCAGCCGGCCAACAACAGCTAGCAACTGCGCCATTCCCCCGTAGCCCCTGGTTGAGAGCGCCCGCTCTGTCGGCCGATTGTCCCGGCACTTTGTTCTAGAAGTTTCTACGGAGACGCGATGGCGAAATTCGCCTATAGAAACCTGTGGAGAATACCAGCCCCGCCTGGATACCTCTCACCTGGCTGTTCTCAGGACACCTGCCCCGGCTTTGTGAGTACCTGAACCACTAATTTCCTTTTTGCCGTGTGTCCCTCCCCAATTTACGCGTAATTATGATCGGTCTCAGAGAGACTCGATAGAGAGAGAGATGTTAGGTTTGTGACCCCGGAATAGATAGGCTATTAATTCTACCTGTGCTCTATTATTGACTGTGAAATGTACCCCTGTTGTATTTAAACAAGTTCTCTCCAATACAAACCATGTTGACTGCAGCTGATGTTTCATTGCCCTGACAAGGCACGTAGGTTGAGTTTATTTCAGGAATTCCACACTTGCGCCTAAGAGAACCTACCACCCTGGTGATGAAAGTCCCTAGCGCTCTGCTGACCGAATGAGCTAGTCCGACGGCAGAAGGTAGGCACCTCACCCCAGGTATCCCAACAATAGAAACTCAGGAAAATGTTGCCAACTCTCTGTCTTTTTCCTTTTCTAGCATAGATTCAAACTAGAAGTGTAGAATGCAGACAGCACAAATGGACATTAGGCAACAATGCAAGAAATTGTTATGGTAAGTAAATTCATAAAAGGCCGTTAATACCGAACTTTTAATCAAAGATCTAATGCCTGGTTTACATTCAGTTCACTTCTGTGGCAGTGAGCAGAGATGGGAGCACGAAAGTAAACAGCGCGAGCATGTAAATATGTCAAAAAGAGACAGGATTGCAGAGTTCAGATATAATAATCATATCGTGGAAAAATTTGAGGCATTGCTCTGCTCTAACGGAATCAATATCCTTTTCCAGTACGCTTCAAGGCTAGAATCTGCAGGAATCTATATTTAGGGCATTCTCCAAGAAAATAATAATAAAAGATAACTACAAAATTGTTATGCAATATTATTACATAAGATTACAAAAGATTATTACATACGTACTAGGTACATTATATAAGATACGTAACTTTCTGGTACATGTTGACACAAGATGATAAAAATGAACAACAGATATAAAAGATTGCCGGTCACCACATGCTTTCTTGGAATTTTTTTTTTAAATAAAATGTGAAACAGGATCCTTTATTTGGATTGCCTTCAACTTTAACGTTAGGACCGGGTGACGTTTTCGTTTTCAAAAGTTCCGTCGAATACTGTCTCAAGGTCGACTAAAGTAGGAGGCCTGTACACCAAAAAGAGTTTGATGTGTTATGTGATCAAGCTATAATAGAGCAATCACAGTTTTCCAAATGGCGGCGATTTTATTGTACTCTTTTCTGCTGAATTTATGTGGTTTTACCGGAAGCATATAAATAAACAAGAGTGATTAGACCATTTTAAACATTAAAGTTTACTTAGCGACAGCACTAACTTAGTAATTTGGCCGTTGCGCGCCCAGACCCTGTACTTTAGTAGGCCTTGCATCCTCTAATAACGCACAAAATCTTCAGGCGGAAAACAATTGAAGTACATATTTGTATTGAATCGATAATAATAAGTAAGTTGCTTGTATTTGCAAATGAAATTTTATTCCTTGGCTTTTACTAGTGTTGGCCGAGAAGTGTAAACATTTTCTGATCACACATAATGGCATTTTGGCACTTTGTTAATGTAATTTACTTAGAAGTGGCACACAACCTTATGTGATTGGCAATTTAGTATACAAACTACAAAACCGAAGACTGCTTTGTTTTTGGCTTGCCACTTTGAGATATCTACCAAGCGACTATATATATATTGGAACATCATTGACAAAACAATCCTTTGCTTTTTTCAGCCAGAAAACAATTGCATTCGATTTTTAAAGTTTTGTTTTTTGTTCTATTCCGTGAGGCCACAAATTAAAGGGTTATAAGTAGGTAGGAACCGTGAAAAAAGATATGAAGGTAAGAAAGAACCTAACATAAAATAATTTCGAAATCTAACAGTACCTATCTAGAAAGGGAAAATAAAATATTTTAAACACGAACAGCGAAGTCAGCCTATGACGTTACATACTATTAGACGAGGGGTAGAAATCTCAAAGTGGGAAGACAAGAACAAGACAATTGCACCGATCTCGATATCTAGTACTTAGGTACTAAACTGCTATGCGTCGAGTAAGGTTGCGCCTTACCAGCACTTACCAGTAAGTAAATTGCATTTTAAAAAGTGCCAAAATGCCCT